>NC_069400.1:110811267-111073767 GCF_026875155.1 Cherax quadricarinatus | reverse complement strand
GCCAACTCAAAGACCTGGGAGTGATCATGTCGGAGGACTCGCCTTCAAGGACCATAACATTGTATCAATCGCATCTGCTAGAAAAATGACAGGATGGATAATGAGAACCTTCAAAAACTAGGAAAGGCGGGCCAAGCCAATGATGACACTCTTCAGGTCACTTGTTCTATTCTAGGCTGAATATTGCTGCACATAAAGCACCTTTCAAGCAGGTGAAATCGGCGACCTAGAAAATGTAGCAGAGAAACCTTCCACGGCGCAATAACGGAGATAAAACACCTCAGTTACTGGGAGCCTTCTTGAGGTTCCTAAACCCTGTATCCCTGGAACGCAGCGGGAGAGATACATGATTATATACACCTGGAAAATCCTAGAGTGACTAGTACCGAACTTGCACACGAAAATCACTTCACCACGAAAGCAAAAGACTTGGCAGACGATGCAACATCCCCCCCCAATTAAAAGCAGGGGTGTCACTAGCACGTTAAGAAGACCATACAATAGTGTCAGGGGCCAACCTGTTCAAAACTGCCTCCCAGCACACATAAGGGGATACCAACAGACCCCTGGTCAGTCTCACAGCCTGGCCACTGGACAAGCACCTAAAGTCGGTTCCTACCAGCCGTCTGTGGCTCGTATACGTTGGTTTGTGCGTGCAGCCAGCAGCAACAGCCGGTTGATCAGGCCTCTGATCCACCAGGAGGCCTGGTCACAGAAAACCGGGCCGCGGGGGCGTTGAACCCCCTGAAACTCTCATCCAGGTAACTCCAGGTAGATATATATAAATACATATATATATATATATATATATATATATATATATATATATATATATATATATAATTATAATATATATATAATATATATACACCAGGTGTAACTGCGAGGTCACATTTCGCATTATATCCTCATTTGATGGTTTCCATCCTTCAGTGTTGCAGACTGTGGAGCAGAACTCTTCTCCAGGCTGAGGGACTGACCACCTCACATGTAACTACTTCAAGGATGAATGGACTAGTTACATCATTACATATCCACTGCCTCTGTTGTCCACCTCTGTATCCTGACTGAAGAAGCCTACGTGCAGGCGAAAACGCTCGTAATATTTAAACTGTTTGTACAGAGTTTTAATCCACTTATCGGTATGTATATCATTAATATTTCTGCGCGTTGAAGTAAATGCGATAAGTGCCATCTATAATTGAACACGTGTTCCCTGAAGGCCTTTCTAACACACATTAAGTTTTCAATGCCCTTTTATTAATTTTATCGGAAAAGCTGAAAGTTTTATGGTAACGGACAAAATGTAAGCAACCGCACAGTAGTGGTAACCAGTGGGGGATTAAAAAACCAGTGGTACGGCCCAGACACCCTGCTGGGGAGCTGCCGAAGTATTCGAGATGTAGCTCTGAGTTACCTATGTTGTTTTACTTTGTATCATATTTTTGTGAATGTGTTTGTCAATGTATTTTTCTTTAAATAATATATTAATATATATATATATAATATATATATATTATATCTATAATATATATATAGGTATATATATATATATATTATAGGGGGGTGGTAGGAGAAAATTCCTCAAACAGCTTCAGGGAGATTCTTGAGTTTTCCCCTGAAGCAAGTTTATTCTTTTCTCTGAGGATGAGGGTCCCTATAACAGTTCAGAGGGTGGTACCTATATATATATATTAATATATATATAATAACTATATATATATATATATATATATATATATATATATATATATTATATATATATATATATATTTTTATTTTTTTTTTTTTATTATCAAACACCGGCCGATTCCCTACCAAGGCAGGGTGGCCCCGAAAAAGAAAACCTTTTCACCCATCATTTCACTCCATCACTGTCTTGCCAGGAAGGGGGCTTTACACTACAGTATTTTAAACTGCAACATTAAAACACCCCTCCTTCAGAGTGCAGGCACTGTACTTCCCATCTCAGGACTCAAGTCCGGCATGCCGGTTTCCCCCCGAATCCCTTCATAAAGTTAACTTTGCTCACACTCCAACAGCACGTCAAGTATTAAAAACCATTTGTCTCCATTCACTCCCCCCTATCAAACACGCTCACGCATGCCTGCTGGAAGTCCCAAGCCCCTCGCACACAAAACTTCCTTTACACCCCCTCCCTCCAACCCTTCCTAAAAATTAAAAGGCCGACCCCTACCCCGCCTTCCCTTCCACTACAGACTGATACACTTTGAAGGTCATTCTGTTCGCTTCACATTCTCCTCTACATGTCCGAACCACCTCAACAACCCTTCCTCAGCCCTCTGGACACAGTTTTTTGGTAATCCCACACCGTCCTCCTAACTTCCAAATCTACGAATTCCTCTGCATTATATTCACACCACACATTGCCCTCAGACATGACATCTCCACTGCCTCCAGCCTTCTCTCTCGCTGCAACATTCATCACCCACGCTCACACCCATATATTATATATATATATATATATATATATATAAATATGTCCGTGCCGAATATTAAAACTGTCAATTACAAGTACTCATTTAAAATAAGTCCCTTTCTGAAATTTCTTTAAAATACACGTTTATAGAAATATTTTTTCATTAATGTAATGTAAAAAAAATTTAATTTTTGCACCAAAAGATTCTTAGAAGAAATTACCTAACCTTATTATAACAAGAACAATTTATTTTTAAGCCTAACCCACTAAATATATTTTTAGAGATTTGTTTACCCCAGTAAATTTAAAGTTGGGTGGGAAAAATAAAATTTTTAAAAAAAAAAAAATCTAAACAAACACAGTGAAAACATATTTTTTTCGTTAGGTTCAGAATGATTTTGGCGAAATTATTGCATACACAAATTTTCACTTGTCCTATATGGCAAAGAGAGCGTTGCTATTTTAAGCCAAATCGCAGTTCTGCCAATTCGGCACGAACAATATATAAATATATATATACTATATATCTATGCACGTATATATAATATTATATATATATATAATATATATATATATTATATATATATATATATATATGTGAATGAATGGCAACTTTTGCCCAATGGCTCCAAGAAATGTTAAAATGGGTTGGTCATTCGTTTGCATCTTGGTAATTTAGCTATTCATAAAACCACAATGAAGAAACATTGTAGCAGGCCTACTGACCCATGTTAGGCAGCTCCAACTTGCACCCACCCACACCCACTTGTGCACATGTCCAGCCTATATATAAAACTGCCCAAATTTTTTGCCTTAGTACCTGGAGTTTACCTGGAGAGAGTTCCGGGGGTCAACGCCCCCGCGGCCCGGTCTGTGACCAGGCCTCCTGGTGGATCAGAGCCTGTTCAACCAGGCTGTTACTGCTGGCTGCACGCAAACCAACGTACGAGCCACAGCCCGGCTGATCAGGAACCGACTTTAGGTGCTTGTCCAGTGCCAGCTTGAAGACTGCCAGGGGTCTGTTGGTAATCCCCCTTATGTATGCTGGGAAGCAGTTGAACAGTCTCGGGCCCCTGACACTTATTTGAATGGTCTCTTAACGCAGTGACACCACCTGCTTTACATTGGGGGGATTTGCATCGTTGCCAAGTCCTTTTGCGCTTTCGCTAGTGATGATTTTCGTGTGCAAGTTCGGTACTAGTCCCTCTAGGATTTTCCAGTGTGAATATAATCATGTATTCTTCTTCTCCGCCTGCGTTTCCAGGGAAACAGTTTTCAGGAACCTCAAGCGCTCCCAGTAATTGGGTGTTTTATTCTCCGTTATGCGCGCCGTGAAGGTTCTCTATACCTTTTTCTAGGTCAGCAATTCATCCCTGCCTTGAAAGGTGCAGTTAGTGTGCAGCAATATTCCAGCCTAGATAAACAAGTGACCTGAAGAGTTGTCATCATGGGCTTGGGCATCCCTCCGTTTTTTGAAGGTTTCTCATTATCCATCCTGTCCATTTTTCTAGCAGATGCGATTGATACAATGTTATGGTCCTTGAAAGGTGAGATCCTCCGACATGATCACTCCCCAGGCTTGACGTTGGTGTTTCGCCTCTATTTTTGTGGCCAGAATTTGTGTTTGTACTCTGATGAAAGATTTAATTTCCTCGTGTTTACCATATCTGAGTAATTGAAATTTCTCAATCGTGAACTTCATATTGTTATCATGCACCCACTGAAAGATTTGGTTGATGATCTCGCCTGGACCTTGCAGTGTCTGCAATGGAAGACACTGTCATGCAAATTCGGTGTCATCTGCAAAGGAAGACACGGTGCTGTGGCTGACAACCTTTTCTATGTCAGATATGAGGAATGAGGAACAAGATGGGAGCGAGTACTGGTGCCATTGTGGAACAGAGCTTTTCCCGTGCCTGCCTCGGACTTTACTCTGTTGACTACTACCTCTGTGTTCTGTTTAGTGAGAAAATATAGATCCAACGACCGACTTTTCCTGTTATTTCCTTTAGCAACGCATTTTGTGCGCTATTACTGCCATGGTCACACTTGTCGAAGGCTTTTTGCAAAGTCCTGTATATATTCATCTGCATTTTTTTTTGCCTTCTATGCATCTAGGACCTTGACGTAGTGATCCAATAGTTGTAGACATGACAGGCAGGCGACCTGTTCTAAACCCATGTCGCCCTGGGTTGTGTTAACTGATGGGTTTCTAGATGGTGGTGATCTTGCTTCTTAGAGACTCTTTCAAAGATTTTATGATATGGATGTTAAGTCTGTCGGTCTGTAGTCTTTTTCTGTTGCTTTAACTGCCCCCTTAGTGGAGTGGGTTTTAATGTCTGTTGTTTTTTTTAGTAACTGTGGGACGACCCCCGTGTCCATGCTCCCTCACCATAGGAGGTAAAGGCTCGAGAAGGCTTCTGCAGTTCTTGATGAACCAGCGGAGTTTCATGATCTGGCCCTGGGGCAGAGTGCATGGCAGTCATTTATCGCCGTTCGAAGTCATTTGGCATCAGGATAAAATCAGATAGGCTTTGTGTTAACCAAATTCTGTGGCTCTCTCATAAAAAATTCATTTTGATCTTCGACTCTCAGTCTGGATAGTGGATTGCTAAAAACTGAGTCATATTGGTACTTGAGTAGCTCACTCATTTCCTTGCTGTCATCTGTGTAGACCCAATCTTTTTTAAGTAAGGGCCCATACTGACGTTGTTCTCGACTTTTATTGGCATAGGAGAAGTAAATACTTTGGTTTCTTTCGATTTAATTTATGGCTTTTAGTTCTTCCTGCGATTCCTGACTCCTTAAAGATCCTTTAGCTTAAGTTCGATGTTTGCTATTTCTCTGACCAGTGTCTCCCTAACGCATTTCAGATAATTGACCTCTTTTAGCCGATCTGTTATTCTTTTCCGTCGCCTGTAAAGAGAGCGGCCTGTCTCTTCTATTTTACATCTACTCCTCCTTTTTCTTAGAGGAATAAGGTCTTGTGTCATACATCGCGTGCCACCAAGTTAATCTGTTCTAGGCATAAGTAGGGGTTCTGTGTTCGCTTAGTAATCTTCCCAGCTTATATCGGTTAGGACTGGTTTTACTTGGTTCCCACTTTATGTTTTGTTAATGATGTTGAATTTGGTGAATGCCTCCCGCGTGGACTAATCTCATTTTGTCGGTCTGGGGCTCTTGCGCATTTACCAGTCTGAACCTCAATTATGTGTGATCTGAGTATATTGTTTTTTGATATGGTACATTTCTTATCAGAGATTTCATCATTGTTAGTGAAAGATAGGTCCTAAGTGTATTCTCCATTCTAGTAGGCTCTATTATTTGCTGGTTTAAATTGAATTTTGTGTAGAGATTTAAAAGCTCATGTGAGTGTGAGTTTTCATCAGAGCTGCCTCCTGGTGTTATTACAGCAACAATAATATTTGCTAATTCGCTGATCACGTCATTTTAGGTGCCTTAAGTTGAAATCCCCCAGGACAAGATGTTTGGGTGGCAGAGCTGGAAATTTTTCCAGACAGTGGTCAATTTTTTCTTAACAGCTGTTCCTGATTGCTGGGATGTTTGCATCCGAGAGCTTGTAGACTACCACAATGACTAGGTTTTGTTCTCGACCTTAACTGCTAAAAACTTCCACTACAATCATGTAGAGGCATTGAGCAGATTCTGTGCGAACAAGTGACTCTGCAATGTACATGCAAACCCCCCCCCCCCCTTTTGCCTTGTTTCACTCTGTCACATCTGTATAGGATTAACATGGATCCATATTTCGTTGTCTATAGTGATCCTTTATTGGGTCCAGTGAAAGCCGCGAACATTGCCTTGCCTCTGCTAGCATCCACGGGATGAAAGGTATTTTGCTGTTTGTTACTGGCTTTAGACCCTGTATAATTTGCAAAGAAGAAAGTCAATCGACTGGGGTATTGTTTGTACTGGGGGGGGATTTTTTTTTCGGCATTAGAATCTGTAAACTGTTGGTTTGGAGTGGAGGCCATCGACTGTGAGTTCCACTCCAGGAATTTGGGGGGGACTGGATATGCATATCTATTTTCTGCCATTTCCTGGCAGTTTTTTCTTCTTTCCTGGCACTAAAAAACCTCTCCCTCTTGCGTGGCGTGGGTACCCAGTTTTTCCCATGGCCTGGATATTTTGTATCTTTTTTTCCCCATTAATGTGTTGACTGCAAATTAAGTTATAGCAACAGTCCTTTCCCTGTACTGAAGATGTACACATTTCAGGGTGAAAAAGCTTACAGGAAGGGAGTTTTTGCATTTTCCTGTTGTCATATGGGCAACGCCATTTTTCTAGGGTGGTCATAGTTGCACGTCCCCGTCTGGTTTTTCCAGATTTCCCATTGCCTGCAGATACCAAGTACATAGTATGTGCACAGGCTTGGTTTCCGTTTGCCTTGGGTTTCTGTGCTGTATTCCCTGTTGGTGCATGTTTTTACCTTCTTATTCCTATCTTCCTAGCACCAACAATGGAGCTCCCACCAGATGTTTTTGGTAATATATCCCTCACTATTGCTAGTGGAGTCCTCTTGTTGCTATTCCTGTTGTATTCTAGTTTAATATTGGTTTTTATCTTACTTTGACTACACTTGTTTCCCCACTACGGCTCCTGTCCCCTATGAGGTCATTTTATAGTATTCCTTCCTGCGTATAATTCCCGACTACCTGGACAAAATCTCCAGCTGTCACCATTACTGTCTCCCAGGACAGCATCTCCAGCTTCACCATTGCTGTCTCCCAGGACAGCACCCTCCAGCTTCACCTTACTTCCTCCCAGGACAGCAATTATCAGCCCCACATTTACTGACTACCAGGACATCACCTCCACCCTTACAGTTTCTGACTACATGGCCAGAGCAAGGCAGTACCCATTCAGCCCAGACTTTTTAATGTTTCCCATCTGTTGTAGAAAGCTTCCAGTGTCTAATGAAAGCAGCTTTGATGTTTCCTCTTTTTAATTACCCTTGTGATTTTAGTCCACAGATTTATCTCCTTTGGGCATACCCAAAAAACACTCCCTGTTTTAATACTGCTTGTAGCTAGTTCTTGGATATCTGCACAAGGGGCGTGACACCAAATTCCACAAAAATGACAATTTATCCATGTGGAAGCCCATTTGTTTGATTTATTGAAGACTACACACAGCTTCATAATGATTTGAATGGTTGATTTACTGTAATTCTACTAGCAACCTCTTGAATACTCTATTAATAACCTCTTTAAGTAAAGCTCTAGCTATCTGTATTTCTATTTCTAACTGTACTTTTATATCAGGACAGCTTACCGGAGAAGGATAAACTTGAACAGGAGGAGAATGAGGTAATCAGTCCCTCAGCCTTGAGTCGATGTGGTCAATCCATCAATCTTGAATAGAATACGGCATATGAGCGGAGAAGCAGCTTATAAACCGTATGGCAGGAGAGGTGCAGCAGTCGTAGGTGGTGTCACATTTGTCCAGTGTGGAAGTAGGTCGTGCCCAAGGGTTAGGCAAGCGAAGAATTCCCAAGTATTAAGATCCCAAAAAGTTGCAGTGTCTGACAGGATTGTAGATGAATGGTTCAAAGAACCGACACGTTGTTAAATTAGACACATGTGCAACTCTTGGGTATTTTTTATTGAGGAAACCCTTGGGCACGACCTACTTCCACACTGGACAAATGTGACACCACCTACGACTGCTGCACCTCTCCTGCCATACGGTTTATAAGCTGCTTCTCCGCTCATATGCCGTATTCTATTCAAGATTGATGGATTGACCACATCGACTAAAGGCTGAGGGACTGATTACCTCATTCTCCTCCTGTTCAAGTTTATCCTTTGTATGGACTGATGAAGCCACTGTGTGGCGAAACGTTTCCTCAATAAAGATACCCAAGAGTTGCACATGTGTCTAATTTAACAATATCTCTTTCTAAATCTATTTTTTTTCCAGCCTGAATATATTGCTGAGAGTCCTGTCTTGCAGGGCGTTTTGGGGGTCAACGCCCCGCTGCCTGGTATATGTATATCTCAGTTATTCTAGCTTTCTGTTTGTACACTTCGTTCATATCTCTCCTAATTCTACATCTTTCCAAAGAGTAAGTTCAGTACACAAATAACCCGCACATAAAAGAGAGAAGCTTACGACGACGTTTCGGTCCGACTTGGACCATTGACAAAGTCACAGTGTGACTTTGTCGGACCGAAACGTCGTCGTAAGCTTCTCTCTTTTATGTGCGGGTTATTTGTGTACTGAACTTACTCTTTGGAAAGATGTAGAATTAGGAGAGATATGAACGAAGTGTACAAACAGAAAGCTAGAATAACTGAGATATACATATACCAGGCAGCGGGGCGTTGACCCCCAAAACGCCCTGCAAGACAGGACTCTCAGCAATATATTCAGGCTGGAAAAAAAATAGATTTAGAAAGAGATATTGTTAAATTAGACACATGTGCAACTCTTGGGTATCTTTATTGAGGAAACGTTTCGCCACACAGTGGCTTCATCAGTCCATACAAAGGATAAACTTGAACAGGAGGAGAATGAGGTAATCAGTCCCTCAGCCTTTAGTCGATGTGGTCAATCCATCAATCTTGAATAGACTACGGCATATGAGCGGAGAAGCAGCTTATAAACCGTATGGCAGGAGAGGTGCAGCAGTCGTAGGTGGTGTCACATTTGTCCAGTGTGGAAGTAGGTCGTGCCCAAGGGTTTCCTCAATAAAAAATACCCAAGAGTTGCACATGTGTCTAATTTAACAACGTGTCGGTTCTTTGAACCATTCATCTACAATCCTGTCAGACACTGCAACTTTTTGGGATCTTAATACTTGGGAATTCTTCGCTTGCCTAACCCTTGGGCACGACTTCCACATTGGACAAATGTGACAACACCTACGACTGCTGCACCTCTCCTGCCATACGGTTTATAAGCTGCTTCTCCGCTCATATGCCGTATTCTATTCAAGATTGATGGATTGACCACATCGACTAAAGGCTGAGGGACTGATTACCTCATTCTCCTCCTGTTCAAGTTTATCCTTTGTATGGACTGATGAAGCCACTGTGTGGCGAAACGTTTCCTCAATAAAGATACCCAAGAGTTGCACATGTGTCTAATTTAACAATATCTCTTTCTAAATCTATTTTTTTTCCAGCCTGAATATATTGCTGAGAGTCCTGTCTTGCAGGGCGTTTTGGGGGTCAACGCCCCGCTGCCTGGTATATGTATATCTCAGTTATTCTAGCTTTCTGTTTGTACACTTCGTTCATATCTCTCCTAATTCTACATCTTTCCAAAGAGTAAGTTCAGTACACAAATAACCCGCACATAAAAGAGAGAAGCTTACGACGACGTTTCGGTCCGACAAAGTCACACTGTGACTTTGTCAATGGTCCAAGTCGGACCGAAACGTCGTCGTAAGCTTCTCTCTTTTATGTGCGGGTTATTTGTGTATCGTTCCAGTCACGGTATTGTGCCTTTTTGTTATTTAGTTATTAGTAAGTTCAGTACCTTCGGCCTATTTTTCGTAGGAAGGTTTCTAATACACGGAATAAACTTCATCTTTGTATAATTTCGAGCGCATTTATGTCCATCCATTTTCCTCCTGACCAGTATCAAAATAATCTTTATTTCTACAAGTACAAGGTATACAGGCCTAGCTGACATCAATTACATACTACTATATAGAAAGCCCCTTGTTATGCACATCATTTCAGGCAAATTAGCTCAATTTTGTCCCCAGGATGCAACCCACACAAGTAGACTAACACCCAGGTACCTATTTTACTGCTAGGTGAACATGTACAGCAGGTGTCTTAAGGAAACATCCTAATGTTTTCACCTAACCGGGAATCGAACCAACAGATACAGATACTAATGCCGGAAAAAAAAAATCCCCCCCAGTACCAACAATACCACCAGTCCGATGACCTTTGCAAATATACAGGGTCTAAAGCCAGCAACAAACAACAAAATACCTTTCATCCGTGGACTGCTTGCAGAGGCAAATGCAATGTTCGCGGCTTTCACTGAGACCCACATAAAGGATCACTTGGACAACGAAATATGGATCCCAGGTTACAACCTATACAGATGCGACAGTGAACAGGCAAAAGGGGGGGTTGGCCTGTACATCGCAGAGTCACTTGTTTGCACAGAACTGCTTAATGCCTCAAATGATGTAGTGGAAGTTTTAGCAGTAAAGATCGAGAACCAAAACCTAGTCATTGTGGTAGTCTACAAGCCTCCGGATGCAACGTCCCAGCAAGTCCAGGAACGGCTGTTAAAAATTGACCACTGTCTGGAAAATCTGCCAGCTCCTGCCCCCAACATCTTGCTCCTGGGGGATTTCAACTTAAGGCACCTAAAATGAAGGAATATAGCAAATAATGTTGCAGAAATAACACCAGGAGACAGCTCTGACGAGAACTCACACACACACACACACACACACACACACACACACACACGAGCTTTTAAATCTCTGCACAAAATTCAATTTAAACCAGCAAATAATAGAGCCTACTAGACTGGAGAATACACTAGACCTCATCTTCACTAACAATGATGATCTGGTACGAAATGTCACCATATCAAAAACAATATACTCAGATCACAACATAATTGAGGTTCAGACATGTATGCGCAGAGCCCCAGACCGACATAATGAGATTAGTCACGAGGGAGCATTCACCAAATTCAACTTCAATAACAAAAACATAAAGTGGGACCAAGTAAACCAAGTCCTAACCGATATAAGCTGGGAAGATAGACTAAGCAACACAGACCCCAACATATGCCTAGAACAGATTAACTCGGCGGCACTCGATGTATGCACAAGGCTTATTCCTCTAAGAAAAAGGAGTAGATGTAAAATAGAAAGAGACAGGCGCTCCCTTTACAGGCGACGGAAAAGAATAACAGAGCGGCTAAAAGAGGTCAATCTATCTGAAATGCGTAGGGAGTCACTGGTTAGAGAAATAGCAAGCATCGAACTTAAGCTAAAGGAATCTTATAGGAGTCAGGAATCACGGGAAGAACTAAAAGCCATAAATGAAATCGAAAGAAACCCAAAGTATTTATTTTCCTATGCCAAATCAAAGTCGAGAACAACGTCCAGTATTGGGCCTCTACTTAAACAAGATGGGTCCTACACAGATGACAGCAAGGAAATGAGTGAGCTACTCAAGTCCCAATATGACTCAGTTTTTAGCAAGCCGCTAACCAGACTAAGAGTCAAAATTAATTTTTTATGAGAGAGCCACATAATTTGGTTAACACAAGCCTATCTGATGTTATCCTGACGCCAAATGACTTCGAACAGGCGATAAATGACATGCCCATGCACTCTGCCCCAGGGCCAGACTCATGGAACTCCGTGTTCATCAAGAACTGCAAGAAGCCCCTATCACGAGCTTTTACCATCCTATGGAGAGGGAGCATGGACACGGGGGTCGTCCCACAGTTACTAAAAACTACAGACATAGCCCTACTCCACAAAGGGGGCAGTAAAGCAATAGCGAAGAACTACAGACCGATAGCACTAACATCCCATATCATAAAAATCTTTGAAAGGGTCCTAAGCAAGATCGCCACCCATCTAGAAACCCATCAATTACACAACCCAGGGCAACATGGGTTTAGAACAGGTCGCTCCTGTCTGTCTCAACTATTGGATCACTACGGCAAGGTCCTAGATGCAGTAGAAGGCAAAAAGAATGCAGATGTAATATATACAGACTTTGCAAAAGCCTTCGACAAGTGTGACCATGGCGTAATAGCGCCCCCAAAATGCTTTTGCTAAAGGAATAACAGAAAAAGTTGGTTGAGGGATCAAAATTTTCCTCACAAACAAACAAAAAGAGAGTAGTAAACCCAAAACAAAGTCTGAGGCAGCTAGGGTTTGAAAAGCTCTTTTCCAAAAGGGACAGTACTCGCTCCCATCTTTTTCCCTAACCTCATATCTGACATAGAAAAAGGATGCCCCTGCCACAGCACCGGTCTTCCTTTGCAATGACACCCGGAATCTGCATGCAGTGCCCTTCCTTTGCAAAACACTGCAAGGCCCCAGGGGCAAAAATAACCCCAAATCTTTCAGTGGGCTGCAAAAAATAATTAAAAGTTCAACGATGAAAAATTTCCCATTACTAAGAAGGGTTTAAACACGAAAAAATTTAAAATTCTTCATCAGAGTACAGAAAAAATTTCTGGCCACAAAATAGAGCGAAACACCAACTTTCAAAGCCCTTTGAGAGGATCATGTCGGGGGATCTCCCCTTAAAAGGGACCATAAAATTGTATCAATCGCAGTGCTAAAAAAAATGACGGGATGGATAATGAAAACCCCTTAAAAAACTAGGGATGCCAAGCCCATGGGGGACACTCTTCAGGTCATTTTCTATCCAGGCTGGAATATTGCTGCACACAACAGCACTTTTAAAAGGCGGGTGAAAATTGCGGGACTGTAGTGTACTGCTCCTGGGGGGGCCCCAAGAAACGGGGATAATACTGCACCCCCCTTGGGGGGCCCTTTAAACAACAACAACAGTTTGGGGGTGTGTCATGGGCCCAAACATAGGTGTGGGGTTTCCCCTCTTTTTTTAAACATCAATATATTAGTGTTTCAGATTACAGGGTTTAAAGTTTAAATATGGGCCTGATTTTAAACTTTTTTCTCTTGACATATGCAAGACTTCCCCAAATCCCTTTTAAAAGCAGTTTTTTTTAGATGTACTAGTCTTTAAAAATTTTTTTGTTGCAAAAGTACAAAGAAGTTTTCTTTTGTTCAATAAAGCCTAGAGAAAAGGGCCGGGGTTTTTTCTATCAAAAAAATTTATTAAACCCATAAAAATTCCGGGGCTACCTGGTGGTGATCCTCCCCTGGGGACAAAATCACAAATGGAGCTTTTTACTAAAAACTTGAGAGGCTAAATTTGCCCCGCTTATCAACGGTTTCCGGGAAGGGAAAAGCACTGGTTTAAGATTTTCCCGAAAACTTCTTGGGACCCCCTTCCAAAAAAAGATTTTAGTTTAAACTAAGTCGCTTTTTTAAATTTGGTCATTTAAGATAATGAGGCTATTTCTGGGGTGTAATACCTATGAAGATGCTTTTAAAACCCTCAAGCCCCAGAAATTTTAAAACCCTTTTCAAATAAAATTCTTTGAAAGCTATCCCCTTTTGCAACTCGCCGCCGGCAGATGAGAATCCTTAGAGAAATCCCTTTTCAAGCTTGAAAAATTTTGGGAAAGGACTGTAAACTTCAAGCAGTGACACCCTCCCTAGTATTGTAAAAGGTCCATCAGGGATGCTTTTATCGGGGGCCTGCAACACCCAAAAAAAGGGCAGGGTTTTTTGGGGAAAAATAAAACTCTCGATTACCCCCCTTTTTCGACCGGGCCCAAGAGCCTGGGTTCAGCCCAAAAGAATTCTGAAGTAAAAACCAGTACCATCACCTTCTCGAGTTGTAAGTGCTGAATTTCCCTGCCCAAGACTCTTGAAAAGAAGTTATTTTAAACCCGGGCCCATTGACAACAGCAGCGGGACGGTTTTTTCTTTTGGGGTTTTTCAAGCCACCACGTCCAAAGTGTCCTGCCCCTGAAGCAATGTCCCAATAAATGCCACAAGAAGGTCACTTTGCTAAAGTATGTTTGTGCTAATGTTTCAACAAGGCTGGGTCCCTCCACACATTCCAGTGATCATGGGGCCCTCTAAAAACAGTGACTTCTGCGCTACTCCAAATTCACTGTAAAAGGGCAGTTGGGGAAAGATTCTTTAAAAAAGGAAAAACAAAAGGGTAGAGGTCTTTTTGGGGTTATGGCAGCTAAAAGGAGGGGTTTTCATAAACTTTGACTTTTTAAACGCCACTCCTTAAATGTACACACTCATCAGGTACCGTTTCCATGGCATAAAACATCCCTCTTTTATTAAACCCCTTAGGGGTTTTGTAAGGTAAATCTCAGATTTAAAATGGAAAGGTTTAACCCAAGATGTACATTTACCTATTCTGCCACAACTTTTGTTCTGAGTTATCCTTGTCGGGATTTTCAGAAGCTGATGTAGTGTCCCCTTTAACTTTACGGAGGTGAACTCCTCCTTTTTTTTCTGGGGGACTTGGGCATTTTAAAGGGGTAAAAACCCCCCAAAAGCTCTTTGCAAATCTTACCGGGTTTGGGCCATCCTATATCAGCTAAGGTCACTCCGCTATTCTTATGGGGATCGGATGTTCATTGAAAAGGGAAAAACTCAGGGGGCTGCTAAAGGGGGGGGTTATTAAAACCAGAAATTTCCCCCCTTGGGACGTGTACGGGTTGTTGTTTTTAAGGATGATTATGGGAAAACGGAACGGGAAAAAAACCCCGATTACTCGAAAAATAAAAAAATTACGCTTCTTGATGGTCCCCTTTAAACCTCGAATTAAATGTACAGTGAAAAAAAAATTGCTCAGAAACTAGGGGTTTTTAGCAAAATTGATCAACAGATTTGCCTATCATAAAGGGCCTATAAGGAATGAAGAAAAACCATCCCACAGTGTTTCGGGCTAGTGTTTGGCCTGTATCATTTACCAGGCCCCCTTTTGGGAGTCACCAATGGGGTAGCCGTTTCCCCAACGAATTGGGGATTCACTCTTTTCAGGAAGAGAATCATGGGAACTTATGTTTATTTAGAAAATGTTACCATTTTTTGGCAAGACCCAAGGGGGAACAAGATTTCAAAACCCTTTTTTAAGTTTTTTGGGAAACCGCCCCGGAAAAAAAATCAGTTACAATGAGGAAAAAATGCACTTTTTTTAAAAAAAAGGCCTTTTGCACCTTGGTTATGTAGTGGGAAAGGGGGTTCAATATTCCCGAAACCCGAACACTACGAAAAAACCCCTCGGGAACTTCCAATGCCTCAAGACAAAAATTTACTCCGAAGAACTCTTGGTCCCCCCTTTTTATTACTCACAATGGATCTACAACTTCCAGTAAAAAACCGCCCATTAGTTCCACCACATTTCCTGTGACAAAAAAGGGGCAAAGCTTTCTTTTAAAACTTTTTAAAAAAGGACTTGAAAACTCATAGTTCAAACCCTTGATGAGTCCCTACCCTTCGAAGTGGAACGGATGCATCTGACATTGCCATTGCTGCAGTCTTATCCCAGGGAAGACGACCAGTAGGCCCTTTTTTTTCGAGAACTTTTTTAAGGATCATAAATGTTTTTACTGCTGTTGAAAAGGAAGCTTTAGGGGGGGGCCCTAATAAACAGTTTGCCACTGGAGGCATTATTTAAAAATGGGGAGAAAATTTCAAACCCTAAGGCTGCCAACGGGCCCCCTGATGTATAAGTTTCCCAAAAAGGGAAACACAAAAAATAGGGTAAAGAATGACAATATTACCCGGGGGAGGATGGGGAAATATCGTGTTATGGGCTTTGTATTTCCCCCCCGTACGACCGGGGCATTCTCTAATCCCCCTGTGGAGAAAAATGTCATGATTTGCAATCCCCTCTTTACGCTCCACAAGGGTTTGGGGTCACCCAGGGGGTTACAAAAACCCGTCCATTTTGTCCAAAACAAAAAAACATTTCCCCACCCCATGGAAAAAATGTGCGACAAATGGGTCAGAATGCAGAGTAAAGTGCAGAGGGGCCCAAACCAAATTTCATAAACCAGAGAAGACTCATCTCAAAAATCCCCCCGCCTTTTGAGGACCCGAATATTGATTTTTAAAAAGGGCCTCTACCAAGCACCAAATTTAAATAGATATTTCCTTACCATAGTAGTGGGAATTTTTCAAGGTTTCCCCCTTTTTGTTCCCCCGTGCAAATATGACTGCTTTAACTGTTATTATTTTCTTTCACAGTTGTTCTCTATTTTTGGTATTTCCCCTTATATCCATTCAGACAGGGGGCCTCGTTTATTTAGTTTAAAGAACTTCAGGGGGTTTTTTTGGGTAGCAAAGGTATTTTCCCCGCAGCAGAACAACAAGCTACAACCCCAAGGCAAGGGGCCAAATGGGGGCGGGTTTAATTTGGCTATTTGGAAGGCAGGGTTTCAATGACATTGAAGTTGGGGCAAAATTTCCTGTTGAACCTGGCAAAAATGTCCCCACCCCGATGCCCCTTCACTCTATTTGATCTTTTCTGTTTTTCACTACTAAAAGCAACCCCTTCCCGAAAGACTCCTCCAAATATTCCCCAAAACGTTCCCCTCGGAAGCCTCCATGCCCACTTGGGTTTTGTCATCCTGGAAACCCCTTTTTTTCCCGAAGAGTCACCGTAGGAAAGAAAACGGGGGATCCTTTAGTGGAAGAGGTAAGCTCCTGCAAGCTTTAAACCACATTACGCCCATAATTTGGTACCAAAATGGTGAAGAGACTACAGTATCTTTAAAACATTTTGCCCCCAGTTGAAATTTCCCCTTAGTGTGGAATTTTAAGATACACCAATAGATGTGAAAGGGTGCTTCGTTTTTTCCCCCCTCCCCCTTTAACTTTCCCCTACAGAAATTAGGGTTTTTGCTCCAGCAAAATTTTGTCAAACCCCCCGCTTTGGGAAAAAATTGAAAACCCGGGGGAAAAGGCCCCAAGGGCCCACGAAGGCGGGCGTGAAGTCGCCCACCTAAAAAAGTTTGGGGGATTACTGTCTCCAATTTTAGAAGGGGGAGATTGTAGTGATACTGCTTTCCCGTGGGGAGCACAACAGGATAAAAATGCACCAAATCTCCCGGGGCCCCTTTAAAAAAAAAACAGTTTGGGGGGTCAAAGGGCACCCCAAAACATGGGGGTGTGGGTTCCTTCTTTTACATCATATACGGGGCCCTTTGTTGTTTGTAATTTAAATTTCCCTTCCTGGCCCTTACTAAAAACGAAATTTAATATTTTCGAATCAATTTTCCCCATAAGAAATAAGGGGAAATACAAAAATAATCCGTTCCTGACAAAACCCGAAGTATTTTTAAAAAAAAAAATTTTTTAACATGAAAAATGGAAAGTTTTACATAAAAAATCCCAAAGGGGAAAAGATGAAAGAAACAAATTTTTTCAAACACTTTCCTTTATTGGAGTTTTCCCCCTTTTGTGTATGGGGAAACTGGGGAGGAGAGAGAGGGATTGTTTATATTTTTAAAAGGGGGAAACCCCTTCCTCCCAAAACCTTGGTACCCTTTTTCTTTTTTTGGGGTTGCTTCTCTTCTCTGTTTCTTAATGCCACTAGGACCACCTTGGAGTCACTGGAGTCCTGTTCAAAATAACTGTGGAGAGAGCTCTGTTTCTGGCGTCTCTTTAACACTTCCCTAAAATGGCCCAAGACTTTGTCACTGTACAAGTTGCCAACCTGGCTTGCAACAACCTTGTTAGGGTGATGTTTCTCCATAAAGCTTTCCATCTTACCCCACATAGTAAAAATCTCTTTAATTTCTGAAGAAGGCACCTTCTTCCATCTCTCTTCCTCCTCCTCTGCAGCAAGATTCTGAGCTGCGATGTGTTGCTCTTCCTGCTGAAGCTCTTGCAGCTCCTCAGTGGTGAGCTCTTCATTGTGGTCTTCCACCAATTCTTCCACATCCTCCAAACTCACATCCAACCCCATGGAACTCCCCAGTGCCACAATTGATTTTACAACAGACATAGGCTCATTAGGGTCAGTCCCAAATTCTTCAAAATCCCTCTTGTCGACACAATCTGGCCACAACTTTCTCCAGGCAGAGTTCAAAGTCCTGGTAGTCACTCCCTCCCAAGCCATACCTATAAGGGTTATGCAGTGGAGGATGCTGAAGCGTTCTCTCCAAAATTCTTTGGGTCAAGTGAGTGTCTGTGGTCACAGTCAAGCACCTGTGAAATATTGCTTTTGTGTAGAGTTTTTTAAAGTTTGCAATAACCTGCTGGTCCATGGGTTGGAGGAGAGGAGTGGTATTCGGGGGCAAGAACTTTACTGTGATGAACCCAAACTCCTCGAAAATTAGATCATCCAAGTTTGGAGGATGAGCAGGTGCATTGTCCATTACTAGCAGGCACTTGAGATCCAATTTCTTTTCCAGGAGATACTCTTTCACACTAGGGCCAAACACTTCATTGAACCACTCGACGAAAATTTCCCTTGTGACCCATGCCTTACTATTAGATTTCCAAAACACACACAATTTACTCTTCATATTATTATTATTATTAGTATTATAATCAAGGGGGAAGCACTAAACCCATAGGATTATACAGTGCTTGGGGGAGGGATGGAAGGTATTCAGGTTTAACTCAGGGAACTGGAGCACAGATCCAGTTCCCTAGATCAAGAGCCCCTCACCAGCATCAAGGAACCTTCCTTGAGGAGTTATTCTTCATAACATTGTTTTTCCTGAACACTCTGGGATTTTCAGAATGGTACACTAGTAATGGCTTCACTTTGAAATCCCCACTAGCATTAGCACAGAACATTAGTGTCAGCCTGTCTTTCATAGGCTTGTGTCCTGGCATTGCCTTTTCCTCTTGTGTAATGAAGGTCCTCTTTGGCATTTTCTTCCAAAAGAGGCCTGTTTCGTCACAACTGAACACTTGTTCAGGTTTCAGTCCTTCAGCCTCTATGTACTCCTGGAATTCATGCACATATTTTTCAGCTGCCTTGTGGTCCGAACTGGCAGCCTCACCATGCCTTACCACACTGTGTATGCCAGTACGGTTCTTAAATCTCTCAAACCCCCTTTGCTGGCCTTAAATTCACTCACTTCACCACTATTTGCAGGCAATTTCTTTTACCAAATCTTCATGCAAACTGCCTAGCCTTTTCACAAAATAAACGAAGTCATAAGAGAATCTCCTGCTAATTGTTTCTCATTTATCCCACCAATAAAAACTTCTCAACCTCTTCCAGTACTGGTGATCTCATTTTTGTCAGCATAGTTACTCCCTTTGCAACAACAGCATCCTTTATTTCATTTTTCTTGGCCACTATGGAACATAAGGTTGTGTAGTTTCTTTTTACATCCTGGCAGTTCGGCCACACTTTGTACCACTTTTATATTGTTTAAAGTGGTTTTCTTAAATTCAATCGTATTTCTCACCTTCTTTACCACAAGCTTGGCACTAGGAGCTTTCTTTGGAGCCATGGTAGCTTATTTAGTACTTGCAAGCACTAAAATAAATGGAATATCATGAAATATTTCGCTGGAGCACGTGAGGGGACCTTCGCTCACTGGTAAACAATGCCAGACTGGCTGCTGCCCTGGCTCACGCTGTGGGTACGCGTCCCGGACGAACTACGACTCGCGAGTCAACCTATGAAAAGCGAGTCCATGTTTATACGAAAATACCTCTATGATTGGCGAATTTTACGATTGCCGGGAACTACGAAAAGCGGGGGACCACTGTATTAGTGATGCAGATTACATGGTGAGTTTAAATATGTGGCCTGTAGTTATAACTTTTCTCTTGACATATGCAAGACATCACCATCCCTGTAGAAGCATTTATTAGATGTACTAGTCATTATATTTTGTTGTTGCAGAAGTACTATGAAGATTCTATGTTCAATAAAGCCTAGAGATAAGGCCTGTGTTTCTATCACAACACTGACCTAGAAAATGTAGAGAGAACCTTCACGGCGCGCATAACGGAGATAAAACACCTCAATTACTGGGAGCGCTTGAGGTTCCTGAACCTGTATTCCCTGGAATGCAGGCGGGAGAGATGATTATATACACCTGGAAAATCCTTGCACACGAAAATCACTACGAAAGCAAAAGACTTGGCAGACGATACAACATCCCCCAATGAAAAGCAGGGGTATCACTAGCACGTTAAGAGACCATACAATAAGTGTCAGGGGCCCGAGACTGTTCAACTGCCTCCCAGCATACATAAGGGGGATTACCAACAGACCCCTGGCAGTCTTCAAGCTGGCACTGGACAAGCACCTAAAGTCAGTACCTGACCAGCCTGGCTGTGGCTCATATGTTGGCTTGTGTGCAGCCAGCAGTAACAGCCTGGTTGATCAGGCTCTGATCCACCAGGAGGCCTGGTCACAGACCGGGCCGTGGGGGTGTTGACCCCCGGAACTCTCTCCAGGTAAACTCCAGGTAAACAGACTTCAATGTGTGAACCGAGTGCGGTAGCAATCCTCTGTGTCAGAACATAGGAAATAAGTGTTGAAAATGTTACACATTTCTGTCACTAACAGCAAGTAAGCCTATCTTTTTCCTTATTCTATATACCTGAAAAATCCTTAGGATTGGTCTTTGATTCCCTTGCAACTCTAATTTCATATTTTCTTTTGGATTTCCATATTCCTTTCTTGAATTCTCAAACTGAATACATTGATTCTTCTGTAAATGCCTCTGTGTATAATCCTACAGGTTTAGCACTCCACCATAATTATAATGTAAATGCCTCTTTTCACCCAAGATGTTTGAATCTATTAATTATCCATTTAGGGTCATTCATGTTTCATCTAAATTCTCTATTAGGGTTTTATGCTGCTGTTCAGCCGGCTTGTACAATGCTGTGGAAAATGCGAGTGGCGACCACCACCCCACATCTGGTCTCCCTCACCAGTCAAGCTATTCCAGTCTACACTTAATCCCTTAACTCACCTGATCTGTACTGCCAACATTGGGGACCTTAATTTCATCATTATGAAGGTAATTCCATGAGATATATATATATATATATATATATATATTTTAAAAATGCAGTATTAGAATGTGGAGCAGAAGTTTGTGGTTATAGGAGGGTGGGGACAGGAGGAAAGAGGAGTGATTGGTGGAATGATGAAGTAAAGGGTGTGATAAAAGAGAAAAAGGTAGCTTACGAGAGGTTTTTACAAAGCAGAAGTGTTATAAGAAGAGCAGAGTATATGGAGAGTAAAAGAAAGGTGAAGAAAGTGGTGAGAGAGTGCAAAAGGAGAGCAGATGAAAGAGTGGGAGAGGCACTGTCAAGAAATTTTAATGAAAATAAGAAAAAATTTTGGAGCGAGTTAAACAAGTAAGAAAGCCTAGGGAAAGTATGGATTTGTCAGTTAAAAACAGAGTAGGGGAGTTAGTAGATGGGAGAGGGAGGTATTAGGTAGATGGCGAGAATATTTTGAGGAACTTTTAAATGTTGAGGAAGAAAGGAAGCGGTAATTTCATGCACTGGCCAGGGAGGTATACCATCTTTTAGGAGTGAAAAGAGCAGAATGTAAGTGTGGTGGAGGTACGTGAGGCATTACGTAGAATGAAAGGGGTGAAAGCAGCTAGATTATTATTATTATAATCAAAAAGAAGCGCTAAGCCACAAGGCTATACGCGCCAGAAAGCAGCTAGAATGATGGGATCATGACAGAAATGTTAAAAGAAGGGGGGGATATAGTGTTGGAGTGGTTGGTACTTTTGTTTAATAAATGTATGAAGAGGGGAAGGTACCTAGGGATGGCGTGAGGCATGTATAGTCCCTTTATATAAAGGGAAGGGGACAAAAGAGATTGTAAAAATTATAGAGGAATAAGTTTAACTGAGTATACCAGGAAAAGTATACGGTTTTTAGGGTTATAATTGAAAGAATTAGAGGTAAGACAGAATGTAGAATTGCGGATGAGCAGGAGGCTTCAGAGTGGGTAGGGGATGTGTAGATCAAGTGTTTTACATTGAAGCATATATGTGAACAGTATTTAGATAAAGGTAGGGAAGTTTTTATTGCATTTATGGATTTAGAAAAGGCATATGATAGCGGATAGAGGAGCAATGTGGCAGATGTTTGCAAGTTATGGAATAGGTGGTAAGTTACTAAATGCTGTAAAGAGCTTTTATGAGGATAGTGAGGCTCAGGTTAGGGTGTGTAGAAGAGAGGGAGAATACTTCCCGGTAAAAGTAGGTCTTAGACAGGGATGTGTAATGTCACCATGGTTGTTTAATATATTTATAGATGGGGTTGTAAAAGAAGTAAATGCTAGGGTGTTCGGGAGAGGGGTAGGATTAATTATGGGAATCAAATTCAAAATGGGAATTGACACAGTTACTTTTTGCTGATGATACTATGCTTATGGGAGATTCTAAAGAAAAATTGCAAAGGTTATGGATGAGTTTGAGAATGTGTGTGTAAAGGTAGAAAGTTGAACGTGAACATAGAAAAGAGTAAGGTGATGAGGGTATCAAATGATTTAGATAAAGAAAAATTGGATATTCAAATTGGGGAGGAGGAGTATGGAAGAAGTGAATGCTTTCAGATACTTGGGAGTTGACGTCTGCGGATGGATTTATGAAGGATGAGGTTAATCATAGAATTGATGAGGGAAAAAGGTGAGTGGTGCATTGAGGTATATGTGGAGTCAAAAAACGTTATCTATGGAGGCAAAGAAGGGAATGTATGAAAGTATAGTAGTACCAACACTCTTATATGGATGTGAAGCTTGGGTGGTAAATGCAGCAGCGAGGAGAAGGTTGGAGGCAGTGGAGATGTCCCTGTCTAAGGGCAATGTGTGGTGTAAAATATATGCAGAAAATTCGGAGTGTGGAAATTAGGAGAAGGTGTGGAGTTAATAAAAGCATTAGTCAGAGGGCAGAAGAGGGGTTGTTGAGGTGGTTTGGTCATTTAGAGAGAATGGATCAAAGTAGAATGACATGGAAAGCATATAAATCTATAGGGGAAGGAAAGAGGGTAGGGGTCGTCCTCGAAAGGGTTGGAAAGAGGGGGTAAAGGAGGTTTTGTGGGCGAGGGGCTTGGACTTCCAGCAAGCGTGCATGAGCGTGTTAGATAGGAGTGAATGGAGACGAATGATACTTGGGACCTGACGATCTGTTGGAGTGTGAGCAGGGTAATATTAGTGAAGGGATTCAGGGAAACCGGTTATTTTTCATATAATCGGACTTGAGTCCTGGAAATGGGAAGTACAATGCCTGCACTTTAAAGGAGTGGTTTGGGATATTGGCAGTTTGGAGGGATATGTTGTGTATCTTTATACGTATATGCTTCTAAACTGTTGTATTCTGGGCACCTCTGCAAAAGCAGTGATAATGTGTGAGTGTGGTGAAAGTGTTGAATGATGATGAAAGTATTTTCTTTTGGGGATTTTCTTTCTTTTTTTGGGTCACCCTGCCTCGGTGGGAGACGACCGACTTGTTAAAAAAAAAAAAAAAAAAAAAAATATATATATATATATATATATAACTGATTTGTGATCACTGGCTCCAAGCTTTTCATTAACAAATTATAACGAAGCACTAAACCTTAAGGGCCACACAGTGCTGTTACATTAACAAAGTCTAGTCTGGATATTTCTTCCAGATGGTTCTGACAGTTTTCAAAAGCAGTCTTATCGCAATGTACACCAATGGTTCCAAGTCTTCGACGGTGTTGGATTCACAGCAGTGTTTCCGGACAGCGTCGTGCGAGAGCGTTTCCCCCCGGCTAGCATTTTTTACAGCTGAATTGTATGCCATTCTCATAGTTCTTATCCATATTGCATCTATACTTGTCACCATTTGTGGTCATTTCAGACTCTTAGTGCTTTACAGGCTATACAAAAATTTGATACACCTTGTCCTCTGGTTCTTCATATCCAACTTTGGTTTACAACCATACTCTAGCAAGCACAAAGATATTGTTTTTTGTTGGGTCCTCAGTCATATTGACATACAGGGCAATGAACAGGCAGACAGTGCTGTGCAGTCAGCAGTACATGACCTCCCAGTTTGATATAGAGTGATTCATTCACTATTTTGCTGTAATTGCTACCCACCTTCACACCCGTCGGCAACAACGTTGGTCTGATCTGCTCCATAATAAACTACATTCTATTAAACCGAGTATAGGTTTCTGGCCGTCTTATCAGTGTCGAGGTTGGGAGTCTACTCCCGTCTTCACTTTGGCCACATACTTCTTACTCATGAGTACCTCGTGGAGAGGTGCCCTGTTCCACTCTGAGAATTGCCAGGTTCCAGTTTCTGTTAGCCACATTCTGTTGGACCACCCACTCTATCAGCGAGTATGCACAATTTACATCCATCGTCATCACCACTCTACTGCCCTTACTTTACCTTCCATTCAAGCTAATGGACCCTCCTTTAACCCACACACTCTCGTTGACTTTTTGACAGCAATTGATTTACTGTACAAACTCTGATGATGCCTCTAGTACTCCTCACAGCCCTTTCTACCTCAATCTCTTGCTATCCTCTACCCCAGCACTATCCACTGTCCCACTGCACTCCATGACCTAATCATCTCTCTCCCTCTTGCTACCCAATACCCCTGCATCCTTTTGTGCCCAGCGGTGCTGTATGACCCTTGTAGGTTTAGCGCTTCTTTTTTTATTATTGAAAGCAGTCTTAGACCATGTCTAGAAAGTTTCTGGACTCGAGATTACCCGTCAAACTGCCTCAGGTGTTGCATGACCCTATGGTTTAGTGCTCCTTGTTAATGTGATTATTGCATACTTAGCTCAGAGAGAAGGAATCACTCGTGAGACATTCATGTTTCCTCACGCCTGCTGCATCTCTTCACCTAGCAGCTGCTGTATAATCCTTATGGGTTTAGCACTCCCCCCATGATAATAATAATAATTAATAATTCACTAGCAGTATTATCAAAACCAAGCACTAAACCACAAGGGTCACACTAGCAGTAAGTAGGTACCACGAGTTTCAGATGACTGTCATGGTGGCATCCTGGGAAGAGGACCTCAGTGGGAGTCGCATTATTATAATCAAAAAGCGCTAAGCCACAAGGGCTTACAGCAGTGGGAGTCACAGAAAATCCTTGAAGACTCGACTTTCATTGGGTCATCTGGGTTACTAACATTCAGAATTGTAATACATGGAATTACCAATAAATTTATGTAACTATGCCCATTAACCTGTGCTGTATGACCCTTGTAGGTTTAGTGCTTCATTATTATATGCCCATTCAAGTAAACAGATCTATTGTGACTTTTTTTTTTGTGCTACTAATCACAGGATGAGCAAGAGGTGCTCAATAAATTAATCACTCGCTTATCAAAACCAAGTGCTAAACCCATAAAGGTCATGAAGTGCCAAACTGCACAACTAACAGGCTAATACATAGTTTTTGTTTTTTTTTTTACCCCAACTGTTAGAACTGATGACACCTGTGGGTTTCCTTAATTAATGTCCTGATCCTCTTCCACAGCATACCATTTACAACACACTTAGGTTCATCACCACATAGTTGCTAACCTCACCTGTAGGTGGTCTCTCAGCCAGGCTACAGGGGAACATTCATTCTTCTTGACCCTGGTTCCATTCTTGCAAATCTCCAGAAATTTTTGTGTACTGATTGCTTTTCAGATTATCAACCATACGGGTTTAGTGCTCCCCATGATAATTATAATCATAACTAATCACTAAACTGCTCTTCTGAGCAGTACCAAACAAAAGTATTCCTGTGCCTTGGAAGAGGGACAGGAATACTTATATGTTTGGGTTATCCCGAGTTCCTAACTTTCTGAGGGATCATACAGACTTGGAAATCTGAGGTCATCAGGTTTGATCCAAGGGGATTATCATAATCAGATCAGGAGGGGTGGGATGCTCTAAACCCACATGGGTTATACTGCACCTGAGAAAATAGAAATTAGGGTCAAAACAGGACAGGGCCAATTCATTGGATCAGAAGCCCTTCACTGGCACCCACTTTCTTAAATAATCATATCCATGGGGAAGCACTTAACCCATAAGGGTTACACAGTGCCTTGGAAATGGGAGGTAATCAGGTTTGATCATAGGATGGGGGTGACTCCAATTACTTTTAAGATCCTTCACTAAGGAACTACCATTCTTCAAATTAACTTTTGCTATTGCTTTCTATTATCACCTTCCCTGAAGGTGGCCCCCATGCTGGTGAGGGGCTCATAATCCAAGTTACTGGACTTTTTCTGTTCTTCCCGTCCCTGGGGTGCACCTCCATGCCTCCCATTAACTAGGTATTATATGACCCCTACAGATTTAGTGCTTCCCCATGTTTCAATCTAACCTCTCCTTTGCAATGATGATTCTAAATATGGGTTATGAATAGTTCCAGCCAAATTATTTTTATGGAATAAAGAAAAGCTAAATCCATATGGGTCATACAACACCTGGGGATTCGGAAGCCATCAGGTTCAAATCATTAAACAGCACTATAACCCTAATGGTTTAGTACTTAGTTTTGATTATAATGTAAAACTAATAAAGGGGAGCCCCTCACCACCTTTCAGGGGTCTTCTACAATTATGGGGAAAATGGTAAACCTGTAAAGGTCATACAGTCCCTGGAGAATGGAAGGGGGGGGAGGTGGATGGAACAATCAGGTTTGGAAAGGGAATAAAAATCCAATTCCTAGGCTCAAGAAAAAATAAGGTACTAGTTTTCCAATAAATGCACATCTTGACATGCAAATTGCAAATATTTTTTTTTATTTGTACTCGTAATGAAGGCTCATAAGACGATTCTCTTAAAAACTTTTATTTCTCTAGTTTAACTACCCTAATTCCATTACCCATATTTTATACACTGATTATACACCACCCACATTAATGCTCTTTTCCTCGCACACCATTTTCAGTTTTTTTTTTTTTTTAAGTACTATTGCACAAATACAATAACTGAGATAATACAGGTACATGTACTTGAATTTACATCACATTCATAGCTATGTACACTCAACATAATGAGATATAATACATGTATTATCTGTGCAATGAACTTATGATGCTTAAAGCTTGCGTCTCCTCTAGCACTAAGTATATATAATTAATGAAGAAACTCGGTAATCTGTAACATCAAATGGCTAGAAATTTATTAAATTAAAAAATCTAATATTCTCACCATTTGCAGATCTAGAATTTCAATGGAAACTTTCAACTGAGGCTGGCATCAAGACTATTCAATAGTAAGAACGAGAATAACTTGTTGGTTGATTATTGTAAGACTGAAAAGAAAGGAAATAATTATTAGCTTACATATTAAATATCCTAGGTGATACAAAAAGATGTTCTAAACAGTTGTACTGTATTATATTTTGTCATCTAGTTGAGGCACATGAATTAAAGAATTTTTTCAGGCAGCTTCAACCTCCATTCCTGCAATCCCTATGTTGCTGCTGCTATTTCTCTGCACATTTTGTTGCCATTTTCCAACTATCGGCCCCATAACACCTTGCAAATTTAAACATTTTTATGCAAACTTTTTTAATGATTACTTTTTCATACCCTTTAAGCCTAAATGTATTACAATATACAACACCTCTCTCTGTGCTTGACTGTACATTACATTTCCCGATCTTCAAACAATTTGTGGAGACTGTTTATGGCCAAAGGCCTATTTTGGACTGTTACAAACATTCACCCAGTCTTTCACTTATCTCAAAGGTTGATGACCTAACGACCACAGCAGCTGAACCCTGGACTCTTTCCTTCACAAAGTTTTAAGATGCCAATCATCATCTCACAGAACCCTTCTTGCCAAGGAGCCTTGGGAAGTGTGAGTTTCCAACGACATTGATTCAGCATTTGTTATACCTCTGGTTTATCAAACATTTTGCTAATGTCCATCTTCACAAAGTGCCAGATCAACTCACCATTGAAAAAGCAATGATCTGCAGTAATAATGTAGCTCTCCAGTGGTTAAGAAACTAATAAACTGGTCTAAGTACAAAATCATCACAGAGAGAGTTACTGGGGTAAGTCCATGTTGAATCAAAACATAGAAATCCATGCGAATAACTGTGACAGAAGCACCCTTCGTAATAACTTTCATTAGTGGGATGTTATGTCAATGTGGTGCTGTATGACCCTTGTAGGTTTAGTGCTTCTTTTTGATTGTAATAATAATATATCAATGGATAACTGAAGCAGATACATTATACTGAAACACATATTACATAACTGCTGAGCAAGGCATCGCCAATAAATTTCCCTGCTGTGGTAAATTAACTGTGACCATATTAAGCATTCATGAGTAGATCTTCATGAACAAGTGATGAAGCAGATTACAGTGAAACAACTCGATAAATGTACTGTGAACTGAACAGTCGAATGTGTGCAGTGAACTAGAATGCTAATGGATGCAACAAACTGTCCACAGTATCCCAAAAATGGCATTCAACATGGCTAAAGCAATGAAGAGAAGTTGGGACATCTTTGTGATTCATCAGGTACACCCATCATATTTTTTAATCAAGCCATCAGATAATGGCCTCCAGATGACAGTGGCATCATGGCTCAAGTCCACACGAGCCCAGGTAGGTCCTTATTTTTCACATAGCCCTAGAGAACGTTAACTGAAGTGATTAGGGTCCAGATAATTACAGAAATATGGACGATACTTTAAAGATGCCATACTGGGCCAGCAAACTGCCCATACCAGGTAAATCATGTAATCCAGGTGTTATATACCTTGATATAGTGGATCATATGGTGTTAGGGCATATGTTAAGCCATTTCATCACCCTTTTTCAGCTACATGGGACATATGACAATCACTGTACGAAGGAAAGGCTCCAGGGTGCAGCTGATGTGGTCTTTGGGTTGTCAACCTTTAAGACTAGGTAAATGTCTGTAACAACCTAGGTCTAAAGTTGGTCTTTAGTCAGTCTCCACACAATTCTCATTTCAGACTGCTCCGTAACTGTCCAATTCTCCATTTAAAGCATTGACAAAACTATTCAGTACTAAAGATGAGAAAAGGACACATGAAGGATGGGTGAAAATATAATAACTAAAAAAAAAAAAAAATTACAAACTTATGAAACACTGATTCAGGAATGAGCTTAGCTCTCATCCTACAACATTAAGTAATCACAAATAGGTCTCAAGATATGCACAGTGCATCTCAAAATAATTTTATTGTATGTCTGGTTTTGATGATGCAAGTAACACCTGTGGCCATTTGTGTTAACATTTATTAACCATGTAAATACATTCAGCATTAGGCTGACAATTTGGGATTTTATATAGCCTCAGGTGTTCATATAATTGAAGCCTGTTCTTCCAAGTGTTTGCTACAGGCTTGCATGATTCAAGCATCATCTGGGGTAGATATTGTAGGAAACTATGTATTCGTCATGCATTAAAAGCAAGAAATAATCTTATTAATACATGCAGTATGTATACAACCTAACTAAGAACAATACATTTTATTTGTTTACATCATGCAAAAACACTCATTGCAAAGTGTGGTAAAAATGAACACTATTTGGAAGGCAGGTTGTAGTTACACACTGTATCTAGTTTCTTGTAATTTGTCTTCACTGTGTTGATGTTGACCTTTACTGCATACTATTGCTACCATACTTAAGGTAGAAAACAAATATGATTTCCCTCATTATACTAATGAATTTTGGATGTAATGGACAAAATGTGCTGGAAACATTCAGAAACAACCAACAGTCTGTTAAATACAGAATTGTCTGTTACTGCAATGGACCACAGCATTATTTTAAAATTTAATGGACATTTGCTATTCACAAAACTCACTCAGGAGAGGACACTTATGATGACGTTTTGGTCTGTCTGGAGAACTGTCATGTCACATTTGCCAGAATTGTCCATTTTTGCTGTGGTCTGTTGGGTAAAATTGATTTTCAGATTTAACAGGTGAAGTCAAATCCAAAATTGTCCTTTATTATGATCATCATAAAACAATCTCCTTTGGATTTGACAGACACCTCTTTTACCCTATTACAGCCTCTCCTCACTTAACGACTGAGTTCCGTTCCTAGGACCACATAGGTAAATGAATTCGTCGCTGTGAGGAGCATACTATAATGGAAGAGGGTTTGTGTCAACCATCTTTGATATTGTTTTAATGTCACCTTTGCAAAATTTATAACATTTCTGCTATATTTTTAAATGTTTATGCAGCAGTATACTGTAACAAACAGAATAGAGGAAATCAGCTCTAATATTTTTATTATTATCACACTGGCCGATTCCCACCAAGGCAGGGTGGCCCGAAAAAGAAAAACTTTCACCATCATTCACTCCATCACTGTCTTGCCAGAAGGGTGCTTTACACTACAGTTTTTAAACTGCAACATTAACACCCCTCCTTCAGAGTGCAGGCACTGTACTTCCCATCTCCAGGACTCAAGTCCGGCCTGCCGGTTTCCCTGAACCCCTTCATAAATGTTACTTTGCTCACACTCCAACAGCACGTCAAGTATTAAAAACCATTTGTCTCCATTCACTCCTATCAAACACGCTCACGTATGCCTGCTGGAAGTCCAAGCCCCTCGCACACAAAACCTCCTTTACCCCCTCTCTCCAACCTTTCCTAGGCCGACCCCTACCCCGCCTTCCTTCACTACAGACTGATACACTCTTGAAGTCATTCTGTTTCGCTCATTCTCTCTACATGTCCGAACCACCTCAAACAACCCTTCCTCAGCCCTCTGGACAACAGTTTTGGTAATCCCGCACCTCCTCCTAACTTCCAAACTACGAATTCTCTGCATTATATTCACACCACACATTGCCCTCAGACATGACATCTCCACTGCCTCCAGCCTTCTCCTTGCTGCAACATTCATCACCCATGCTTCACACCCATATAAGAGCGTTGGTAAAACTATACTCACATACATTCCCCTCTTTGCCTCCAAGGACAAAGTTCTTTGTCTCCACAGACTCCTAAGTGCACCACTCACTCTTTTCCCCTCATCAATTCTATGATTCACCTCACTTTCATAGACCCATCCGCTGACACGTCCACTCCCAAATATCTGAATACATTCACCTCCTCCATACTCTCTCCCTCCAATTGATATTCAATCTTTCATCACCTAATCTTTTTGTTATCCTCATAACCTTACTGTTTCCTGTATTCACCTTTAATTTACTTCTTTTGCACACCCTACCAAATTCATCCACCAATCTCTGCAACTTCTCTTCAGAATCTCCCAAGAGCACAGTGTCATCAGCAAAGAGCAGCTGTGACAACTCCCACTTTGTGTGTGATTCTTTATCTTTTTAACTCCACGCCTCTTGCCAAGACCCTCGCATTTACTTCTCTTACAACCCCATCTATAAATATATTAAACAACCACGGTGACATCAACACATCCTTGTCTAACGCCTACTTTTACTGGGAAATAATTTCCCTCTTTCCTACATACTCTAACTTGAGCCTCACTATCCTCGTAAAAACTCTTCACTGCTTTCAGTAACCTACCTTCTACACCATACACTTGCAACATCTGCCACATTGCCCCCCTATCCACCCTGTATACGCCTTTTCCAAATCCATAAATGCCACAAAGACCTCTTTAGCCTTATCCAAATACTGTTCACTTATATGTTTCACTGTAAACACCTGGTCCACACACCCCCTACCTTTCCTAAAGCCTCCTTGTTCATCTGCTATCCTATTCTCAGTCTTACTCTTAATTCTTTCAATAATAACTCTACATACACTTTACCAGGTATACTCAGCAGACTTATCCCCCTATAATTTTTACACTCTCTTTTATCCCCTTTGCCTTTATACAAAGGAACTATGCATGCTCTCTGCCAATCCCTAGGTACCTTACCCTCTTCCATACATTTATTAAATAATTGCACCAACCACTCCAAAACTATATCCCCACCTGCTTTTAACATTTCTATCTTTATCCCATCAATCCCGGCTGCCTTACCCCCTTTCATTTTACCTACTGCCTCACGACCTTCCCCCACACTCACAACTGGCTCTTCCTCACTCCTACAAGATGTTATTCCTCCTTGTCCTATACACGAAATCACAGCTTCCCTATCTTCATCAACATTTAACAATTCCTCAAAATATTCCCTCCATCTTCCCAATACCTCTAACTCTCCATTTAATAACTCTCCTATTTTTAACTGACAAATCCATTTGTTCTCTAGGCTTTCTTAACTTGTTAATCTCACTCCAAAACTTTTTCTTATTTTCAACAAAATTTGTTGATAACATCTCACCCACTCTCTCATTTGCTCTCTTTTTTACATTGCTTCACCACTCTCTTAACCTCTCTCTTTTTCTCCATATACTCTTCCCTCCTTGCATCACTTCTACTTTGTAAAAACTTCTCATATGCTAACTTTTTCTCTCCTTACTACTCTCTTTACATCATCATTCCACCAATCACTCCTCTTCCCTCCCACACCCACTTTCCTGTAACCACAAACTTCTGCTGAACACTCTAACACTACATTTTTAAACCTACCCCATACCTCTTCGACCCCATTGCCTATGCTCTCATTAGCCCATCTATCCTCCAATAGCTGTTTATATCTTACCCTAACTGCCTCCTCTTTTAGTTTATAAACCTTCACCTCTCTCTTCCCTGATGCTTCTATTCTCCTTGTATCCCATCTACCTTTTACTCTCAGTGTAGCTACAACTAGAAAGTGATCTGATATATCTGTGGCCCCTCTATAAACATGCACATCCTGAAGTCTACTCAACAGTCTTTTATCTACCAATACATAATCCAACAAACTACTTCATTTCGCCCTACATCATATCTTGTATACTTATTTATCCTCTTTTTCTTAAAATATGTATTACCTATAACTAAACCCCTTTCTATACAAAGTTCAATCAAAGGGCTCCCATTATCATTTACACCTGGCACCCCAAACTTACCTACACACACCCTCTCTAAAAGTTTCTCCTACTTTAGCATTCAAGTCCCCTACCACAATTACTCTCTCACTTGGTTCAAAGGCTCCTATACATTCACTTAAATCTCCCAAAATCTCTCTCTCTCTCCTCTACATTCCTCTCTTCTCCAGGTGCATACACGCTTATTATGACCCACTTTTCGCATCCAACCTTTACTTTAATCCACATAATTCTTGAATTTACACATTCATATTCTCTTTTCTCCTTCCATAAAATGATCATTTAACATTACTGCTACCCCTTCCTTTGCTCTAACTCTCTCAGATACTCCAGATTTAATCCCATTTATTCCCCCCACTGAAACTCCCCCACCCCCCTTTAGCTTTGTTTCGCTTAGGGCCAGGACATCCAACTTCTTTTCATTCATAACATCGCAATCCCTCTGTTTCTTGGGCATCCGCACTACATCCACGCACATTTAAGCATCCCAGTTTTATAAAATTTTTCTTCTTCTCTTTTTTAGTAAATGTCTACAGGGAAGGGGGTTACTGGCCCATTGCTCCCGCATTTTTAGGTCGCCTCAATTTCGACACGCATGGCTTACGGAGGAAAGATTCTTTTCCACTTCCCCCGGACAATAAAGAAATAAAAAAAGAACAAGACTATTTAGAAAAAGGATAAAAACCTGATGTATGTTATATAATGCATGTTGGTCTGTGAAGGGTCCAAAGTTAAATAGAAGTACAAGATCCCCTGTTATCTAGGTGTTTATGAGACAGAAAAAGAAACCAGCAATTTTTTCCATCATGAAAACCCCCAGTTACAGGTTTCTTTTTAAAACGGGTCATCGGGCAGGCCCAGAAAGTATTTTTCCCCCGGGGGGGTTGCTGTCTAAAACCAGCTCAATATACACTTTTTAGGTATGCATACTGGTCAGAGTCGTCAATAAACAAGTACGTCGCTAAGTGAGGAGAGGCTGTAGTCTGTTTTATTGAGGGTTCACTGTACAATACTTGTTTACTGTAAGCCCTGGCTCTCAGCCAAATAAACATTTTTACTCTGGATCATAGTTTTGCTTTAAACAATAAATGGACTAAGATTTAAAGAAAAAAAAATAGTGCTAGATTTCAGTGGAAATCAGTATGTCTGAATAAAAAAGCTAGCTCAATGAAATATTCAGACATGCGTGATAGCCATCAATTGCCATTCCTTCTTTTTCCCAACTTTTCCTGTTTTTTCAGGGTGAAATCTATTCTTGCACAGCGCTGTATAGCCTTTGTGGCTTAGCGCTTCTTTTTTATTATAATAATAATAATAATAATAATAATTGCACAGCTTCACTTTGATCAGAAATGTATCTCCAAGAACCTAAAATTCTCAGTTTGAATTCTGCCTACAAAACCTTGCTAAAACACTTGCAAAAGAAATTTGCTTTTGATGGCTCGGAAATAATGTGAAACTAATAATAAAATGCAGAGATTTTGCAAGTTGGCATTTATTTAAATCTAGTCCCCTTATGCCACCTACAATCATAGGCATTAAGAAACATGAGCCCTTAATAGTTACAACTGAGAGAAGCAACTTTTCTGACTGCTTAAAAACAGTAAAAGAATCAAGGAAATATAAATTTTGTTAGAGGTGAAGAGTTCAGCAAATATATAGCCATCATCAGCTGAAAAAAAAAGTCACATGTATTAATTCCAAAACAAAAAGAAAAAAAACAAAAAAGACAAAAAGTAGAGACACTAACCCTTGGCTGAGCTTCTGGCTTACTCACATGGGATGCAGAGCTCACAACCGGGGAAGGCTGCTGCGAGGAAGGAACAGTGCGAACAGGGAACCCTGAGGTGATGCTTCCGCTCTTACCACCCTAGGAAGGTATTTAGTTATCAGTTCAGCAACTCAAAAATATGCTTCCAGTGATAAGAAACACCCATTATTAGGTACATTAAGAAACAGAAAACTGAAACTGGGAAAGCTTCCTTGTTAAAAAAAAAAAAAAAAAAAAAGCTCCTTCATAATCCAGGAAAATGCAATTAAAGCAATTAACTACACTGTTTACATTTATCAGGTTACTCTAATACTTCAAGCAGGAAAATGCCAGTAAAACTATTTTAAAACAATTAGGACAAATTCATCTAAGAGCAATAAAGTATTTTCAATAATTACAATGCCAAATACAATTAAGAAGCAGAATAGAATTTCACATTTTCAATTGTCACATAGCAATTAAAAAAAAAAGGGCTTAACACAAAGAACTGGTTTATAGTTGACCCCTGAAGAACACTTATACACAGATTTTTTTCAATGTACTGGAAAATTTTTTGAAGATTTGTGACTGAAAAAATTAAGAGAGTTAATGTCATGCGTAAAATATATGTAGATACTAGTCCATTTTATCATTTACTACCATAAAATATACATAAATCCACTATAAAAGTTAAAATTTATCAAAACTTAAGCGCACAAACAATTACAGATCATACATGTTCCATTCGCAGCTGAGAGAAATGTAAACTAAAAGATGCAATATTAAATCACGAATAAACATGAATTGTTTTTTTCATTTTTGACATTTAGCATTAGTAATACGCATAACATCTACAGTGTTCTGTATCATATAAGACAATACAGTGGTACTGTGACTTACGAGTTTAATCCGTTCCCTGACCTAGCTCGTAACTCAATCTGCTCGTATATCAAATCAACTTTCCTCAGTGAAATTAACTGAAATGCCATTAATCCGTTTCAGTGTAATTCCTGTTCTCGGGAGGCACGAGAAAATACTTAAATTTAACGCTAATGTCAACTCTATGGCTTATTTATATATCGCAATTCATTTAATGACATAATAAACAATATAAATAAAACGGAAACATGATATATACTTTAGAATGAATAAAATATGTCATTATGTGACGAGTGGTGGCGGCCACTCCAGCTCCCGCTCTTACTATATCTTACCATTCTTCCCCTTCTGAAAATGCAGTTTTGTGAGGGTAACTGCACTAGATCACTAGTTTCATAAGGAAAACACTGAAACAATGTATTTAAAAAGAAGAAATATTGTATAAAAACATAAAACATAACAAAGAATGTAAAGAAATAAACTGGTTTTATATAGTGTACATATTTACCTTGGAGAACAGATGGAGGTGGAGGGTGGAAAAGATAGGCTACTTGCTACACTCTTAATGCTACACTTTATTACTTGGCTGGTGCTATAGCCTTTATCAACTCCTCCTGCTTTAGTATTGTATATCTAGTGGAAGTACTACGCTTGTACTGCCTGGCCAAGTCCACAACCCACACACCTCACTCGTGTTTATCTATGATTTCATTCTTTAATTCAATGGGCCTCATCCTCTTTTTCTTCTCAGCACTGTCCTTTGCACTTACTTTCTTTGGAGCCATGGTTAGAAAAAAGAAATTTGGCAAAATGACTGCACAAAATGCAAGCACAACACAAGAGAAATGCTTCCACGCGAGGTAAACACATGCACTGCTGAGTAGATGTTGTGGAGTTCTCTGCGCCAACTAGTGGTGGCATTCAGAAGATTGCTCATAACTCTGATTTTGGCTCATAACTCAGAGCAAAAAATCGACCAAGCACCAGCTCATAACTCGAAAAACTCGTATGTTCGGGCACTCATAAGTCAAGGTTCCACTGTATTGATGAAGGTACTGACAGACAATTCATCTTATAAACAAAGTAAAGTTATGGTATTGATGAATATTGTACAGTACTGTAAATGTATTTTCTCTTCCTTATGATTTTCTTAAAAAAAAAAAAAAAATCTCTAGCTTACTTTATTGTATATAAAGTATACAGTATATTATACATATAACATACAAAAATGTGTGTTAAACCACTGTTTGTTATCAGAAAGGCTTCTGGTTAGTAGTTAAGTTTATGGGGGACTCAAAAGTTATATGCAGATTTTCAGGTGTAGGGGGTCAGCGCCCCTAACCCCCCCGTGTTGTTCAAGGGTCAACTATATTATATAATAAGTATATAAAGGAACAAATGCAATCTCTAACGATAATTATAGAATTTAAAAATTCACTTTTAAAATAAATAATTTGCTACTTAAGTATGTTCTGACAATTATCTTACAAAATACTTTAGGTATTCTCGCCATTAAGAGCCTAAATACACTTTTTTAATGAGTTCAAAAATCACTGTCAGGGGAGAATGCTTTTTAGTTTAAATAATTTTAATAAATTATTTATCCAAGTGCTAATTTCAATATTTTATGATTCTACTAAGTACACAAAGAATAAAAATATTTCATACAGTGGATAGCTTCATGTCTCTCCTCATGAAGTCAGGTATTATAGCCAAGTTAGCCATAGACGAAGTGCTACTTACTCCTTGCTACAAGTTTCCTAGTTATATTAGGGCTATTGTATATGAAATAAAAAAAAAATCCTTTCAGTTGGAACAATAATTTTAAAGTATCTTCGTAACACATTTCAACATCAAACTATCACATAGCCTACAGAGCCTGTATAGAAGATCTTAAGTCTGAAGACACGACTACAAAATGACTCCCAAAGCAAGGCAATATTGCTAATACAGACTGAAAACATTAAAAATTCCCCACAGGGACTGATATGAGGTGACATGATTATCAAATGAAAGATCATAAAAGAATACTATACAAGAAAACAAAGATGATTTTTAGCACCATCAACCAGAACAACAGGCTAAATAATGCAAAAAAAATATATACACCTACCATCTGACTTATGACCGAGTTCGGTTCCGAGAAACCGGTCGTCAGTCGAAATGGTCGTAAGTCGAAATGGTCGTAAGTCGAACTTTACTACTGAATATCAACAAAACATTTTTGTAATGACTTTATTTTATTGTTTTATTTTGGTATTTCATGTTTTACTTTACTTTTTATGTTGTTAGTACTGTATTTTATACTGTAAGGTTTAGGATAAACACTATGTACAACACAAATAGTTGTTTATTTCCCAGAAATTTGGCATAAAAAACACGGTCATAAGTCGAGTGGTCGTAAGTCGAGCAGGTCGTAAGTTGGATGGTAGGTGTATATATATTTAAATCTAGACTCAAAAATATAATATTTGAACTTTCTCCCTAATTAATTTCATGCCTAAAGTTTTATATGACTGATTTTTATACGACTGATTATTATATGACCGATTTTAGCCATCATTTGAACAAAGCTTGTCTACCATCATACCCAATGAAGAATAAATGTCAATACCACAGTTAGAACAACACACAAATAACCTGCACTTAAGAGATGAAACTTACGACGACATTTCAGTCCATCCTCAACAAACGTCAAACCACAACTAAGCAAGAAAATGCAGAGCAGACCAGAACACAGGTTGGAAGAGAGGATGGGCGAAGAAGAGAATAATAATATAATAATAATGTAGTTAGCAGCGGCAATTAATAGTAAAGAGGTACAGTACATACCACATATTATGCAACATATACTCACCCAATTCTAACAGGTCTAGCTCTCTTCTACATCACAAATTTTATTAGTACACTACAGTGATAAATTATGTAAATCAGGAACTTTACAAATGCAATAAGTAAATGAACATATTGTGTGATATAAAATAAAGTTTAACATAAAATAACATGAAAACAATTTTATGTTGTAATCCAAATCAAGATACTCAAATGTTGCTTAACAGGGTGTACAAGTTTGAAAAATGCGATATAATAGCAGAACCCTAAAGCTAAGAAAAAACAGAACTGTTCTGTAGTTGAACTAAAAAAGAAAATGCCCGCATAAATAAAGCAAGATACAAAATTCAACAAAAAAAAAAATTGATGAGTTATATAACTGCTATAAACACTAGGTAGGCAAAATACCCACCCCCGGATGTGGTTGTTGCACTGGTAATACCCCAGAGTGGAGAGCCAAATGTGATCTCACAGTTGGCTGGAAATACTTCTCTTGTCCCCCCTCCTGAGGTGGCAGAAAACTACTGCCTCCTGGCTTGCCTTTGTGGTCCATAGGTTGGTGAAGAGTTGCAACATGAGCAGCTGTGATAAAAACATAATATTAAGGATGGACAAAGGCAAATGGGGACATGAGAATATCGAAACACACAGTTTTAAAATGTGTATACATTTTTTTTTTCCAGATTGAAGCATTTTAAAACAAATACCAATAGTTATATAAAGCATGACCATAATACATCTCTACAAACAATTAACCTCCTTTAACTTGTAAAGTATACAGCACAGTACAGTACAAGAGAAAAGTGAGCCAAGCACAAAATGGCCAACCAGTTTTAAATGCCTTTAGTTCACCTAATTATTACTAAATGATAAAGAATATATTTGCACAAGTTACAGAACCTTCAAAAATAAAAATTGATCATTGTGAGAAAAAAACACTGTGCTTGTAAAATGCTTATTTGTGATTAGGTAAGACTATTTTCCAGTGAGCCTGCAAGTGTGACTCAGCCTGACATCGTGATGACCAGTGTTAGCCCTAGCTAAAGTATGCCTTAGTTTTTGGTTTGGGCTTCAGTGTTAAATAAGATCATTTACTTTGCCTTTAGACCAGCATTTTACACAGCGAGGCATGTCCTCCATAGGAGTCATGAGTGACTTAACACAGGTGCTACAAGTAGCTTGCATTGAAATGAGAATATTGTAGCTTTCTGGTATCTTCAGGTCAGTGCTGTATGACCCTTGTGGGTTTAGTGCTTTGTTTTGATTGTAGTAGTAATGCCATCTTCAGATGTTATAAATGTGCACATATCACCTGTTTTATGGTTTTTTATTTCATGTGTTACAAATTTACTATGGGGAAGTGGAACAGAACTCTTCCTCCATAAACCACTAAAATGCTGGGAGTGAGGGGCTAGTAACCCCTTCTCCTACATACATTACTAAATTTATAAACAAGCTGTTTCTTTTTGGGTCACCCTGCCTCGGTGGGATATGGCCAGTTGGAAAAAAAAAATCACTCAAAGCCACTGGAACTTGTAGCATAAAACACAGGTACTGCTTCATATATTCTAGTCTTGACTGGATTTTTACATACATTTTAAAATTGTTCCTGTATAGTTTCTATCATGGCAGCCTCCTAACAATTCTGGTAAAAAGACTACAGCATATACAGAGAAGATTTTAAAAAATTAATAAAAAATTTAAACACTTAACCCTTCATCTGCCACATATGATCAACGTTTAAATTCTAGCTGCCTCAAAATGGCTGTGATTGGGAATGTTAGGCCTACACAGGATAAGGTAAGCTTAGACAACTGGTATGTGCACCAGCAAAAACTTCCTTTGCCACACTGGGCATTGTCAAAAGTCTGCTTCAAGGTACCATACCAGCATGTCTCGTCAATGACAATCCCTCACTCTACAGCTATTGGCCATCTGCTATTTGCCCTGACTGAATCTAGTACATAGTGAAAATTGTGATGAGGACTTGGAGTTGTATGAATATAAAGATAGTGTGTGTGCTGCTGCCACTACAGATGACCCATCAAACAAGAAAAATCCTGATGAACTTTGAACCATTACATAACACAACTTTTTCCTCCGAGAAGAAATATGCCCAGATGTGTTATGTATGTTTGAATACCAGAAAAACAAGGAATGCAAGGGACATGATTCATGATTCACTGTTCATGAACTCAAGCATAGTGTATGGTGTATGGTGGTCACGGTGAATGTATAATGTATGTGCATATAATACACAAGAAAAAAAAGTACCAAGAGTGAACAATGTCAGCAAAAAAAAATTCAGATAAGAAATAATTAGTTAATGAAGACTAAATATCCTGTAGATATGGTCTGAAAAAATATAATAATATACTAATCACACATGCACGTTTTAAAAAGAAAAAAAAATGAAAAATGGGTCACTTCCAGAAACTTTAAGCAACTATTTCTTGCTAAGTTTTAATCCGATTTTCACTTTTTCATTTTTAACGTGTAAAATCAAGGCAGATTTTTTGGTAAAAAAAAAAATACAAAAATATTTTAGCACTATAATACAATTTTATTTTACCCCAATGGAATTTAAGGGTTAATGTGGTCTTTCACCATCAATTTCTGAAAAATGTGACAATGAGATTACAGTGTCATCTGGTTCATCCAATACTGCAGCACACAAACAAAAATTATCATATGTGAATGAAAACTTATGAAATCCATTCTTTTCCTTGGAAGTGTAGATATGGAAGATATTGTTCCAGTCATGGTATTGTACCTTTTTTTTTAATTTTTACGGACAAAAATTTTTCGTAATTATTAATTATACAAGGTATATATCATATGAAGTACATGATGGGGCACTTATTTTATATCAAAATGTGTATGGGTTATAAAAAAAAACAGCATTTTTAAGAAAAAAAAAAACATAGTATTCCTCAAACTCAGATCAACAGAAATAAATTTGGCAAGATCAGTTTACCACACACAGAAACGTAGGAAAATATCAGCAAATTCAGTTTGAAAATTTATTTTATAATCTTGGGAAACTACTAGCTTATTCAGGCTAGAGATAGCAAGAGACTCATTTTCCAGTATAATAATACCTCATACTAACGTTTCGCATGAAGTACAGCGATAAGCTAGCGAGTAACAACAGGCAGAGTTAAAATACCAATCAAAATTATATAGTATAATATGAAATCTCAATATTGGAGAAAAAATGCCTAAAGCATTCTCATTAAAATATTGATTTTTGAAGACATTTTGATGGAACAACTATTTATATCTAAGAGCATTCTATAGGTCATTTATTCTACATATAATTCCAGTAAGCTACTTAAATAAACATGAACGATAATACTTATTCAGTACTTGTATACTGTAGAGTACCTAATGAATATATTTTTCTCAATCACATATTAGCCATATGTAAATAAAGGTCGACCCCCAACATTGGGAAAGAGCTAAAAGAGTAACGTGCATAATTATTGCTGAAATGGATACATACATGATGAATCTTCAAGAATGTACAAAATAAATTAACCACTACAAAATAAAATTTAGGATCTCACTACAAGTAGTGCAAAATGAGACTGCACTTGCATTTTAATAATGGATAGGTAGACTGCCTTTAAAGTACAGTACCTGGATTTAAAGACAGTCGTGAATAGCTAATACTGAAACTACAAAACACAGAAGGAATGAAAAGAAAATTATTATAGAGAATAACAGATCTGCTTAAAAAGAAACTGATTAGTAATACTAGGTAAAATCCTGGCAAGCTTCATAATTTACAAAGATTTGCCAGAAAGAATAAAAAATAGAATAATGCAAAGACCTATTCTAAAATAAAATTGTCAAATCCATGCATATAATTATTCTGAGCAAAGGTGGTGGATATGAAACCCTGCAAGAAAATACTGTGTGAGGATAAACTGAAATATTAACAACAACAAATAATAGTAACAAATCTTAATAAAAATAAACATTTTCAGAAAGACAGATGAAAAAAATAATTACAGTACTGTACATAGAAAATAATAACCAGTAATACCTTGTTAAAGCAATAGGTACTTACCTCGACTACTTTGCATATAAACAGGCTGGAGGTGTTTGTCATCTCGAGTAGGAGGTTGTTGGGGTTGGGAAGGAGTGGGAGGGTTGGTGTGGGTTGGTGCTGCAGGTGGGAGATAGGCCACAGCCTGTGAGGTGGGCTGGTACTGGCTGGAGCTGCCATGAGCCTGAGTGGACCCATGGTAGTAAGGAGCCTGTCCCGCCACGTACACATTACTTGCACTCCCTGCCTCTGTGCAAGTGCACCAAATCACACAAATGGGTATGTTAGCAAGGCAAAAATAATGAGGAGAGAGATTGTGGGAAATCTGAAACAAAATGGAATACAGTACTTACCTCTTGTTCAATATGAAGCACAACTAATTAGAACAATCTGCCAAGTCCAAAACTATCTTAAAATGTTAATGGAACCAGCAAGAATTTGACCCATAAAAATGTGACAATTTCATCTATTGCTAAATTACAATGAAGTTTAACCAATTATATTTTAAATACAAAGTAGCATTTTCCAATAATTATCTCTTTACTCTATACAATAGTTTCATTACAGTATGGTACCAAAGCATCCCTTTTTTTTTTTCTTTCCTTTTTTTTTTAACAGTTATTTCCTACCCAGGCAGCGAGATCAAAAGAAAACACATTCAACTTCACTGCTCCTTAGTCCTCTTTCTACAAGTGCACAAGCCTCACAGTCCAAAATCACAATGAACCACATCCTCATCCATACTCTCTACATCGAAAGCTGAAATTCAGGTGCCATACTTTCCACCTCCAAAGCTTAAATCCAGCTAAATAATTTCTCAGAATCAATAACCACTCTTGTCAATTTCTCAGAATCAATAACCACTCTTGTCAAACTGTATAACTGGTGCATCTTTATTGACCATGACTTAAAAACATTTACCTCTAATCTGTATTATTTTTATCCAATCAGTGGAACAGAAACAATACTAAATTTCACTCATAATGAGCAAGTATCAAAGGTTTATAATAAATTCAAGCCACTTTCAACTTCTTGGTAGTCTCTTTCACCTAAGCCTCTTAGTTTTGATCAGGTGAGTCTGTTTTCCAACTTACTTGATTATTAAAGTACATACATTTTCAATTCCCCTTTCCTCCTTTTTTCTGTGATTAATATTAAATAGGCTTATCACTATCCTATTTACTGACATGCATATTAAAAAGTCTAATAAGTCATCGAGCAACTTCTCCAACCACCAACCATTTAATAACTTAATTGTTAACAAATTAATTCACAAATTTGCCAGCTTCCTTTCTACCTAATCCCCATGATGCTAAAACAGGCCATGAATGGATGTTGTTCAATGATCTATACATGAATGCCACTTTTTTACTGGTTATGCATAACATCATATCTCCTATTTACTTCTGAGATAAGAACATAAGAAAGGAGAAACACTGCAGGAGGCCTGTTGGCCCATACTAGGCAGGTCCTTTACAATTCATCCCACTAACAAAACATTTGCCCAACCCAATTTTCAATGCTACCCAAGAAATAAGCTTTGATGTGAAAGTCCCACTCAAATCCAACCCCTCCCACTCATGTACTTATCCAACCTAAATTTGAAACTACCCAAAGTCCCAGTCTCAATAACCCAACTAGGTAGACTGTTCCACTCATCAACTACCCTATTTCCAAACCAATACTTTCCTATGTCCTTTCTAAATCTAAACTTATCTAATTTAAATCCATTACTGCGGGTTCTCTCTTGGAGAAACATCCTCAAGACCTCACTAATATCCCCCCTATTAAAACCCATCCTCCACCTATACACCTCGATCAGGTCTCCCCCCATTCCTCGTCTAACAAGTGAACATAACTCAAAGAGTCTTCAATCCTTCTTCATAAGGAAGACCTCCAATGCTATGTATTAACTCAGTCATCCCACGCTGAACGTCCTCTAACGAATTTATGTCCATTCTGCAACATGGAGACCAGAACCGAGCTACATAATCCAGGTGAGGCCCCACTAATGATGCACAAAGCTGCAGTATGACCTCTGGACTTCCGTTGCCCACACTTCCCGATACAAATCCCAGCAATCCATTTGCCTCACTACGTACGCATAGGCACTGCTGTCTTGGTTTAAGGTTGCTGCTCACCACAACCCCCAAGTCCCCTTTGCAATCTGTATGGCCAAGTTCTACATCATTCAACTCACAAGTACAGTACTAGGGTTATGGGCACTCCCAAGCTTCAGAACCCTGCACCTATCTACACTGAACTGCATCTGCCACTTTTCTGACCAAGAATAGAGTTTGTTTAAATCCTCCTGAAGTTCCACAACATCCACGTTCGAATCAATCATCCCACCTATCTTTGTGTCATCGGCGAACCCGCTCATATCACTTGTAATTCCCTCATCAAGATCATTGATACATATTACAAACAACAACGGGCCCAAGACTGATCCCTGCGGAACGCCACCTGTCACAGATCCCCACTCGGACTCAGCCCCACCTACGGACACTCTGCGCCTCCTGTCAGTGAGCCACGACTCGATCCATGAGAGCACCCCCTCCCCCCAATGCCATGAGCTGCCACTTTCTTTAACAGTCTATGGTGCGGAACTCTATCAAAAGCCTTACTAAAATCCAAGTAAACAATATCAAATTCTTTATCGTGGTCAACAGCCTCAAAAGCTTTACTGAAGAAAGTTAATAAATTAGTTAGACAAGACCGGCCTCTTGTGAATCCATGCTGAGTATCATCAATTAAGCTATGCTTATCGAGATGGCTTCTCATAATCTCAGCTATAACTGACTCCAGCAATCTGCCCACAATTGAGGTCAGGCCCATTGGGCGGTAATCTGACGGCAACGACTTGTTCCCTGTTTTAAAAATAGGAATTACATTAGCCATCCTCCACACATCAGACACCACACCCATTTGAAGAGACAAATCAAATATTCTAATACAGTAAACAGGGTACCTGGACATCTATAAAATTCACCTAATATCTGAATTAGTCACCAATGACCCTGTAAATGAAAGTCCCAAATTTGTCCACAAGACAGTATCCAATCTTGCTTTGGAGTGCCACAAGCGCGTAAGAGTTGAAATAACAGCTGATGCACAGCCGTCTCCCACCAAAGAAGACAGCTACTAAAAACCTTAGTGCCTCATTTGACTCACTCACAAAATTGAAGAGCAAGCAAAAAAAAAAAAAAAACTTGAGATGTGTACAGTATATCAAGTTCCCCTTATACTCTTTCCCACTCATACCTCTCATTTTTCTTCTTCCTTCTCTCTATCAATGTTCACATTTTAAGTGCACATACTACTGTAATGACTATTTTTGTTACATACCCAGCAACATCTGTGCAAAACTGACATTTTATTTTTAATACACCAGCTGTCTCCCACTGAGGTAGGGTGACCCAAAAAAAAAACAACACTCGCTCACCATCACTCACTCCATCACTGTCTTGCCAGAGGCATGCCAATGCTACAGTTCAGATACTTCTCCAAACTGCAATATCCCCACCCCTCCTCCAGAGTGCAGGCACTGTTCTTCCCACTTCCAGGGCTAAAGTTTGACTAACTAGTTTCCCTGAATCCCTTCACAAATGTTACTTTGCTCACACTCCAACAGCATTTCAAGTCATAAAAACCACTTGCATGAAAAATGATAAATATTAATTTTAGCTTTAAAATTATCTGTACAATGTAAGAATTAGCATACAGTATAACAATTATAATAAATAATAATATAAGAGGAACATCAGAATTACCATAAAAATTATGACTGAACTAAGGGTTCTGTATTGTGTATTTCCCAGAATATCATACAGTAAAATGAAGGGAAAATATGTCTGGGAATGTTACAGTTTCAAAAGTCATCTGAACTGTGATGTCATCATTCTCCTAGCAACACAGTGATTGAATGAGTGACAATAAAAGTGTTTTCTTCCTTGCCAGGTCACTCCACCTTAGTGGGAGATGGCTGGAATACTAAAAAAAAAAAAAAAAAAAAAAAACAAGTGGTAGTGTCAAGTCCCTTGGTGTTCAAATACAACACTGTTCACTGTAGTTTAAATATACGTAGTAAAATTAATTGAACTTAATCAAGAAAGTCATGTCTATTCACACTTTTGCAATGGCTATATACTGTTCAACTAAGTCTAGTCTATCAGGTATCCACAAATATTGCATTCAGACCCAGGATTAATCCCAGTTTACAATCTGGTAATAAAGCAAGGAGACTTTTCATTAAAGTACAGCAGTTAGTGTTAATCAAAATGTGCAGAAAAATTTTAAGCTTATGTCATATATTGTCTTTACATTTCAAAAAATTCAATTTTATACCCCCTAACACCTTAATTTCTCCTACATCTAACACCCTCTTCAATTTCCTGTATTCTGGAATGCACAATCATACATTCCTGAGTACAGTAATACAAATTTGTCAAAAACCCAATTTATATAAAACTAAATCATAAATAATAACCATGTTGCTGTTATGGAGCAAAATTTCAAAATCTGACAACTAACTCAAATCACAAAGGGTATAAAATTTGAAGGGAAACAAACTTAAAACTTACTGGTGGTAGGAAGTGTGACAGGTACACTGGGAGCTGCATGTGCTGGCAAATTCTTAAAGTTGTATGGGATCTGTTGATATCCTCCTTGAGGCGGTGGTGATGGTGTACGTGACCTCTTCAGCGAACCCTAAGAAAAATTTAGTTTTGACACTCCTGGAATAGCAATTACCACACGTGTGTGCATGTGCATGTGTGTACATGCACAGACACACGCACACATACACACAGTTTGTGTAATGCAGGACATGCAACAGCTTCAGTTTAACTTAATTTACGTTTTTTATTTATTTTTTTTTTTTCAACAAGTCAGCCGTCTCCCACCAAGGCAGGGTGACCCAAAAAAGAAAGAAAATCCCCAAAAAGAAAATGCTTTCATCATCATTCAACACTTTCACCTCACTCACACAATCACTGTTTTTGCAGAGGTGCTCAGAATACAACAGTTTAGAAAGTATATACGCATAAAGATACACAACATATCCCTCCAAACTGCCAATATCCCAAACCCCTCCTTTAACGTGCAGGCATTGTACTTCCCATTTCCAGGACTCAGGTCCAGCTATATAAAAATAACCGGTTTCCCTGAATCCCTTCACTAAATATTACCCTGCTCACACTCCAACAGCTCGTCATGTCCCACATACCATTCGTCTCCATTCACTCCTATCTAACACTCTCACACACGCTTGCTGGAAGTCCAAGCCCCTCACCCACAAAACCTCCTTTATCCCCTCCCTCCAACCTTTTCGAGGACGACCCCTGCCCCGCCTTCCTTCCCCTACAGATTTACACACTCTCCATGTCATTCTACTTTGATCCATTCTCTCTAAATGACCAAACCACCTCAACAACCCCTCTTCAGCCCTCTGACTAATACTTTTATTAACTCCACACCTTTTCCTAATTTCCATACTCCGAATTTTCTGCATAATATTCACACCACACATTGCCCTTAGACAGGACATATCCACTGCCTCCAACTGCCTCCTCACTACAGCATTTACAACCCAAGCTTCACACCCATACAAGAGTGTTAGTACTACTATACTTTCATACATTCCCTTCTTTGCCTCTATAGATAACACTTTTTGTCTCCACATATACCTCAATGCACCACTCACCTTTTTCCCTTCATCAATTCTATGATTAACCTCATCCTTCATAAATCCATCCGCTGACACATCAACTCCCAAATATTTGAAAATATTCACTTCTTCCATACTCCGCCTCCCCAACTTGATACCCAATTTTTCTTTATCAAAATCATTTGATACCCTCATCACCTTACTCTTTTCTATGTTCGCTTTCAACTTTCTACCTTTACACACACTCCCAAACTCGTCTACTAACCTTTGCAAATTTTTCTTTAGAATCTCCCATAAACACAATATCATCAGCTAACAGTAACTGTGTCAATTCCCATTTTGTATTTGATTCCCCATAATTTAATCCCACTCCTCTCCCGAACACCCTAGTTTATGTACCAGTCTAAAAATGTCTCAATATATTGTAGGCTTTCTTTAATAAGTGAAAACATTATTATTATCATTAATAATTTCAAGTTATTCTTATAGTCAAAACTAAGTGGTAAACAATAATTTCAAAACATTAATTTCTTATCAACATCATTTTCCTCCTCCTCCTCCTCCTTGGTTTTCTTCAGTCAGTCTAAATGAAAATTGCTTTCAAAACTTCCTTAAAATAATCACCTCATTTTGAGTTTATCACTTTTCAAACATGGTTCTTTGGTTATCATATCCTCATTTTTATTTCCAAACATCCAAATAAAAATGAGGATATGATAACCAAAGAACCATGTTTGAAAAGTGATAAACTCAAAATGAGGTGATTATTTTAAGGAAGTTTTGAAAGCAATTTTCATTTAGACTGACTGAAGAAAACCAAGGAGGAGGAGGAGGAGGAAAATGATGTTGATAAGAAATTAATGTTTTGAAATTATTGTTTACCACTTAGTTTTGACTATAAGAATAACTTGAAATTATTAATGATAATTCTTCCACTTATGGGGGAATAAAATAAAAATAAGACAAACTCAAATGCTGTACTTACTATCTCCCTGACCTGCCATTTGGAGACTATATAACCACAAGAATATTGCACTTACGGGAGGTATTAATGGCTGAGGTTGAGCAGGTGGAACCTTGTATCCATGGATGGGCAGAGAGCCTCGCCCTGGCACAAGGTTGGACTGGAAGAGCATCTGTGGATGGCCACTAAGTGGAATTGTGCCATGTGGATATGAATGTACTGCCATCAATTCACTGGGGATATCAGAAACATTATGTTCCAAAGCACTTTAAGAGCATTAAGCATAATAACAAAATATCAATTCATATACAGTACCTAATTTTTTTTACATATACCTTGCATTTAAAATTCTATCAAAATTAAAATTATTATTCACTGAATTAAGCCTCCAGGAGTTGAAGATGACACTGAAAATTATCATGGGCAAGAAGAATCCCAAATGCAACATTTTTTCAGGGATAGGCACATCCTCACTTCAGGAAAGTGATGCTTGAACCACTCAGGAAAGACATCAGTCACCCATGTTGAGGCATTGGACCTCTAAATAACAGGCAATGTACTTTTGTCTTTTAAAGTATGGGAATTCTTGGAGCAATAAACAAACAAGGTTTGTATTTAAAATATCCTGATGCATTACCACAAAGAAGCAAACTGAAATGGTCTTTTGCAGCCCTGAATCCAGGAGCAATTTTCTCTTGTTTACTAATGTATGTTTTAAATGGCATCTTTTTTCTGAACAAACCTGCTTCATCAGCATTAAACACTTGCTCAGGTTTGTAACCATCCTGAGAGATAATGTTAGCTAGCTAGCTCAGCCAGGCACCTCTCTGAGGCAGAATGGTCAGCAAAGGCACTCTCCCCACTGAACTTTATATTATGCAACCCAATGCACATTCTAGGCCTGTTAAACTATTCACAACTAAAGGTGAATTTATTTTTGGGCTGTCTTTCCTCCTCATAAATTCTTTTTAGTATGATGAGGCTTTTGTCCCGAACAATAAGGCCATCAAGTATAACACCTTTCCTTGTTTTTCAATCCACACATTTAGTAAACTTTAAACTGTAATAAAGTTAGTAGAATTACTGAAAATATGTAAAGTAAAAGGACACTAGTGCAACTAATGTGACATTTTATTGTGGCAATAAAATGCCACAATAAAATGTCACATTAGTTGCACTTGTGTCCTTTTACTAAACTTTAAACTGTAATGACCTATTCCTCAGTCTTTTCACTGTGTTACATTGAGGATTACTCATTGCACAAGCCTTTTATCTTTGCCTCATATTGAACAAATCACTGATTCTCTAACACCAAACACTCATGCTGTCTCCCTGACACAATCACCACTCTTTGGCATCTCAATTGCCTAATTTTTTTTTTACAAATAGGCATAATTTCACACTTAATTTTCTACCTTGGGAATATTTTACCCCTTGGCAGATTTTATTTAAATATCCAGATACACTGACCCTCATGAGAGGCTGCTTGTTTACATCCCCTCACCCTCCCCAGCAACACTAAGACAGCAGAACTGCCCAAGGCATAATGGGGTCTCCTGCCTACCTGTCATAGTGCTCCTTAACTCTTTTGCTGTCTCCATCAGTGTATTAAATTTTCGGGAGTCAAAACAGTAAAAGGATTAAGGGGAAATTTTGCCCCCATGGAAATGAATACCACTCCAGAGCTCCTTAATGGAAATGGTGCCCTTCTACTGGAAATTAAACACTAAGTTTAAATCACAGAATATTGAAAGTAAAAGATATGATCATGCAATTTATGGTTGCCTACTGCATCTTTCCAGATGTATATTTGGGGACTGCATTGTTGGTATGTTTGAAAGAAAGAGAGTGGACTATGCTTTTGATTTTCCAATATCTTAATGAGTTTCTTCATTAAAACAAAATCATATCACAGAGGTAAAATTTCTGAGTCTACTTTATTTCACTTAACAAAAGCACACTTATATATAGTGAATCTTTAAAAAATATAATTGCTAGGGTCTCCTGTTTTTAAAAAAATTGCTCTTGAAAGGGTATTCTGTAGCATACAAATTCGGACATTTTTATGGTGGGGAATTTTTAAAGTCCCTACTCCACCAAATTCATAATGCCGTTTTATTTAAAATCAAAAACCCCCCCAGTCCATTTTGTCCCTTATGTGGAAAATGCCATGTAAACTGTTTTATTTTATTATTTTTTTTTTATTACAATGGCCGTTCCCACCAAAGGGGGGTGGCCCGAAAAAGAAAAACTTTCACCATTTTACTCCATCCGTCTTTCCGAAGGGGGCTTTACACTACAGTTTTTAAACTGCAACATTAACACCCCTCCCTTTAGAGTGCAGGGACTGACTTTCCCCTCTCCGGTAATCCGGCCCGCCGTTTCCCTGAATCCCCTTAAAATGTTACTTTGCTCACACTCCAACAGCACTCAAGTATTAAAAAAACCTTTTTCTCCATTACCCTATCAAAAACCCCCGCATGCCTGCTGGGAAATCCAAGCCCCTTCACACAAAAACTCCTTTTCCCCCTCCCTCCAACCCTTCCTAGGCCGACCCCACCCCCCCTTTTCCCTTTCCCCTACAGACTGATACACTCTTGAAGTTATTCTGTTTCGCTCCATTTTTCTACATTCCGAACCCCCTCAAAAACCCTTCCTCAGCCCCCTGGACAACAGTTTTGGAAACCCGCACCTCCTCCCAATCCAAACTACGAATTTTCTGCATTATATTCACACCACACATTTCCCTAGCATGACATCTCCCTGCCTCCAGCCTTCTCCCCGCTGCAACATTCACCCCCATGCTTCACACCCATATAAAAGGTTGTAAAACTATACTCTCATACATTCCCCTCTTTGCCCCCAAAAGGAAAAGTTCTCTGTTCCACAGAACCCCTTTAAGTGCAACCACTCACTCTTTTTCCCTCATCAATTTATGATTACTAAATCTTTCATAGACCCATCCGCTGATAAGTCCACTCCAAATATTTGAATCGTTCACTCCTCCATACTCTCTCCCTAAATTTCTGTTATTCAAATCTTTCATCAACTAATCTTTTTTGTTATCTCATAACCATACTCTTTCCCTGTATTACTTTAATTTTCCTTCTTTTGCACACCTACCCAAATTCATTCCACCAATCTCTGGCAGCTTCTCTTCAGAATCTCCCAAGAGCACAGTGTCTCAGCAAAGAGCAGCTGTGACAACTCCCAATGTTGTGTGATTCTTTATCTTTTAACTCCACGCTCTTGCCAAGACCCTCGCATTTTCTTCTCTTAAAACCCCATCTATAAAATATATTAAACAAACCACGGTGACATCACACTCCTTGTCTAAGGCCTACTTTTACGGTAAAAAATTTTCCCTCTTTTCTTCATACTCTAACTTGAGCCTCACTACCTCGAAAAACTCTTCACTGCTTTCAGTAACCTATCCTACACCTTACACTTGAAAACATCTGCACATTGCCCCCTATCCACCCTTGTCATTACGCTTTTCCAAATCCATAAATGCCACAAAGACCTCTTTAGCCTTATCTAAATACGGTTCACTTTATATGTTTCACTGTAAACACCTGGCCCACCACCCCCTACCTTTCCTAAAGCTCCTTGTTCATCTGCTTCCTTTCTCCGTCTTACTCTTAATTCTTTCAATTTTTAACTCTTACATACACTTTACCAGGACATTTCAACAGACTTTCCCCTATAATTTTTGCACTCTCTTTTATCCCCCTTGCCTTTTTATAAAAAAGGAACTATGCATGCTCTCTCCCATCCCTAGGTACCTTACCCTCTTCCCATTACATTTATTAATAATTTGCCCCAAACCACTCCAAAACTAATATCCCACCTGCTTTTAACATTTCTATTTTAACCTCAATCCGGCTGGCCTACCCCCTTTCATTTTAACTTATGCCTCACGAACTTCCCCCACACTCACAATGGCTTCTTTCCTCACTCTACAGATGTTATCCTCTTGCCCTAAACACGAAATCACAGCTTCCCTATCTTATCAACATTTTAACAATTCCTCAAAATATTCCCTCCATCTTCCCAATCCTCAACTCTCCATTTAATAACTCTCCTCTCCTATTTTTAACTGACAAATCCATTTGTTCTCTAGGCTTCCTTAACTTGTTAATCTCATCCAAAACTTTTTTCTTATTTTCAACAAAATTTGTTGTAAAGCTCACCCACTCTCTCATTTGCTCTCTTTTTACATTGCTTCACCACTCTCTTAACCTACTCTCTTTTCCCCCATATATTTCTTCCTCCTTTGCATCACTTCTACTTTTAAAAACTTCTCATATGCTAACTTTTTCTCCCTACTACTCTCTTTACATCATCTTCCACCAATCGCTCCTCTTCCCTTGCACCCACTTTCCTGTAACCCCCAAACTTCTGCGAACACTCTAAACACTAAAATTTAAAACCTACCCATTCTCTTCGACCCCATTGCCTATGCTCTCATTAGCCCATCTATCCTCCAATAGCTGTTTATATCTTACCCTAACTGCCTCCTCTTTTAGTTTTAAAACCTTCACCTCTCTCTTCCCTGATGCTTTATTCCCTTGTATCCATTTTACCTTTTACTTCAGTGTAGCTACAACTAGAAGTGATCTGATATATCTGTGGCCCCCCTCATAAACATGTACATCTGAAGTCTACTAAAACAGCTTTTATCTACTAATTTACAAAACCCAAACAAACTACTTGTCATTCGCCTTTACTTTCTATCTGTAAACTTATTTATCCTCTTTTTCTTAAAATATGTATTACCTATAACTAAACTGTTGTAATCATACTAAATACATCTCTCTGCAATCTTAGATTAAATTTTAGTCAAATATAGTGAAATACTCATAAAACATACCTTTCTTTGAGATAGTTTTGCTGTTGCTGAGCACGTTTCCGTGTTGCATCTTCATTAAGAACAACTTTTAAGTCTTGAAAAAGTTGATGCTTTTGATTTTTCAGATCATTAAGATCCTGTTCCATTTGGGACAACTTTTCTCTTGTTTCTTCAAGAGTCATAGCATGCTGCTTCTTCCGATTTTCACGCTCTTTACGAAGTCGCTCCTCTTCTGCATCAGCTTCCTGTTCTAAGAGTTTTAAAAATTTATGTATACCTTCTATTAAGGTCAAGGAATATTTATTACTAAAATTAAGGTATATACAGTACTGCAAAGTGGCATATCTTTACTCTGTAATTTTTATTTTAAATAACTAGATATTGAACAGGATATTAGAAATACACATACTTTTAACTCTCTGAGCACATAAAACTAATCCATACTACTATACTGAAGAATTGCAAAGACTATTCATTACTGTATATTCTTTGTAGTAACCTACCTTCTTTTTTTCTCTTCCGTTCTCTAATAATGTGCGCCTTTAGCGACTCCCACATGGCACGATTCATCTTGGCTCTCTCTACCATCACCACAGGAGCGTACCTTCTATCACTCCCCTCACCCCCCCGACCACGCTTTTCAGCCTCCGCAAACTTTACCATCTTTAATGTGAATGCCCTGAAAATAACCCTCTTTTGAGCCAAGTTTGTCAAGAGAAGCATTAAGTAGACAATGATACAGAAAAAGAGAGAAAAGTTACATTCACATTTTATATGAAGAACCTACTTCATGAAAAAAAAAGATAACTATACCTATGTTACCAATGGAATCCTACCAAACATTTTCCCTAAAATTCTTTCATTAGGCTTTGGCACTTCTAAAATTTAAAAAACCTTATAAGCACATCCTTTCTATTTGTTCCCACTTAATTTAATACTATATTGTGTAAATTCAAGAATTATGTGGATTAAAGTAAAGGTTGGATGCGAGAAGTGGGTCATAATAAGTTTTTATCACCTGGAGAAGAGAGGAATTTCAAGGAGAGAGAGAGAATTTTTGGAATTTAAGTGAATGTATAGGAGCCTTTGAACCAAGTGAGAGGTAATTGTGGTAAGGGGACTTGAAAGCTAATTGGAGAAAAACTTTATGAAGGTTGGGTAGGTAAAATTTGGGGTGGCCAGTGTAAATGATAATGGGGGCCTTTGATTGAACTTTGTATAGAAAGGGTTTAGTTATAGGTAATACATATTTTAAGAAAAAAAGGATAAAAAGTATACGATATGATTGTAGGGCGAAATGACAGTAGTTTTTTTGGATTATGTATTTGGGAGATAAAAGACTGTTGAGTGACTTAGGATGTACATGTTTAAGAGGGGCCCCCAGATATATCAGACCTTTCTAGTTGTACTACACGAAGAAAAGGTAAAAATGGGGTACAAGGAGAATGAAGCATCGGGGGAAGAGAGAGGTGAAGGTTTAAAACTAAAAGAGGAGGAGTTAGGGTAAATTAAAAGCTATTGGAGGAAGATGGGCAATAGAGCATAGGCAATGGGGTCGAAAGGTATGGGTAGGTTTAAAAAGTAGGGTTTTTGTTCAGCAGAAAGTTTGTGGTTTCAGGGGAAAATGGGTCAGGAGGGAAAAAGGAGCGATTGGGGGAAGATGAGTAAAGAGAGTATAAGGGGAAAAAAAAGTTAGCAAGAGAAGTTTTTAAAAGTAGAAAATGATGCAAGGAGGGAAGATATATGGGGAAAAAAAAGGGAAAAAAGTTAAAGAGTGGGTTTAAGCAAGTAAAAGAGAGCAAAAGAGAGAGTGGGGAGTGTTATCACAAATTTTGTTGAAAATAAAAAAAAAGTTTTGGAGTGAGATTAACAAGTTAAGAAAAAACCAGAGAACAAATTGGGTTTCATTAAAAATAGGAGAGGAGAGTTATTTTAAAAGGAGAGTTAGAGGTATTGGGGTGGGAAAGGGAAAATTTTTAGGGAATTTTTTAAAAGTTGTGAAAATAGGGAAAAGCGTGATTTCGTGTAAGGGGAAGGGGGAATAAAAATCTTGTGGAGTGAGGAAGGCCCGTGGAGTGTGGGGGAAGTTGGAGGCAGAGGTAAAAGAAAGGGGGTAAAGGCAGCCGGGATTGATGGGATAAAGATAAAATGTTAAAAGCAGGTGGGGGTATGTTTTTGGAGTGGTTGGTGCAATTATTTAATAAATGTATGAAGAAAATAAGGTACCTAGGGATTGGCAAGAGCATGCAGTTCCTTTGTATAAAGGCAAAGGGGGGTAAAAAGGTGAAAAATTATAGGGGGAAAAGTCTGTTGAGGGACCTGGGAAAGTGTATGGTAGAGTTATAATTGAAAGAATTAAAAGTAAAAAGGGGGAATAGGTAGCAGATGAACAAAGGGGTTTAGGAAAGGGGGGGGGGTGTGTGGACCAGGGGTTTACGTGAAACATATAAGTGAACGTATTAGATAAGGGGAAAAAAGGTCTTTGTGGCATTTATGGATTTGGAAAAAAAGGGGTAGACAGGGGGGATAGGGGGGCAAAAGTGGCAGTGTTGCAAATGTAGGGGTAGGAGGTAGGTTATGAAAACAGTGAAGGTTTTTAGAGGATATGGGGCCAAGTTAGAGTATTAGGGGAAAGGGGAAATTTTTTTTTTTTTGTAAAAGTAGGCCTTAGACAAGGGTGTTTTTGTGTCACCGTGGTTTTTTAATATATTTTTTAGATGGGTGTAAAGAAGTAAATGCGAGGTCTTGGCAAGAGGCGTGGAGTTAAAAGTAAAGAATCACACACAAAGTGGGGGTTGTCAAGTGCTCTTTGCTGATACACTGTGTCTTGGGAGATTTGAAAAGGTTGCAGAGATTGGGGGATGAATTTGAGGGGTGCAAAAGAAGAAAATTAAAAGGGGAATACGGAAAGAGTAAGGTTATAGGATAACAAAAAGATTAGGTGATGAAAGATTGAATATCAGATTGGAGGGAGAGAGTATGGAGGGGGGGTGAAAATATTAGATATTTGGGGTGGACGGTAGCAGTGGGGCTATGAAAGATGAGGTGAATCATAAATTATGAGGGGAAAAAAAAAGTGGGTTGGGGCCTTAGGAGTCTGTGGAGACAAAGAAATTTGTCCTTGGGGGCAAAGAGGGGAATGTATGAGAATTTTGTTTTACCAACGTCTTTTAAGGGTGGAAGCGTGGGGGATGAAAGTTGCACGAGGAGAAGGCTGGAGGCAGTGGAATGTATGTCTGAGGGCAATGTGTGGTGTGAAATAATGCAGGAATTCGTAGTTTGGAAGTTTGGGGGAGGGGCGGGGGTTTCCAAAAAATGTTGTCCAGAGGGGGGAAGGGTTGTTGAGGTGGGTTTGGACATGTAGGAGAGAATGGGCGAAAAAAGAAAACTTTAAGATGTATCGTCTGTATGGGAAAGGGAAAGGGGGGGGGTAGGGGGCGGCCAGGAAGGGGTTTGGGGGGAGGGGGTAAAAGGGGGTTTTGTTGCGAGGGGCTTGGACTTCCCCAGGCTGCGTGAGCGTGTTTTATAGGGGTGAATGGAGACAAATGGTTTTTAATATTTACGTGCTGTTGGAGTGTGAGCAAAGTAACATTTATAAGGGGTTTAGGGGAAACCGGGGGGGCCCGGGTTAGTCTGGAGATGGAAGTACGTGCCTGCACTTGAAAAGGGGGGGGTTAAAGTTGCGTTTAAAAAATGAGGTAAACACCCCTTTGGGAAGACATGTGGAGTGAATGATGGTGAAGTTTTTTTTTTGGGCCACCGCCTTGGTGGGAATCGGCCGGTGTGATAATAAATAAAAAAAATTGAGATTACACAAACTACTTAATCTAATCTTACCTCTAGGATGGATACCAACAACTACAAAAGTCATACTATAATTATTCACTATACTAATGAATATTGTTATTTTCCTATGCAGCATCTTGAGCCCTTTCCTATTCCTCCTTTATGTCAACGAAATATAAAATGCCACATAACATATTAAACCAATACCCTGTGCTGATGACTCCACTTTCATCTTATCCAATAGACCCTAATGCCCTAAACTGAACAGTTAACAAAGAGCTTAAAAAAAAAAAATGTTCACACTTGGATATGTTTATTTTCTGTACAATTACAGATAGCTACATGCAATTAAGCAAGTTTTGGGTGATTACAATCATCTTATACAGTAACATACAACCAAATAAAAATTTGAATAAAAGATCCCCAAACAGATAGAAAAGATGAAAGCAAATTCCTAGGCCTACACAAAAAACAAATGGAAATTTAATACAATATGTTTATTGGTTAGGGGTTTGGGATACTGGCAGTTTGAAGGGACATCTAAACTGTCGTATCTGAGCGCCTCTGCAAAGACAGTGATTATGTATGATTAATGGTGAAAGAGTTGAATGATGAAAGTTTCTTATTTTCTTTTAGGGTTTTTCTTTCTTTTTGGGTCACCCTACCTCGGTGGGAAATGGCCAGTGTTAAAAAAAAAAATGAAAAAACTGAATCACGCAAGGCCCTATGCTGTTCTTACAATATACCATGTCACATGGATCACACCTACTCATCATGGTATTTTGTTCTAATGTAAAATCTGAAAAGCAAACTGCCAGACATCCAAAACAATATATTTGACCCAGACATCAGTGTGCAGGAACACACAGGCCAGGACAAACAGCAAATCCGTACAAAAGCTAAAATGGTAGGCAAGAGTGAAACACGAAATTGAACCAAGTCAACTATAAAGTGCCAACATATCAAGACTATCATGTCATAAATGTTATTTTTTTTGTTAAGAATCACAATCAATGTTGTACCACAGGAAGTAAACATTTTTTCAGTGCCTACTGTATGAAGCTATATTATATTCGACTACTGCAACCATTGTAGAGATTTAGAAGAATAAGCAGCGATACGGTGGCTGGAAGAATACACAAATAACTCGCACTTAGGAGACTGAACCTTATGAAGACATTTCAGCTCAACTTAGACCATTAATGCTGCCATAAGTTTTAGTCTAAGTTTGAGTTCTTTGTGCATTGTAGAGATTTAAAACATCAATTTGTAAAGTTTGTAAATTTCACATGATTAATATATACATTATACTATTCAATATGAAGTGCTAAATCCATTGGGATCTTCACAGCACCCGGAGAACAAGAGAAAAGGAGATGTAATAAAGGAAAGGAAGGGTAGCTCCAATTCCTTAGATCAAAAGCCCTTCACTGGCATCAATGCACATCCACTAAAGAACATACAGTGTAATATATATATATTCACAAGCTTGAAAAAAAAAAAAATAAGAAAAGTGTCTCCAAGAGAATAAGAAAAGTGTCTCCGAATAACATGCTTTACACTTACACAAAAAAAGGTGTACATTTGAGGGTGAGCAAATATACAGTACAACATCCCACCTGGCCCAAGGTGACCAAAATGACCAATTCTTCCTTTCTTTTTAATTTTTTTTTTAGGTTTAGTCAGTTTGCATAGTCCTTTGTGAGGGATCACAGCGAGTAACATGCAGTCTGCTGTTTCTTGTTTAAACTTGACATGTCGGTTGTATTTTTTTTAATTTACTACAAACTGACAATGGAGGTGGCTGGGCTGGAGATCCTGGTGATGAGGGACACAGATCTTAATGATATATGTAATGTGTCTCTCAAGGTTTGTACAAGTGACTACATCAGCAGTGTTGCTGCTGCTGCTCCAAGGCTCCACAACTGCCTTCTTGAAGACACGTGCGGTTTACTTAGCAGTTTAATCTTCTCGGGTTGTCTGTAGCAATTGTGGTGCAATGTGTGGCTCGTCTTGTTAGAAAAAGCTTGATCCAGTGACGAGAAGTGTTAAAATGTTGAGGTTGCTGGAGTTACCAAACAAACAACAACACTGTGAAGCCTGACAACCACCACAGTTCCTCCATATTGACGCTACTTCACACATTGCTCTCACTACAACATTGCTCTCACTACAACATTGCTCTCACTACAACATTGCTCTCACTACAACATTGCTCTCACTACAACATTGTTCTCACTACAACAACCATTTCTCTCACTACAACATTGCTTTCACTACAACATTGCTCTCACTACAACATTGTTCTCACTACAACATTTCTCTCACTACAACATTGCTCTCACTACAACATTGCTCTCACTACAACATTGCTCTCACTACAACATTGCTCTCACTACAACATTGCTCTCACTACAACATTGCTCTCACTACAACATTGCTCTCACTACAACATTGCTCTCACTACAACATTGATCTCACTACAACATTGCTCTAACTACAACATTGCTCTCACTACAACATTGCTCTCACTACAACATTGCTCTCACTACAACATTGCTCTAACTACAACATTGCTCTCACTACAACATTGCTCTCACTACAACATTGCTCTCACTACAACATTGTTCTCACTACAACATTGCTCTCACTACAACACTACTCTCACTACAACAATGTCACAATCCCCACAAATTAAAATAAATGAAACATTTTAATTCATTGCATCAAAATTCATAAATGATTTGAAGATGATTCCAAAATAGGCGAAAAAATCGTTATAAAGTTTCTATATTCCATGACAATTATGGAAAATTTACTAGGGGTGTTATCTGTACGTACCTCAACATTACATACATACGAGTAATCTCATTGGGAGACAACAACTATGTTGTTTACCGCAGTCACCCCGTGTAGACATGTGAGAAAACTTAACCACCTCTGGTCACTGCAGGTCGCCCCCTCGACCCTCTCTCAGTCTTATCCATATCTATCCGAGACCAGTATAAATTGGATAGCACCCTCAAGTACGGCGCTACTAATTAATTGTGGACTGTATAGATTATATTAGTGTAACTGAATGAAGGGGGGGGGGGGGGTAGGTTACACATGGACATATCCATCAAGGAAAAACACTTGTACATAATCCCACCACTTACCAGATATTCTCTGGTAGTCACTTGATGTAGCTGGATCACCCATAACCCATCCAATTACAACATACCTAACTGGCCAGTATCAGTCTGCTATAACTAGAAAGGTTACTTAGCTGTGGGTGATTGATGCTCCTTATTTCCTCCATTCACCATCTCATTTCGATGTCCTGCTACACTGACACGGTTCTTATTCCAGCAGGACGAGGTATCCGTTGGTTTGTCCCGGTTTAGAAGTCGTGACTCCATAAAAACTTCACTATCCTCGAGACAGGAACAACGAGGTAAACATGTGCACACACACTCTGGGTATGGCAGCTCATATCGCTTCAACGATTCCTGAACTTAGTGTTATTATCAATGATTACATTACAGTTCACAAGACGATTTAATGTCTCATAATTATTATACACATTAGAGGTCACTCCATTAAGATCTGAGACCGATGAGTGAGGATTAACTCACGGGTAATTTTCCCTGGACACATTCCATGGCGGCGCACCCGTCACCTGCGGTCCTACTATTATCCACTCATTTTACCACTTTATTATGGTGGTCACGTAAATCACGTTCCCTCACTCTTCACCAGGAACAGTTACGACACTTCCTATTAGGAAGTGAGGCCTATATTAATCCTTAGGCCGCCGTGAACGCCACGGTCTGCCCAAAATGCCTAGCCATGCTAGGTGTTCTAGTGGTACACTCTGTAATCATTATTTTACTACATGTAAACCACACAATAACCAAATTCTGTAAACTCAGCATTGTAATCCTTATAGAGAATAAACTTTGAATTTGAATTTGAATTTGAATTTCCTGATCCCATGTTTTCACCGCCTTCTCACTACATTCAAAACACTGCCGCCAACCCCTGCCCTGAGTTGACCTGACCCCCCCGCACATCCTTGCAGGCGCAGGGCGAACCCGGTTGGTTCTATTCAAAATACAAATACATTTTAACCCAAATCAACACATTAAACACTTATTAGGCACTATAGCTTCGGAAATTAAATCATTTCCACACTGCGGCCGGGCGGAAGCCGTTGTTAGACGACTTAAATTACGTCTTCCTCCAGGAGACGATTCCAGCCCTCTCTAGATTGCGCTGCTGTTTTCCTAGTGGGTCTTACTACAATTTCTTCTTGCATTACTCGGTCGGGGGTCGTCCCACAGTTACTAAAACCAACAGACATAGCTCCACTCCACAAAGGGGGCAGTAAAGCAACAGCAATGAACTACAGACCGATAGCACTAACATCCCATATCATAAAAATCTTTGAAAGGGTCCTAAGAAGCAAGATCACCACCCATCTAGAAACCCATCAGTTACACAACCCAGGGCAACATGGGTTTAGAACAGGTAGCTCCTGTCTGTCTCAACTATTGGATCACTACGACAAGGTCCTAAATGCACTAGAAGACAAAAAGAATGCAGATGTAATATATACAGACTTTGCAAAAGCCTTCGACAAGTGTGACCATGGCGTAATAGTGCACAAAATGCGTGCTAAAGGAATAACAGGAAAAGTCGGTCGATGGATCTATAATTTTCTCACTAACAGAACACAGAGTAGTAGTCAACAGAGTAAAGTCCGAAGCAGCTACAATGAAAAGCTCTGTTCCACAAGGCACAGTACCTGCTCCCATCTTGTTCCTCATCCTCATATCTGACATAGACAAGGATGTCAGCCACAGCACCGTGTCTTCCTTTGCAGATGACACCCGAATCTGCATGACAGTGTCTTCCATTGCAGACACTGCAAGGCTCCAGGCGGACATCAACCAAATCTTTCAGTGGGCTGCAGAAAACAATGTGAAGTTTAACGATGAGAAATTTCAATTACTCAGATATGGCAAACACGAGGAAATTAAATCGTCATCAGAGTACAAAACAAATTCTGGCCACAAAATAGAGCGAAACACCAACGTCAAAGACCTGGGAGTGATCATGTCGGAGGATCTCACCTTCAAGGACCATAACATTATATCAATCGCATCTGCTAGAAAAATGACAGGATGGATAATGTGAACCTTCAAAACTAGGGATGCCAAGCCCATGATGACACTCTTCAGGTCACTTGTTCTATCTAGGCTGGAATATTGCTGCACACTAACAGCACCTTTCAAGGCAGGTGAAATTGCTGACCTAGAAAATGTACAGAGAACCTTCACGGCGCGCATAACCGAGATAAAACACCTCAATTACTGGGAGCGCTTGAGGTTCCTAAACCTGTATTCCCTGGAATGCAGGCGGACATCAACCAAATCTTTCAGTGGGCTGCAGAAAACAATATGAAGTTCAACGATGAGAAATTTCAATTACTCAGATATGGTAAACATGAGGAAATTAAATCTTCATCAGAGTACAAAACAAATTCTGGCCACAAAATAGAGCGAAACACCAACGTCAAAGACCTGGGAGTGATCATGTCGGAGGATCTCACCTTCAAGGACCATACCATTGTATCAATCGCATCTGCTAGAAAAATGACAGGATGGATAATGAGAACCTTCAAAACTAGGGAGGCCAAGCCCATGATGACACTCTTCAGGTCACTTGTTCTATCTAGGCTGGAATATTGCTGCACACTAACAGCACCTTTCAAGGCAGGTGAAATTGCCGACCTAGAAAATGTACAGAGAACTTTCACGGCACGCATAACGGAGATAAAACACCTCAACTACTGGGAGCGCTTGAGGTTCCTAAACCTGTATTCCCTGGAATGCAGGAGGGAGAGATACATGATTATATACACCTGGAAAATCCTAGAGGGACTAGTACCGAACTTGCACACGAAAGTCACTCACTACGAAAGCAAAAGACTTGGCAGACGATGCACCATCCCCCCAATGAAAAGCAGGGGTGTCACTAGCACGTTAAGAGACCATACAATAAGTGTCAGGGGCCCGAGACTGTTCAACTGCCTCCCAGCACACATAAGGGGGATTACCAACAGACCCCTGGCAGTCTTCAAGCTGGCACTGGACAAGCACCTAAAGTCAGTTCCTGATCAGCCGGGCTGTGGCTCGTACGTTGGTTTGCGTGCAGCCAGCAGCAACAGCCTGGTTGATCAGGCTTTGATCCACCAGGAGGCCTGGTCACAAACCGGGCCGCGGGGGCGTTGACCCCCGGAACTCTCTCCAGGTAAACTCCAGTATTGTCCACAATATATATAGAATCTTTTAACACTTGTAAACAATGGAAATAAGTCACTTTGACTTTTCTAAGTTATCGTAGGTAATTTTCACTATGTATAATTGTTCTTATGCTTAACTGTGCCTAAATAAACTTACTAATCTATATATTTAACGAGAATTTACAGTAATTATTATCTTGAGGCTTAGGTCTGCTCCAAATGTCACGCATAACTATGGGCATTTCCTTATAAAAAAATATAAATTCTTAATTTACCATTAAAAATAATCTATCTTCTTGGGAAAAAAAAAGTAATATTGATTATAGTTTCATGTTTGTTTTAGCAAACTGCATTGTTCAGATACCCAGATTTTTATTACATTACATTATTAAGGGAAACAGTGCAAATGTAACGTTCCATTACTAGCCTGTATTTTGTAAATTCCCCATTAGTTTCTAACTGCTACTATGCAGAACTCGGGCATTAGTTTACATTTTATAATACATATAACTTACATACACTACGGAATAGGCATTTTTGTGCAAATTGTTATTTTTTGAAAAATTGGCGAAAATACAACGTTCATTTTGGTTGAGCAGCACATCTGAGCTAATTAACAATAATTATTGATTAGTGTATTACGCCTGGTCGAATGTATAAAAAAAAGTGTATCTAGCAATGGCAGGGTCAAGTTAAGTTGCGTTTGATTATATAAGGTTGAGTCAGGTGGGTTTCATTAGGTTAAATTATGTCTTTACTTTTCCACAACAATCATCTTTTCTGCAAAACCAACTAAATGTTGTGCAGTTCAAGCTACTGTAAATTTAGTGGCCAAAATCCGTCGAGGAACAGTAGTTTACTATTACCTGAACACAATAAATCACCTCTCCATTTCTTCCACTATCTCCAGTATAAAAGTCACATCTGTATTATATTGTAAAAAAAAAAAAAAGCCTGCAGCACAGGTGAAACGTCTTGCCACTAAAGATATTCAGGGGTTTCACATTTTATTAATTATTTTTCAAATTTTGTATAACCCTTTAGAGTTTAGCGCTTCCCCATGAATTTAATAATACAGTGGACCCCCGCTTAACGATCACCTCCCAAAGCGACCAATTATGTAAGTGTATTTATGGGCAAGAAAGGTATAAAATACCGACAATATGAAAGTTAAGACATGTGCAACATCTGGGTATCTTTATTGTAGACGTTTCGCCATCCAGTGGCTTTATCAATACAGATTCTAGGACATAATAGGAAGACAGTAGAACTATATACAAAAGATGAGGTAATCAGTCCCTCAGCCTTGGAGTTAGTGTTGACAGCATCGTGGTGGAGGAGAATCTGGAGCAAATCAATCAATCAAGGACTCACAGGTAAGGACCCACGAGGGGCGAGGGGCAAGTGGGGACAGTGCGAAGAATAGACGGTGAGAGGAATGTCTTGAGTCGAAGAGAGAAGAGTCAGGACTAGACCCAACTGCTAAGCCTGGATAAACAAGAACGAAGACGACATAGAAGACAGCAGGAACTCTGCGGGTGCTGACTGCAACTTGCTGGACGGAAGATTGCTGCATCTTGATGTTGATTGGCGGCTGGCAGAAGCTGGAGGTGTGGTCAAGGGAGGCTAGCTTCTTGATTGGTCAGGTGTCGTTAAATTGTGAGTCAGAAGTTACTTCAATTCTTCAGTGTTGGAGGCATTCCTTATGTTGTGCAGTTGTTGGAAGGAAACGATGAGTAGTCTTGTAATCTTGGGTCGAAATGCTGGGTCGGCTTGTAACTGGTCAAGGGTCATCTTGAGTGTAGTGAAGGAGCAGTGGGATCCTTTGCGATTTGTAAACTTGACTGTTCTGTCGTGTAATTTCTCGTACAAAGTGTCGACATTCATGGTGGGTTCTTGGTCAGGAGTCGTATAAAAAGTTATATATTTCCAGTGCAGGTATTGATCTCGATGTTGGTCTTCTGTATTAATACGTCGAGTGATGGCTGGAGAGGTTTTTGTTGGTGGTTGCAGCATTGAAGGTTCTTTCAATGTTGGTGTCTCTGCTAGAGAGTGTGTAGAAGACTGTGGTAGAATCATGGCTTCTGATTGGTCCATATGAGTAGTGGTGAGTGGAGGTGAAGGAGGTACGCCGCCACGACGAGCCTATCGACGAGTAGGAGGCGATCGACGAATAGGAGGCGTAGTGCTGACTTGGATGTTATCAGGTGAACGTTCATTGGAGGATTCAAAAAAGGATGCGTCGTCATTGTCAATTATTAATTCCTTCAAGTCATCTGGCGCTTCAAAACTGACTATCTTCGGGATTATTTTCAAAATTTCAGCTGATGGTGGACTTGCAGGGAAGTTAAATGATGGCATGTTGTTGAGTGCAAGAAGTTCATTGATAGTCGTGTTGAAAGAGCCAGGTTTTGCAGCATTTTGCATGTGGGCAAACATCATGCAGTAATAGAATTTGGTGGAAATATCATCAGGTGGAGGTTGGGTAGTGAGAGGTGGTGGAGACGACTGTTGAGTAGCTTGTAGAATCTTGGATGTTGTAGATTGAATCTTGGCAATTGCAGCGTATGTAGGAGAGGTTCCTGGAGTTTACCTGGAGAGAGTTCCGGGGGTCAACGCCCCCGCGGCCCGGTCTGAGACCAGGCCTCCTGGTGGATCAGAGCCTGATCAACCAGGCTGTTGCTGCTGGCTGCACGCAAACCAACATACAAGCCACAGCCCGGCTGATCCGGAACTGACTTTAGGTGCTTGTCCAGTGCCAGCTTGAAGACTGCCAGGGGTCTGTTGGTAATCCCCCTTATGTGTGCTGGGAGGCAGTTGAACAGTCTCGGGCCCCTGACACTTATTGTATGGTCTCTTAACGTGCTAGTGACACCCCTGCTTTTCATTGGGGGGATGGTGCATCGTCTGCCAAGTCTTTTGCTTTCGTAGTGGGTGATTTTCGTGTGCAAGTTCGGTACTAGTCCCTCTAGATTTTCCAGGTGTATATAATCATGTATCTCTCCCTCCTGCGTTCCAGGGAATACAGGTTTAGGAACCTCAAGCGCTCCCAATAATTGAGGTGTTTTATCTCCGTTATGCGCGCCGTGAAAGTTCTCTGTACATTTTCTAGGTCGGCAATTTCACCTGCCTTGAAAGGTGCTGTTAGTGTGCAGCAATATTCCAGCCTAGATAGAACAAGTGACCTGAAGAGTGTCATCATGGGCTTGGCCTCCCTAGTTTTGAAGGTTCTCATTATCCATCCTGTCATTTTTCTAGCAGATGCGATTGATACAATGTTATGGTCCTTGAAGGTGAGATCCTCCGACATGATCACTCCCAGGTCTTTGACGTTGGTGTTTCGCTCTATTTTGTGTGCCAGAATTTGTTTTGTACTCTGATGAAGATTTAATTTCCTCATGTTTACCATATCTGAGTAATTGAAATTTCTCATCGTTGAACTTCATATTGTTTTCTGCAGCCCACTGAAAGATTTGGTTGATGTCTGCCTGGAGCTTTGCAGTGTCTGCAATGGAAGACACTGTCATGCAGATTCGGGTGTCATCTGCAAAGGAAGACACGGTGCTGTGGCTGACATCCTTGTCTATGTCGGATATAAGGATGAGGAACAAGATGGGAGCGAGTACTGTGCCTTGTGGAACAGAGCTTTTCACCGTAGCTGCCTCGGACTTTACTCTGTTGACGACTACTCTCTGTGTTCTGTTAGTGAGGAAATTATAGATCCATCGACCGACTTTTCCTGTTATTCCTTTAGCACGCATTTTGTGCGCTATTACGCCATGGTCACACTTGTCGAAGGCTTTTGCAAAGTCTGTATATATTACATCTGCATTCTTTTTGTCTTCTAGTGCATTTAGGACCTTGTCGTAGTGGTCCAATAGTTGAGACAGACAGGAGCGACCTTTTTCTAAACCCATGTTCCCCGGGGTTGTGTAACTGATGGGTTTTCTAGATGCGTGGTGATCTTGCTTCTTAGGACCCTTTAAAAGATTTTATGATATGGGATGTTAGTGCTATTGGTCTGTAGTTCTTTGCTGTTGCTTTACTGCCCCCTTTGTGGAGTGGGGCTATGTCTGTTGTTTTTTAGTAACTGAGGGACGACCCCCCGTGTCCATGCTCCCTCTCCATAGATGGAAAAGGCTCGTATGGGGGCTTCTTGCAGTTCTTGATGAACACAGAGTTCCATGAGTCTGGCCCGGGCAGAGTGCATGGGCATGTCATTTATCGCCTGTTCGAAGTCATTTGGCGTCAGGATAACATCGGATAGGCTTGTGTTAATCAAATTTTGTGGCTCTCTCATAAAAAATTCATTTTGATCTTCGACTCTCAGTCTGGTTAGCGGCTTGCTAAAAACTGAGTCATATTGGGACTTGAGTAGCTCACTCATTTCCTTGTTGTCATCTGTGTAGGACCCATCTTGTTTAAGTAGGGGCCCAATACTGGACGTTGTTCTCGATTTTGATTTGGCATAGGAGAAGAAATACTTTGGGTTTCTTTCGATTTCATTTATGGCTTTTAGTTCTTCCCGCGATTCCTGACTCCTAAAGGATTCTTTTAGCTTAAGTTCGATGCTTGCTATTTCTCTGACCAGTGTCTCCCTACTCTTTGTTTCTTCCTTCAGTTTCTTAGAAAGGATATCCTTTCGCACTGGACACTTGGCTGCAAGAGTATGGTGATCACTCTTACAGTTGATGCAAGTGGGAGCAGCAGTGGAAGTGCAAGAACGAAAATCGTGTCCTGCAGACCCACAGGTGGAACATATCTTCTTATTCTTCACGTGGCAGTCGGCAGTAGAGTGACTGTACGAGTAACATGTCCAGCAAGGTGTTATGTACGTGAAGCGTTCAGGTTCAATCTGTCGAGGGTTGATATAGTAGTAAGAGATGGCCAGGCCATCAGACAGTGCTCTGGTCGCCATGGTAACGTCCAGGAATGTGACCTTGAGCATTGAGGAAGCGTTGGGAATCTTCATTACAGTGTCAATCTTGGCCCAGGTGTTGAGGTCTTCAAGTGATGTAGTAATTTCCTGGATGGTCATGTTCGTGACCAGCTTGTCAAGACGTTTCATAAACACTGAACGTTTTGCAAGCATGTATGGTGACGTAGAGATGGTAAAGCCTCGGTCTTCTATTGCTCACAAACAGTGTCCAGAATATCTTGCTGTCAATTTTGTCAAGGTTGGGAACCAAAGCAATCATACTAGGGGGGAGAGAGCACAATTTTGTAGTACCCACGGTCAGTGGCCAGGCTTCAAACACCTTTTATTGTACAGCAATAAAGGCATGGAACACACTACCCGCACATGTCAGAGCCAGTCATAGCATGAACCAGTTCAAGAAGAGTGCCAAAAGGTGTCTGATGAATGTAGCAACAGATAAGGAGGGGAATGATTTTTTTATTTTTTAGCTAACACACGTAATTTTACCTTATTCCCAGTAATGACTCTCGTGTTGTAGTCTTAATGACCCTCGTGTAGTAGATAGTCTTTTTAGTATGATAATAAGATGTTATCTTCATTATAGAATAATAAGATATTATAACCTTTATATTATAATAAGGTAAAAGGACCCCAATGGAAATAAGTCACTCTCTGACTTTTTTGGGTTATCCTAGGTTCTCTACACATATGCTGCTATGTATGATAACCTATGTAACTTTATTTGCGTATACCTGAATAAACTTACATGTACACTGTATAGTAACATTGCTCGTTTTGTGACATGGTCGCCGCTACGTAAAATGATCATTAAATAGGTTGATCGCTATGTAAATTGGTCGTTATGTAGGTTAATTGTTACAATATATGGTCATTATCAGGTTGGTAACTACATAAGTTGCTCATTAAATGAGTTCGTCGTTACATTATATTGTTAATACTTAGGCTAGGTTAGTCACTATGTAAGTTGGTCATTAAGCAGATTGATTATTACATTACATCTAGGATGGTCGCTATGTAAATTGGTCGTTAAGTAGGTTGATTATTATATGGTCACTAGGTTGGTCGCTCGCTAATTAGCCGCTAAGTAGGTTGATTGTTACTTTACATGGTCACTACATAGGCTGGTCACTATGAAGGTTGGTCACTACGTAGATTGGTCGCTACTTAAATTGGTCGCTACGTAAATTGGTTACTGAATAAATTGGTCGTTAGGAAAATTGTTGCTATTTAAATCGTCGCAAGGTAAATTGGTCACTAAAATTGGTCGCTGCATAAATTGGTCGCTAGGTATATTGGTCGCTACTTATATCGGTCACTATTTAAATTGGTCGTTACTTAAATTGGTTGATATTGAAATTGGTCGTTACTTAAATTAGTCACTATTTAAATTGGTCGCTACTTAAATTGGTCGCTATTTAAATTGATTGCTACATAAATTGGTCTCAAGGCATATTGGTCGCTACTTAAATAGGTCGCTACTTAAATTGGTTGTTACTTAAATTGATTGCTATTTAAATCGGTATCTATTTAAATTGATTACCACTTAAATTTGATTGCTAAGTAAGTTTATTCAGATATACACAAATACAGTTACATAGATTATCAAGAAGCCCCTATCACGAGCCTTTTCCATCCTATGGAGAGGGAGCATGGACACGGGGGTCGTCCCTCAGTTACTAAAAACAACAGACATAGCCCCACTCCACAAAGGGGGCAGTAAAGCAACAGCAAAGAACTACAGACCAATAGCACTAACATCCCATATCATAAAAATCTTTGAAAGGGTCCTAAGAAGCAAGATCACCACCCATCTAGAAACCCATCAGTTACACAACCCAGGGCAACATGGGTTTAGAACAGGTCGCTCCTGTCTGTCTCAACTACTGGATCACTACGACAAGGTCCTAAATGCACTAGAAGACAAAAAGAATGCAGATTTTAATATATACAGACTTTGCAAAAGCCTTCGACAAGTGTGACCATGGCGTAATAGCGCACAAATGCGCGCTAAAGGAATAACAGGAAAAGTCGGTCGATGGATCTTAATTTCCTCACTAACAGAACACAGAGAGTAGTCGTCAACAGAGTAAAGTCCGAGGGCAGCTACGGTGAAAAGCTCTGTTTCACAAGGCACAGTACTAGCTCCATCTTGTTCCTCATCCTCATATCCGACATAGACAAGGATGTCAGCCACAGCACCGTGTCTTCCTTTGCAGATGACACCCGAATCTGCATGACAGTGTCTTCCATTGCAGGACACTGCAAGGCTCCAGGCGGACATCAACCAAATCTTTCAGTGGGCTGCAGAAAACAATATGAAGTTCAACGATGAGAATTTCAATTACTCAGATATGGTAAACATGAGGAAATTAAATCTTCATCAGAGTACAAAAATTCTGGCCACAAATAGAGCGAAACACCAACGTCAAAGACCTGGGAGTGATTATGTCGGAGGATCTCACCTTCAAGGACCATAACATTGTATCAATCGCATCTGCTAGAAAAATGACAGGATGGATAATGAGAACCTTCAAAACTAGGGAGGCCAAGCCATGATGACACTCTTCAGGTCACTTGTTCTATCTAGGCTGGAATATTGCTGCACTCTAACAGCACCTTTCAAGGCAGGTGAAATTGCCGACCTAGAAAATGTACAGAGAACTTTCACGGCGCGCATAACGGAGATAAAAACACCTCAATTACTGGGAGCGCTTGAGGTTTCTAAACCTGTATTCCCTGGAACGCAGGAGGGAGAGATACATGATTTATACACCTGGAAAATCCTAGAGGGACTAGTACCGAACTTGCACACGAAAATCACTCACTACGAAAGCAAAGACTTGGCAGACGATGCACCATCCCCCCAATGAAAAGCAGGGGTGTCACTAGCACGTTAAGAGACCATACAATAAGTGTCAGGGGCCCGAGACTGTTCAACTGCCTCCCAGCACACATAAGGGGGATTACCAACAGACCCCTGGCAGTCTTCAAGCTGGCACTGGACAAGCACCTAAAGTCAGTTCCTGATCAGCCGGGCTGTGGCTCGTACGTTGGTTTGCGTGCAGCCAGCAGCAACAGCCTGGTTGATCAGGCGCTGATCCACCAGGAGGCCTGGTCACAGACCGGGCCGCGGGGGCGTTGACCCCCGAAACTCTCCAGGTAAACTCCAGGTAAACATAGCAGCATATGTGTAGAAAACTCAGGATAACCCAAAAAAGTCAGTGACTTATTTCCATTGGGGTCCTTTAAATACCTTATTATTATACTATAAAGGATATAATATCTTATTATTATACTATAAAGGATATATATACTAGGAATAAGGAAAAAAAGTTATTTACATTTACATGAGTGTTGGCTAAAAAAACTAAAAAAATAATTCTTCTCCTTTTCTGTCGCTACATTTATTTGGTAGAGCCTGAGCTTGCTACCACCTGCAGCTCATAAGACTGCCATCCCCACGAGCCCCTTTGAGGCGGGGTAGATGGCAGACCAGAGGCCTAGCTTCTCCCTACGAGCCCCGTGAGGGCGGGGGATGTGGCTAGGCCTGGGGACAGTTGGTCCCAAAGATGAGGGGCTAGTTGTACCTCCTCCCATGGGAGACTTAGGTCTCGGGATACTCCTCAGATAGGGAGCCAAGGCCGGGTCACCACTACTTGGAAAAGACCCGGGCCGGGAGAGTAACGGCGAATAAGAAAAAAATTTATTTGGCACTTTTTGGCTCTCTTCTTGAACTGGAACTCATGGAACTCTGTGTTCATCAAGAACTGCAAGAAGCCCCTATCACGAGCCTTTTCCATCCTATGGAGAGGGAGCATGGACACGGGGGTCGTCCCACAGTTACTAAAAACAACAGACATAGCCCCACTCCACAAAGGGGGCAGTAAAGCAACAGCAAAGAACTACAGACCAATAGTACTAACATCCCATATCATAAAAATCTTTGAAAGGGTCCTACGAAGCAAGATCACCACCCATCTAGAAACCCATCAGTTACACAACCCAGGGCAACATGGGTTTAGAACAGGTCGCTCCTGTCTGTCTCAACTATTGGATCACTACGACAAGGTCCTAAATGCACTAGAAGACAAAAAGAATGCAGATGTAATATATACAGACTTTGCAAAAGCCTTCGACAAGTGTGACCATGGCGTAATAGCGCACAAAATGCGTGCTAAAGGAATAACAGGAAAAGTCGGTCGATGGATCTATAATTTCCTCACTAACAGAACACAGAGAGTAGTCGTCAACAGAGTAAAGTCCGAGGCAGCTACGGTGAAAAGCTCTGTTCCACAAGGCACAGTACTCGCTCCCATCTTGTTCCTCATCCTCATATCCGACATAGAAAAATGACAGGATGGATAATGTGAACCTTCAAAACTAGGGAGGCCAAGCCCATGATGACACTCTTCAGGTCACTTGTTCTATCTAGGCTGGAATATTGCTGCACACTAACAGCACCTTTCAAGGCAGGTGAAATTGCCGACCTAGAAAATGTACAGAGAACCCTCACGGCGCGCATAACGGAAATAAAACACCTCAATTACTGGGAGCGCTTGGGGTTCCTAAACCTGTATTCCCTGGAACGCAGGAGGGAGAGATACATGATTATATACACCTGGAAAATCCTAGAGGGACTAGTACCGAACTTGCACACGAAAATCACTCACTACGAAAGCGAAAGACTTGGCAGACGATGCACCATCCCCCCAATGAAAAGCAGGGGTGTCACTAGCACGTTAAGAGACCATACAATAAGTGTCAGGGGCCCGAGACTGTTCAACTGCCTCCCAGCACACATAAGGGGGATTACCAACAGACCCCTGGCAGTCTTCAAGCTGGCACTGGACAAGCACCTAAAGTCAGTTCCTGATCAGCCGGGCTGTGGCTCGTACGTTGGTTTGCGTGCAGCCAACAGCAACAGCCTGGTTGATCAGGCTCTGATCCACCAGGAGGCATGGTCACAGACCGGGCCGCGGGGGCGTTGACCCCCGGAACTCTCTCCAGGTAAACTCCAGGTATGACTGGCTTTGACATGTGCAGGCAGTCTGTTTCATCCTTTATTGTTGTGCAATAAAAGGTGTTTGAAGCCTGGCCACTAACTGTGGGTACTATAAAGTTGTGCTCTCTCCCTCTTGTACTATGATTGCTTCAGTTTCCCAGCCTTGATAAAATTAGCAGCAAGATATTCTGGACACTGTTTGTGAGCAATTTCATAAACTTGAATTAACTTCAGTTGTTTTACTCTGTCTTCAATATTCAGCATATCCAATTGTTGTAATTAATCCTGACCTACATGTTCTCTTGGTCCCAGCCCCAGGATGAATCTTAGTATTTTGTTCTGGGTGATTTGCAGTTAATCTTTCATTTTTTTTTTTTGTCAAGGCAGAGTACCATGAAGAGCAAGCGTATAAGGGATAAACAGTGTCCTGCGAGCCTCAGTAGATAGGTATCGTGTTTGTCTGTAGTGGAACTTCGGTCTGGCATTCGCTTTCCTTACTACACTATTCCCGATCAGTAGTTCTCCTGACATGCATGGGTCAAAGGGGATTCCCAGATATTTTACTAAGGAAACTGAAGCGATGGGTTCCCCATTACATAGGACATAAAAATTATTTACCCTTCTCAGTTTTTGTTTCGTGCCAAAGAGTATGGCTTCCGTTTTCCCGAGGTGTAACGATAGTTTGTTGTCTACTAACCATTTGCTGCAGGACTCCAGTTCTAGTGTTATTACATTAACTATATCTTGTGGGTCTTTACCTGACATTAACAGAGCACTGTCACCTGCATACAGGAGTTCGCATTTGACACTGATGGGCATATCATTTACATAACATAAGAAGAGAAGAGATTTCGTTCGGATTTCCCATCGATCCCGGCTGCCTTACCCCCTTTCATTTTACCTATGCCTCACGTAACTTTCCCCACATCACCAACTGGCCTCTTCCTCACTCCATACAAGATTGTTGTTCCTCATGCCCTATACAGAAATCACAGCTTCCTATCTTCATCAACATTTAACAATTCTCAAAATATTCCCTCCAATCTTCCCCAATTACCATCTAAACTCTCACATTTTAATAACTCTCCTCTCCTATTTTTAACTGACAATATCCATTTGTTTCTCTAGGCTTTCTCAACTTGTTAATCTCAACTCCAAAACTTTTTCTTATTTTTCAACAAAATTTGTTGATAACATCTCACCCATTCTTCTCTTTGGCTCTCTTTTTACATTGCTTTCACCACTCTCTTACTCTCTATTTTTCTCCATATTACTCTTCCCTCCTTGCATCCACTTCTACTTTGTAATAACTTCTCATATGCTAAATTTTTATCCCTTACTACTCTCATTTACATCATCATTCACCATCGCTCCTCTTCCCTCCGCACCCACTTTCTGTAACACAAACTTCTGCTGAACACTCTAACATACATTTTTAACCTACACCCATACCTCTTCGACCCCCATTGCCTATGCTCTCATTAGACATTAATCCTTCCAATAGTGTTTATATCTTACCCTAACTGCTCCTATTTTAGTTTATAAACCTTCACCTCTCTCTTCCCTGTTGCTTCTATTCTCCTTGTATCCATCTACCCTTTTACTCTCAGTGTAAAGCTACAACTAGAAAGTGATCTGATATATCTGGGCCCCCTCTAATAAACAGCACATCCTAAGTCTATCAACAGCTTTTATCTACCGATACATAATCCAACAAATACTGTCTTTTGCCCTTACATAATTTCTTGTATACTTATTTATCCTCTTGTTCTTCAAATATGTATTACCTATAACTTAAACCCCTTTCTATTACAAAGTTCAATCAAAGGGCTCCCATTATCATTTACACCTGGCACCCAAATCTACCTACCACACCCCTCTAAAAGTTTCTTCCTACTTTAGCATTCAGGTCCCTACCACAGTTACTCTCTCACTGGTTCAAAGGCTCCTATACATTCACTTAACATCTCCGAAAATCTCTCTTCTCCGTTGCATCCTCTCCTTTTCCAGGTGCATACACGTTATTATGACCCACTTCTCGTAACCAACCCTTTTACTTTAATCCACCTAATTCTTGAATTTACAATTCATACTCTCCCTTCCCCTTCCATAAATGATCATTCAACCATTACTGCTACCCTTCCTTTAGCTCTTACTCTCTCTGATACTCCAGATTTAAATCCCATTTATTTCCCCCACCGAAACTCCCTACCCCTCAGTTTTGTTTCACTCAGGACCAAGGACTTCCAACTTCTTTTCATTCATAACATCAGCAATCATCTGTTTCTTGTCATCCGCAATAAATCCACGCCACATTTTAAGCATCCCAGTTTTATAAAAGTTTTTCTTCTTCCTTTTTTAGTAATATTGTCTACAGGAGAAGGGGTTAACTATCCATTGCTTCCCGGCATTTTAGTCGTCTCATACGACACGCATGGCTTACGGAGGAAAGATTCTTTTCCACTTCCCCATGGACTATAGAAGAAAAAAGAGGAACAAAGAGCTATTTAGAAAAGGAGGAAAAACCTAGATGAATTGTATATATATATGCTTGTGCGTGTTCTGTGAAGTGTGGACCAAAGTGTAAGTAGGAGTAGACATATATCCTGTTATCTAGCGTGTTTATGAGACAGAAAAGAAACCAGAAATCCTACCATCATGCTAAAACAGTTAAGGTTTCTGTTTCACAGTTGTCTGGCAGGACGTTTTGTACTTCCCTGGGTGGTTGTGTCTACCAACCTACTACCTCATAATAATAATAATAATAATAATAATAATAATATAATAATAATAATTTAGGTCAGGGGTTTTTCAATAAACATTTAAGCAGTGCAATGCGACCCCCCATATATATATATATATATATAATATATATATATATATATATATATATATATATATATAAATAGTATATATATATATATATATTTATATATATTATATATATATATATATTACATTATATATATTTTTATATATATATATATATATATATTAGGAACCTCAAATATTGAACTTAAATCCGTTCCAGGAGTTTAGTTTCTAAATTTGAAAAATACTGAAAAGCGAAAGAATTTTCCCATAAGATATAATGGAAATAAAATTAATCCGTTCCAGGAAAACCCAAAAAAATAATATTCACAAAAAATCATTTATAGGATTAATTATAGTTTTACATACAACAAAATATAGTGTTCCTTTATGTATTTTAAAAATTAAATAAAAATATAAAATAACATTTTACTTACCTTTATTGAAGATTGGTGATTGGCCACATCTGGAAGTTAGGGAGGAGGAGAAGGAAGTCAGGGTTAGTGTTGTGGAAGGAGAATCCTCCTCCATGAGGGACTTCAGGTAAATCAAAGCCCTCTCCTGGGCTACTTCCCTCTCGTTTGTCTTTTAATTGCCTCATAGGACCAGGCTTGAGAAATCATGTACCCTCTGTCTCACAAAATAACTGTCCATCAGTCCTGTTTTCTGGTGCCTCTTTAAGATTTCCCTAAAATGGGACGTGGTTCTGTCACTGAACTTGTTGCAAAGATGGCTGTTTCAGCTTGCTCAGGGTGGTACTTCTCCACAAAACATTGGACATCATCCATTGGACTTCATTCCACTTCTGTATTATTTCCTTCTTCACCATCTATTGGTGTTTCTCACTTTCTTTCCACAGGGTTACCACTAGCAAGTTTTCTTTGGGCCCGTTTGTAGATTATTTCACAGTCCCACAAGCACTAAACACAATGAAATAATTGTGAAATGCTTGAATGAGGAGCGCTGGTTAGTGTTCACTTCATGCATCAACAAACAGGATCTGGCTCACGGGCACATGCGTGCAGACGGAGACAGAGCGGGCTGCCGGACAGGTCTGGTACCGGCGGGGGTTCGAATATGGGGGCGAGTTCGATAAGGACAAAGTTGGTTCGAAAAAAGGTTTATTTTCGAAAGAGTTTGATAAGCGATACGTTCGAAATTTGGACGGTTCCACTGTATTTATATATATGCAATAAGATCACAGTAAAACAGGTGATTTCAGGAATATGCAAAAACAACCACTGTGAAAGAATAGAGAATTCCAAGCGCTTTCGTGACCTACTCACACAGTATCATTGTTCCCTTGATAATGTGAGTAGTCACAGAAGTGCTGGAATTTCTTCTATTCCTTTCACAGTGGTTGGTTTGTGCCTATATATACAGAGGACCCCCGCTCATAACGATATTAATCCTTCCTTGAGAGCTCATTGTTATGCGAAAATTATCGTTATGCGAATTATTTTTCCCCATAAGAAATAATGGAAATCGAATTAATCCGTTGCATGACATCCAAAAGTATGAAAAAAAAAAAATTTTATCCACTGAAATATACATTTTCCTACACACAAAGTGAAGGATACATGCACAATAGTAGAGAGGTACATGGACAATATATATTGTGCATGTGTACTACTCTAATAAATGAAGAATAAATGACACTTAACTTTATTGAAGGATGCAGTCAATGACTGATGAGACACTGTGTCCTGGGAGTGCTTTTCCTCCTGAGTACTGTAGGTCTGTTTGGCATTTTCATCCAGAAAACAGGCCATTATTCACACTGTGTATGCCCTACGTTTCTTAAATCTCTCAAACCAAACCTTTGCTGGCTTTAAATTCACCAGATAATGGCACGAGTTCCAGGCGTTTTTCCCTGCTTACCTGGGTTGCAGTGTGTAATATTCACTCAAATTTTGATTTCTGTTAGTAACAAAGAAAAAATCCCATATTCATGCTGAGGCATTAGTCTTTAGTTGGGATTGTGAAGGGAACATTGCCTTGGGCATGATAGTGGTTTTTTCTTTTGGGCACTTAGCAAATCCAATATTGTTAATTTACAACAATTGTAAAAAAACTAGCAAGGAAAATAAATAATGACCTCTTTATCCTTAATCCTTTTAGTTTCTGGTTAGTAGGAATTAAAATGCCAAGACAAAACAGTGTCTAAGCAATTTTCTTTAATTTAAAGCTTAATTCAGAATTTCTTGGCTTTCATATCAACAACAAGGTTATAAAATTAGTTTTTTCCTGAGGTTTTGCTTTCAAATTTCATATACCTTTAGGTTAGGGATTTTCATTTAGATTATCCCTGCACCTGATCTAGTTTCCTTCAATTTTTACAGAAACGGTTATTAAAAATGCCAGATAAAATTACCACACACAAGGTAATGTGGGACTTGGTTTTTTCCATGTTTTTTAAACCTAGAGGGAAAAACCTGTCCTATGAAAAAGGAAGGGGGCTCAAAAATTTAAATAAAGGTTCCCACTAAATTTTGAACTCCTGGGAAAAAGGCCACATATTAAAATTAGGAAGATAATGGTGGGAATGTGTACAAATGGGAAAAAAAAAACAGGATAAGTAAATGGGATTTATAAAAATTGCATGTTTGTAATGGATTAAAACCTTATAGGACTTTGATAGCAGTTGATACAGGTGGACAATTTTTAGAAAATTTTAGGGAAAGGGGGATTTGTAGGGGAGGGTTACCTTGGGGGATCTTTTGGCTAGGATTTTGTGGGTTAATACTTGTGACATTTGGATGGCATTTTATATTTCTTGTTCGTTTGGTACTTTTAGAAGGTTTTTTGGTTATTGTGGTGTTCAATTATATAGACACTCCTTAATTCCCATCAAAATATTCGTGTTTTTATTTTAAATTTACTTTGTTACAATTTTTAATTTTCTTTTTTACACTATTTTTTTATTGTTCATTCAAGCAAATGAAAACAGTGCTGATTTATGTGGTTTAAAAAAATATATTGGGGGGTTCCAAGGTAACCACCCTAAAACACAAACAACATTCGGGACAAGGCATGTTCCAGTGCTGTTTTTTGTTTCATAAGGGGCAAATGAAAAAAAAAACCATTTTATTAACTGTTTAATAACAAAGTACTATTTCATATTGTATTTCTACCAACTAAAATGATTTGTTTTTTTCATTGTTTCAGAGCAAATTAGTTCCCACCTTAAAAGTTAAACTAAAACTTTCACTTATAAAATTCTAAAATATATTTTCTCCCAAACCTAGCTTGACTTGGCCCTTAATAGCATTTTATTCGTATTTAATAGCTTCCTTTTACCACCATAAATATCCAGTTTTTTCGCCATTTCTTTATTTTTTACCCACAAAAAGCTTCAATAATATCATCCAAACTACGTATTGGGGGGAACATACGTATTATATATCATTCCTCTAGACAACATAAAGTGTAGTTATTTGCTTAGCTCTTCAACAATAGATTAGGTGGTAGGTTAGAACCAAAACTTAGAAAGGTTGTGCAAAACATTTCTTAAATAATAAAAAATGTTCTTGGGAGTTGTTCTCCTGGAACAATACATTTTTTTTTGATCTTTTAAAATTTAAATGCATAGGGCTGCCTTTCCACCACCCACATAAGGGGGGAGGGTTGGGCCCCTTATCTTAAAAAAGAAAAAAATAAAATCATCATCATTCCTCTCTTATCACTGGTATTGGCCAGAGGGCAATGCTTTTGACGGACTAACAGTTATCAAAAACTGGGACCAGCATTGAAACAACCCCTCCTTCAGAAGTTTTTGCACTGGCACTTGTTACTTCCCATCTCAAGGGAATCAAGGTTTTTCCCAGCCTTGCCCAGGTGTTTCCCTGAATCCCCTTCCTAAAGGGTGCCTTGTTTAAAACTCCTAACATGCAACCCCAATCAAAGTCCTAAAACAAAAACATTTATAATAATTAAAACATATGGCTGTACTGTATGTGGGGACTGCTTCAAAAATAACTTTTATGTAACTGCTTGGGTCAGGTATGGTTTGGAGTTAGTTAAATATTTAATTTTTTGTTTAAAACTTGCCATGTACAATTTTTCAAATTTTTGTATTCTTTGACAGAAATATTGGTTTACAATTTTTGTGTTGATTTTTTACCCCATTTTATTAAATAATTGTTTAAGTTACGGGAAAAAAGAAAAGGCCGTTAACAATGCCATGTGGCATGTTGGGGGGCCAGGGTGGGTTTTACATATAAGAAATAAAGTTACTGTAATTCTGATAATGTTTGCTTTTTTTTCCAGAATCTTTGACATATTCCTTGGAATTATTACTACAGTTAATGTCATTGCTTGTAGTAATTCTTTGGGTTTCTGCCTTTTTTTCATTAATAAATCAAATTTTATCTTTTTCTGTTCAGTATTTTTTGTGAAATTTTTTTTCACCCAAATGAAATTTTTTTTTTCACAGATTCAAAACCATGGGGGCCGCGGTGCGGGGGACCCCAAATCGGTTTGGTGAATGAAAAAGCCCCAGGTGAGGCGGAAAGATGGGCTCAAGGGATTACCTATAAGCACTTTGCCCTTAAGAAACTCACACCAAAATGATGGACCAGAAAAGGGAATAAAGGGTTGAGTTTTTACATCAAAAAAGCCCATTAATATTCTGGCAAATGAATAGGGCCCCAATTTTACATATCATTTGTATAAAATATTTTTATTTGAAACTAGAGGTTTAATTTATAAGGAAGAGCCAAAATGCATTTTAATGGTTTTTTTATTACCAGGTTAAAATGATGATATAATCTTTAATTATAGATGGTTTCTTCTTAATTAACACCTTTAAGTCATTCCTTAAGAATCCCATTTTTGATCCAAAAAACCAGGCCACCTGGACCTCTCCGGAATTAAAAGGCAAATGTGCAAGAAAACAAGTTTATCTACCTTACTTTTGGGTGAGGTGGGAAGCCATTGGGAAACCATGATATTTTGAGGCAGGGGTGTCCACTAGTCACGTTAAGAGGGAACCAGCATCCAAATAAAGTGTTCCAGGGGGGGGCCCGAGGGGGGGGACTTGTGTGTTCAAACTAGCCCTTCCCCAGCAATACTAAAGGGGGGATTTTACCCCCAAATAATCTCAGTGGACCCCCTGGGCACGTCTTCAAGCTGGGCCATGGAACAAAGCACCTCAAAGGGTCGGTTTTCCTGATCAGCCGGGGGCTGTGGGATCCGTACTTGTTTGGTTTGCGTCTTTTGGGCAAAAAGCCTGCAGTAACAGGCCTGGTTTGATTTCAAGGGCTCTGATCCCACCAGGGGGGGGTGGGGGCCTTGGTCACCAGGGACCGGGGCCGCGGGGGGCGTTGGACCCCTCCGGAAATACGGAACAACTCTCTCCAGGTTTAATCTCCAGGTTATTCAGGGGGACAACCCAAAAATTATTTAAAATAAAATATTTTTTTTTTCAAATTAAATTAAAGATTTAACATATATGAAAACAATCCGGGGAAAGGAAATCCAAAAAAGTACATGGCTTTTAAAAAAAACTTTAAATTTAAATAACATTTTACCACTTTACCTTTTTACCAGAAGAAACTTCTGCGTTGGATGCCGAGGGACGGGGGAGGGGGGGAAGGGAGGGGAATAGGAAGAGGGTTTTTTTGGTTACCCCACTTATTGTTTGATAAGGGAGGAATCCTTCTTTCCTATTTAGGAAATTTTTTAGGTAGGCAGGCCTAAGTCCGAATCTGGGGTTAACTTCCCTTCCTTCTTTTTTAATGCCACTGGGGAACAAAACTTGAGACGTTCACCACTGGACCCCTTGTCAGGGCTCACAAAACTATATCTCCTGAAGAAGGTCTTTTTCTGGGCGGTTTTTTCTTTTAAGGATTTTTTCTCATGAAGTGGGGGGACAACAACACTTGTTCATTCGTTTTTACATGTTTTACGATTATGGTCTTCTTTTTTGCTTCACGCTTGGTCAGGGTTGGGGATATTAACTTTTCCAACCAAAAAAACTTTGCAAAACTCATTCCCACCATTTCCAACACCATGTTACCTTAATCCAACTGAAGGAAAGGGGGTCAATCATCATTTTCATTTTCCCTCTTTTTCCTTCCTACTCTGAATAAGGCATATAGTTTGCCTCGGGGGCTATGGGGTTCTGATTGCTGTTCAGTTGAAGAAAAGCCTTCTTGCAGTCAGGTTCAGTGGTGAGTTAGGTCTTTTTTCCCTGTGGGTTCCATCCAACAACTCTTCCCACTTTCCCCTCGTCACTCACTTTATTTTAAAACCGCTAAAGGGGGTCTATGTACTAGCTTTCCTTGGGTCCCCATTTTGATGACCACTTTATTTTAGCAGTTTTGGCCAAGGCACTAAATAAAACAAAGGATTATTATTGAATTAAATGTATTTAAATAATACCCGTGGGGGTGATGGGTCACGTGTTGGTAAATAAACTGGGGGGGGGCACCACTAGGAATCGTGGATAATGGGCTGGGGGAGGGACTGGGGGCCTTGGTTTATCTTGGGTGCGGGTTGTGGACCACCACGGGCGGGACCTGGGCGGTTACCCGGAGTTACACCGGGTCGTGCCACAGAATACTAACGAGGTATTGTCGCAACAGGATGTATACTGTTGAGCCTCCTTAGGGGGGTCCACATTTTTTACACTCAGCCCGGTTTAGGATCGTATCGGTTGGGATAGTTCCTGGCATAGGAGGATGTTTTAGGCGGGGGGAAGCCCTACGGGCGGCCAATGTGTGTTTGTGTGTCGTATGGGTCGTGTGTGTTTGTGGTTGGGGTGTTGTGTGTCGCGTGCTAGTGTGTTGTGTGTTTCGTGTGTATCTGGGTGGGTCGTGGGTGGTGTGGTGTTGTGTGGGTCCCGTGGTCGGTGGTTGGGCAGGCTGGTTGTTTCCAGATTGTGTGTGTGGGGTGGTTGTGAGAGTGGGGTGTCGTGCTGTGTGTGGTGTGTTGGTGTCGTGGTTCGTCTTTGGTGTGTGTGAGAGTCGTGGGAGTGTGTTTTTCATTAGTCGTGTGTTTTATACCGTATTTGCTTTGGTTTTATTTATATATATATTTATATGTATATAATCTATCATTTATGTTCTTTTTACTTTATATATTATAATATATATAATTATATAATATGCTATATATAATTTATATATTATATAATTACGATTTTAATAAAATACTGTAATATATATAATAATTATATCATTATTAGTAGTATTTAATTATGCCGGGGGAGCATGGGGGGCTCAGTAACCTATTTCTACCTGTTTAGATTGAATAAATATGGTTAAAAAGGAGTAAATTTTTTCGTTGTTTACACTTGGGGGCCTCACCCGCCTCACACGGGGGGTGTTAGGAGGGGGGGGGGGGGGGTTTCCTTGTTCTCTCTACGTACGAGCCTTATTTGGTATGTGGTTCAACTTTTTTGTTTTTGGTTGGTATCTGGATCGTTTACTTGGTTGGTTGGTGTTGTTTGTACGCGTAGGGTGTGGTGTTGGGGTCGGTGTGTTGGTGTTGTCGTTTGTGTCGTGTGCTGATCGTGCTGGTTTGAGTGTGGGTGTTGTCGTATGGGTGTGTGGTGTGGTGTGAGTGGGTGTCGTTTGTGAGTGGTGTGATATATGTGTATACTTTTATATATATTTTTACTAATTATATTAGTATGTTTTGTATAATTATATATATATTTTTTTATATGTATATTATTTATATATAATTATATATTTATATTATATATATATTTATAATATATATATATATAGTGAATTGGTAGGATTGATGGGTTTTCTTTTTTTCTTGTTCCTCACCAAAAACAATTGCTAGATAAAAACAGGGATATCTTTGCTTACTTCATAATTAACACTTTGGGTCCCACACTTTCACAGACTCACGCACATGCATATACTATATACATACCCATCTTAAGGGTTTTTTCTACTTTTTTTTCTAAATAGCTATTGTTTTCCTCTTTATTCTTTCCTATTTGTCCATGGGGGAAGTGCCGGGAAAAAAGAATACTTTCCCTCCGTAAAAGGCCATGCGTTTGTTCGGTATGAAGGACGACTAAAAATTGCCGGAGCAAATGGGGGCTAGTAAACACCTTTCTTCATTGTAGGACATTTACTAAAAAAGAGGGAAGGAATACAAAACTTTATTAAATAAAACCTGGGGTGCTTTAAATGTGTTGTGTGGGATATTAGTTGCGGATGACAAGAAAAAAAACAGATGAATTTGCTGATGTTTGGAATGGAAAAATAAGTAGTTGGATGGTCTGGCCCCTAAGCGGGACAACAAAGCTTGAAGGGGGTAGGGGGTAGGGGTTTCGGGTGGGGTGGGAAAAATAAATGGGGATTTATAAAATCTGGGGGGGAGTATCTGAAGAGAGGGGTTATAGCAATGGAAAAAGGGGTTAATGCAGTAATGTTGGATATGATTAAGGTTATGGGGAAAGGAGGAAAAGAGAATTATTGGAATTGGTGTAAAATTCAAAGAAAGTATGTGGAATTAAAGTAAAAGGTTGGATGCGGGGGGGGAGGACAGTGGGGTTCATAATAAGGCAGTGTTTGCAAATACCTGGAGAGAGGGAATTGCAGAGGAGAGGGACAGGAGGAGATTTTTTGGGAGGGGAGATGTTAAAGTGGAATCGTTATAAGGAAGGCCCTTTGAAAACCAAGTTGAGGAGGAGTAAGTGCTGGTAGGGGGACCTGTGTGATGGAGAGAGGAAATTGCCTAAAGTAGGAGGGAGGAAAAAACTTTTTAGAGGGAGGGGTTGTGGTTAGGTAAGTTTGGGGTGGGCCAGGTTTGTTAAATTCGATTAAGGGTAGCCCCTTCTGGATTGTGGGGGAAAAACCTTTTGCTATAGAAAGGGGGTTTTTTGTTTATAGGTAAAATTACATATTTTAAGAAAAAGGGGAGGTTACAATAAAGTAATACCACGCGGGGGATTATGGGATGTAGGGGGCGGGGGGAACCAACTGGGTCAGTGTTTGTTGGGATTATGTATTGGTAGGATTTAAAAGACTGTTGAGGGAGGACTTTTCATTGATGGTATAGTCCCCCCATTTGTGGCTCTTAGCGCCCCTTCTCACCTTTTTGATTTATTAATATAATAAAGGAGTGAGGGAACTTTCAGGGATGTTCCATGGTTTATAGGAGGGGCACAGATTATATCTGATCAACTTTCTAGTTGTAGTACAAACTGAGAGTTTACAAGGTAGATTGGGATACAAAGGTAAGGATTGAAGCATCAGGGAAGAGGAGAGGTGAGGTTTATAATAACTAAAAAAAGGAGGTAAGGGGGCAGTTAGGGGGGGGTTAAGGAGATTATAAAAAAAGCTTTTTTGGGAGGTTAGATGGGCTTATGGAGAGGCTTAGGCTATGGGGGGTCGGAAAGGAGGTAATGGGGTTAGGTTTTAATAAATGTTGTGTTAGAGTGTTCAAGCACAGGTGGTGTGGGGGTTTTACAGGATATTGGTGGGAGTTCTGGTGGGGTTGGTGGGAGGCTGTCTTTGGGGGGTTTTGGTTGTTGGGTATGGTTGAGGGTAGTTAGGGAGGTTTTATGGGTGCTGGTATGGTGTTTGGTTGTACACACATATGTTTGAAGGGTTGCATGGTGGGGAAGTGGAATGGAGAATAAAAAGTGGGTGGAGGTTTCAAATGGAGGGTGTGGTTGAATAGGCAATATTGTATATAAAAGAGAGGACATTATGGAGAGGAGGGGTGTGGATTGTGTGACACATATCCTAATAAAATTTTTGTTGGTGATATTTATTTTAGAAATAAGTTTTTGGGTAGTGAGATTATATTTTAACTCAGTATATGGAAAGCCTAGGAGAAAAACAAAATTGGAACTTTTTCAGTTAAAAAATAGGAGAAGGGGAGGGGGAGTTATTAAAATGGAGAGTTAGATGGTTATTGGGAAGATGGATGGGGAATATTTTAGGATTTGTTAAATGTTGATGGAAAGATAAGGGAAAAAGCTGGTGGATTTTTCGTTCGTATTAGGGCCAAAGGAGGAATTAACCATCTTTGTAGGTAGTGAGGGGGAAGAAAAGGCCAGTTGTCGAGTGTGGGGTGGAAAGTTCGTGAGGGCAGTAGGTAAAAATGAAAGGGGGGTAAGGCAAGCCGGGGATTGATGGGGGGATGAAAGATAGAAAATGTTAATAATCAGGTGGGGATTTATAGGTTTTGGGGAGTTGGGTTTTTGGCGCAATTATTTAATAAATGTATGGTGAAAGAGGGGTAAAAGGTAACCTAGGGATTTGGGCAGAGGAGGCATTGGATAGTCTTTCCTTTGGTATAAAGGGGCCAAGGGGATAAAAGGGGAGAGGTGGAAAAAAAATATTTATTAGGGGGATAAGTTTTTGTTTGAGTGTACCTGGTAAATGTCATGGTTAGGGAGTTATAATTAGGAAAGAATTAAGGAGGTATAAGGCGCGAGGAAATTAGGATAGCATGGATGGAACAAGGGGAGGCTTTGGAAAAGGTAGGGGGGGTGTTGGTGGGGGGGGACCCAGGGGATTTTACATGTGAAAAAACAAATATAAGTGAACTGTATTTTTTAGATAAAGGCCTAGAGAGGTTTTTGTGGCATTTATGGGTTTTGGGAAAAAATGGCGTTTGGAACACGGTGTTGGTGATTAGGGGGGGGCCAATGTGGGGCGTATGTTGGCAAAGTTGTATGGTGGTAGGGAGGTTAGGTTACGGAAAGCAGTGTAGGGAGGTTTTTTACGAGGATATTTGAGGGCTTTCAAGTTTAGGGAGGTATGTAGGTAAGGGGGAAAAAAATTTTTTTCATCAGTAAAAAGTTGGGCCCTTAGACCAACGGGGGATGTGTGGATTGTCACCGTGGTTGTGTAATTTATATTTATAGGGGGGTTGTAAGAGCGGAAGTAAATGCGAGGGCTCTTTGGCAAGAGGGGGCGTGGGAGTTAAAAAGATAAAAGAAATCCCACAACATAGTGGGAGGTTGTACCACACAAAAGCTGCTCTTTTGCTGATGGCTGACCACTGTTGCTCTTGGGACCGAATTCTGAAAATAAGAGGAAGCTGCATGGGTCTGGTGCGATTGAATTTGGTTAGGGTGTGCAAAAGAAGAAAAATTAAAGGTTGGAATACAGGAAAAAAAGAGTAAGGTTTATGAGGATAACAAAAAGGGATTAGGTGTTGAAAGATTGGAATATCAGAATTTTGGAGGGGAGAGGGGAGTATGGAGGAGGTGAACGTATCCAGATATTTGGGAGGGTGGAGTGTCAGCGGGAATGGGTTATGGTGGAAAGATGAGGTGGGGAATCTTAGAATTTGATGAGGGAAAAAAGAGGTGAAGTTGGTGCACTTAGGAGTCTGTGGGAGAACAAAGAAACTTATTTGTCCTTGGAGGCCAAAGAGGGGGGGGAATTGTAATGAGGGGAGGTATGTTTTAACCAAACGCTCTTATTATGGGTGTGACAGCGTGGGGTGGGTAGGGATGAAAATGTTGCTGCAAGCGAGGAGGAAGGCCTGGAGGCAGTGGAGATGTCATGTCTGAGGGCCCAATGTGTGGTGTGAATATAATGCAGAGAATTCTTTTGTAGTTTGGAATTTAGGAGGGGGGTGCGGGGGATTACCAAAACTGTTGTCAGAGGGGCTGAGGAAGGGGTTGTTGAGGTGGTTCGGACATTGTAGAGAGAATGGGAGCGAAACAGAATGACTTTCAAGAGTGTAACAGTCTGTAGTGGAAGGAAGGCGGGGTAGGGGGTCGGCTAGGAAGGTTGGATCGAGGGGGTTAAAGGATGTTTTGTGGTGCGAGGGGCTTGGACTTCCAGCAGGCATGCGTGGGCGTGTTTGATAGGAGTGAATGGAGGACAAATGGTTTTTAATACTTGACGTGTTGGAGTGTGAGCAAAGTAACATTTTATGAAGGGAATTCAGGGAAACCGGCAGGCCGGACTTGAGTCCTGGAGATGGGAAGTACAGTGCCTGCACTATGAAGGAGGGGTGTTAATGTTGCAGTTTTAAAAACAGTAGTGTTAAAGCAACCCTTCTGGCAAGACAGTGGATGGAGTGAATGATGGTGAAAGTTTTTCTTTTTCGGGCCCACCTGCCTTGGATGGAATCGCCAGTGTGATAATAAAAAAAAATAATATATATATATATTATTTTATATTTTTATATATATACACACTCAACACACACACACAACACACACACAACACAACACACACACACACACACACCACACACACACACCACACACACACACACACACACACAACACACACACACACACCAACAACCACACACACACACACACACACCACACACACACACACACACTACAACACACACACACACACACACACACACAAAACAACCACTCTGAAAAGAATGAGAAATTCTAAGCGCTTTCGTGATTACTCACATTAATCAAGGAACTAATGAAAGTGAAGCACAAGGGAAGCTATATAAGGGGTCGGCCAGGCACATACTATCAGATCCCACAACGGTTTTAAACACGTGACGCGCGGAGAGCCAAACTTGGATAGGTCACCTTTGCAAAACTCACCCCCAAGCTATTTATTTTGTCCTAGTGTTTTATTAAATTTACCCAAATGCTGATTAATTATAAATGGATCTAATTTATATAAACAAAGGGAAAATAAAATTATTTTATATTTAATATTTATATAGATATATATATATTATATATATATATATATATAATATATATATATATATTATATATATATATATTATTTTTTTTATTTTTTATTATCACATGGCCGTTCATACCGAGGCAGGGTGGCCCGAAAAAGAAAAATTTTCACATCATTCACTCCAATCCCTGTCTTACCAGAAGGGTGCTTTACACTACAGATTTTATACTGCAACATTAACACCCCTCCTTCAGAGTGCAGGCACTGTACATTCCCATTCTCCAGACTCAAGTCGGCCTGCCGGTTTCCAGAACCCCTTCATAAATGTTATCTTTGCTCACACTCCACAGCACGTCAAGTATTATAAAACAATTTGTCTCCATTCACTCCTATCAAACACGCTCACGCATGCCGGCTGAAAAGTCCAAACCCCTCGCAACACAAAACTCCTTTACCCCCTCCCTCCTACCTTTCCTAGGCCGACCCCTACCCCGCTTCCTTCCATACAGACTGATACTCTCTGAAGTTATTCTGTTATCGCGCCATTCTCTCCACATGGTCCCGAACCACCTCAAACAACCATTCCTCAGCCTCGGGACAACATTTTTGGTAATCCCGCACCTCCTCACTAACTTTCCAAACTACGAATTCTCTGCTTATATTCACACCACACATTGCTCTCAGACATGACATATCCACTGCTCCAGCCTTTCCTCGCTGCAACATTTCATCACCCATGCTTCACCCCATATAAGAGCGTGGTCTAAAACTTACTCTCATACATTCCCCTTCTTTGCCTCCAAGGACAAAGTTCTTTGTCTCCCACAGACTCTAAGTGCACCTTACCCTTTTCCCCTCATCAATTCTATGATTCACCGCAATCTTTCATAGACCCCATCCGCTGACAGTCCCATCCCACATATCTGAATACATTCACCTCCTCCATACTCTCTCCCTCCAATCTGATATCCAATCTTTCATCACTCTAATCTTTTTGTTAATCCTCAACCTTACTCTTTCCTGTATTCACTTTCAATTTTCCTCTTTCTGCACACCCTACAAATTCATCCAACCAATCTCTGCAACTTCTCTCAGAATTCTCCCAAGAGCACAGTGTCATCAGCAAAGAGCCAACTGTGACAACTCCATTTATGTGTGATTCTTTATCTTTTATACTCCATGCCTTTGCACAAGACCCTCGCATTACTTTTCTTACAAACCCCATCTATAAATATATTAAACACACCACGGTGTACATCAACATCCTTGTCTAAGGACTACTTTTATGGGCATAATAATTTCCCTCTTTCTACATACTCTAACTTGAGCCTCACTCATCCTCGTTTAAATAAAATCTCTTCACTGCTTTCAGTAACTACCTCCTACACCATACACCTGCCAACATCTGCCCACATTGCCCCCCTATCCACCATGTCATACGCCTTTTCCAAATCCATTATGCCACGAAGACCTCTTTTGCCTTATTTAAATAACTGTTCACTTAATGTTTCACTGTATAACACCTGCGTCCACACACCCCTACCTTTCCTACTGCCTCCTTGTTTCTGCTATCCTATTCATCCGTACTTACTCTTAATTTCTTTCAATAAATAACTCTTACCATACACTTTGCCAGGTATACTCAAACTGACTTTGGATCACCCCTATAATTTTTGCTCCTCTTTTATCCCCTTTGACTTTATACAAAGGAACTAGCATGCTCTCTGACAATTCCTAGGTACCTATCCTATTCCATACATTTATTAAATAATTGCACCAACCACTCCAAAATATATCCCCACCTGCTTTTTAACATTTCTATCTATTTCCCATCGATCCCGGCTGCCTTACCCCCTTTCATTTTACCTATGCCTCACGTAACTTTCCCCACATCACCAACTGGCCTCTTCCTCACTCCATACAAGATTGTTGTTCCTCATGCCCTATACAGAAATCACAGCTTCCTATCTTCATCAACATTTAACAATTCTCAAAATATTCCCTCCAATCTTCCCCAATTACCATCTAAACTCTCACATTTTAATAACTCTCCTCTCCTATTTTTAACTGACAATATCCATTTGTTTCTCTAGGCTTTCTCAACTTGTTAATCTCAACTCCAAAACTTTTTCTTATTTTTCAACAAAATTTGTTGATAACATCTCACCCATTCTTCTCTTTGGCTCTCTTTTTACATTGCTTTCACCACTCTCTTACTCTCTATTTTTCTCCATATTACTCTTCCCTCCTTGCATCCACTTCTACTTTGTAATAACTTCTCATATGCTAAATTTTTATCCCTTACTACTCTCATTTACATCATCATTCACCATCGCTCCTCTTCCCTCCGCACCCACTTTCTGTAACACAAACTTCTGCTGAACACTCTAACATACATTTTTAACCTACACCCATACCTCTTCGACCCCCATTGCCTATGCTCTCATTAGACATTAATCCTTCCAATAGTGTTTATATCTTACCCTAACTGCTCCTATTTTAGTTTATAAACCTTCACCTCTCTCTTCCCTGTTGCTTCTATTCTCCTTGTATCCATCTACCCTTTTACTCTCAGTGTAAAGCTACAACTAGAAAGTGATCTGATATATCTGGGCCCCCTCTAATAAACAGCACATCCTAAGTCTATCAACAGCTTTTATCTACCGATACATAATCCAACAAATACTGTCTTTTGCCCTTACATAATTTCTTGTATACTTATTTATCCTCTTGTTCTTCAAATATGTATTACCTATAACTTAAACCCCTTTCTATTACAAAGTTCAATCAAAGGGCTCCCATTATCATTTACACCTGGCACCCAAATCTACCTACCACACCCCTCTAAAAGTTTCTTCCTACTTTAGCATTCAGGTCCCTACCACAGTTACTCTCTCACTGGTTCAAAGGCTCCTATACATTCACTTAACATCTCCGAAAATCTCTCTTCTCCGTTGCATCCTCTCCTTTTCCAGGTGCATACACGTTATTATGACCCACTTCTCGTAACCAACCCTTTTACTTTAATCCACCTAATTCTTGAATTTACAATTCATACTCTCCCTTCCCCTTCCATAAATGATCATTCAACCATTACTGCTACCCTTCCTTTAGCTCTTACTCTCTCTGATACTCCAGATTTAAATCCCATTTATTTCCCCCACCGAAACTCCCTACCCCTCAGTTTTGTTTCACTCAGGACCAAGGACTTCCAACTTCTTTTCATTCATAACATCAGCAATCATCTGTTTCTTGTCATCCGCAATAAATCCACGCCACATTTTAAGCATCCCAGTTTTATAAAAGTTTTTCTTCTTCCTTTTTTAGTAATATTGTCTACAGGAGAAGGGGTTAACTATCCATTGCTTCCCGGCATTTTAGTCGTCTCATACGACACGCATGGCTTACGGAGGAAAGATTCTTTTCCACTTCCCCATGGACTATAGAAGAAAAAAGAGGAACAAAGAGCTATTTAGAAAAGGAGGAAAAACCTAGATGAATTGTATATATATATGCTTGTGCGTGTTCTGTGAAGTGTGGACCAAAGTGTAAGTAGGAGTAGACATATATCCTGTTATCTAGCGTGTTTATGAGACAGAAAAGAAACCAGAAATCCTACCATCATGCTAAAACAGTTAAGGTTTCTGTTTCACAGTTGTCTGGCAGGACGTTTTGTACTTCCCTGGGTGGTTGTGTCTACCAACCTACTACCTCATAATAATAATAATAATAATAATAATAATAATATAATAATAATAATTTAGGTCAGGGGTTTTTCAATAAACATTTAAGCAGTGCAATGCGACCCCCCATATATATATATATATATATAATATATATATATATATATATATATATATATATATATAAATAGTATATATATATATATATATTTATATATATTATATATATATATATATTACATTATATATATTTTTATATATATATATATATATATATTAGGAACCTCAAATATTGAACTTAAATCCGTTCCAGGAGTTTAGTTTCTAAATTTGAAAAATACTGAAAAGCGAAAGAATTTTCCCATAAGATATAATGGAAATAAAATTAATCCGTTCCAGGAAAACCCAAAAAAATAATATTCACAAAAAATCATTTATAGGATTAATTATAGTTTTACATACAACAAAATATAGTGTTCCTTTATGTATTTTAAAAATTAAATAAAAATATAAAATAACATTTTACTTACCTTTATTGAAGATTGGTGATTGGCCACATCTGGAAGTTAGGGAGGAGGAGAAGGAAGTCAGGGTTAGTGTTGTGGAAGGAGAATCCTCCTCCATGAGGGACTTCAGGTAAATCAAAGCCCTCTCCTGGGCTACTTCCCTCTCGTTTGTCTTTTAATTGCCTCATAGGACCAGGCTTGAGAAATCATGTACCCTCTGTCTCACAAAATAACTGTCCACAGTCCTGTTTCTGGTGCCTCTTTAAGATTTCCCTAAAATGGGACGTGGTTCTGTCACTGAACTTGTTGCAAAGATGGCTTGTTTCAGCTTGCTCAGGGTGGTACTTCTCCACAAACATTTGGACATCATCCATTGGACTTCATTCCACTTCTGTATTATTTCCTTCTTCACATCTATGGTGTTTCTCACTTTCTTTACCACAGGGGTACCACTAGCAAGTTTCTTTGGGCCCGTTGTAGCTTATTTCACAGTCCCACAAGCACTAAACACAATGAAATAATTGTGAAATGCTTGAATGAGAGCGCAGGTTAGTGTTCACTCAAGCATCAACAAAACCAGACTGGCTCACGGCACCTGCGTGCAGACGGAGACAGAGCGGGCTGCCGGACAGGTCCGGTACCCGGCGGTTCGAAAATAGGGGCGAGTTCGATAATAGGGACAAAGTTGGTTCGAAAAAAGGGTTCTATTTTCGAAGAGTTTGATAAGCGATACGTTCGAAATTTGGGGTTCCACTGTATATATATATATGCAATAAGATCACAGTAAACAGGTGATTTCAGAATATGCAAAACAACCACTGTGAAAGAATAGAGAAATTCCAAGCGCTTTCGTGACTACTCACAGTATCATTGTTCCTTGATAATGTGAGTAGTCACGAAAGTGCTTGGAATTTCTCTATTCTTTCACAGTGGTTGGTTTGTGCCTATATATACAGTGGACCCCCGCATAACGATATTAATCCGTTCCTGAGAGCTCATTGTTATGCGAAATTATCGTTATGCGAATTAATTTTCCCCATAAGAAATAATGGAAATCAAATTAATCCGTGCAAGACATCCAAAAGTATGAAAAAAAAAATTTTACCACATGAAATATACATTTTCCTACACACAAAGAGAAGGATACATGCACAATAGTAGAGTAGTACATGGACAATATATATTGTGCATGTACTACTCTACTAAATGAAGAATAAATGACACTTAACTTTATTGAAGATGCAGCAATGACTGATGAGACACTGTGTCCTGGGAGTGCCTTTTCCTCCTGAGTACTGTAGGTCCTGTTTGGCATTTTCTTCCAGAACAGGCCTTATCACACTGTGTATGCCACTACGATTCTTAAATCTCTCAAACCAACCTTTGCTGGCTTTAAATTCACCGATATGAGCACTAGTTCCAGGCGTTTTTCCCTGTTCACCTGGGTGTTAGTCGACTGGTGTGGGTTGCATCCTGGGAGTCAAGATTAAGGACCCCAATGGAAATAAGTTAGACAGTCTTCGATGACACTGACTTTTTTGGGTTATCCTAAGGTGGCTAACCCTCTGGGGTTAATTGTTTCTTGGTATTCTCAATAAGCCACACCAACAACGGTGCTACAGCAGCAGCTGACAGTGCTACAGCAGCAGCTGACAGTGCTACAGCAGCAGCAGACGATGCTACAGCAGCAGCAGCAGCAGCAGACGATGCTACAGCAGCAGCAGCAGCAGCAGACGATGCTACAGCAGCAGCAGCAGCAGCAGCAGACGATGCTACAGCAGCAGCAGACGGTACTACAGCAGCAGCAGCAGCTGACGGTGCTACAGCAGCAGCAGCAGCAGCTGACAGTGCTACAGCAGCAGCAGCTGACAGTGCAGCAGCAGCAGCTGACAGTGCTACAGCAGCAGCAGCTGACAGTGCAGCAGCAGCAGCTGACAGTGCAGCAGCAGCAGCTGACAGTGCAGCAGCAGCAGCTGACAGTGCAGCAGCAGCAGCAGCAGCTGACTGCTACAGCAGCAGCAGCTGACAGTGCAGCAGCAGCTAACAGTGCTACAGCAGCAGCAGACGGTGCTACAGCAGCAGCAGATGGTGCTACAGCAGCAGCAGACGGTGCTACAGCAGCAGCAGCAGCTGACGGTGCTACAGCAGCAGCAGCAGCTGACAGTGCTACAGCAGCAGCAGCATCAGCAGTTGACCATGGTACCACAGTATTTCGATAATATTTCTCACCCTTTTTACCACAGGGTTGGCACTAGAAGCTTTCTTGGGGCCCATGGTCACTTATTTTGCAGATAAAATCACCAAAAATGCTGTAATAATACAAAATGTTCCGATTGTATGCTTGGATGTTACCGCGGAGGCTGGCTTGTAAACAAGGCCACCGGCGGAACATGTGAGGCTGGCTCAGGCCGCACATTAGACGCGTCTCGGACGAATAGTGTTGAGCGGGTTTTTTAGCGGTATGCGAGGCAAAATCTTAGCGATAAAATGTATCGGTATGCGGATTTAACGTTATGTGATGCCAACGGTATGCGGGGGTCCACTGTATATAATTATATATATATATATATATATATATATATACACACTCATGCACGCTTGCTGGAAGTCCAAGCCCCTCACCCACAAAACCTCCTTTACCCCCTCTTTCCAACCCTTTCGAGGACGACCCCTACCCCTCTTTCCTTCCCCTATAGATTTATGTGCTTTCCATATCATTCTACTTTGATCCATTCTCTCTAAATGACCAAACCACCTCAACAACCCCTCTTCTGCCCTCTGACTAATGCTTTTATTAACTCCACACCTTCTCCTAATTTCCACACTCCGAATTTTCTGCATAATATTTACACCACACATTGCCCTTAGACAGGACATCTCCACTGCCTCCAACCGTCTCCTCGCTGCTGCATTTACCACCCAAGCTTCACATCCATATAAGAGTGTTGGTACTACTATACTTTCATACATTCCCTTCTTTGCCTCCATAGATAACGTTTTTTTGACTCCACATATACCTCAACGCACCACTCACCTTTTTTCCCTCATCAATTCTATGATTAACCTCATCCTTCATAAATCCATCCGCCGACACGTCAACTCCCAAGTATCTGAAAACATTCACTTCTTCCATACTCCTCCTCCCCAATTTGATATCCAATTTTCTTTATCTAAATCATTTGATACCCTCATCACCTTACTCTTTTCTATGTTCACTTTCAACTTTCTACCTTTACACACATTCTCAAACTCATCCACTAACCTTTGCAATTTTTCTTTAGAATCTCCCATAAGCACAGTATCATCAGCAAAAAGTAACTGTGTCAATTACCATTTTGAATTTGATTCCCCATAATTTAATCCCACCCCTCTCCCGAACACCCTAGCATTTACTTCTTTTACAACCCCATCTATAAATATATTAAACAACCATGGTGACATTACACATCCCTGTCTAAGACCTACTTTTACTGGGAAGTATTCTCCCTCTCTTCTACACACCCTAACCTGAGCCTCACTATCCTCATAAAAGCTCTTTACAGCATTTAGTAACTTACCACCTATTCCATATACTTGCAACATCTGCCACATTGCTCCTCTATCCACTCTATCATATGCCTTTTCTAAATCCATAAATGCAATAAAAACTTCCCTACCTTTATCTAAATACTGTTCACATATATGCTTCAATGTAAACACTTGATCTACACATCCCCTACCCACTCTGAAGGCTCCTTGCTCGTCCGCAATTCTACATTCTGTCTTACCTCTAATTCTTTCAATTATAACCCTAATGTATACTTTTCCTGGTATACTCAGTAAACTTATTCCTCTATAATTTTTACAATCTCTTTTGTCCCCTTTCCCTTTATATAAAGGGACTATACATGCTCTCCGGCAATCCCTAGGTACCTTCCCCTCTTTCATACATTTATTAAAGAAAAGTACCAACCACTCCAACACTATATCCCCCCCTGCTTTTAACATTTCTGTCATGATCCCATCAGTTCCAGCTGCTTTACCCCCTTTCATTCTACGTAATGCCTCACGTACCTCCACCACACTTACATTCTGCTCTTCTTCACTCCTAAAAGATGGTATACCTCCCTGGCCAGTGCATGAAATTACCGCCTCCCTTTCTTCCTTAACATTTAAAAGTTCCTCAAAATATTCTCGCCATCTACCTAATACCTCCCTCTCCCCATCTACTAACTCCCCTACTCTGTTTTTAACTGACAAATCCATACTTTCCCTAGGCTTTCTTACTTGTTTAACTCACTCCAAAATTTTTTCTTATTTTCATTAAAATTTCTTGACAGTGCCTCTCCCACTCTTTCATCTGCTCTCCTTTTGCACTCTCTCACCACTCTCTTCACCTTTCTTTTACTCTCCATATACTCTGCTCTTCTTATAACACTTCTGCTTTGTAAAAACCTCTCGTAAGCTACCTTTTTCTCTTTTATCACACCCTTTACTTCATCATTCCACCAATCACTCCTCTTTCCTCCTGCCCCCACCCTCCTATAACCACAAACTTCTGCCCACATTCTAATACTGGCATTTTTAAAACTATTCCAACCCTCTTCAACCCCCCCACTACTCATCTTTGCACTAGCCCACCTTTCTGCCATAGTCGCTTATATCTCACCCGAACTTCCTCTTCCCTTAGTTTATACACTTTCACCTCCCTCTTACTTGTTGTTGCCACCTTCCTCTTTTCCCATCTACCTCTTACTCTAACTGTAGCTACAACTAAATAATGATCCAATATATCAGTTGCCCCTCTATAAACATGTACACCTGGAGCCTACCCATCAACCTTTTATCCACCAATACATAATCTAACAAACTACTTTCATTATCGTGCTACATCATACCTTGTATATTTATTTATCCTCTTTTTCATAAAATATGTATTAACTTATTACCAAATTTCTCTTCTACACATAGCTCAATTAAAGGCTCCCCATTTACATTTACCCTGGCACCCCAAAATTACCTACTACTCCTACTCCCCATAACATTTTTACCCACTTTAGCATTGAAATCCCCAACCACCATTACTCTCACACTTGATTCAAAACTCCCACGCATTCACTCAACATTTCCCAGAATCTCTCTCTCTCCTCTACACTTCTCTCTTCTCCAGGTGCATACCACGCTTACTATAACCCACTTTTCACATCCAATCTTATTTTACTCCACATAATCCTTGATTAATACATTATAGTCCCTCTTTTCCTGCCATAGCTATCCTTGAACATTATTGCTACTCCTTCTTTAGCTCTAACTCTATTTGAAACCCCTGACCTAATCCCATTTACATATTCCTCTCCATTGAAACTCTCCCACCCCCTTCAGCTTCGTTTCACTTAAAGCCAGGACATCCAGCTTCTTCTCATTCATAACATCCACAATCATCTCTTTCTTATCATTTGCACAACATCCACGCACATTCAGACTTCCCACTTTGACAATTTTCTTCTTCTTATTCTTTTTAGTAATCTTTACAGGAAAAGGGGTTACTAGCCCATTGTTTCCGGCATTTTAGTTGACTTTTACAACACGCATGGCTTACGGAGGAAAGATTCTTATTCCACTTCCCCATGGATATAAAAGGAAAAGTAATAAGACCAAGAACTATTAAGATAAAATCAAAGAAAACTCAGATGAGTGTGTATAAATAAACGTGTACATGTATGTGTAGTGTGACCTAAGTGTAAGTAGAAGTAGCAAGACATACCTGTAATCTTGCATATTTATGAGACAGACAAAAGACACCAGCAATCCTACCATCATGTAAAACAATTACAGGCTTTTGTTTTACATTCACTTGGCAGGACGGTAGTACCTCCCTGGGTGGTTGCTGTCTACCAACCTACTACCACAGGACGGTAGTACCTCCCTGGGCGGTTGCTGTCTACCAACCTACTATTTATATTATATATATATATATATATATATATATAATATATATATATATATATATATATATATATATATATATTTTTTTTTTTTTTTTCAACAAACCGGCCGTATCCCACCAAGGCAGGGTGGCCCAAAAAGAAAAACGAAAGTTTCTCTTTTTAAATTTAGTAATTTATACGGGAGAAGGGGTTACTAGCCCCTTGCTCCTGGCATTTTAGTTGCCTCTTACAACACGCATGGCTTACGGAGGAAGAATTCTGTTCCACTTCCCCATGGAGATAAGAGGAAATAAACAACAACAAGAACTAGAAAGAAAATAGAAGAAAACCCAGAGGGATGTGTATGTATACATATATATGCTTGTACATGCATGTGTAGTGTGACCTAAGTGTAAGTAGAAGTAGCAAGACGTACCTGAAATCTTGCATGTTTATGAGACAGAAAAAAAGGACACCAGCAATCCTACCATCATGTAAAACAATTACAGGCTTTCGTTTTACACTCACTTGGCAGGACGGTAGTACCTCCCTGGGCGCTTGCTGTCTACCAACCTACTACCTAGAATATATATATATATATATATAAAATATATATATATTATATATATATATATATATATATATATATATATATATATTATATATATATATATATATATATATAATTTTTTTTTTTTTTTCCAACAAACCGGCCATATCCCACCAAGGCAGGGTGGCCCAAAAAGAAAAACAAAAGTTTCTCTTTTTAAATTTAGTAATTTATACAGGAGAAGGGGTTACTAACCCCTTGCTCCTGGCATTTTAGTTGCCTCTTACAACACGCATAGCTTACGGAGGAAGAATTCTGTTCCACTTCCCCATGGAGATAAGAGGAAATAAACAAGAATAAGAACTAGTAAGAAAATAGAAGAAAACCCAAAGGGGTGTGTATGTATATATATGCACATATATATGTATATATATGCACTGCACATACATGTACAAGCATATATATACATACCCCTCTGGGTTTTCTTCTATTTTCTTTCTAGCTCTTGTTCTTGTCTATTTCCTCTTATCTCCATGGGGAAGTGGAACAGAATTCTTCCTCCGTAAGCCATGTGTGTCGTAAGAGGCGACTAAAATGCCTGGAGCAAGGGGCTAGTAACCCCTTCTGTATATATTACTAAATTTAAAAGGCAAAACTTTCGTTTTTCCTTTTGGGCCACCCCACCTCAGTGGGATATGGCTGGTGCGTTAAAAGAAAGAATATATATATATATATATATATATATATATATATATATATATATATATATATATATATATATATATATATATATATACACACACACACACACACACACACACACACACACACACACACACACACACACACACACACACACACACACACACACACACACACACACACACACACACACACACACACACACACACACACACACACACACACACACACACACAGTGGACCCCCGGTTAACGATATTTTTCCACTCCAGAAGTATGTTCAGGTGCCAGTACTGACCGAATTTGTTCCCGTAAGGAATATTGTAAAGTAGATTAGTTCATTTCAGACCCCCAAACATACACGTACAAACGCACTTACATAAATACACTTACATAATTGGTCGCATTCGGAGGTGATCGTTATGTGGGGGTCCACTGTATATATATATATATTTATATTGTGCTTTCTAGTTAGTAGGTTGGTAGATAGCAACCACCCAGGGAGGTACTACCGTACTGCCAAGTGAGTAAAACGAAAGCCTGTAATTGTTTTACATGATGGTAGGATTGCTGGTGTCCCTTTTTCTTTCTCAAACATGCAAGATTTCAGGTACGTCTTGCTTCTACTACTTACACTTAAGTCACACTACACATACATGTACAAACATATATACACACACCCCTCTGGGTTTTCTGCTATTTTCTTTCTAGTTCTTGTTCTTGTTTATTTCCTCTTATCTCCATGGGGAAGTGGAACAGAATTCTTTCTCCGTAAGCCATGCGTGTTGTAAGAGGCGACTATAATGCCGGGAGCAAGGGGCTAGTAACCCCTTCTCCCGTATAAATTACTAAATTTAAAAAGAGAAACTTTCGTTTTTCTTTTTGGGCCACCCTGCCTTGGTGGGATATGGCCAGTTTGTCGGAAAAAAATATGTGCGCTTGTACATGCATATGTAGTGTGACTTAAGTGTAAGTAGAAATAGCAAGACATACCTGAAATCTTTAATGTTTATGAGACAGAAAAGACACCAGCAATCTTACCATGTAAAACAATTACAGGCTTCTGTTTTAAACTCACTTGGTAGGACAGTAGTACCTCCCTGGGTGGTTGCTGTCTACCAACTTACTACCAAAGTGTAAGTATATACTGTACATTATCGTTTATTTATATATGTACATAATATCTTCTTCTTTCAATGCACTGGCCGTATCCCACTGAAGTGGGGTGGCCAAAAGGAAAAACGAAAGTTTCTCCTTTTAAATTTAGTAATATATACAGGAGAAGGGGTTACTAGCCCCTTGTTCCCAGCATTTTAGCTGCCTCATATGACACGCATGGCTTATGGAGGAAGAATTCTGTTCCACTTCCCCATGGAGATAAGAGGAAACAAACCAGAGCAGAAACTAGTAAGAAAATAGAAGAAAACAGAGGAGTGTGTGTATATATACATGTATATATATGCTTGTACATGCAAGTGTAGTGTGACCTAAGTGAAAGTAGAAGTAGCGAAACATACCTGAAATCTTGCATGTTTATAAGACAGAAAAAAGACACTGGCAATCCTACCATCATGTAAAACAATTACAGGCTTCTGTTTTACACTCGCTTGGTAGGACAGTAGTACGTACCTCCCTGGGCAGTTGCTGTCTACCAACCTACTACCTAGGTGTAAGTATATACTACTTTTCTTTCAAAGCACCAGCCATATCCCACTGAGACAGGGTGGCCCAAAAAAACAAAATGAAAGTTTCTCTTATTAACTTTAGTAATGTTTACAGGAGAAGGGGTTACTAGCCCCTTGCTCCCAGTATTTTAGTCGCCTCTTATGACACGCATGGCTTACGGAGGAAGAATTCTGTTCCATTTCCACATTACAGTATCATTTATTTATACACATAATATATCCAGAAGTAACACTGATAACTCTGCACAGAGCAAGATGTTGACAACATTGTTATTAGATGATGAGAGGTGCAATGTTGTTCACCCAAGATAAGGGAAAACAAATTTTATCATTGAATTTTTGTACATATTCATTTTATGCAGGTGTAGGGGGTTAATATTTTTATGCTTCAAATGGGTCAAAAATTTTATTTTTTTATTTTACAAGATACATTTTCTTTTTATTAAATGCATTGATTTTTTGCATGTTTGTTTCATACATATGATAATGGAACAGGTTTTAGGAATTGGATGATCACATTTTTTATGGTCCCTTTTCATTGTACACTCTTTTAAGCATTATTTGTTCAGATGCCAGATTGAACAAGGCCTTTGAATAATGTTGGATGCCAAATAATTGACTGCAGGATAATCAATGATGTATATGTTCATTTTGGGTATATATCATTGGGTCATGTATCTTTGGTAGAAATTTGTCAGTTTTTTGCTTTTTGTGTGTGTGTGTGAGAGAGCATATCGAACTTCATAATTTTTTTATGAAAGGCATTAATTACATTAAAATATTCAGAAATACTGTACATGGTCTAGTGATGCTGTCAGTAAACCCAGACTTCTCTTAACAAAACCAGTCTACAGTTTCAGTACTGTAAATGCATGGAATTTCTGTTATCTGCCTACCAGCTTTAGGTTAATTAAGGGGGTATTCATTGAATCATACATGTAGGTTGATGAATTAGACTAAATATAAGAGCAGAAGCAGTGATGAGGTAGACACAGCAACATCATATATAATATGCATGGATCTGATGTACTGATTTGTTTAACCCTTAAACGGTCCAAACATATATATATATATATTCACCTGCGCAGCGCCCCGAATATTTTGAGAAAAAAAAAAATTATAGGAAAAAAAGAGCATGTGGTACCCAGGTGTCCCCAATTTTTTTCATATGGCACACACTGAGTGCGCACACGCATTCTCTTATGTCTAGGGGACTCAGGCCTATCGTGCTGATGCTGAATAAATGACAAATGAAACGTATATAAATAACAAAAAAAGGCACAACACCGTGACTGGAACGATACACAAATAACCCGCACATCGAAGAGAGGAGCTTACGACAATGTTTCGGTCCGACTTGGACCATTTACAAAGTCCTGCTCCACTTCTGGTTAGTGTGACTTTGTAAATGGTCCAAGTCGGACCGAAGCGTCGTCGTAAGCTCCTCTCTTCTATGTGCAGGTTATTTGTGAAACGTATATATACGTTTGGGGTACTACGCGAGAGAACGTATATACATATACGTTTGGACCATTTAAGGGTTAAACATCTTTTATATTACTTTTCAATGTCACTAATGGTTTTAGACATAGCAGTATACATGTATAGTATACTGTGTTCATACTGTAGTTTATGGGCTGTCATTCATAGAATTATAGATGGCATTTTTTTTCTTTTTCTTTACTCAAATAGGTAGACTGATATTTCACCTGATCAACATTTAAAAAATTTGCTTATTTATTTTGAGTCTCTTGTGTTTTTTTTTAGTTTGGCAGATCTTTAGTATTCTCCTTCTTTCAACAGACCAACTGTATCCCACTGAGGCAGTGTGCCCCCACCCCCCCCCCCCCCCAAAAAAAAAAAAAAAAAATCTTTTAAATTCAGTAATATATACATAAGAGGGGAGGTTACTAGCCCCTTGCTCCCAGCATTTTAGTCACCTCTTACAACATGCAGTCTTTAGTATTAATTAGGTTTATTTGTAATTTTAAATAGTCACACATATTAGTTATTGATAATGCTTTAATTTTTTTCAGAGCTGGAGTTGCCATCATCCCTCACGTCAGAAGAGAGGAAATACATCCATTTTTTGTCACAGCAAATGGGATTCAAGAGCAAGAGTCGGGGGTAAGAAACAATGGATTTATGGTGATATGTCTTGTGTTGATGGGATATTTTCCTTGCGCTATTTTAGAATGGGTCACAAACACCCTCTGTAGTAAAAACAGTCTCCTTTACATTTAATTTTGTCTTGCATTGAAACTGTTTACATATACACCACCAATGAACTGGCTGTATCCCACAAAGGCTGGGTGGCCTAAAAAGAAAAACTAAAGTTTTTCTTTTTAAATTTAGTAATTTATACAGGAGAAGGGGTTACTAGCCACTTGCTCCCGGCATTTTAGTCGCCTCTTACAACACATAGGTTATGGAGGAAGAATTCTTTTCCACTTCCCCATGGGGAACCTTTATAAGTTATCTATTAAAAATTAAGCTTTGTAACCTCTTTTAGAAGGGTTTTTAAATGAAGTCCTTTTTTTTTTTCATTATTGGAAGTATTACATTGTTTTTTATCAGCAGCAAGCTTAAAATCTTGTTTTATTTCAGGAAAGGCTCATCTCGTTACCTTACAGTGTACAAAAAGGAAGGGTCAACAATTATGAGCAGTGAAGCAGTTGTTAGTCTAGCTGATCCTACTCGAGCTACCATCTTAGGACTGCTTCAACGCTGCCCAGTCACTAACAAGGAACGGCAAGACCTTTTACCAGCTACAGAAAGAGACAGACTGATGAATCCTGAGTGTGAGTTATAGTATTACAGTGTTAAAGGTAGAACTGTGTGTCATCAGTGATTATCTTTAATGGCATATGGCAATGGAGAAAACATCTTTATAAATATAAAATTAAGTAGAAGCTATGATAGGTCTCTTCATAGAAACTAAGGTAGTAGGTTGGTAGACAGCAACCACCCAGGGAGGTACTACCGTCCTGCCAAGTGAGTGTAAAACGAAGCCTGTGATTGTTTTACATGATGGTAGGATTGCTGATGTCTTTTGTCTGTCTCATAAATATGCAAGATTACAGGCATGTCTTGCTACTTCTGCTTACACTTAGGTCACACTACACATACATGTACACATTTATTTATACACACTCATCTGAGTTTTCTTTGATTTTATCTTAATAGTTCTTGGTCTTATTAATTTTCCTTTTATATCCATGGGGAAGTGGAATAAGAATCTTTCCTCCGTAAGCCATGCGTGTTGTAAAAGTCAACTAAAATGCCGGGAACAATGGGGTAGTAACCCCTTTTCCTGTAAAGATTACTAAAAAGAATAAGAAGAAGAAAATTGTCAAAGTGGGAAGTCTGAATGTGCGTGGATGTTGTGCAGATGATAAGAAAGAGATGATTGTGGATGTTATGAATGAGAAGAAGCTGGATGTCCTGGCTTTAAGTGAAACAAAGCTGAAGGGGGGTGGAGAGTTTCAGTGGAGTAGGAATAATGGGATTAGGTCAGGGTTTCAAATAGAGTTAGAGCTAAAGAAGGAGTAGCAATAATGTTGAAGGATAAGCTATGGCAGGAAAAGAGGGACTATAAATGTATTAATTCAAGGATTATGTGGAGTAAAATAAAGATTGGATGTGAAAAGTGGGTTATAATAAGCGTGTATGCACCTGGAGAAGAGAGAAGTGTAGAGGAGAGAGGAGATTTTGGGAAATGTTGAGTGAATGCGTGGGGAGTTTGAATCAAGTGTGAGAGTAATGGTGGTTGGGGATTTCAATGCTAAAGTGGGTAAAAATGTTATGGAAGGAGTAGTAGGTAAATTGGGGTGCCAGGGTAAATGGGGAGCCATTTAATTGAGCTATGTGTAGAAAGAAATTTGGTAATAAGTAATACATATTTTATGAAAAAGAGATAAATAAATATACAAGGTATGATGTAGCACGTATGAAAGTAGTTTATTAGATTATGTATTGGTGGATAAAAGGTTGATGGGTAGGCTCCAGGATGTACATGTTTATAGAGGGGCAACTGATATATCGGATCATTATTTAGTTGTAGCTACAGTTAGAGTAAGAGGTAGATGGGAAAAGAGGAAGGTGGCAACAACAAGTAAGAGGGAGGTGAAAGTGTATAAACTAAGGGAGGAGGAAGTTCGGGTGAGATATAAGCGACTATTGGCAGAAAGGTGGGCTAGTGCAAAGATGAGTAGTGGGGGGGTTGAAGAGGGTTGGAATAGTTTTTAAAAAATGCAGTATTAGAATGTGGGCAGAAGTTTGTGGTTATAGGGGGTGGGGGCAGGAGGAAAGAGGAGTGATTGGTGGAATGATGAAGTAAAGGGTGTGATAAAGAGAAAAAGGTAGCTTATGAGAGGTTTTTACAAAGCAGAAGTGTTATAAGAAGAGCAGAGTATATGGAGAGTAAAAGAAAGGTAAAGAGAGTGGTGAGAGAGTGCAAAAGGAGAGCAGATGATAGAGTGGGAGAGGCACTGTCAAGAAATTTTAATGAAAATAGAAAAAAATTTTGGAGTGAGTTAAACAAGTTAAGAAAGCCTAGGGAAAATATGGATTTGTCAGTTAAAAACAGAGTAGGGAGTTAGTAGATGGGGAGATGGAGGTATTGGGTAGATGGCGAGAATATTTTGAGGAACTTTTAAATGTTAAGGAAGAAACAGAGGCAGTAATTTCATGCACTGGTCAGGGAGATATACCATCTTTTAGGGGTGGGCGAAGAGCAGAATGTAAGTGTGGGGGAGGTACTGAGGCATTACGTAAAATGAAAGGGGGTAAAGCAGCTGGAACTGATGGGGTCATGACAGAAATGTTAAAAGCAGGGGGGGTATAGTGTTGGAGTGGTTGGTACTTTTGTTTAATAAATGTAAAGAAAGAGGGGAAGGTACCTAGGGGTTGGCAGAGAGCATGTATAGTCCCTTTATATAAAAGGGAAAGGGACAAAAGAGACTAAAAATTATAGAGGAATAAGCTTACTGAGTAACCAGGAAAAGTGTACGGTAGGGTTTTTAATTGAAAGAATTAGAGGTAAGACAGAATGTAAAGGGTTGCGGATGAGCAAGGAGGTTTTTTGAGTGGGTAGGGGATGTGTAGATCAGGTGTTTTTCTTTGAAGCATATATGTGAACAGTATTTAGATAAAGATAGGGAAGTTTTTATTGCATTTATGGATTTAGAAAAGGCATATGATAGAGTGGATAGAGGAGCAATGTGGCAGATGTTGCAAGTATATGGAATAGGTGGTAGTTATTAAATGCTGTAAAGAGTTTTTATGAGGATAGTGAGGCTCAGGTTAGGGTGTGTAGAAGAAGGGAGACTAACTCTTCCCGGTAAAAGTAGGTCTTAGAACAGGGATGTTAATGTCACCATGGTTGTTTAATATATTTATAGATGGGGTTGTAAGGAAGTAAATGCTAGGGTGTTTGGGAGAGGGGGGGGAAATTAAATTAGGGGGAATCAAATTCAAAATGGAATTGACACAGTTATTTTTTGCTGATGATACTGTGCTTAGGGGAGATTCTAAAAAAAAAATTGCAAAGTTAGTGGATGAGTTTGGGAATGTGTGTAAAGGTAGAAAGTTGAAAGTAAAACATAGAAAAGAGTAAGGTGATGAGGGTGTCCAAATGATTTGGATAAAGAAAAATTGGATATCAAATTTTGGGGAGGAGGAGTATGGAAGAAGTGAATGTTTTCAGATACTTGGGATTTTGACGTGTCGGCAGATGGATTTATAAAAGGATGAGGTTAATCATAGAATTAATGAGGGAAAAAAGGTGAGGGGGTGCGTTGAGGATATGTGGAGTCAAAAACGTTATCTATGGAGGCAAAGAAGGTATGTATGAAAAATATTTGTAGTACCAACACTCTTATATGGGTGTGAAAGCTTGGGTGGTAAAAGCAGCACGAGGGGACGGTTGGAGGCAGTGGAGATGTCCTGTTTTTTAAAGGGGAATGTGTGGTGTAAATATTATGCAGAAATTCGGAGTGTGGAGAAATTAGGAGAAGGTGTGGAAGTTAATAAAAGCATTTTGTCAGAGGGCAGAAGAGGGGTTGTTGAGGGTTTGGTCATTTAGAGAGAATGGATCAAAATAGAATGACATGGAAAGCATATAAATCTGTAGGGGGAAAGGGAAAGAGGGGTAGGGTCATCCTCGAAAGGGTTGGAGAGAGGGGGTAAAGGAGGTTTGGGGTAAGGGGCTTGGACTTCCAGCAAGCGTGCGTGAGCGTGTTAGATAGGAGTGAATGGAGACGAATGGGGACTTGGGACCTGACGATCTGTTGGAGAGTGAGCAGGGTAATATTTAGTGAAGGGATTCAGGGAAACCGGTTATTTTCATATAGTCGGACTTTAGTCCTGGAAATGGGAAGTACAATGCCTGCACTTTAAAGGAGGGGTTTGGGAAAATTTGGGAGTTTGGAGGGATATGTTTGTGTATCTTTATATGTGTATGCTCTTAGACTGTTGTATTCTGAGCACCTCTGCAAAACACTGATAATGTGCGAGTGTGGTGAAAGTGTTGAATGATGATGAAAGTATTTTCTTTTTGGGATTTTCTTTCTTTTTTGGGTCACCCTGCCTCGGTGGGAGACGGCCGACTTGTTGAAAAATATATATATATATATATAATATATATATATATATATATATATATATATATATATATATATATATATATATATATATATAATATATATATATATATTACAATATACATATATATACATATATACATATATATACATATATATACATATATATAATATATATATATATATATATATATATATATATAATATAATATATATATATATATATATAATATATATATTATATATATATATATATTATATATATATTATATATTATATATATTATATATTATATATATATTATATATTATATATATATATATATATATATATATATATATATATATATATATATATATATATATATATATATATATATATATATATATATATATATGTGTGTGTGTGTTGTGTGCAGCAGCGAGGAGACGGTTGGAGGCAGTGGAGATGTCCTGTCTAAGGGCAATGTGTGGTGTAAATATTATGCAGAAAATTCGGAGTGTGGAAATTAGGAGAAGGTGTGGAGTTAATAAAAGCATTAGTCAGAGGGCAGAAGAGGGGTTGTTGAGGTGGTTTGGTCATTTAGAGAGAATGGATCAAAGTAGAATGACATGGAAAGCATATAAATCTGTAGGGGAAGGAAAGAGGGGTAGGGGTCGTCCTCGAAAGGGTTGGAAAGAGGGGGTAAAGGAGGTTTTGTGGGTGAGGGGCTTGGACTTCCAGCAAGCGTGCATGAGCGTGTTAGATAGGAGTGAATGGAGACGAAATGATACTTGGGACCTGACGATCTGTTGGAGTGTGAGCAGGGTAATATTTAGTGAAGGGATTCAGGAAACCGGTTATTTTCATATAGTCGGACTTGAGTCCTGGAAATGGGAAGTACAATGCCTGCACTTTAAAGGAGGGGTTTGGGATATTGGCAGTTTGGAGGGATATGTTGTGTATCTCTATACGTATATGCTTCTAAACTGTTATATTCTGAGCACCTCTGCAAAAGCAGTGATAATGTGTGAGTGTGGTGAAAGTGTTGAATGATGATGAAAGTATTTTCTTTTTGGGGATTTTCTTTCTTTTTTTTTTTGGGTCACCCTGCCTCGGTGGGAGACGACCGACTTGTTGAAAAAAAAAAAAAAAAAAAAAAATATATATATATATATGATCTGATTGATCTCTGTTTTGTTTTAATAAAGCAGGTGGACAACAAGGCAGATATTTCTGTCACAAATATTATTAAGTTAAAGCAAATAGAATAAAATAGAAGCTATTTTTTTTATAAAGTATTTCTTTGCCTAATTTTATATAATGTTTCAGTGAGAGACCTAAGTGTCCTACGTTCCCTAGGACGTTTGACTCCTGGGCCCCCACAGATTCCTCCACCACCAAGTCTTAGTGACCTGACTGCAGAAGCAAGAAAGTTACCTATTTGGAACATGAGAGACCAGCTTCTTGCTGCTGTCCACCACAACCAGGTCATCCTGGTCTGTGGTGAGACAGGTTCAGGGAAAACAACTCAGGTATACTTCCCCACCTTAGTAATACAGTTGAAAAGATCTAAGCCTTCAGAATTGACTTGACTGACACAGTTCATCATCTCTATAAATGTAGATGGTGTAACTGGTATTGGTAAAAAATGTCACCAAATGTAATTAGAAACTTCACTAAACTTATTTTGTACACTATATGAATCCATTAAATTGCATACAATTATTACCTTGAGCTTTATTAAATGCAGTACCTAAGAATAAAAAAATACACTGCTAGGAATTTTGTAGACACCAGTTTCTTCATCTATGTTATGGTGATTATTTTTCTACCTAGTAAAGTCACAACTAGTAGAAGAGATGACAATGGACTTGTCAGCAGATGGGTCTTGGTATCACAATACATGATTTTTTTTTTTTTTTGTACATTCATGGACAAAGTTCTTTGTCTCTGGATACCTCAGTGCACCAGCCATCTTTTTCCTAACTTCCCTTCTGAGAAGACCTTTCTAAATAATTTCTTCAGCATTTCATAGACTTCCTTCTTCAGTCAGATTCCCTGGTCTTTTACTGTCATCTCTCTCCTGATGTTGCTGTGAAACTGTTTTGGCTCTGTCTTGGCCTTAGTTGTTATGTCACTCTCAAATTGTCACATATCTTCTCTCTCCTCACATTTGCATATTCATTTCTGGCTAATCTGGTAACTTCTCTGTTTTCATCTATCCTTTGTTTCTGTAGTGATGGTGGTTGTGTGTGTGGTAGCCTGGTCTATGGCCGGCCTCCAAGAGTAGAAAAACTTTCAGAACTCATCAGAGGTGAAGGTAAGGTATGCAGCTACTAGTAAGCATTGACCTGCCTCTCACCTTACCACATGTTCTTGTCTAGATAGGCAACCCTGTTCATAATAACAAGGCATTCAACCCCCTTAAAATAAAAAGGTCAAGCAAATACATGCACAGTTATCACCCAGAGTTTTATATTAATTTTTTCAACACACTGGCCTTCTCCCAGCAAGGTTAAATGTGGTTTTAAAATTCAGTGGAATTTCTTCACATCACTGCATCATTTTCGTGTGTATCCGAGTTTTTTTTTTTTTTTCATTGGAAATCCATTTACCAGAATTTAGCCAAAATTGCTCAGAATTTGGACAGTGAATAACAGGGATAAAAAAAAACGTGTTTCTCTCAACATACCGGCCATATCCCAACGAGGCAAGGTGGCCCAAAAAGAAAAACACAAGTTTCTCTTTTTAAATTTAGTTATATATACAGGAAAAGGGGTTACTAACCACTTGCTCCCATATAAAAAATATCTGGCAAAATATTAAACCCTGATAAATATACCGTATAATAGTTGAACAGTTAGAAAAATACTTGAACATAATAAATTAGTATGTACTAATGAAGAAATTATTATAAGTAAGATACCAGTTGATCACTAATGGAGCATGAATTGTAATAAATTTGAAAAATGAGTTTAGTTACTGTGTTGTATTTTGCAGGTACCACAAATGTTGCTTCAAGAAGCATCATCCCTGGGGAAGCCATGTCGTATTTTTTGTACACAACCACGAAGGATCTCTGCACTGACCATCGCAGAAAGAGTGGCAGCAGAAAGAGGCGAGAAAGTTGGGTATACTGTTGGCTACCAGATTAGATTGGAAAGCAAGTAAGTAATTGTTGTAGTAGCTTATTGTTTTTTACATTTTATGTACAAAAATTTTAATGCCAGCCTGGCAGCATGTAGCGGGACATCACAAATTTCCTTAAGCTTCTAGTTGTGTGGTGGACAGACATGCATCTGTGGTCTCCTTGTGCCATGTGGTTTTGAGTGAGTTTATTAGACATTTTTAGCTATGGACAAATAAAGATGGACAGTTGCACAGGTTGTTGGATTATATAAGGCAGGTCATCAAATGATGGAAATACAAAGTAGAAGTCATTAGCATGTGTGAGTGCTTAGGGAGGAACTGGTTGCCAGGTCCATGACAACAGTGTTGATAACCTGCTTACACCACAGGCATGTCAAAGGAAGCCTAGACAAATATTTCCATGTACATTAACCCTTTGACTGTTTTCGACGTAGAAATACGTCTTACGAGCCAATGTTTCTGACGTATATATACTCAATAATTCTAGCGGCTTCAAATCAAGCGGGAGAAAGCTGGTAGGCCCACATGTGAGAGAATGGGTCTGTGTGGTCAGTGTGCACCACATAAAAAAAATCCTGCAGCACACATTGCGTAATGAGAAAAAAAAAAACGATCGTTTTTTTTGGAATAAAACGCCGACTTTGAGGTTTATTTTCGTATAGTATTTATCGTTGTATTCGCGTTTTCATGGTCTTAGGTGATAAAATGGAAAACATATTACAGAAATAGAGATGATTTTCATTACTTTGACGATGAAAACGACCTTGAAACTGATCTCAAAGTAGCGGAAATGTTCGATTTTTACCAATGTTCAGGAGTAAATAAATCACACCACACGTCCAATACACGTCAACTGGGGAGTCTAATATTCTTTCACTAGTGCACTGATATTATTTATACCATTTTTACAATAATGCAGTAGTCTGCATAACAGTAAATTTTGTATTTTTTGTATGAATAAAAAATCAAAATAGAAAGCAATAATAATATAAGAGGGGCCTAGAGATATGACTAATGAACAGAGCATATGTTATTTTAGTGCCACGAATGTCTACCTTGTTTATTCTGGACCCTATTTTGAAATTGGCATCTTTTTTAGTTTGTGTGAAATTGGCCAAATTGCCAATTTCTGACCACCATATTGGGTAGTCCAAATTAGTAAATGGGAGGTTTCTTGTACTGAGCTGATAGATAAAATGGAGTTCTAAAGAAATAGCTATGAGTTTGGTCAACTGGAGCAATGGAATTGGCTGAAAATAGGGCTCAAAGTCGGCGAAATCGCCGATACGCATATGTCGCCGAGACCACTAACTTTGCGGGAGCATAATTCCATGAGTTTTCGACCAAATTTCGAACTTTTGGTGTCATTACCATCGGGAAAAGATTCTCTATCATTTCATAAGAAAAAATAATTTTTTTTTTTTTTTTCAAAAATTGAGCGACATAGAATGACAGTTTCAGAAAGGGGCCTGAAACAGTCAAAGGGTTAATACTCTGTTACAGTTAATATATGCGAGGACATTTGTCTAGGCTTCCCTAGACATGCAACCAGTTCCTCACTGAATGCTTACACATACCAGTTGTGCCACTGTTTCCTTCATTTGATGGCCTATCTTATGTAATCCCGTGATCTGTGCAATTGTCTCCTGTGTCTGCAACTCATTCTTGCCCATTCATCTATAGCCAAACTCAGCACTCCAGACCACAAATTACAAGGAGACCACAGACACATATCCATCGACCACACAGGCTTAGAAGGCTGTCAACATTAGCCTTAGGGAATCCCTCGATGTCCCACTTCAAGTTGCCAGGTGAGCATTAAATTTTGTTGCACCAAAATATTTAATAGGGTCAAGTGTTATTTCAACATTACCAGATACCTCCACCCAGCATACTTTAGTGGTGAGCACTGCACTTGTACTCTTGGGAAATAGTTCTGAGGTATAAACACTGGTTGGTAATTATGAGGCTTTCATCCTGTCAGTGTTGAAAATAGGTTAAATGTTAAATCAGTACTGTATAGTACTGCGTGACTAGTTAATGGTCCAAGTCAGGCCGAAACATCATAAGTTTCATTTTCCTGTGTAATGGTTATTTGTGTATTGTTCCAGTCATGATATTGTGCCTTTTTATTCAGTACTGTGACAGCTTTATGTAGGATTGCTGCAGTACAGTATTTAAATGTGTGGGGAACCTCACCACTTCCTCTATGTTCATATTTTTTTCTGTGATAGAGCATCTCAGCTGGTATAAAAAATGAAATGTAAAATAATTAAACTTGTATGGAGTTTGGATCATGCTTTCCTTGAACAGTAGTCATGCAGACAAATGAAATCATGTAATACATCGCAGTGTGTATAATTTGTAAAAAGTCTGGGCTGAATGGTACTGCCCTTGATACTGGCCATGTAGTCAGAAACTGTAAGGCTGGAGGTGATGCCCTGGTAGTCAGTAAATGTGGGGCTGATAGTGCTGTCCTGGGAGACAGTAATGGTGAAGCTGGAGGTGCTGTCCTGGGAGACAGTAATGGTGAAGCTGGAGGTGCTGTCCTGGGAGACAGTAATGGTGAAGCTGGAGGTGCTGTCCTGGGAGACAGTAATGATGAAGCTGGAGATTTTGTCCACGTAGTTGGGAATTTTACGCAGGAAGGAATACATATAAATGACCTCATAGGGGACAGGAGCCGTAGTGGGGAAACAAGTGTAGTCAAAGATAAGATAAAACCAATATTGCAAACTAGAAATACCACAGGAAATAGCAAACAAGAGGACTCCACTAGCAATAGTGAGGATATATTACCAAAAACAACTGGTGGGAGCTCCATTGTTGGTGCTAGGGAGGATAGGAATAAGACAGGTAAACATGCACCAACAGGGAATACAGTCACAGAAACCCAAGGCAAACGGAAACCATGCCTGTGCACATACTATGTACTTGGTATCTGCAGGCATGGGAAATCTGGAAAAACAGACGGGACGTGCAACTATGACCACCCTAGAAAATGCTGTGCCCATATGACAACAGGAAAATGCAAACTCCCTTCCTGTAAGCTTTTTCACCCTGAAATGTGTAACTCTTCAGTACAGGAAAGACTATGCTATAACTTAAATTGCCAGGCACACCATCTAAAGGGGACAAAAAGATACAAAACATCCAGGCCATGGGAAAACCTGGGTAGCCGCAGCCACTCAAGAGGGAGAGGTTTTTTAGTGCCAGGAAGGAAAAAAACTGGCAGGAAATGGCAGAAATCGTACACCAAATCCAGTCATTCCTGGAGTGGAACCACAGTCGATGGCCTCCACTCCAAACCAACAGATACAGATACTAATGCCGGAAAAAAAATCCCCCCCCCCCCAGTACCAACAATACCACCAGTCCGATGACATTCTTCTTTGCAAATATACAGGGTCTAAAGCCAGCAACAAACAACAAAATACCTTTCATCCGTGGACTGCTTGCAGAGGCAAAGGCAATGTTCGCGGCTTTCACTGAGACCCACATAAAGGATCACTTGGACAACGAAATATGGATCCCAGGTTACAACCTATACAGATGTGACAGAGTGAACAGGCAAAAGGGGGGAGGGGGGGTTGGCCTGTACATTGCAGAGTCACTTGTTTGCACAGAACTGCTTAATGCCTCAAATGATGTAGTGGAAGTTTTAGCAGTAAAGGTCGAGAACCAAAACCTAGTCATTGTGGTAGTCTACAAGCCTCTGGATGCAACATCCCAGCAATTCCAGGAACAGCTGTTAAAAATTGACCACTGTCTGGAAAATCTTCCAGCTCCTGCACCCAACATCTTGCTCCTGGGGGATTTCAACTTAAGGCACTTAAAATGGAGGAATATAGCAAATAATATTGTTGCAGTAATAACACCAGTAGGTAAAATGAAAGGGGGTAAGGCAGCCGGGATTGATGGGATAAAGATAGAAACGTTAAAAGCAGGTGGGGATATAGTTTTGGAGTGGTTGGTGCAATTATTTAATAAATGTATGGAAGAGGGTAAGGTACCTAGGGATTGGCAGAGAGCATGCATAGTTCCTTTGTATAAAGGCAAAGGAGATAAAAGAGAGTGCAAAAATTATAGGGGGATAAGTCTGCTGAGTATACCTGGTAAAGTGTATGGTAGAGTTATTATTGAAAGAATTAAGAGTAAGACGGAGAATAGGATAGCAGATGAACAAGGAGGCTTTAGGAAAGGTAGGGGGTGTGTGGACCAGGTGTTTACAGTGAAACATATAAGTGAACAGTATTTAGATAAGGCTAAAGAGGTCTTCGTGGCATTTATGGATTTGGAAAAGGCGTATGACAGGGTGGATAGGGGGGCAATGTGGCAGATGTTGCAAGTGTATGGTGTAGGAGGTAGGTTACTGAAAGCAGTGAAGAGTTTTTACGAGGATAGTGAGGCTCAAGTTAGAGTATGTAGGAAAGAGGGAAATTATTTCCCAGTAAAAGTAGGCCTTAGACAAGGATGTGTGATGTCACCGTGGTTGTTTAATATATTTATAGATGGGGTTGTAAGAGAAGTAAATGCGAGGGTCTTGACAAGAGGCGTGGAGTTAAAAGATAAAGAATCACACACAAAGTGGGAGTTGTCACAGCTGCTCTTTGCTGATGACACTGTGCTCTTGGGAGATTCTGAAGAGAAGTTGCAGAGATTGGTGGATGAATTTGGTAGGGTGTGCAAAAGAAGAAAATTAAAGGTGAATACAGGAAAGAGTAAGGTTATGAGGATAACAAAAAGATTAGGTGATGAAAGATTGAATATCAGATTGGAGGGAGAGAGTATGGAGGAGGTGAATATATTCAGATATTTGGGAGTGGACATGTCAGCGGATGGGTCTATGAAAGATGAGGTGAATCATAGAATTGATGAGGGAAAAAGAGTGAGTGGTGCACTTAGGAGTCTGTGGAGACAAAGAACTTTGTCCTTGGAGGCAAAGAGGGGAATGTATGAGAGTATAGTTTTACCAATGCTCTTATATGGGTGTGAAGCATGGGTGATGAATGTTGCAGCGAGGAGAAGGCTGGAGGCAGTGGAGATGTCATGTCTGAGGGCAATGTGTGGTGTGAATATAATGCAGAGAATTCGTAGTTTGGAAGTTAGGAGGAGGTGCGGGATTACCAAAACTGTTGTCCAGAGGGCTGAGGAAGGGTTGTTGAGGTGGTTCGGACATGTAGAGAGAATGGAGCGAAACAGAATGACTTCAAGAGTGTATCAGTCTGTAGTGGAAGGAAGGTGGGGTAGGGGTCGTGTGAGCAAAGTAACATTTATGAAGGGGTTCAGGGAAACCGGCAGGCCGGACTTGAGTCCTGGAGATGGGAAGTACAGTGCCTGCACTCTGAAGGAGGGGTGTTAATGTTGCAGTTTAAAAACTGTAGTGTAAAGCACCCTTCTGGCAAGACAGTGATGGAGTGAATGATGGTGAAAGTTTTTCTTTTTCGGGCCACCCTGCCTTGGTGGGAATCGGCCAGTGTGATAATAAAAAAAAATAATAACACCAGGAGGCAGCTCTGATGAAAACTCACACTCACACGAGCTTTTAAATCTCTGCACAAAATTCAATTTAAACCAGCAAATAATAGAGCCTACTAGACTGGAGAATACACTAGACCTCATCTTCACTAACAATGATGATCTGATAAGAAATGTCACCATATCAAAAACAATATACTCAGATCACAACATAATTGAGGTTCAGACATGTATGCGTGGAGCCCCAGACCGACATAATGAGATTAGTCACGAGGGAGCATTCACCAAATTCAACTTCAATAACAGAAACATAAAGTGGGACCAAGTAAACCAAGTCCTAACCGATATAAGCTGGGAAGATATACTAAGCAACACAGACCAAAACTTATGCCTAGAACAGATTAACTTGGTGGCACTCGATGTATGTACAAGGCTTATTCCTCTAAGAAAAAGGAGGAGTAGATGTAAAATAGAAAGAGACAGGCGCTCCCTTTACAGACGATGGAAAAGAATAACAGAGCGGCTAAAAGAGGTAAATATATCTGAAATGCGTAGGGAGACACTGGTCAGAGAAATAGCAAGCATCGAACTTAAGCTAAAGGAATCTTATAGGAGTCAGGAATCACGGGAAGAACTAAAAGCCATAAATGAAATCGAAAGAAACCCAAAGTATTTCTTCTCCTATGCCAAATCAAAGTCGAGAACAACGTCCAGTATTGGGCCCCTACTTAAACAAGATGGGTCCTACACAGACGACAGCAAGGAAATGAGTGAGCTACTCAAGTCCCAATATGACTCAGTTTTTAGCAAGCCGCTAACCAGACTGAGAGTCGAAGATCAAAATGAATTTTTTATGAGAGAGCCACAGAATTTGGTTAACACAAGCCTATCCAATGTTATCCTGACGCCAAATGACTTCGAACAGGCGATAAATGACATGCCCATGCACTCTGCCCCAGGGCCAGACTCATGGAACTCCGTGTTCATCAAGAACTGCAAGAAGCCCCTATCATGAGCCTTTTCCATCCTATGGAGAGGGAGCATTTGGCACGGGGGTCGTCCCACAGTTACTAAAAACAACAGACATAGCCCCACTCCACAAAGGGGGCAGTAAAGCAACAGCAAAGAACTACAGACCGATAGCACTAACATCCCATATCATAAAAATCTTTGAAAGGGTCCTAAGAAGCAAGATCACCACCCATCTAGAAACCCATCAGTTACACAACCCAGGGCAACATGGGTTTAGAACAGGTAGCTCCTTTCTGTCTCAACTATTGGATCACTACGACAAGGGCCTAGATGCACTAGAAGACAAAAAGAATGCAGATGTAATATATACCGACTTTGCAAAAGCCTTCGACAAGTGTGACCATGGCGTAATAGCACACAAAATGCGTGCTAAAGGAATAACAGGAAAAGTCGGTCGATGGATCTATAATTTCCTCACTAACAGAACACAGAGAGTAGTCGTCAACAGAGTAAAGTCCGAGGCAGCTATGGTGAAAAGCTCTGTTCCACAAGGCACAGTACTCGCTCCCATCTTGTTCCTCATCCTCATATCCGACATAGACAAGGATGTCAGCCACAGCACCGTGTCTTCCTTTGCAGATGACACCCAAATCTGCATGACAGTGTCTTCCATTGCAGACACTGCAAGGCTCCAGGCGGACATCAACCAAATCTTTCAGTGGGCTGCAGAAAACAATATGAAGTTCAACGATGAGAAATTCCAATTACTCAGATATGGTAAACACGAGGAAATTAAATCTTCATCAGAGTACAAAACAAATTCTGGCCACAAAATAGAGCGAAACACCAACGTCAAAGACCTGGGAGTGATCATGTCGGAGGATCTCACCTTCAAGGACCATAACATTGTATCAATCGCATCTGCTAGAAAAATGACAGGATGGATAATGAGAACCTTCAAAACTAGGGAGGCCGAGCCCATGATGACACTCTTCAGGTCACTTGTTCTATCTAGGCTGGAATATTGCTGCACACTAACAGCACCTTTCAAGGCAGGTGAAATTGCTGACCTAGAAAATGTACAGAGAACCTTCACGGCGCGCATAACGGAGATAAAACACCTCAATTACTGGGAGAGCTTGAGGTTCCTAAACCTGTATTCCCTGGAACGCAGGCGGGAGAGATACATGATTATATACACCTGGAAAATCCTAGAGGGACTAGTACCGAACTTGCACACGAAAATCACTCACTACGAAATCAAAAGACTTGGCAGACGATGCAACATCCCCCCAATGAAAAGCAGGGGTGTCTCTAGCACGTTAAGAGACCATACAGTAAGTGTCAGGGGCCCGAGACTGTTCAACTGCCTCCCAGCATGCATAAGGGGGATTACCAACAGACCCCTGGCAGTCTTCAAGCTGGCACTGGACAAGCACCTAAAGTCGGTTCCTGACCAGCCGGGCTGTGGCTCGTACGTTGGTTTGCGTGCAGCCAACAGTAACAGCCTGGTTGATCAGGCTCTGATCCACCAGGAGGCCTGGTCACAGACCGGGCCGCGGGGCGTTGACCCCCGGAACTCTCTCCAGGTAAACTCCAGGTATCAAAATGCATGTGACCACTTAAATTTGATATTTCTTAAGGTTTGAGGTTGTAACCAAGACTTATTAGGATTGTGGTACAAGTAATGCTAAATAGAGGAAATTAATTGTAGTACTTAAGGTGATGGCCATGAAATGTTATTTTGGAGTCTTGTAATGTTTGTTTTTCATCTAGATTATCGCCGAAGACACTGCTGACTTTTTGCACCAATGGTGTCCTCCTAAGAACACTTATGGGAGGAGATTCTTCTCTTGCCAGTGTGACACACAGTAAGTTTTGAGTTTCAGTTTTAAGTTGAAAATAAATACAATTACTTAATTCAAGTTCATACCTGTGTTATCTTCTGTACTGCCAAAAAGCTGGTATGCAAAACCTGATGTGACAAGGAATAAAACCATGACCCATTACAAAATAATTAAAAAATTTTAATCCCAAAATGTGGATCACTCAGATTGCTTACAACAATCTGGCATGTGTCATGGTACCAAGTAAAATGTTTCACTTTAAATGAAAGATTATAAAAACAAGTTACAAGTCAAAATTTATGCTGGATGATATTGGTCCTCTAATTAGAACACTTAGTTACTTTCTGCATAAAGTTTCTATCACTTGGGATTTACTTCCCTCTTCTCCCTCAAGTAAATAGTTAACTATAGTTATGCTAACTTTTTATATGAAATTTTTATAGCAACTTTTCCTATTTATCATCATATTTTCTTGACAGTTCTTGTGGATGAGGTCCATGAGAGAGACAGGTTCACAGACTTCCTTCTGATAGTGTTGAGAGACTGCCTCCCCAAGTTCCGCCATCTTAAACTTCTACTTATGTCGGCTGCACTAGATGTTAACCTCTATGCCAAATATTTTAACAACTGCCCAGTGATTGATGGTATGTAGTGTATTTGCTGTATTTGGTCAGTCCTATATGTATTAGAACCTAAGATTTTTAAGGAAAATTATACACAAAGTATGTACATGCATTATTTATAGTGAAGCAAACTTGATTACCATGTACGTATACAAAGAAAGATACATATGATTCAATAAAGAGGAATTAATTATCTTATACAAAGGTAATTTCCATATAGTTCCTAATGGAGGAAGCTTTAATTTTCATTGAGACTATTCATTATGGAAAATAACTAGAAATCATGAAAAATAGATAAAAATACAAAAAATCTGAAAAGAGACAGTTTTATCATGATACAAGGTTGTTTTCTCTTGTCTGTTTCTTCCCTGTCTTAGGTGCCTCTTACAGTATATTTAACTTATACAACTCTCATAACCATCAGTGAAAGCTGTATATATAGTATTTTTTCACATTGTGGGGATAAATTGATGCAACAAACAGTGTCATCATGACTGTTTTCCATTCTGAGAGAAAGAGGTTTTTTTGCCCCAAAAAATCGCTGAACTATAGTTTGGCATTTTCACCATTTTCGGCTGGATTTTCAAAATTCATTAAAATCACACCAGGCGTACCATTTTCTATGCTGATTCAGAATATATACTTGAAAATATAAAATGAGATCATTTTAGCATTATACAAGGCCTTAACATTTATTGAAATTTCTTTTAGTATCTAAAGCTAAAATTGAACTATCTACCATTATATGTTAAAAGAATTAAAAAAATAGTTGCTTCTTTACAGTAATTTCCAATTTGTGTCAGTGTGGTGCTGTAGTAGCAAAATATGTTTGCAACATTTTATGCAAAATAAAAGCATCATGCTTTCCTTCATTATTCCTTCAAGGGGTTGCTTAGATGTAGGTTAAGAACTTATGTTGCAGGGAATTATAGATACCATTTTTTTCCTAGGATCAAACCCAGTTCCTTTCATTCCCCAGGCACAGTATGACTTCTACAGGTTTAGTGCTTCTCCTTAATATAATAATTATTTTTTCTTTACAGTAAACATTCTTATAAAGAAAGAAAAATCATAGTACTGTGATTGAAACAATTCACAAATAACCCACACTTAGGAGAGGGAACTTACCAGTATGTGGATGTTTCAGTACATTCTGAACCATTGTCAAGTCAAGTGAGGACCTGACGTTGGTCAAGGATGGAGTGAAGTGTCGTCATAAGTTTCCTGTTCTAAGTGCACAGCACTGTATGATAATGGGTTTAGTGTCTAGTTTTTATTATAAAAATAATAATCTTCTAAGTGCCAAGTTATTTGCAAATCATACCTTGTAGATCAAAGTTGATTACAAAGATCAAAATAAACCTGCATGAATCTGTCAATAATTTGGTGATTTACCATCACTTGGCAGGAATTTCTCTGTAAATTTTTTCTCTTTTTTGCAGTTCCTGGAAGGTGCTATCCTGTGAAAGAGTATTTTCTAGAAGATGTGCTAAAATAGTAAGTACAGTAGGGCCCCGCTTTACGGCATTTCACTTTACGGCGTTTCACTTTACGGCGTTCCGCTAATACGGTCATTTCAAATTATGACCAAAACTCGCTATGCGGCTCCCCCCACCTGACTTTCTAATACGGTCACCGTGCCCCACCCTGTTTGTTTACATTCTCCGTGATCTCAGTAAGCACTAAGTCTCTCCATTTTGTCTGGAAACTCCAAAATTTCAAATGTTTTTAAAAGTTATTTCATATTTTATATATACTCTGATAATTATACTTATGTATACCTGTACCTAAATAAACTTACACACTGTGCTGGCGTGCAGGTACACATTAAAATCAGTAAGAGTGTCTTATGTCTCCAGGCGTCATATTAGTAATGATAATAATAATCATCGAGTCATTTAAATGTCGTATATTACGTTAATATACACATTTTCATTAATCCATCTATGATATTTTTTCAAAATTATATAATAAACACGATGCATAATATATAAATAAGATAAATACACCCCACAGTAGAATAAATAAACATAAATGTGAGATGTGGTAGCAGACGACTTGCACAAGTGACGCCATATTAGAAATGATAATAATAATAATAACAATACTCACCGAGTCTCATTAAATGTCGTATATTACGTTAATATACACATTTTCATTAATCCATCGATGATATTTTTTTCAAAACTATATAATAAACACGATACATAACATAAAAAGATGATAAATACACCCCACAATAGAATAAATAAATATAAATATAAGATGTGGGAGCCAGATAACTTGTACAAGTGACGGCAAGAATAACATTTTCTCTAATCTAACATAAGAGAAAATGTGTTACTGGGGGCAACTGTAGAAAATTATTCCTTTCGTATGTATGTAAGTAAGTTTATTCAGGTATACACAAATACAGTTACATAGATTATCATACATAACAACATATGTGTAGAGAACCTAGGATAACCCAAAAAAGTCAGTGTGACTTATTTCCATTGCCTTCACTCAGAGCTTCATTTCTTCTCAAAATGATGTTACATGAGAATGGGAGTGTTCTTCTTTATTTATTCTACCGTATCAATGTAGAGACAACCTGTACACAATGTAACTTGTACACAAACCAGACGTGTACACTGTTTGTTTACAAAACTTACCTTCGCCTGGTTTGTTTACATAACTCTGCGCCTGTCCCCTCTCATGTACTCATTCTTTCTCTCTCTCATTTATTTGTTTTATCTCATTTACTTACTCCTGACCCTACATTAAGACTACAAATATTTTAAGGTAAGTAATGAGTGAACTGTATATACATTTTATCGCTCTGGGATGCTTAAATATCATAGAATATATGTGTGGGTGGGGTGGCCTGGTATGGTAGCCTGGCTGACTACCATACATACCACACTTGATTTTTTACAATAAATACTACTCATCTCACCCTATATTTTAAGGTAAGTAATGAGTGAACTGTATATACATTTTATCGCTCTGGGATGCTTAAATATCATAGAATAGTATGTGTGGGTGGGGTGGCCTGGTATGGTAGCCTGGCTGATTACCTTACATACCACACTTGATTTCTTACAATAAATACTACTTGTCTCACCCTAGATTAAGACTATAAATATTTTAAGGTAAGTAATGAGTCCACTATCTGTGTAGTGTACTTTTTTATTGTTTTTTGATGCCTGGTTCTATTGCTAACTTAATATATGTTAGTGTAAACTTGTTATCTAGTGTTTGTATGCATTTATAAGTGGAAAAAAAGGGTGTTCCACTTTACGGCGGTTTCCGCTTTACGGCGGTAGCCTGGAACCTAACCTGCCGTATAAGTGGGGCCCTACTGTATTGATAAAATATCTTCATTATTTATAGACAGTGTATGTGTTAAACAGTTTAGCAAGAGAATGTCATGGGGAAATTGGCAGTCACTGAAGAGATATATTTTTTTATGAATAATTAAGACCTATTATATTTTTGAAAGATGATTCAGCAGCAACTGAAGTTAACTTTTTCATATATGCAGAAAGTATTTGACTGTTAACCCTTTCACACACTCTTGCATAGACCTGTCTTAATCATAGCACCCTTAGTTGTACTGTGATTGGCAAATTTTGGCCTAGACATGAGAGAATTGGTATGTGAAGAAAAAAATCCTGCCCCATGCAGCACATAGTATGAACAGCTAGTGTTGATTAACCCTTTCAGGGTCAACAGGCCCTCTCAGAGACTTGTTCTCAGGGTCGCCCAAATTTCAAAAAAAAAAAAAAAATCGAAGATAGAGAATCTTTTCCCGATCATAATGACACCAAAAGTATGAAATTTGATGGAAAACTTACAGAATTATGCTCTCGCAAAGTTAGCGGTCTCGATGATCTTTACACATAGGCGATTTTGCCCACTTTGAACCCTATTTTCAGCCAATTCCACTGTACTAGTTGACAAAAATCATGAATATTTTGCTAGAACTCCATTTTTTCTATCAAATGAGTGCAAAAAACCACCCATTTACCAATTTCAACTATCCAATACAGTGGTCAGAATTTAGCAATTTTGCCAATTTCACACAAATTTCAAAAGATGCCAATTTCCAAATAGGGTCCAGAATAAACAAGAAAGACATTCCTGGCACTAAAATGACATTTCCTCTGTTCATTAGTCACGTCCCAACGCCCCTCTTATATTCTTTTGCTTTCCACTTTGAATTTTTATTCTCACAAAAAATAGATTTACTGTTATGCAGACTACTGCATTAGTGTAAAAAATGGTATAAATAATATCGGCGCACTTGTGAAAGAATATTAGACTCACCAGTTGACGTGTATTGGACGCTTAGCATGATTTGTTTACTTTTGAACTTTGGTAAAAATTGAACATTTCTGCTACGTTGAGCTCAATTTCAAGGTACTTTTCATTGTAAAATCAGTCAAAATCATCTCAATTTCTGTAATATGTCTTCCATTCTATAGAATGAGACCAGGAAAACTAGAATACAACAATAAATACCATTTTTTTTTTTATCTGTTGCTAAATCGTAAGACACACTAGTGAAATTGATATGATTTTGGTTGGTTTCAGACCGGCAGTAGCAAAGATACTCAATTTTTTGTCAATTTTCTTGGGGAATGGTAGGGTCCCCTCTACCCTCCCTCAGTTTATTTGATGGGTTTTTACTAGCTCTGCTTCAATTATTGAGACAGCCTAAACCATGACCAATCATTTTTGGTTATATCTTATTAAACAAGAGATAGGATAAAGCTTCAGTATATTTGGGTTGATGAGTTCAAAATAGAAGGAAAGCAGTATATAGGAAAGGCCTGGGGACATGATTAATGAACAGAGGAAACGTTGCTTTAGTGGCTGGAATGACTGGTGTTTATTTTACACTCTTGTTTATGAATTGTAATTTGTTGAAATTTGTATAACCTCTGCTAAACTACTGACTTCTTGGCACTTTATAGAGTAGTTCTGATAGTTGAATGGGCAGTTTCTTGCGCTCAATCAATAGAATGAAATTGGGTTGGTTTGAGCAATGAAATGGTCTAAAACGAGCTCAAAGTGGGTGATATCACTGATTCATAAATTTTTCCCAGATCTCCTACTTCAGGTTTGTGTAATTCCGTAAGTTTCCCATCAAATCTCAAATTTTTTGTATCATTACATTCCGAAAAAAATTATCTACCATTTTAGAGTTTTTTTTTATCATGAAAGTAAAAGGGTTAATTTGATAAGTTGTGGAAAACTTTAACAAAAATTATTAGCACTCAAATACTTTCCATTTCAGCACTAACTACCAAACTCCTGAAATGGTGAAAGCTAGCAAGGAACTAGAACAGCGGCAGAGTGGCCAGAAGACAGCGACTGCATGGACACAACAACTATCACAACAAATTCTGAGCAATGTGTCAGCAGCATCAGCACTAGCATCACCTAACAAAATATCTAATACTTCTCAATCAAAGAATCAGGGTACTTTTTTATTAGTCAAGTTTAATGTTATCAGTATACTAAGACCCAACTTTAAAATTTCACTATGTAATGAAATATTTGGTTTTATGTTAAACCACATTATGTTGATTATAACATGTGTTTTTTTTTCTAACACGTTGGCTATTTCCCACTGAGGTAGGGTGACCCAAAAAGAAAGAAAAAAACTTTCATCATCATTCAACACTTTCACCATTACTGATACATAATCACTGTCTTTGTAGAGGTGCTCAGGTATGACAGTTTAGACATCCCACTAAACTGCCAATATCTTAAACCCCTCCTTTAAAGTGCAGGCATTGTACTTCCCATTTCCAGGACTCAAGTCCGGCTAACTGGTTTCCCTGAATCCCTTCACAAAATATTACCCTGCACACACTCCAACAGCTCGTCAGGTCCCAAAAACAATTCGTCTCCATTCACTCCTATCTAATATGCTCACGCATGCTTGCTGGAAGTCCAAACCCCTCGCCCACAAAACTTTCTTTGCCCCTTCCCTTCAAGCTTTTCGGGGATGACCCCTACCCCGCCTTCCTTCCGCAACAGATTTATATGCTCTCCAAGTCATTCTACTTTGTTCCATTCTCTCTAAATGACCAGACTGCCTCAACAGCCCCTCTTCATCCCTCTGACTAATACTTTTAGTAACTCCACACCTCCTCCTAATTTCCACACTATGAATTCTCTGCATAATATTTACACCGCGTATTGCCCTTAGACATGACATCTACACTGCCTCCAGTCACCTCCTCGCTGCAGCATTTGCAACCCATGCTTCACACCCATATAAGAGTGTTGGTACCACTATCTCTTGTACACACACTTCTTTGCCTCCATGTATAACATTCTTTGTCTCCACAGATACCTCAACACACCATTCACCCTTTTCCCTTCATCAGTTCTATGGTTTACCTCATCCTTCATAAACCCATCCACTGACAGGTCAACTCCCAAATATCTGAAAACATTCACTTCTTCCATACTCCCTCCCTCCAATGTGATATCCAATTTTTCTTTATCTAAATTGTTTGATACCCTCATCAAATTGCACTAACCTTTGCAACTTTTCTTTAGAATCCCCCAGAAGCCCTGTATCATCAGCAAAAAGCAACTGTCAACTCCCATTTTGTATTTGATTCCCTATAATTTAATCCCACCCCTCTCCCCAACACTAGCATTTACTTTTTTTACAACCCCATCTATAAATATGTTAAACAACCATGGTGACATTACACCTCCCTATCTAAAACCTACTTTTACTAGGAAGTAATCTCACTCTCTCCTACACACCCTAACCAGAGCCTCACTATCCTCAAAAACTCTTTACAGCATTTAGCAACATCTGCCACATTTCTCCATTATCCATTCTGTCATATGCCTTTTCTGAATCCATAAATGCAATGAAAACTTCCCTACCTGTTTCAATGTAAACACCTGATCTACACACCCCCTACTCATTCTAAAGCCTCCTTGCTCATCTGCAATATTGCTCTCTGTCTTACCTCTAATTCTTTCAATAATAACCCTTCCATACACTTTACCTGGTATACTCCGTGAACTTATTCCCCTACAATTTTTACAATCTCTCTTGTCCCACTTTCCCTTATATAAAAGAATTATACATGCTCTCTGCCAATCCCTAGGTACCTTCCCCTCTTTCATACATTTATTAAACAAAAATACCAACAACTCATAATTTGATGAGGAATCAAATTCAAAATGGGAATTGACACAGTTACTTTTTGCTGATGATACTGTGCTTATGGGAGATTCTAAAGAAAAATTGCAAAGGTTAGTGGATGAGTTTGGGAATGTGTGTAAAGGTAGAAAGTTGAAAGTGAACATAGAAAAGAGTAAGGTGATGAGGGTGTCAAATGATTTAGATAAAGAAAAATTGGATATCAAATTGGGGAGGAGGAGTATGGAAGAAGTGAATGTTTTCAGATACTTGGGAGTTGACGTGTCGGCGGATGGATTTATGAAGGATGAGGTTAATCATAGAATTGATGAGGGAAAAAAGGTGAGTGGTGCGTTGAGGTATATGTGGAGTCAAAAAACGTTATCTATGGAGGCAAAGAAGGGAATGTATGAAAGTATAGTAGTACCAACACTCTTATATGGGTGTGAAGTTTGGGTGGTAAATGCAGCAGCGAGGAGACGGTTGGAGGCAGTGGAGATGTCCTGTTTAAGGGCAATGTGTGGTGTAAATATTATGCAGAAAATTCGGAGTGTGGAAATTAGGAGAAGGTGTGGAGTTAATAAAAGCATTAGTCAGAGGGCAGAAGAGGGGTTGTTGAGGTGGTTTGGTCATTAGAGAGAATGGATCAAAGTAGAATGACATGGAAAGCATATAAATCTATAGGGGAAGGAAGGCGGGGTAGGGGTCGTCCTCGAAAGGGTTGGAGAGAGGGGTAAAGGAGGTTTTGTGGGTAAGGGGCTTGGACTTCCAGCAAGCGTGCGTGAGCGTGTTAGATAGGAGTGAATGGAGATGAATGGTACTTTGGACCTGACGATCTGTTGGAGTGTGAGCAGGGTAATATTTAGTGAAGGGATTCAGGGAAACCGGTTATTTTCATATAGTCGGACTTGAGTCCTGGAAATGGGAAGTACAATGCCTGCACTTTAAAGGAGGGGTTTGGGATATTGGCAGTTTGGAGGGATATGTTGTGTATCTTTATATGTGTATGCTTCTAGACTGTTGTATTCTGAGCACCTCTGCAAAAACAGTGATAATGTGCGAGTGTGGTGAAAGTGTTGAATGATGATGAAAGTATTTTCTTTTTGGGGATTTTCTTTCTTTTTTGGGTCACCCTGCCTCGGTGGGAGACGGCCGACTTGTTGAAAAAAAAAAAAAAAAAAAAACAACAACTCCAACATTATATCTCCTCCTGCTTTTAACATTTCTCTCATGATCTCATCAGTTCCAGCTGCTTCACCCCCTTTCATTCTGCATAATGCCTCATGCACATCCCCCACACTCATATCCTGCTCTTCTTCACTCCTAAAAGATGTTATTCCTTCCTGACCAGTGCATGAAATTACTGCTTCCCTTTCTTCATCGACATTTAAAAGTTCCTCAAAATATTCCCGCCATTTACCCAATACCTACGGCTCCCCATCTAATAATTCCCCTACTCTGATTTGACTAAGAGGACCTTGAACTCTGCTTGGAAGAAACTGTGGCCACAGTGTGTAGAAGAAAGGGGTTTTGAAGGGTTTGGGGCTAACCCTGAGAAGTGTATGCCAGTTGTGGAATCGGGGAAGTCCTTGGGGTTGGAGGTTAGTGGGGAGGATGTGGAAGAGTTGGTGGAGGAGGACAGTGAAGAACTAACCACTGATGAGCTGCAAGATCATCTTCAACAACAAGAGGCCAGACCTGAGGAAACTGCTTCAGAGGAGGGGAGAGAGAAATTGAGGAAGTTGCCTACTTCAAAAATTAAGGAAATGTGTGCAAAGTGGGTTGAACTGCAAACCTTTACAGATGAAAATCACCCTGACACAACTACTGCAAGCCGTGTTGGCAACCTGTACAATGACAATGTTATGGCCCATTTTAGGAAAGTCTTAAAGGAACGGGAGGTACAGAGCTCTATGGACAGATTTGTTGTGCGACAGAGGTCCAGTGACTCAAGCTGGTCCTTATATTTTTTTATTAACACACTGGCCGATTCCCACCAAGGCAGGGTGGCCCAAAAAAGAAAAACTTTCACCATCATTCACTCCATCACTGTCTTGCCAGAAGGGTGCTTTACACTACAGTTTTTAAACTGCAACATTAACACCCCTCCTTCAGAGTGCAGGCACTGTACTTCCCATCTCCAGGACTCAAGTCCGGCCTGCCGGTTTCCCTGAATCCCTTCATAAATGTTACTTTGCTCACACTCCAACAGCACGTCAAGTATTAAAAACTATTTGTCTCCATTCACTCCTATCAAACACGCTCACGCATGCCTGCTGGAAGTCCAAGCCCCTCCCACACAAAACCTCCTTTACCCCCTCCCTCCAACCTTTCCTAGGCCGACCCCTACCCCGCCTTCCTTCCACTACAGACTGATACACTCTTGAAGTCATTCTGTTTTGCTCCATTCTCTCTTCATGTCCAAACCACCTCAACAACCCTTCCTCAGCCCTCTGGACAACAGTTTTGGTAATCCCGCACCTCCTCCTAACTTCCAAACTACGAATTCTCTGCATTATATTCACACCACACATTGCCCTCAGATATGACATCTCCACTGCCTCCAGCCTTCTCCTTGCTGCAACATTCATCACCCATGCTTCACACCCATATAAGAGCGTTGGTAAAACTATACTCTCATACATTCCCCTCTTTGCCTCCACGGACAAAGTTCTTTGTCTCCACAGACTCCTAAGTGCACCACTCACCCTTTTCCCTTTATCAATTCTGTGATTCACCTCATCTTTCATAGACCCATCCGCTGACACGTCCACTCCCAAATATCTGAATACATTCGCCTCCTCCATACTCTCTCCAATCTGATATATCCAATCTTTCATCACCTAATCTTTTTGTTATCCTCATAACCTTACTCTTTCCTGTATTCACTTTTAATTTTCTTCTTTTGCATACCCTATCAGATTCATCCACCAACCTCTGCAACTTCTCTTCAGAATCTCCCAAGAGCACAGTGTCATCAGCAAAGAGCAACTGTGACAACTCCTACTTTATGTGTGATTCTTTATCTCTTAACTCCACGCCTCTTGCCAAGACCCTCGCATTTACTTCTCTTGCAACCCCATCTATAAATATATTAAACAACCATGGTGACATCACACATCCTTGTCTAAGGCCTACTTTTACTGGGAAATAATCTCCCTCTTTCCTACATACTCTAACTTGAGCCTAACTATCCTCATAAAAACTCTTCACTGCTTTCAGTAACCTACCTCCTACACCATACACCTGCAACATCTGCCACATTGCCCCCCTATCCACCTTGTCATACGCCTTTTCCAAATCCATAAATGCCACAAAGACCTCTTTAGCCTTATCTAAATACTGTTCACTTATATGTTAATGTTGCAGTTTAAAAACTGTAGTGTAAAGCACCCTTCTGGCAAGACAGTGATGGAGTGAATGATGGTGAAAGTTTTTCTTTTTCGGGCCACCCTGCCCTGGTGGGAATCGGCCAGTGTGATAATAAAATAAATAATAAAATTATATGTTTCACTGTAAATACCTGGTCCACACACCCCCTACCTTTCCTAAAGCCTCCTTGTTCATCTGCTATCCTATTCTCCGTCTTACTCTTAATTCTTTCAATAATAACTTTACCATACACTTTACCAGGTATACTTAACAGACTTCTTCTTTCTTTCTTTCAACACACCGGCCGTATCCCACTGAGGCGGGGTGGCCCAAAAGGAAAAACGAAAGTTTTTCCTTTCAAATTTAGTAATATATATAGGAGAAAAGGTTACTAGCCCCTTGCTCCTGGCATTTTAGTCGCCTCTTACAACACGCATGGCTTACGGAGGAAGAATTCTGGTCCACTTCCCCATGGAGATAAGAGGAAATAAACAAGAACAAGAACTAGAAAGAAAATAGAAGAAAACCCAGAGGGGTATGTATATATATGCTTGTACATGTATGTGTAGTGTGACCTAAGTGTAAGTAGAAGTAGGAAGACGTACCTGAAATCTTGCATGTTTATGAGACAGAAGGACACCAGCAATCCTACCATCATGTAAAACAATTACAGGCTTTCATTTTACACTCACTTGGCAGAACGGTAGTACCTCCCTGGGCGGTTGCTGTTTACCAACCTACTACCTAAAACTCAACAGACTTATTTCCCTATAATTTTTTGCACTCTCTTTTGTCCCCTTTGCCTTTATACAAAGGAACTATGCATGCTCTCTGCCAATCCCTAGTTACCTTATCCTCTTCCATACATTTATTAAATAATTGCACCAACTACTCCAAAACTATATCCCCACCTGCTTTTAACATTTCTGTCTTTATCCCATCAAGCTGGTCCTAGTGGCATTAAAAGAAGGGAAGTAACCCCAGAAAAGGACTTGCTACCTCAAGTCCTAATGGAAGGGGGATTCCCCTTCTAAACAATAACTTCCACACTCTCCCCTCCTCCTGTCCCATCAATCATCACCAGATCTTCAATGAAGGTAAGTGTCATGTATTCTATTCTTAGTGGAGTAGTAATTGTGCATGTCTTCTTCAGTTTGTGTGTATTAAAATTAATATTTCATGTGGTAAAAAAAAAAATGTTTTTTCATGCTTTGGGGTGTCAGGAACGGATTAATTTGATTTCCATTATTTCTTATGGGGACAATTAATTCAGCTGACGATAATTTTGGCTTATGATGAGCTCTCAGGAACGGATTAATATCATAAGACGGGGGTCCACTGTATAGGAGAGTCACTGATGTAAGTAGACGTTCTTTATTTGTTCGTTACCCCTGTTTATTCCGTCTCTTTTCTCTCCGCCTACATTCGCTCTTGTCTTCTCTTCAGTTACCACCTCTCTATGTTCATGTAGCATCTCACTTTCCCTGCCCCCTTGGGAAGTTCCGGCTGCTCATGTTTGTTCTTTCCGACTGCCAGGCGCGAAAGCCCAACTACCTTCAGTGGCTTCCCTCTCTTTTTCTTGACCACTTCCACTCTCATTCTCATGCCATTACAGTATACATCGACGGTTGTAAGTCGGATTCGCAGCAGTGTTTCCGGACATTGTCGTGTGAGGGCATTTATTACCCTCGGCTAGCATTTTTACAGCTGAATTGTATTCCATTCTTGTAACACTTATCCATATTGCGTCTCTGCCTGTGTCACCATTTGTGGTCGTTTCAGACTTCCTTAGTGCTTTACAGGCTAAGCAGAAATTTGATACACCTCACCCATTAGTTTTTCGTATCCAACTTTGGTCCCTGGTCATGTTTACGTACAGGGCAATGAACAGGCAGACACTGCTGCACGGTCAGCAGTACATGACCTCCCAGTTTCATATAGCCATAATATGTCATACAGAATTTTTAAGTGGTTTTACTCTAATAAATTCCATGTTTAACTTGGTCATGAATGTTGAAATAAATTTTTAGTATTTTAGAGAGCAGAGACAGTCTTGAATACTGCCATTGATATGATAGAAATCTGATTACGGGGAACGTAAAGCAAAAAATATTCATGCATTCACGTGTCACTGATAAATTTAAGCCAATATCAAGGTCATGGCACTGGAAATCGAGAGGGATAATGTCAGGTCCAGTTATGTCTGTTCTGAAGGTTAGAACATTTTGATAATGTACCCTACTGAGAGAGCCAGCAACTACAGACACAAATCCTAGGTCATAATTCATGTCAGGGATCTTCATCTTGGCCGTCTCAACAAGCTGACATCTACGAAGGCTTGAATACTCGAGCATATCTACCATGTAAAGAAAAATAGAATCAACGCAAAAATGAGAAAGGTTTAGGAAGACATTAGCAGGAATGAGAAAGTCCCTCAGTGACCACTGAGAAAAGTTAGAACTTCACCGAGTGAGATATAAACAAAGAAAGCGACTGCATTTCTGTGGCTTCACTATGTCCGTGATTTTTTTCCTCTGGTATACTGGTGCATGGTTCTGCTGTCTTTCAACCATCTTATGTTACTCTTAACAATTTCACTACCTTCTTCAAGCTAAATGGGGATCTTAACACCCAACATTTTTACTTCATGAACATCAAAATGGTATACAATACCGACAGGTTGTTAGGTAAGACACATATGCAACAGTTAGACAACTTTATTCCGAAACGTTTTGCCTACACAGTAGGCTTCTTCAGTCGAATACAGAAAGTAGGCAGGAACAGTAGAGATGTGAAGACGATGTAATCAGTCCATCACCCTTGAAGTCGTAGAATTTGAGGTTGTCAGTCCCTCGGCCTGGAGAAGTTCTACTGTGTAGGCGAAACATTTCGGAATAAAGTTGTCTAACTGTTGCATGTGTGTCTTACCTAACATTTTTACTTCATGTTCATGGCCTCTTCTCTCAGATATCCATTAAGGGAGGCTCCTTGATGTCAATAAGGTACTCTTGATTCAAGGATTTGCACCTGCTCTTCCTTTTTCTGGACTGAAAGAAATTACCTTCAATTCTCTCAAGTGCTGTATGGCCATTATGGGTTTAGTACTCTCATTAATGTAATAATCTCTGGGACAGCCTTTTAGTTTATTGTTTTCTGCGAACTGTGTACAGTACATTGAGATGTAGTGTGTTTATTAATGTATGTATAGAATGTTGGGCAATTTTTTGCTAAAAATGGTCTAAACAGGATAATTTATTGTAGTGATCATGTTCCGAGAGGAGAGGGTAGTTTGAGATTTTAAAAATGGTGAAAGACACCGTCATGTAAAGGGTGAGTTTAAACTAGAAGCTGTAGGCTATGCTTCTCTGGTTTTCTGTGTTATTTCAAGTGATTGGTGCTGCTGTATGGTGTATTTGAGATAACTTCGTATATCTTTCTACAGAACTGGATAACACATTAAAAGAAGAAATGGACAGCTGCATCCAGGAGGCTTTCCTAAGTGGTTCTGATGAAGCTTTCTCCCAAATGATGTACTTAATCATGTCTGAGAATGTCTCTCCAGACTATCAGGTCATTATTGCAATGGTCTATAATTTGTACATGTCTTAGAGTTGAATTTTCAAGTTTAAACTAAAATTGTTACAAGAATAATTAAAATTGAACACATCACAATATGTATGTTAAAGTAGAAATTCTAGCTGTAGAATTTATGTACATTATGACAGCATTCAGAAACGTGGGCAACACCCCTCATGGTTGCTTCTGGCCGTGGTCGAGTAGACGTAGTTGAGCAACTTCTGGCTCTGGGGTCATCTCTCACCCTGCGTGCTGCAAATGATTGGACAGCTGCTAGTTGGGCGAAATCTACAGGGCAGCAAGAAGCTTTAGATTTATTGCATGCATATAGGTGAGATAAAATGCTGCAAAATACAATCTGAAAGTTGCTTAAATGGAGATTAATAAAATATCATATATTTAACTTCTTTGCTTAAACTTGCATGTTCTTAAAGTGGAGCACACTATTCCTTTTTAGAGTATACACAAAGCTTTTTTATTATGAATTAGTGCCTGTGAAGGAGTAGATCTGCTATCTCTGACTGGCAAAGGAAGTCCTGCTCCAGTCAAAGGACTGCGGGGATTGACACCTGTTACACCCACCCCAGAGCTGAGTGCAGAAGACAAGAGGATGCTTGACTCTTACCACCACTCTGTGTCAGATGAGATTGTTGATGTTGATTTGGTTCATGCTCTCTGCTATAAACTCCATACTGACCAACCTCCAGGTTATGCCACACCTTATATTTTTTATCTATTGTATGTATTATGTTTATGAAGATATATTTTTTAAATTGCCTTAGCAAGTTTTAACAAATGGGATACTAGAAGAAGCAAGTTAGCTATACATATACCTGGGAGAAAGGAGTATCAAGACTAAATAGCTACCCACCATATCATATCAAGGAAAGTGTTTTAGAAATAATAAATATATTCTGAAATGATAATGAGACCCCTTAATTCTTTCCTTGGTGCAGGTGCAATTTTGATTTTTCTGCCGGGGTATGATGACATAGTGACCTTGAGGGATCGCATTATAGCTGAGGAAAAGCAGTACCTCATTGGGGGCAAATATTGTCTCTTTTGTTTGCACTCCAGTATGCAGGTAGGTGTTTTCTTATGATTGGTTTGGAGTTTGTGGTAGGATGATGTGAACATGTGCAAAGAATAAGAAATTAAAAGTTTGTTTTGTGGTACAACGCATATGGTAATTCACAAATAAGCCACACAAAGGAAACTTTAACTTATGTGTCTAGTTAATAGTCAGACTTGGACCATTAACAAGTCGCATACCGAAGTGTGAAGGGAAGGTTATCAGAATATATGTATACAAGAGGGGGACAGAGACCAAATCATCATCATTAGTTTCAGTCTCCTGTGTGCAAGTTATTTATGTATTGTTCCAGTCATGGTATTGTGCCTTTTATTCTCTACACAGTAATTCAGAGAGGAAGAGAGGGTTTCTGAGGTGGTTTAGTCGTGTAGAAACAGAAGGTTGAAAAGAGTTTTTTATAATTTTAGGTTGAGCAGAAGGTGGTGTAGGGAATATACGATGAAGGGTTGGAAGGTGTGAAAGAGGTATACACCAAGCATTTGCATATGTTAAAGTGAAATTAATGAAGGAGATTAGTTTCTGTGATTTAACTTCCTGTTATAGTGTGAGCATGGTAGTATCTAGGAAGGGATTAAGGAAAACCATTTAGTTATCATTATTAATCCATTTTTTTATTTGAACAAATTTTATTTATTCTCAGTCAAGTGACCAAAAGCGAGTTTTCCGACCTGCCCCACCAGGAGTTCGGAAGATTATACTGTCTACAAACATCGCAGAGACCAGTGTAACAATCAATGATGTTGTCTATGTTATTGATGCTGGTAAAGTTAAAGAGGTCAGTCATTAATAAATTAAATAAAATTCTTATTTGTGTTAAATTATTCATTCTATGTAGTCAGAGAAATATTGCTGCAGGCCAGAGATTTGCAAAATGTTTTTGGCCAAAAAAATTCTCCTCAGCATTTAGCCAAAAGTATTATGGTTGGCCCCAGCTTACAAACACCCCAAGTTGTATACAACTGCATTCACAGGTGGGACACTTTGTAAGGCAGTAAAATTTTACAACCTTTAAGCTGTCGTACAAACATGTGAAGCATCACTATTCTTTGTAGTAGTATTTTTTATTTAAACAACCCACTTGTAGGTGGAAAAGCTGAAAATCCAATTTCTTTGTAAGTTGGAGCCTGTTTATACTGGCAAAAAGTGTAATACTGAAATTCTTTTAATGATCAATTTAGTATAGTATCCTTTCTTAAAGTAGCTAAATTTCTTTACGAGTAGTTATCTCTGCAACTTTATTCTTGTATTTAACTTGTGTCATTTCTTGTCAGATGAGTTATGACTCAATGGTAGGCGTTTCTTGTCTGCGTGCAGTGTGGATCTCTCAGGCATCTAGTCAGCAGCGTCGTGGTCGAGCAGGAAGGTGCCAACCTGGTATCTGTTACCACCTGTTCTCTCAGAGCCGTTACAACTCCCTACAGCCTCACCAAACACCTGAAATACTGAGAACTCCTTTGCAGGTTTGCAAAATATTTTACAATAAAAATATCTTTTGCTCTTATGCACTAGTGTTGGTGTATTTTTTAAAAATATACTGAGAGGAAGCAACAAGTGGTGCCAGGTAGAAAAGTGGCTGATCTAACTAAGTAGGATACCTCTGGGGTTGATCCTTTGTCCATTACTTTTCATGGTCTATGTATGTGATCTTAAAGCAGGGCTGATGTAAAAATTCCAAAAGTTTGCATGAGTGATTTGTAAGTATTCTCCCACCCAGGTAAACTATTGTATTGGTGAGAGAAACATACAGAAAATTTCAGTGAAGACAGATTTAAAGAACAAGTATGTATGGAGCTTTGGAAACAATTATGAACATACATGTAAAACGTATCAACTAAAATTGCTTTCTGTAGGTCAGTATTTGAAATGATTTATAACACTGATCAAGATCACTTAATTTGATATAAAAGAAATTGCACTTTGTATAATTGAAATGTGATGTTATTCTGTAATACTTTACAGGGTGTTAGGTAAAGTTTTAGTTAAGTTCACTGAAATGTATTTTTTCACCTTAGGAACTTTGTCTGCATACTAAACTTCTGGCTCCAGCCAACATGCCTATAGCAGACTTTTTAGCACGTGCTCCAGAAGCTCCTGCTTTCATGGTCATTCGTAACGCAGTTCAGTTATTGAAGGTATGTTAACCAACTTTCAGCATTTTCTATATTGTATTGCCATAATTTCCTTATCATTCAATTTTCTTTAACATTTTGTACAATTCTCTACTCTGCATTGCTCATACTATTTTCATAATTGAGCTCTATATTGGCCAACTCTGGGTGATGTCCAGGACTTGTGTTGTGTGGGTTTAGCCTCTGTCTCTAAGCTGGCTCACCTGACCTAACTTGGAATTCTAGAGACATTTTGGCTTTCTAGGCTGCTTTAGTGTATGAAACCATAATTTAATTTCCTATTCAGAAACATTATGTTAGCTTAGGATGTTTTTAATAATGAAGTGATAAGGCCTTCTATCTCTTGTCATTTTTATCACTAAATTAATCCATACAGCATATCTTGGTTTTCATTGTCAGACCCACGTGACTGGATATTATATATTTCTTTCTTCTTTCAACACACCGGCCGTATCCCACTGAGGCGGGGTGGCCCAAAAGGAAAAACGAAAGTTTCTCCTTTTACATTTAGTAATATATACAGGAGAAGAGGTTACTATCCCCTTGCTGCTGGCATTTTAGTCGCCTCTTACAGCACGCATGGCTTATAGAGGAAGAATTCTGTTCCACTTCCCCATGGAGATAAGAGGAAATAAACAAGAACAAGAACTAGAAAGAAAATAGAAGAAAACCCAGAGAAGTAGCAAGATGTACCTGAAATCTTGCATGTTTAAGAGACAGAAAAAAGACACTAGCAATCCTACCATCATGTAAAACAATTACAGGTTTCCGTTTTACACTCACTTGGCAGGATGGTAGTACCTCCCTGGGTGGTTGCTGTTTACCAACCTACTACCTACAAAACTAGAAATTTATGTACATTTTATAAATTCTAGCTTGGAAATATTTTCCATACATTATTTGTAATTACATTTTTATGAGCTGTTTTAATACTTCTTTAAACCTTTGTTGCCTGTTAGCATGTACAATATATATTTAATTTGATAGAGTGGAGACAAGTGGTGTTTGGAATTTGATGTGCTGTTGGAGTGTGAGCAGGGTAATATTTTGTGAAGGGATTCAGGAAAATTAGTTAGCCTAACTTGAGTCCTGGAAGTGGTAGGTACAATGACTGCACTTTGAAGAAGGGATTTGGGATATTTGCCATTTAGAGTAGTCATGTAAACTGTCATATCTGCATGCCTCTGCAAAGACAAGGATAGTATGAATGATGGTGAAAGTGTTTCTTTTTTGGGGGGAGATGGCCAGCGTGTTGAAAAAAAAAATTAATTTAAATAGCATTTGTTTTATAGGTTTGGTAATAACACATGCATTTTGCCATACAGTATTTCACTAGACATAATAATTGGATTATATTGTATTATGTATACCTTATTACAGCAACTATCCCCAGACTATCTACAGTTAGTTAACACATCAGCAAGTATATAACCTGAGCTGAGATTAACTCCATACATAGCTAAAGAGTCATACCTACCCTGTGAGCTTCAGTTCTCATATCAGTGTTTTGCTTAAGAATTCTACCTACACCAGGAACTTAAAAATTCTCTTATCAAAACTTGTTTGGCAGAAGTGTACGAGGTTAAATATCTTTCTCAGAGGGACATGTTAGTGTTCAGATTCCTTCAAGGGAAGGTGCATTTAAAGCTGGTGAAGGACTCTTAAGCCAGGAAATGGACTAAATCTTCTCGTCATTTGATCAGATTAGATTTCCTTTCATTACCCAGGCACTGTATGACATCTGTTGGTTTAGTGCTTCTGTAAATACAGTGGACCCCCGGTTAACGATATTTTTTCACTCCAGAAGTATGTTCAGGTGCCAGTACTGACCGAATTTGTTCCCATAAGAAATATTGTGAAGTAGATTAGTCCATTTCAGACCCCCAAACATACATGTACAAACGCACTTACATAAATACACTTACATAATTGGTCGCATTCGGAGGTAATCGTTATGCGGGGGTCCACTGTATAACAATATTGTTCAAAGTTCTATATTTAGAAATCACTTTGTTTTAAGGAGTGAGAACCAATTATTATTAGTTCTATGATAATAATTACTGTGTAAGAAACCAGATATTTTCTAGAGTATGGATGCTTTGGATGGGTGGGAGGATGTGACTGAGCTTGGACATCATCTCCTGGACCTTCCTTTGCCACCACGCCTGGCCAAGATGGTTATCACAGCCACAGTACTCAAGTGTCTTGATCCAGTGCTTACCATTGCAGCTTGTTTAGCTTACAAGTAAGTTGAGGCAAGAAAAAAAGCACTCATTATCATGCAGAAGAATTTATTTTCTTATAATCCTATTTGAACTTTCCAACTTCAATCATTATATAATCTAGGTCTGAATTGACATGCTGTTGTGTGAACAAGGTAACATCAAGGGATTCAGGGAAACCAGCTAGCTGGACTTGAGTCCTGGTAGTAGGAACTCCAGAACCTGCACTCTGAATGAGGGGTGGGGATATTGCAGTTTGGAGAGGCATCTGAACTGTAATGTTGGCACTCCTCTGGCAAAAATGATGAGAGTGAATGAAGGCGAAAGTGTTTCTTTTTTTTCAAGTCGCTCTACCTAGGTAGGAGACAGTCGGTGTATTAAAAAAATAATTTGAATATTTTTATTGTTCTCCAGAGATCCTTTCACACTACCAAAGCATCCAAGCGAGAAAAGGAATGCCAATGCAGTACGAAGGAAATTTACGTCTGGAACATACAGCGACCATATGGTTCTTTTGAAAGCTTTCCAGGTATGAATTGTCAAAATAATACCAACTAACTTGATAATGCTTGTTTTACTACTACCAGGAAAACAAAAGGTTATCATTTTGAATTCTCACTATCAAGTAATTTTTAATCTAGAAACCATAATTGGAGTGACCCTGTCAGATGGGGCTATGAAAACTGAAGTGAACTATAAAATAGACAAGGTTTATGTGAGAGCATTACATTGAAGTGAGTGGAGATGGCTGGTATTATGGTTCAGCGTGTGATGCTGGAGTATGAGCAAGGTAACATTTATAAAGGGATTTGGGATAAACCAGGTAGCCTGACTTGAGTCCATGGCAACTTATCTTAAGTAGAATAATATGTTTTTGACAGTAACAAAAGCCTTTTGCAAATCAATAAAAGTTCATTAAGGTATTCATTTCTTTCAAGTACTGAATAAACTGTGTTACTCATATTTGTTATTTATCATTTGTGCTCTTGTAGGTTTATATCTAAATTTACAAGGAGTAAACATATTGTATCTGCTTCAATATTGAATATTTTGGCCTCACGCTGAGGCCCATGTACAGTATATTTATGGTATGAAAACTGCCAAGGAATGCTCTATGCTCAGAACATTTCTCTTGTATATCAGGCATGGCAGAAGGCATGTGGTGAGGGGTGGGAAAGAGGCTGGTGTGAGCGTAACTATGTATCAGGAGCTACAATGGAGATGATCCATGGCATGCGCTCCCAGGTATTGGCTCAGCTGCGGGGAGCTGGATTTGTTCGTGCTCGTGGACCTGGAGACATCAGGTATATTTATATTTCATTTCATTCTATTGGATTTTTATACGTAATTTAAAGTTGTGAAGACTATCTGATAAACCTTATATCCTCTAGCATGTTTTCACAAATTTTAATATTTTAAAAATTTATTAGAACTGTAGAATAGATGAGGGAGAAAAAAGGTGGGTGGTGTGTTAAAAAAAAGTTTGAGAGGAAAAAAAAAGCAGATGTTACAAAGTATAGTGGTACCAGCATATTTATTTGACTGTGAGGCATGTGTTTTGAACACTGCATTGAGGAGGAAGCTACAGGCAGTAGAGATGGCATGTTTGACAGTGATTGGTGCTAGGGATATGATAAAGAGAATTCAGAACATACAAATTTATAGGCAGTGTTGAAAGTCGCAAGGCAGAGGAGAGATTGTTGATGTGTTTTAGGCAGATGGAGGTGATGGGGAGGGCTAGGATGGCAAAGAGTGTATAAACTTGGGGTAGAAGGTAAGAGGGTGAGAAGTCATCCCATGAATGGTTAGACTCACCGTTAGAGGAAGGAGATAAAAGAGGTTTAGAGTTTAGGAACTTGAGCATTCATCAGGCTTTTGTGAGCATGTAAGAGATTTGTGAAGTGATTGTTGTTGAATGTGCTATTGGAGTTTGAACAAGGGAACATTTATGAATGGATTCAAGGAAGGCAGTTAGCTGGACTTGAGCCCTGGAAGTGGGAAGTACAGTTCCTGCACTGAAAAGGAGGGTAACTTAAATTCTGATGTCTACACACTTCTGGCAAGACAGTGATTGAAAAAATGGTGAATTATTTTCTACCTTTTGTTACCCTGTCTTAGCAAGAGATGGCCACTAAGATAAAAAAAACTAATTGACTAAATAGGAATATGTTAAAATGTGTTCTGCATTTCATTTTACTTCCTTCACTTCATAAAAATAACAAACTATACTTAAAATGTAGAAACACTGAGTACAGTATATGCAATAAGTCATCTCAATAAATTTACAGTATTATAAAGGTATTCCCATAACATAGAGTTAACACTAAGAAAAATATTTGAAATCTTTTAGGAGGGTTGACAAAATGTGTAAATCAGATTCCAAGGCACCTAAATCCTTAGTAATATATGTTACTCTAATTTTCAGAGATGTAAATAGCAACAGTGATAACTGGGCAATGGTAAAGGCTGCTCTGGTATCAGGCATGTATCCGAACCTTATTAGGGTTGATCGGGACCAGTGCCAGCTTAGAACACAGTAAGTTAAGGACACTTGTAAATTCATACTTGTATTTCTTGATAAATCATTCTTCAGTGTAACCATTCACTTTCAGATGATCCTTAAGCCATTTTATCATCCTGCCTGTTGCCCTAGTGTGTGCTACCAGCTCTTGCATTTTCATTCTTTATGGTACTGTCAGAAGTTTCCTTTCAGCCTAGGAATTTGCAGTTCATCTTGTCAAAAGTCTCTAATTAGGCTTGTAAGAAAAGATTTTTTGTTTCTGAAGTCATGCTTATGCTCTATGAGGAGGTCTGTATTTTCTGACTGTTTCAATGTTGTTGTTATTTCTTATTCATTTTCATTGAGTTGTCTGTCTGTCTCCCACCGAGGCAAGGTGACCTGAAAAAAAGAAAAACACTTCGACATTCTTCTTCATTTTGCATTTAATAATTTATACAGGAGAATAGATTACTAGCCTCTTGCTCCCGGTATTTTAGTAGCCTCTTATGACACGTATGTCTTATGGAGGAAGGATTCTTTTCCACTTTTCTATTTAAATTTATGGGAGAGGGAGATTTTAACTCTTGTATTATTGTTCAGGTCATTCCATATCTATAGAACTCTCAGGTTGAAGAAGTATTTTCATACCCAGAAGTCAACTACATCTTCCACTATCTTACACATGTCTTTTTCATATGCCATCTCATCATTCCTATCTTTCAAGATCTTCTGGATGTTTCTCAAACTCTGAGAGACCAGTTCCAGTCTTGTAAGCCTCCCAGCTCTTTATTTTTTCATATTAATCATGGCCTTAGCCACTTTATCTGATGTCTCTTAGTAATAGTAGTAAGTGTAGTATGCCATCATTTTCTGTTGTTTACATGTACCTCCTGTCTCCCTGCTGTACATTATTACTATTAATTTAAATGTATTTCTGTTTCTCCAGGAAAGAGAGTAAAGTACGATTACATCCTACCTCATCACTGTTAGATACGGCTGGTAACAACCACAATTCACTCAGTGCTGCTCATCGGTCCTTAATTAGCTCCTTGCCCTCTGATTGGTTGGTATATGATGAGATGGTGCGCATTGGAGTAGTTGCCCATGTCCGGACTGTGACACTGGTGTCCCCGCTGACAGTCTTGCTTCTTGCAGGCCCAATGAGACTGTCTCTGGATGCTTTTTCTGAGCCCTCAAGTAGTAAGTGCTACTAAAGGTTCTGATCTCTCTGCTTACAGGTAGTCTTTGAAAGTGCTTATCCATTTGATTCACTACTAACTTAAAATTTGGAGAGGTAAATAGATGATGATTTACTCCATCATGGACCATTATCACAGCATAACTTGATTTGAGTTTGCAAGGAAGAGTTGAGGGATAGCTTTTCTCTTTCTTTTTAACTTCCAGCTGTTAAGTGAATTAGCTTAGGGCATTAACAAGCTCATTTGAAATAAAACAAGAAAAGAAGAATAATGTAGCATGCATATTTCTTCAAACCACCAAGATCCTTTTTTGTAGATACAAAGGCATACAAAGGATTTGCAGCTAAAGTCACATGGCTTAGATCAGGTGCAGGAAGAAGGGATTTTAGGGCAGAGTTAGTTATAGCATTAGGTTCCACTGGCCTTGTATGATGTTAAAATTTGATCATGAAGCACTCGTTGCAAACGCAACAATTTTGCACTTAAACGTATAATTTGTTCTATATATATAAAGCAACTTCTCTGTTAATGTGGTTATGTTTTGGATTTGGTAGAATGATTATGAACACTTCTGTGTATATACACATTTGTGTATATTTAACATCTCTGTTTGTTTGTTGTGTGTATGATTGGTGTAGTTTTTACAAGGACTTTAATAAAGAGGGTGGTTCATATTTTGAGACCGCTGGGAACACAATTACTGGCTTTGTTAGAGTAACGGGGTATAATTATGCTCTTATTAATTACATTTTTTCCATGTTCTTGCATGTTTTTGGTGATAAGGAATTAATAATTGAGCCTCAAATTACCTTACAATGTTTTTATAAATACAGCCTCTCCTCACTTACCAGCATACTCATTAACCAATGACTCAGACTTATGACAGGCTCTCTGACCAGTATGCATACCTAAATAATATATATTAGAGCTGATTTCCTCTATTCTGTTTATTACAATATACAGTACACTACTGTATAAACATTTAAAAATATAATAAAAATGTTGTAAATGGTGCAAAGGTGACATTAAAACAATATCAAAGATGGTTGACACAAACCCACTACCATTATAGAATGCTCCTTGCTGAGCGACGAATTTGTTTACCGACGTGGTCTTAGGAACTGAACTCCATCATTAAGTGAGGAGAGGCTGCACATATAATTAGGGGATTTTTTTTTTTTTTTTTTTAACTTTGGCCGTCTCCCACCAAGACGGGGCGACCTGAAAAAGTTTACTTTTTACACTTTGTAATTTATACAGGAGAAAGAGTTAATAGCCCCTTGTTCATTTTTTTCTTTAAAAAATCCCTTTATTTCTTTATCAATTTGCACTGCAAATTATTGAGAATAGAGTACAAATTTATAATTACTGAAATACTGGTTTCATGCATATCAATAAAAAAATTTAAATATTGTTTTGTCCATTATGTGTCAAACAATTTAATTTACTATGTATGAGAGTCTTGTTTAAGATCTGTCCATTAATAACTTAGGAAGCAGTGGTGACTGTAGTAGTGACAGTGAGAGTGAGGATAGACCTGTGGGTCTGAGCTGTCTAGTCAGAATTGACAACTGGATACAGTTTCTGGGTGATCCCCAAGCAGCACACCTTGCACTGCAGTTGCGACACAAGTTGCACGCGCTCATCCTTAGGAGACTCCGAGCACCCAACAAGCCACTCACTCAGGTATGAACCTGAAAACTGAATTACTAATATATCTGTTGGAGACCTCAATTCTTCATGATTACTCTACATTTTGCAGTCTTTATTTGGACTGCCATTTATATTTTCTTTATATTAATTTTTTACTCGCCAGCCCTTCCCCACAAATGCAGGGTTACTTCAAGAAGAAAACACGCTTCCTTCATGATAATGCAAGATTAGCACAAGTAGAATGCTCTCCAGACATTTTACTAGCCAGCCTTTTCTTCAAGATTTTTATTCTGAATACCATATTGTACCTAATATAGCCTCTCCCAGTATTATATGAATAACTAAATATATATCGCTAACATCATAAAATGTCTTTATATTTATAACTATGTGCTGATGTTTTCAGTGAAAGTTGTATTACCATAGTTGAAATTTGTATTACTGTCATGCTTCATATACCTGTTGTATCAAATTTAGTCAGTAATATATAATGAAAATGTCAGGCTAAAATAGTTCTTATAAATCACTGTTATGAAATGGACAGTACATTTCCTAGGCTGATGAAGATGTAGTGCGAGTTGTGGCATCAGCCTTGAGCCAAGAGGAACAAGCACTTAGTCTTGTACAACCATCAGGTGTTGGCCAGCGTCCTCGTCCCCTGTATCCTCACAGCCATCCACATGGTAATTACAGAACAAGGTGTCCTCAACTTACAAATGAGTTGCATTCCTAGTTTTTCAACTTACAAATGAGTTGTTTGTATAGAAAAGAGTACAAAGGGTAGTTTTGTTTCACATGTGCTTGTACCATAGTTCAGAGGTTGTAAAATTTTCTTTGGTCTTAAATTCCCCATTTGTAAGTATGGATGTATGTAATCTGGATCATTCGTATGTTAGAAACCTTCTTTATCTCCAAATGGTTAGATTTTATGCCAGCATTGATTCCAGTGGGTGAAATTGACAATGACTGATAGTTGAGAAGAATGATTTTAGGATTTGTAGTGTGTGCATGATAGAATAGACCCAGATACAAGACACATTTATTCAGAATATTTTTTTGTGCTAAGACAGTTCAGAAATTGTGGCAGAAATTGTATTTGACACCACAAAACTTGTACAGTGGTACCCCGAGTTTCGTACAGCTCCCAACTCTAACAATTATGTAAGTGTATTATTGTAAGTATATTTTTGGGGGTCTGAAATGAACTAAACTAATTTAAATTATTCCTTATGGGAACAAATTCGTTCGGTAACGGCACTCGAACAGCCTTCTGGAACGAAGTACAGTGGAACCTCAAAAATCGAATGTATCACATATCGAACGTTTCGAAAATAGAACCATTTTTTCGGACAAACTGTGTCCCTATTATCGAAGGCGTCCCTATTTTCGGACCGCCGGGTACGGGACCTGTCTGCCGCCCGCTCTGTCCGCGTCCCAGCACAGGCGCCGTGAGCAGTCTAGCTTTGTTTATGCTTGAGTGAACACTAACCTGCGCTCTCATTCACGCATTTTACGATTATTTCGTTGTGTTTAGTGCTTGTGGGACTGAAATAAGCTGCCATTGGCCCAAGGAAACTTGCTAGTGGTACCCCTGTGGTAAAGAAAGTGAGAAACACCATAGATGTAAAGAAGGAAATAATACAGAAGTATGAGAGTGGTGTGAGACTTGTTGAGCTTGCCAGGATGTATGGGAAAAACAAGTCGACCATCGGTTCTATCCTGTCAAAGAAAGAGCAAATCAAGGAAGCTGATGTTGCAAAAGGTGTTAATATAGGGAGTAGATGAGGTGCCTTCTTCAAAGATTAAGGAGAATTTTGCCAAGTGGAATGATGTCCAAATGTTTGTGCAGAAGTACCACCCTGAGCAAGCTGAAACAAGCCATCTTTGCAACAAGTTCAGTGACAGAACCATGTCCCATTTTAGGGAAATGTTAAAGAGGCGCCAGAAACAGAGGACTGTGGACAGTTATTTTGTGAGACAGGGGTCCAGTGACTCTCAAGCTGGTCCTAGTGGCATTAAAAGACAGAGAAGGGAAGTAACCCCAGAGAGGGCTTTACCTGAAGTCCTCATGGAGGGGGATTCTCCTTCCAAACACTAACCCCCACTCCCTCTCTCCTCCTCCCTATCTTCCAGATGCCATCACCAAACTTCAATAAAGGTAAGTAAAAATGTTATTTTATATGTATTACTATACATAATTAAAAATTATAGTATTTGTTGTATGTAAAACTGTAATTAATCTCTATAAAATGTATTTTTTGTGTGAATATTTTTGGATTTCTGGAACGGATTAATTGTATTTCCATTATTTCTTATGGGAAATATTGCTTCGAATTTCAGACTTTTCGAATTTAGAACTAGCTCCTGGAACGGATTAAGTTCGATTTTTGAGGTTCCACTGTATGGCTGAAACTCGGGGTACCACTGTATATGACACTGTAAATTTAGTGGAAAATATAGCATCCTGCAGGATCTTTCTTCTCTGCTCCTCGACCAGCCTACAAGTATGGCCACTGTCGCTATAGGAAAGACCTAGTCTTGCTTTTAATATAAACACGCTCCTACTCTGTCAGCTTTCTGTGCATATGCATTCCATATGTACTTAATCTTGTACGAGTGAATTTATTTTTTTATCTTTTCATTAGTCCACCTTATTTTTGTTAAGTAAAAGGACACAAGTGCAACTTCTTCTTTCTTCTTTCAGCGTACCAGCCGTATCCCACTGAGGTGGGGTGACCCAAAAGGAAAAACAAAAGTTTCTCCTTTTAAATTTAGTAATATATATAGGAGAAGGGGTTACTAGCCCCTTGCTCCCAGCATTTTAGTCGCCTCTTACGACACGCATAGCTTACAGAGGAAGAATTTTGTTCCACTTCCCCATGGAGAACAAGTGCAACTATTGCAACATTTTATTGTGGCAATGTTTCACTCTCCGGGAGCTTTGTCAAGCTGTAATGACTTGATAAAGCTCCTGATGAGCAAAACATTGCCACAATAAAATGTTGTTAGTTGTACTTGTGCCCTTTTACTTAACATATTGTCAGTAATTCTACCAATATTAATACCTTATTTCTGGATAGCAATCAGCATCTCTCAGTGATGCTGAAAGTGCCAGGAAGAAGTATAAGTATGAAACCCTTGATGTTTTGGAAAAAAAAAAAATTAGATAAACTTAAAAATTGGGGTATGTGTGATGGAGATGGCACAAGTATATGGTCTGAATGAAGTATTAATTTGTGCACTTAAAAGGAATGAAACGAAGGTAAGAGGTGCAATGAGTAACTTAGGGCATGACTTAAAAGAATTACAGAAAGGTCACAGAAGCAGCTAAATGACAGAAAAATTACTGGATGAGTGGATTGAGCAGAAATCGAAGTGTACCACTAATTTCCTTATCAAGGAGAATGCCTGTCGTGCTTTAAAACAGTGTGTTATGATGAGGGAAAGCCTTAAACAGGTGTGTGTTTAGTGCTGCTTGGTTCCAGAATTCTAAACTGATAATGCTGCTGCTGGAAATTTTCCCTGCAGGACTCCCCATGTTTTAACAAGTAAAAACAAAAGCACTTTGCCCATTACATATTTGCCATCATGGATGATTGAGGCAAGGCAAAAGTCTTTCTTGCTACTTTTTTCTTTTTTATCGCAGATTGTATAATAGTCACTGATGGTGTGTTAGCCTTCTCAATTTTCTCTACATAAAGTGTCATGCCCATCTTCTCTGGAAGGCTTAGTTTGTATACTGTGTCAAACACTGTCTTTTCCTGACTCTTGTTAAGCAAGTTTATATAACATATATTTCTAGTTTAATCAACATCACCATTTCCAATGCAAAGTGTCACAGACTTGTTTATTTTTTATAAGATAAGAAATTTAAACAGTCTGTTCGGTATTTTGTGGGATATAAGGTGTGTAACCATATTTTTCCTTTCTGTTCTTCAATTTCCATAGCACATTTTTGTGTAAGACACCTTTTTTAAGAATGCAAAAGCTATCTTATATGAGAGCTTGCTGTATCTATTAAGGATTCAAGGAAACCAATTTTCTGAATTTGTGTTCTGGAAGTAGGAACTGCAGTGCCTTCATTCTGGAGGATGGGTAGGGACGTTGTACTTCGAAGGATCATTTGAGTTATGATATTCTTGCATTTTGGAAAGACAACTAGAAGAAGTAAGGTGAATATGTTTTTCTTTGAATCACCATCTCTTGGTAGACAATAGCCAATGTGTAAAAAAAAAATCAAGTTTAGGAACAGACAAGGCCGACAAGAACAGACACTATCAGGAAAGGCTCCAGAACAAGGAAATACAAACAGAAGCTGAATACTCAGCTGAGTAATAGATATATCAGGAAGAAGTTTAGTGTAAGTGCAGTAAGGAAGTAGGAAGTAGAAACAGAAACTTGTGACCATATAGAAATGGATTCTGTGTGGGGCTCTAAAGAATGCAAATGACAGGATTCAGTCTTAGTAGATGTTAAAGAGGTTTTGAAACAAGTGAAAGAATAATTGTTGTATGTGACCTTAATGCTGAAATGGGAGTCTGTTGTAGACATCATAGGTATGTTAAGAATGCCTTGGGAAAAATGACAATGTCAGCTCTAATTTAATTACTGTATGTGAAGAAGAATCCTTCCTCTGTAAGCCATGCGTGTCATAAGAGGCAACTGAAATGCCAGGAGCAAGGGGCTAGTAACCTTTTCTCCTGTATAAATTACTAAATTTAGAAAGAAAAACTATTTTTTTTAAAGTATGAAAGAAGTGAATGTTTTCAGATATTTGGGAGTTGACTTGTTAGCAGATGGGTTTATGAAGGATGAGACTAACCATTGAATTGATGAAGAAAAAAAGGTGAGCTGAGGTATCTGTGGAGACAAAAAAATGTTATCCATGGAGGCAAAGAAGGTATAGTGGTACCAATACTCTTATATGGGTGTGAAGTTTGGGTTGCTATTGCTGTAGTGAGGCGGTGGCTGGAGGCAGTGGAGATGTCCTGTCTAAGGGCAATGTGTGGTGTAAATATTATGCAGAGAATTCGGAGTGTGGAAATTAGGAGGAGGTGTGGAGTTACTAAAAGTATTAGTCAGAGGACTGAAGAGGGGTTGTTGAGGTGGTTTGGTCATTTAGAGAGAATGGATCAAAGTAGAATGACATGGAGAGCTTATAAATCTGTAGGGGAAGGAAGGCGGGGTAGGGGTTATCCTCAAAAAGGTAGGAGGGAGGGGGTAAAGGAGGTTTTGTGGGCGAGGGGCTTGGACTTCCAGCAAGCATGTGTGAGCGTGTTAGATAGGAGTGAATGAAGACGAATGGTTTTTGGGACCTGATGAGCCGTTGGAATGTGAGGAGGGTAATATTTAGTGAAGGGATTCAGGGAAACCGGTTATTTTTATATAACCGGACTTGAGTACTGAAAATGGGAAGTACAATGCCTGCACTTTAAAGGAGGGGTTTGGGATATTGGCAGCTTGGAGGGGTATGTTATACAGGTCTTTCTAAACATTCGCAAGGGTTAGGGGATCAAGACCCTCACGAATGTTGAAAAATCGCGAATGTTTGGTGCCCCAATATATTGTAGGGAAATATAATACAGTACTGCTTCCTTAACTTATTGAACCATGAATAATCATAAAATACATGAAAACATTATAAAATATTCTACTATATACATACATGTTATGGTTTAATAATATGTATGTTATTAACTACCACTGCCTCCACCACTGCCTCAACCACTGCCTCTACCACTACCTCTACCACTGCCTCTACCACTGCCTCTACCACTGCCTCTACCACTGCCTCTACCACTGCCTCTACCACTGCCTCAACCACTTCGGCGCATTGCCTCGTATTTTTGTACAATTTCTTTCTTCAATTCTGTCATGTTTCTCAATTTCTTTACCAAAGGGTTGGCACTAGCAAGTTTCTTTGTGCCCATGGTTAATTATGTAGCAGTTGCACTCAATCTACAAGCACCAGACACAATGAATTATTGTGAAATGTTTGGAAGAGCGCAGAGGCTAATGCTCACTCCACCATAAACAAAGCCACACTGACTCAGTGCCTCAACCACTGCTTCAACCCTCGTATTTTTGTACAATTTCCTTTTTAATTCCATCGTATTATTATTATTATTATTATTATTATTTATTATTATTATTATTAGCAGTAGCAGAAATGTTTGATTCTTTGCTGTGTTCAAGAGTAAACAAATGATGTCATTGTCCATTATCTGTCTGAATGGCCATTCCAATGTACAGTCATAAATGGGCTGACATTATTTATACTGTAGTTTAATAGCAAATAATGAACAAACAAAACACTCACCACACTGAGTGGTAGGTGGGGTGGCTGCCAGTTGCGGGGATCGGAGGGAGGGTTGTAGGGATGGGCAGGTGGCGGGAAACTTGAATATGATTTGGCGACTGGGAATTCGCGAATGTGTGAAGCCCGCAAAAGTTGAAAACGCAAATGTTGAGGGAGACCTGTATATCTTTATACATATATGCTTCTAAGCTGTTGTATCTGGGCACCTCTGCAAAGACAGTGATTATGTGTGAGTGAGGTGAAAGTGTTGAATGATGATGAAAGTATTTTCGTTTTGGGGATTTTCTTTCTTTTTGGATCACCCTGCCTCGGTGGGAGACAGCCAACTTTTTTTTTTAACAAACTGGCCGTATCCCACCAAGGCAGGGTGGCCAAAAAGAAAAACGAAAGTTTCTCTTTTTAAATTTAGTAATTTATACAGGAAAAGGGGTTACTAACCCCTTGTTCCCAACATTTTAGTCGCCTTTTACAACACGCATGGCTTACGGAGGAAGAATTCTGTTCCACTTCCCCATGGAGATAAGAGGAAATGAACAAGAACTAGAAAGTAAATAGAAGAAAACCCAGAGGGGTGTGTATATATATGCTTGTACATGTATGTATCCTAGGTAGTAGGTTGGTAGACAGCAACCGCCCAGGGAGGTACTACCGTCCTGCCAAGTGAGTGCAAAACTGAAGCCTGTAATTGTTTTACACGATGGTAGGATTGCTGGTGTCTTTTGTTTGTCTCATAAACATGCAAGATTTCAGGTATGTCTTGCTACTTCTACTTGCATTTAGGTCACACTACACATACATGTACAAGCATATATATACACACCCCTTTGGGTTTTCTTCTATTTTCTTTCTAGTTCTTGTTCTTGTTTATTTCCTCTTACCTCCATGGGGAAGTGGAACAGAATTCTTCCTCTGTAAGTCATGCGTGTTGTAAGAGGCGACTAAAATGCCGGGAGCAAGGGGCTAGTAACCCCTTCTCCTGTATATATTACTAAATGTAAAAGGAGAAACTTTCGTTTTTCCTTTTGGGCCACCCTGCCTCGGTGGGATACGGCCGGTGTGTTGAAAGAAAGAAAGAAGACATGTATGTATATTGTGACCTAAATGTATGTAGAAGTAGCAAGATGTACCTGAAACCTTGCATGTTCATAAGACAGAAAAATGGACACCATCAATTCTACCATCATGTAAAACAATTACAGGCTTTTGTTTTTCATTCACTTGGCAGAACGGTAGTACCTCCCTGGGTGGTTGCTGTCTACCAACCTACTACCTACACAGCCAACTTGTTGAAAAAAAAAAAAGTTAGTGAAAGTAAAAGGCAGGTGGAGTATAAGGATAATGGTGTCAGTGGGCAAGAGAGAAATGAAAGTGAATGTATTAAAAAAAGAAGATAGTGGGAGATATAAGTAGAAAAGTGTGGTAGAGAAAAGCCAGGTAATATGGAGGCTGAAGAAGTTTTGGGTAGATTTAGAACTAATTTGAACTGTGACGTCTTCATGCTGCTGACAGTTCAGCTATTGAATAAATGATGGGAATGTTTCATTTTTGGTGGAAGATAGTTCTTTCTTTCAGCATACCAGCCATATCCCACTGAGGTGGGGTGGCCCAAAAGGAAAAACAAAAGTTTCTCTTTTTAGATTTAGTAATATATACAGGAGAAAGGGTTACTAGCCCATTGCTCCCAGCATTTTAGTTGCCTCTTATGACACGCATGGCTTACGGAGGAAGAATTCTGTTCCACTTCCCCATGGAGATAAAAGGAAATAAACAAGAACAAGAACTAGAAAGAAAATAGAAGAAAACCCAGAGAAGTAGCAAGATGTACCTGAAATCTTGCATGTTTAAGAGACAGAAAAAAGGACACCAGCAATCTTACCATCATGTAAAACAATTACAGGCTTTCGTTTTGCACTCACTCGGCAGGATGGTAGTACCTCTCTGGGTGGTTGCTGTCTACCAACCTACTACCTATTGGAAGATAGTTGATGTGGAAATATATTTGTATTAGAAACATTTTTTTTTCCCCAACAAACCAGCCGTATCCCACCAAGGTAGGGTGGCCCAAAAAGAAAAACGAAAGTTTCTCTTTCTAAATTTAGTAATTTATACAGGAGAAGGGGTTACTAGCCCCTTGCTCCCGGCATTTTAGTCGCCTCTTACAATATGCATGGAGGAAGAATTCTGTTCCACTTCCCCATGGAGATAAGAGGAAATAAACAAGAACAAGAACTAGAAAGAAAATAGAAGAAAACCCAGAGGGGTGTGTATATATATATGCTTGTATATGTATGTGTAGTGTGACCTAAGTGTAAGTAGAAGTAGTAAGACGTACCTGAAATCTTGCATGTTTATGAGACATAAAAAAAAGGACACCAGCAATCCTTCCATCATGTAAAACAATTACAGGCTTTCGTTTTACACTCACTTGGCAGGATGGTAGTACCTCCTTGGGTGGTTACTGTCTACCAACCTACTACCTATTGGAAGATAGTTGATGTGGAAAAATAATATACATATACAGTGGACCCCTGTATAACGATATTAATCCATTCCTGAGAGCTCATTGTTATGCGAAATTATCGTTATGCGAATGAATTTTCCCCATAAGAAATAATGGAAATCAAATTAATCCGTGCAAGACACCCCAAAGTATGAAAAAAAAAATTTTACCACATGAAATATTAATTTTAATACACACAAACTGAAAAAGGCATGCACAGTTACATGACACTTACCTTTATTGAAGCTCTGGTGATGATTGATGGGATGGGAGGAGGAGAGAGTCTTAGTGTTTAGAAGGGGAATCCCCTTCCATTAAGACTTGAGGTGTCAAGTCCTTTTCTGGGGTTACTTCCCTTCTTCTTTTAATGCCACTAGGACCAGCTTCAGAGTCACTGGACTTCTGTCGCACAACATATCTGTCCATAGTGGCCTGTTCCTCTCGTTCCTTTATGACTTTCCTAAAGTGTTTTACAACAGTGTCAGTGTAATAGTCACCAGCACAGCTTGCAATAGCTGTGTTAGGGTGATTGTCATCAAAAAAGGTTTGCACTTTATGTCACATTCCACACATTTCCTTAATCTTTGAAGTAGGCAACTTCTTCAATTTCTCTCTCCCCTCCTCTGAAGCAGTTTCCTCAGGTCTGGCCTCTTGCTGTTGAAGTTGATCTAGCAGCTCATCAGTGGTTAGTTCTTCATTGTTCTCCTCCACCAACTCTTCCACATCATCCCCACTAACCTCCAACCCCAAGGACTTTCCCAATGCCACAATAGATTCCTCAACTGGCATAGGATTCCCAGGGTTAGCCTCAAACCCCTCAAAATCCCTTTGGCCTACACATTCTGGCCACAGTTTCTTCCAAGCAGAGTTCAAGGTCCTCTTAGTCACTCCCTCCCAAGCCTTACCTATAAGGTTTACACAATTGAGGATATTAAAGTGATCTCTCCAAAACTCTCTTAGAGTCAATTGAGTTTCTGAGGTCACTACAAAGCACCTTTCAAACAGAGCTTTTGTGTACAGTTTTTTGAAGTTTGCAATAACCTGCTGGTCCATGGGCTGCAGGAGAGGAGTGGTATTAGGAGGCAAAAACTTCACCTTAATGAAGCTCATGTCCCCATAAAGTCGCTCTGCCACATCTGTAGGATGACCAGGGGCATTGTCTAACACCAGGAGGCACTTAAGGTCTAATTTCTTTTCAGTTAGGTAATCTTTCACATTGGGGGCAAATGCTTGGTATAACCAGTCATAGAAAAAGTCCCTAGTGACCCATGCCTTACTGTTTTCCCTCCACAGCACACACAAATTAGCCTTGAGGATATTCTTTTGCCTGAACACTCTGGGGAGTTTCTGAGTGATACACTAATAAAGGCTTCACTTTGCAATCACCACTAGCATTGGAACACATCAACAGAGTAAGCCTGTCTTTCATAGGCTTATGTCCTGGGAGTACCTTTTCCTCCTGAGTAATGTAGGTCCTGCTTGGCATTTTCTTCCAAAACAGGCCTGTTTCATCACAATTAAACACTTGTTCAGGTTTCAGTCCTTCACTGTCTATGTACTCCTTGAATTCCTGCACATATTTTTCAGCTGCTTTGTGGTCCGAACTGGCAGCCTCACCATGCCTTATCACACTATGTATGCTACTACGCTTCTTAAATCTCTCAAACCAACCTTTGCTGGCCTTAAATTCACTCACATCATCACTAGTTGCAGGCATTTTTTTAATTAAATCCTCATGCAACTTCCTAGCCTTTTCACTTATGATCACTTGAGAGATGCTATCTCCTGCTATCTGTTTTTCATTTATCCATACCAATAAGAGCCTCTCAACATCTTCCATCACTTGCGATCTCTGTTTCGAAAACACAGTTGAACCTTTGGCAAGAACAGCTTCCTTGATTGCCATTTTGTTGGACACAATAGTAGCGATGGTTGATTGGGGTTTACTATACAACCTGGCCAGCTCGGAGACACGCACTCCACTTTCATACTTAGCAATGATCTCTTTCTTCATCTCTATAGTAATTCTCACCCTTATTCCTGTAGGGTTGGCACTAGAAGCTTTCTTGGGGCCCATGGTCACTTATTTTGCAGATAAAATCACCAAAAACACTGTAATAATACGAAATGTTTCGATTGTATGCTTGGATGTTACCGCGGAGGCTGGCTGGTAAACAATGCCACCGGCGGAACATGTGAGGCTGGCTCAGGCCGCACATTAGACGCGTCTCGGACAAATAGCGCTGAGCGGGTTTTTTAGCGGTATGCGAGGCAAAATCTTAGCGATAAAATGTATCGGTATGCGGATTTAACGTTATGTGATGCCAACGGTATGCGGGGGTCCACTGTATTTGTACTAGAAACATTTGTTCTAATAAATTAGATTTAGTATTAAGATTATATCTAGTAATCCCATTACACTAAACATTAAACAAGAATCTTTTAACTGGCAACCTCCTCACTTGCGAATACCTTCTGCTGGCATTCAAATCCACTGCTAGCAGCACCCTATCCCACATCCCTATACAGTGGAACCTCAAAAATCGAACTTAATCCGTTCCAGGAGCTAGTTCTAATTTCGAAAAGTCTGAAATTCGAATCAATATTTCCCATAAGAAATAATGGAAATACAATTAATCCGTTCAGAAACCCAAAAATATTCACACAAAAAAATACATTTTATTGAGATTAATTACAGTTTTACATACATATAAAATAACATACATATAAAATAATACATACATATAATATAAAATATAAAATAACATTTTTACTTACCTTTATTGAAGATTGGTGATGGCATCTGGAAGATAGGGAGGAGGAGAGAGGGAGTTGGGGTTAGTGTTTGGAAGGAGAATCCCCCTCCATGAGGACTTCAGGTAAAGCCCTCTCTGGGGTTATTTCCCTTCTCTGTCTTTAAATGCCACTAGGACCAGCTTGAGAGTCACTAGACCCCTGTCTCACAAAATAACTGTCCACAGTCCTCTGTTTCTGGCGCCTCTTTAACATTTCCCTAAAATGGGACATGGTTCTGTCACTGAACTTGTTGCAAAGATGGCTTGTTTCAGCTTGCTCAGGGTGGTACTTCTGCACAAACATTTGGACATCATTCCACTTGGCACAAATCTCCTTAATCTTTGAAGAAGGCACCTCATCCACTCGCTCTTCCTCCTCCTCTGAAGCAGTTCCTCAGCTGTGGTCTGATACTGCTCCAGATGAAGCTCTTGCAGCTCTTCAGTGGTTACCTCTTCCCTGTGGTCCTCCACCAACTCTTCCACATCCTCACCACTCACCTCCAACCCCAGGGTGTTCCCCAGTGCCACGATAGAGTCCACAACAGGCAGAGGGTGAGCTGGGTCAGGGTCAGGGTCAGGGTCAGCCTCAAACCCTTCAAAATCCCTCTTTTGGACACAATCTGGCCACAATTGTCTCCAAGCAGAGTTCAAAGTCCTGGAAGTCACTCCCTCTCAAGCCTTACCTATAAGGCTTATGGAGTTGTAGATGCTGAAGTGATTCCTCCAGAACTCTCTTAGGGTCAACTTAGTGTCTGTGATCACTTCAAAGCACTTTTCAAACACTGCTTTTGTGTAGAGTTTTTTTCAAGTTAGAAATGACCTGCTGGTCCATGGGCTGGAGGAGAGGAGTGGTGTTAGGAGGCAAGAACTTCACTTTTATAAAACTGAAGTCCTTGATTTGTTCTTTCTTTGCCAGGATAGAACCGATGGTCGACTTGTTTTTCCCATACATCCTGGCAAGCTCAACAAGTCTCACACCACTCTCATACTTCTGTATTATTTCCTTCTTCACATCTATGGTGTTTCACTTTCTTTACCACAGGGGTACCACTAGCAAGTTTCTTTGGGCCCATGGCAGCTTATTTCACAGTCCCACAACCACTAAACACAACGAAATAATCGTAAAATGCGTGAATGAGAGCGCAGGTTAGTGTTCACTCAAGCATAAACAAAGCTAGACTGCTCACGGCGCCTGCGCGGGGACACGGACAGAGCGGGCCAGCGGACAGGTCCCATACCCGGTGGTCTGAAATTTGAAATGCGTTCGATTTTTGGTACACAGTTTGTCCGAAAAAGTGGTCTTATTTTCGAAACGTTCGATATTTGGTACGTTTGATTTTCAAGGTTCCACTGTACTTACACTTCTTGGAATTACTGGAAATGGCACATGTGATTAGACAATCACACCATACAAATTTCGGTGAATAAATCTATTTTATTGTACATGTAGCACAAGTATTATGCTCTGCTGAAATTAAGATAACCAATTCATCCTAAAATATTGTGAAAATATGATTTCAGAGTCATTACAGACCATTCTTGAAGTTCACTTGTAAAGCAAAAACTTCTAATTTTTGCTTATGCAAAAACTACCTGTAGATAATTCCAGTGATCATCACCCCCTTGGACCAGTCTCAGACAAAATCCTGTGATATATAGTGTTATCTTTCAACCACTAGTGATTATATAAGAAGACCCTTTTGTGTGTGTAGTGTCTTTAATGTAGATTTTTTTCCAGAGGGTGGATGGTCTGGTGGAACTTCTGAAGACTCCCAGTCTAGTCGCTCGTCATCCCGACGAACCAGTGATGCAGCTACCCCTCCTGTAGGCACACCCCATACTTCAACAAAATTTTCAGTTACCCCAAGTACAGTCACTAAAACTATGGCAACAGGAACAGTGTCATTGACGAGCCCTTCTGCCCCCAGCAACACAACTAGTGGCTTTTCCAATCCTGGCGCATCTACCATGTTTCCCTCTAGTACTGTTGGTGGGGGATTTTCTAGTACAGGTCATGGGGGCTCTAACATATTCACATCTAACACAGGAATGAAGTCCAACTCAAATACCGCAGCTAACACCATTACTACCACTACCTACAGATCATTTCCTAGCATAAGCACAAGTAGTATCACTAACCCCACAGCAAACACAAATACTTTCATTAGCAGCAACATAACTCAAGCTACTACCAATGCCATCAAAACTTCCATGACAACTCCATCCTCAGTATCAACTCCAGCCAAAACAACCTTTACCACTGGTAGTGGAGGCAGCAGTACTGGTGGAGGACTTAAGCAAATGAATAAAGACTCTAAAGGTAAGAGGTTTTTCCATAAATGATATTAAGAGTATTTTATGCAGCATTTAACACATTTTGAGAATTTTGTATTTTTTTTTTTCAACAAATCAGCTGTATCCCACCAAGGCAGGGTGGCCCAAAAAGAAAAATGGAAGCCAAAAAGGAAAACGAAAGAATTTTGTATATATTTTCATTATTTTACATTTGAGTTAAAAGTTTTTGTATCTATTACTGATTTCATAGATAAAGTATGGAAAATAGGTTGTTAAAAAAGTATAGTTCTTGGGTGAATGGAAGTTGGTTTAAGGAAAGTTTGTAAGGATGATGTGAAAGATGTATTTAAGAGTACAGGTCGGCCATCACTAATCCGGCAATCAGTTATCCTATTCCATCAGTAATCTGGCCCTAATTTTGGCTAGCATAATTTCAAATATCCCTAATTTTGGCTAGCATAATTTCAAATATTGTCATTATACTGACTCAAATTTCATTATTATACCGACTCAGAAACTGTGCAGATAGTTGTAAATCCACAGCAGCAAACCAGTGGAGTAGAAAGCAATGATGAAAATGAGGAAGATGTAACAGAAAGAATCTCTATTGATAGGATAATTAAGTGTATTCTAACCTAACCACTTTGTAATCCAGCAAACTCACTAATCCGGCACACTACAGGCTTCAGTGATGCCGGATTAGTGATGGCCGACCTGTAATGATCTGAACATCCAGTAGGCATGTGTGAACATCTTGGATGATGATAAGTGGAAATATAAGGTCCTTGGAATTTAATGTGCTGTTGGAGTGTGAGCAATGGAATATCTATGAAGATATCTGGAGAAATTGACAAGTTGTACATGAGTTTGGAAGCTTGAGAAGTACAATATTATCACTCTCCCACACTTGGGCATTAAGATGCTTGGGTGCCTGGGTGGCTAGCATATTCCATTTACAGTATAGTGCGTGGAAAAAAGACCAACATTTTCTTTGGTTACAATTTAAGCATGAACTAATCCAAACAGATTTAGTCTTTTGGGAATAAATAATTAAGGTGCTGAAGAGCACATATTTCTTTAGTATTATTATTATTATAATATAAAAATAAATTGCCAGGAAACTACAACATTAAAGTGAGCAGCAGTAACAGCGGTGGTGCAGAAGGAGGGAGCAGCGGTGGAAAATCTCGGTACTTCATCATCAAGGCTTCTATGTACAAACAGCTGGAAGCATCTCATCATACATCTTTTTGGGCCTTCACTCACAACACGGAAAAGAAAATTATGCAAGCTTTTCAGGTTCGATTTGTAAAATTTTCTCAGTTTTTCCTTCATTTTGACAGAAAACAAGTCAGTGAGCAGTAAGTGCAAAAATGTTGATTAGATTGTAGAAAAGGATGACGAAAGGAAATGTGTAATGTAACCATGGATACTTTTATTCATAAGGTTGAATTCACAGGCTAAGAGCTGCTGTCTTACCTCAGCTCATTTTAGCGCCTGGCTTTATTGGAGATATTCTAACATCCTATCTGGGATAAGACCCACAGCAGTCAGCTAACACCCAGGTACTGTACCTACTTACTGCTAGGTGAGCAGGATGTTATTTGACACTGTTTAGTATCCTCGGAAAAGTTAATAACTTATTATGTTCACAAATTGTTTTATTTTTTTTCCTACTGCACAGGTTTCATTGTGCTAGCTTGAGCATATACTAAACATTATCTAGTAGCCAAATGAATAGAATGCCTGGTTTTATACAAGGGCATGTCCAGGAGGAAAGGGAGGGTCATCCTTGTCTGTACCATGGGAGGGGTTAGAGCTGACCATGTGCACTGCACACAAAGTTGGGCACTGTATATGCAACGATGCAATGCAAATATTCCAAATATTGTTAAATATCATATTGTTAAATGTAACATTAGATATTAGTAATGTTATATGTGTAGTTAAATCATTAACTAAATTATTGCCAAATTGAGATCATTGCTTCACAATGACATCATTGTTGCCTGGGTTTGGATACCTATCTTTATGGCCAAAAATAAGCAAGTGCCTAAGTTCAGCCAAGTATGCTGTGTTAGAAGACTGGGAATGTAATACTTTTTTTCCCTTTCACTCTAAAACCATCAGTTATGTACTATGTATATAAAGATTGACTAAAAAAGTAGTGAATTTTTTTGTTTTTTAATTTTTCAGACTGGCCCTGTCATTTTAGTTTTTACTTTGCATAGAGGAGGACAGTTTAATGGCTATGCTCGCTTTACAGGCGAGAAAACAGATGATAAATGCCCAGATATTACTAATGTTGGTCCCACACTTGGACCACTTTACAAGGTAAGCAGTTTTGGTCTCTTATTCTGTACTGACTTATTTAATACCTTCATTATTTCTATCTTAATAGCTTTCTAGTTGCTGTTTTACAGTATACCTGAGTCCATGAAAAAATAATGGACTTAACCCTTTCAGGGTCCGTGTCGTAGATCTACGGCTTTACTTTCAGGGTCCAAACCGTAGATCTAGGCCATGAGCTCAGCTCACTCTGATAAGCTGTGAGTGGTAAATTGGGGCCTAGATATGAGAGAATACATCCATGTGGTATGTGTGCACTACATAAAACAAATCCTGCAGCACACAGTGTATAATGAGAGAAAAAAAACTGAGACCGCGATTTTCGATTAAAACAGCAATTTTGCAGTGTTTTTTTTTTTTGTATGTTTTTTATAGTTGTATTTGCGATTTCTTAGTCTCATTTGATAGAATGGAAGACATATTACAGAAATAGAGATGATTTTGGTGGTTTTAGCACTGGAAAATGGCTTGAAACTGAGCTCAAAGTAGCGAAATGTTAAATTTTTCCCATGTTCAAAAGTAAACAAACGACTCACAGTCTAATACCCCAGTGGTGGGTTGATATACTTCACAAATGTGGTGATGATTTTTTACAATTGTTACAATATTTCATAACAGTAAATCTTTATTTTTTGGTTTGAATAAAAAAATTTATTATGTGAATAAAAAATCAAAAAAATGGAAATTCATTTGTAAAGCCTCAAAACATAACTAATGAACAGAGGAAATGTTAGTTTAGTTCCAGGAATACCTACATTGTTTATTCTGGACCCTATTTTGAAATTGGAATATTTTGAACTTTGTGTTAAATTGGCCAAATTACCAAATTCTGATCACTTTATTTTGTAGTTGAAACAGTTGACTTGGCGATTTCTTGTGCTCAATCGATAGAATAGAAGTAATACTAGTGAAATAGCTAAGAATTTGGTCAACTAGAATAATGTAATTGGCCTAAAATGGGAGTCAGAGTCGGCAAAATCGCCGATTTGTAAATATCGCTGACACATCAAAATTCGCAAGAGCATAATTTTGTCAATTTTCCATCAAATTTCGTACTTTTTGTTTTATTACCTTCAGAAAAAGATTCTCTACCATTTCATAAAAAAATAACAAAAATTTTTTTTTAAATTCTTGGACCCTGGTGCACACTTTGAAATTTGGCCTATGGACCCTGAAAGGGTTAAGACTTATGTTTCTGGGCCACTTTTTTTTTTTATATATATTTATTTATTTATTTATTTATACTGTCACCTTTCTATTCAAGTATGCATTTGTTCCCAAGAAAACACCTCAGAGTTGCTATTTTAAGCCAAATACAAGGTCAGAATTTAGTTTTTTCCCATCATGCACTGTGTAGAGCAGAATTATTTTTTATATAGTGCACATTAACTGCTCAGATGTATTCTCTCATGTCTGAGTCAAAATTTACTGCTCATAGCTCATCCGAGGAAGCTGAGCTCAAAATGTAGAGTTACCTAAGCAATCCTGGTATCAGTAACATAGATATATGGGCAAAACAGTGAAAGTGTTTAGTGTAATTACACATGAAAAGTGATGTGGAAACTTGTTGCAGTAATGTTTGCTGACTCAAACTTTGGTGTACCAGGCTTTTGGTGTAAAAACAATGCAGATGCCATCAGCTACTTTAAAAGTGCATGGAACAAAGTGCCTTAGTCAACACTAAATTGCAGGTTGGGAAAATTATGGCCTAGATTGGTGAATAATTTCACAGATTTCCCTTCAGTTGAGAGCCAGGTGCTAGAAATTGCTTACCTGGCAAGGTGATTGTGAGGTGAGGGTTTTGAAGATATGCAGAAAGATGTGAATGAGCTCTTAGAAGACGAAGAAAAAGGTCCTGAGGAAATATCTCAGAGCTTAATTCCCAGATGCAAAGGAGAAGGATAAAGGAAGAACATTAAGAAAAACAGTGAGCATTGCAACAGTTACATGAGCATTTCCATATTCTTGGTAAAGTTACAGTGCTTTTTTTTTTTCACCAAAGATTACCCTGACAAAGCTAGAAGCACTGCTCTGAAATGGGGTCTGGAGCAGCTGATGATGCCTTACCATCAGCTACATAAGGCAGAGCAAGGTAAATCAGATCAAAGTTGCATTGGGGAATTCCTCGGTACTACAGTACAACCATTAACATTAGCGCAAGAGCCATCCACCTTAACCAACGATCCACAACCTCCGCCTCAGCCCAGTAGGGCCACACCATATTTCTTCACTCCTTTCAAAATCATCAATATACACCAGCAACCAGAATTTAAGATAAGAAATATTGTTTATGTAGTCTTTGTAGCCATTACTATTGTATTAAACTTAACACATCACTATATCCAGCTACAATTACACTTTTATCATTTTATAAAATATATTATAGACCTACCCCAAAAATAATTTGCTTGCCATTTTTTCCAATATGTATTTCATTCTGTTTTACACAATTTTTTGATTAGACACCATTTTCAAAAACATAACTATCATCTTTATCAACAGTCAGCTGTACTCTCAAGATATTCATTAAGTTAGATACTTAATATATTTAGAATTTAAAGCATTACTGAATTGCAATTATACATTTTTTTTTTTTTCTTGTACCATTACAGATCGAGTGGGTGAAAAAGTGGAACATAGGTTTTCACCAGACTCGAAGACTGTACAACCCCTACAATGACAACATGCAAGTTCACATGAGCAGGGATGGGCAGGTAGGTATTCTGAGTCTAGTCAGTATAACATGCATAAAATAAGTGAGTTCTGGCCATGATAATCATGAACAGTTAAAATAAAAAAAAGGTCTCATTCAAGAATTGCTCCCCATGGGAAAGTGGGACTGAATTCTTCCTCCGTAAGTCATGCGTGTCATGAGAGGCGACTACAATGCTGGGAGCAAGGGGCTAGTAACCCCTTCTCCTGTATAAATTACTAAATGTAAAAAAAGAAAGACTTTCATTTTTCTTTTTGGGGTCACCTTGCTTTGGTGGGATACGGCTGGTTAGTTAAAAAAAAAATCAATAATTGTGCAGTTTGGAATACAGTGGACCCCCAGTATTCGATGGCATCGGTATTCGATGCATTTTAACGCAAAAATTTTGCCTCGGTATCCAATTGAAAACCCGGTATTCGATACGATTCGTACAAGACGTGTCCATGTGTGGCCTGAACTGCCCCTTGTGTGCCAGCGTTTACAAGCCAGCCAGTGTGCGCACATCTAAGGATACATTCGGTACATTCCATATCCATATTATCACTGTTTTTGGTGCTTGTTTCTGCAAAATAAGTCACCATGGGCCCCAAGAAAGCTTCTAGTGCCAACCCTGTGGTAAAAAGGGTGAGAATTAGTATGGAAATTAAGAAAGATTTTGAAGGGTTTGGGGCTAACCCTGAGAAGCCTATGCCAGTTGTGGAATCCATTGTGCCTACTTCAAAAATTAAGGAAATGTGTGCACAGTGGGTTGAAGTGCAAACCTTTATGGATGAAAATCACCCTAACACAGCTATTGCAAGCCGTGCTGGTGACTATTACAATGACAATGTTGTGGCCCATTTTAGACAAATTGTAAAGGAACGGGAGGTACAGAGCTCTATGGACAGATTTGTTGTGCGACAGAGGTCCAGTGACTCTCAAGCTGGTCCTAGTGGCATTAATAGAAGAAGGGAAGTAACCCCGGAAAAGGACTTGCTACCTCAAGTCCTAATGGAAGGGGATTCCCCTTCTAAACACCAACACCATCCACACTCTCCCCTCCTCCCATTCCATCAGTCATCACCAGATCTTCAATAAAGGTAAGTGTCATGTAACTGTGCATGTCTTCTTCAGTTTGTGTGTATTAAAATTAATATTTCATGTGGTAAAAAAAATTTTTTTTCATACTTTTGGGTGTCTTGCACGGATTAATTTGATTTCCATTATTTCTTATGGGGAAAATTGATTCGCTTTTCGATATTTTCGGTATTCGATGAGCTCTCAGGAACGGATTAATATCGAATACCGGGGGTCCACTGTATTAGAAAATAGTCATAATAAATGTTACGTACCTGACAGTGAGAGAAGTGTAGAGGAGAGAGATTCTGTGAGGTGCTAAGTGAATGTTTTAAGGAATTTGCAAACAAGTGAGTCAAAATAATTCTGGGATACCTTGATACTAAAGTAGGAAATGCTGTTGTAGAAAATTATTAACTAGAATGAATACAGCTTTCAGACCCATTCAGTGAGCCATATCACAGTACTCATGGGTACTGAAGATAAGGAATTGTATGTGTAACATTTGAATGTCTTTATTTGTCTTCAAACAAAGATATCTGGATGTTGAACATATGTCTAATTCCTCAGCTTGTCAGTCTTCTATACCTTTGTTGTAATGATGCTAAAGATACAGCCGTAAGTTATTTAAATAATAGCGAAATTTAATAGTATTTTTTTTTTTCAACAAGTCAGCTCTCTGCCACCAAAGCAGGGTGACCCAAAAAGAAAGAAAATCCCCAAAAAGAAAATACTTTCATCATCATTCAACACTTTCACCTCACTCATACATAATAACTGTCTTTGCAGAGGTGCTCAGATACAACTGTTTAGAAGCATATATAAAGATATATAACATATCCCTCCAAACTGCCAATATCCCAAACCCCTCCTTTAAAGTGCAGGCATTGTACTTCCCATTTCCAGTACTCAAGTCTGGCTGTATAAAAATAAACGGTTTCCCTGAATCCCTTCACTAAATATTACCCTGCTCACACTCCAGTAGCTCGTCGGGTCCCAACAACCATTCGTCTCCATTCAAAATGTATAGTATAGGATATGTTGTGTATCTTTATATATAGTACAGTGGACCCCCACTTAATGATCACCTCCCAATGCAACCAATTATGTAAGTGTATTTATGTAAGTGCATTTGTACGTGTATGTTTGGGGGTCTGAAATGAACTAATCTACTTCACAGTATTCCTTATGGGAACAAATTCGGTCAGTACTGGCACCTGAACATACTTCTGGAATGAAAAAATATCGTTAACCGGGGGTCCACTGTACTTCTAAACTTGTATTCTGAGCACGTCTGCAAAAACAGTGATTATGTGTGAGTGAGGTGAAAGTGTTGAATGATGATGAAAGTATTTTCTTTTTGGGGATTTTCTTTCTTTTTGGGTCACCCTGCCTCGGTGGGAGATGGCCGACTTGTTTAAAAAAAAAAAAGTATATATATATATATATATATATATATATATATATATACATGTATATGTTTTTCTTTTTCAACAAGTTGGCTATCTCCCACCGAGGCAGGGTAACCCAAAAAGAAAGAAAATCCCCAAAAAGAAAATACTTTTATCATCATTGAACACTTTCACCTCACTCATACATAATCACTGTCTTTGCAGAGGTGCCCAGATACAACAGTTTAGAAGCATATATAAAGATATACAAATATATTCCTTGTGAGGGAAAAGTTCCACAGATAGGAGTAGCGAGCGAGTATATGGTAACGATAGTTTGATTGCTGACTGCTTCTTAAGGTAGGGTCAGTCTCGCTCCCGCTATCCCCTCCCCCCCCTTTTTCCCCACCCCGAAAGGTGACGTGTGGGGCTCCAGCCAAACAGTAATCACTCGACTCACAGCTCCCAGCACAACTGTAAGTAAAAGCCTCTGCTCCTATTCTAGTGGATATTGTTGAAAGCTTCACTTTTGACCAATAATAAACTTAGTCCTTTCAGTTTTAAACTCCACATAAGACTTTTCGATAATCACCACCTTTTTTAAGTATCTTGCACTTATCATGGAGAGTGATTTCTTAAGCAGTGGGTAACCTGTCTCTCTGTCCAGCTTGGAATGACAGATCGGGTCACCTGCTAACCAACGAGAAGTGTTGAAGGAGACGGACTGAAAACGGTCTTGGGACGTCACTTCATGATCTACCTACCTGATTAATTGTACAGGACACTACCCCTCATCTTTGCAGTGGTAAAGAACCTGCGTTCCTGTCATCTGGACTGATTATTTAAGGCTATAGACTCTGTGAAGAACTAGTCGTTGGGTTGTCACTCAACACCTGTGACCCCCCCCCCCTCATCAGCAACGGCTACAATTTCTACAAGACGGTGTCAACCTCAGCCAGACACCCCAGTATAACTGTACATATTAGCGTTGAATTCAAATGTCATTTTTCCATTTCATTTTTCATTTTTCTTTCAAGTAGGATACACCTTCATATTTCAATGTTTTATCTTTGCATTAATAAATAATAAAGTGTTTACCTTTGTGAATTATTATTTCTTTTTCTATTCATTAATTTTCCTAAGGAGGAGCCAGCCTTGGTAATACTGTCTGAAGTTGTTACAGGGCTGAGTAAGCCTTCACATTCCTCCAAACTGCCAATATCCCAAACCCCTCCTTTAAAGCGCAGGCATTGTACTTCCCATTTCCAGTACTCAAGTCCGGCTATATAAAAATAATTGGTTTCCCTGAATCCCTTCACTAAATATTACGCAGCTCACACTCCAACAGCTCATCAGGTTCCAAAAACCATTCATCTCCATTCACTCCTATCTAACATGCTCACACATGCTTGCTGGAAGTCCAAGCCCCTCGCCCACAAAACCTCCTTTACCCCCTCTCTCCAATCTTTTCGAGGACGACCCCTACCTCGCCTTCCTTCCTCTACGGATTTATACGCTCTCCACGTCATTCTACTTTGATCCACTCTCTCTAAATGACCAAACCACCTCAACAACCCCTCTTCAGCCCTCTGACTAATACTTTTATTAACTCCACACCTTCTCTTAATTTCCACACTCCAGATTTTCTGCATAATACTTACACTACACATTATACTTAGACAGGACATCTCAACTTCCTCCTTGCTGCAGTATTTACAACCCAAGCTTCATACCCATATAAGAGAATTGGTGTATGTATACAGTAGGGCCCCACTTATACGGCAGGTTAGGTTCCAGGCTACCGCCGTAAAGTGGAACACCCTTTTTTTCCACTTATAAATGCATACAAACACTAGATAACAAGTTTACACTAACATATATTAAGTTAGCAATAAAACCAGGCATCAAAAAACAATAAAAAAGTACAATACACACATAGTGCACTCATTACTTACCTTAAAATATTTATAGTCTTAATCTAGGGTGAGACAAGTGTATTTTTGTAAGAAAAAAAGTGGGGTTATGGTTAGCCAGGCTACCTTACGGGCCACCCTACCCCACTACTATTTTTTTTTTGAATTTGGGCATCCCAGGCGATAAAATGTAAAATACATTTCATCATTACTTACCAAAAAATATGGGGTGAGGAGAGTATTAAAAAAAATCAAGTGGGTATGTATGGTGTCCCCGGGCTACCATCCCAGGCCAACCCACCCCAAAATTTTTTTCTATGATATTTAAGCCCCCAGAGCGATAAAATGTAATACAGTTCACTCATTATTCCCTTTAAAAAATATTTGAGTCTTAATGTTGGGTCAGGAGAAGAAAAGAGAAAAAACGAATAAATGGAGAGAGAAAAAAATGAGGCTGGAGAGGCAGGGCAGAGTTATGAAAAACAAACCAGGCGAAGGTAAGTTTGTAAACAAACAAAGTGTAAAATTGGGTTTGTGTAAAGTTGTCTTACATTGTATGTAAAATAAATAAAGAAGAACACTCCCTTCTCATTAACATCATTTTGGAAAAAAATGATGCTTGAGTGAAGGCAATGGAAGTAAGTCACTCTGATTTTTTGGGTTATCCTAGGTTCTCTCAAATGTTATGTATGATATCTATGTATCACAGGGAGGGCCCGGGTTCGTTCCCGGCGGGTGGAAACATTTCGCACGTTTCCTTACACCTTTGCCCTGTTCCCCCTAGAGCAAATAGGTACCGGGTTTTGTCGACTGGTGGGGTCGCATCCGGGGGAAAAGATTAAGGACCCAAGGGAAAATTAAGTTGACAGCCCTCGATGCGCACTGATTTTTTGGGTTTTTCCCCTGGGTGGTAACCCTCCGGGGTTAAAAATCCCGAAAAAAAATCTTATCTTTATTTCTTAAAAGTTTTTTTTGGGGGTATACCTTAAACTTTTCAATAAAAAAAAATTTTATTTTTAAGTTACCCCGTAACACTTTTTCTCGGTTGATTAAAAAATTTTTCTTGGTCATTGGGCAAGTTTCGGGCTACCAATCTCAATTTTGTTTATTTATTCTATTGTGGGGTGTTTTTATCTTTTTTAGTTATGATGTTTTATTATAAATTTTGAAAAAAAAATTCAGATGGTTAAAATGAAAGGTATATTCCCCCGTAATATACGCATTTAATGAGACTCTGATTATTATTATTATATTATTTCTAATATGGCATTTTTCTTTTTTGTCTGCTCCAAAACCCATTTTTTTTTATTTTTTTAGTGGGGTTTTTACAAATTTATTTTTAGCAGGTTTATTTTTAAAATTTGAAAAAAAATCAGTGGTTAATAAAATGTGTATTTCTTTCGCCAAAAGAGTTGTTTTATTATCTTACTAAAGGGTTTAGGATTGCCTTTTTTTGATTTTTAATTTGTCCTGCTGAGCAATAGTAAGCTTTTTGGTACGGTTTGTATAAATTGGTTTTTAGTCTTTTTTTCGGGTCGCCGTGAAGGGGTGGGGTGTAAAAATGTTGTTCTGCGCCCAAAAATTTGGGAAAGACTAAGGGAAGAGAAAATTGGGTTCCCGGGGGGCGTAAAACAAAAAATTAGGCGCCGTTTGTTGTGGGAACCCCCGGCTCGGGGTCACCCTGTTTCCCATGTCTCGAATAGCTCTCCCCCCCGGAAAAATTGGGGACCCCTTTCCTTTGTTTGTTTGACACTGAGGGAAGGGGAAATGAAGATGTTTACGGCTTTTGAAAAGTAGTGACCGAAAAAAAATGAAGGATATCGATTAATGTGCAGAAAAACCCCGAGATCCTCGCCCTTCTACCTCTGGTGGGGCACTGTGATCACCGTGGGGTTTTCCTAAAGTAAGAGAAACTAATATTTTCCGTGGCCCGGGCCTCTGACTTCAGAAATGACGATGATTCTGAGGGGATTGTGATTTTATTGCGCCGCGATCTTGAGGTGATGTGAGGAAACATATTCCCCAGTAAAGCGTCGGGTATCCCCCGCCTCAGCGCCGGGTAGGTACCCATGCTGTGCCCAGGGGCGGGGTACATCCCCGGGGTACATCCCGGGTACATCCCGTGGCCCCCACCGTTTTAGGTGTGATGGAGGATGTGTGGCTACACTTGGTGGATGGGCCCCAGACATCAGTGGATGGTGTTAGTGGGGTGGTGGGTTTGGTGGGGGGGCACCCCCATGCGTGACTCGCTGTGCCCGCGGGAACCCCCCTGCTGACGTCAGTTCAAGGGCAAAGCGGGCGTCACCCCCCGCCCGCCCCAACCACCCGTACAACCGGGCCCTTTTGTCCAGTATCCACCCGCAAACCGTATCTGGGATTGGGGCAAAATCCCAATTTTGTTCCCAGCCCTCCCCCTTTTAGACTCGCAAAGTGGAATTTCCCACCTTCCCCCTTGGAACCCGGCCCAAAGAATGGGAAATTTTTTGAAATTTTTCTTTGACCAGCCCTTGATGGAAATTATTGTCAGGGAAGTAATAAGTATTTTCGTACACCCTGGAAAATTTTCATCTTTACCACGTCAAGAAAACAGGGGGAAAGAGCGATGTTGCAGAAATGTTTTTCTTTTTGCAACAATAATGCTTAGCCCCACGTTATAAGCATAATATTTTAAAGTATGGTCCACAGGGTCGGGGTAATTTTTAACCCCCTCCTTTAGTGAAAATATACCAGTGAAAGGTTTATCTTACTGTTACGTATGTTGCATTCCTGACAAAAAACCCCCCCTGACAGAAGTGACAGGTTATACAAGATTTAAAAAATTTTTTTGTTCTCAAACAAAGTTTGGAATACTTTTTCCCTTTAGAATCTTGTAATTTAGGTCTTTTTTTTGTTCAAAAGGTAGACTGTTTCAAGGTATATCCGAGCAAGAGGAACCCCCTTTTGGGTTTAAAATTTTTTGTACTCTGTGATTGTGCAGTGGGTGGTGTTGGATATTTTTGTTCACGGGGAGTAAAAATTGAAAAATACAAAAATGTTTTGGGAATCAGGTGAGTAGGAGAAACATGTGGCACCTTTTGGTAAGGGGGCCAACATTTTACCCAACTGGTACACAAAACCCTTACTCAGTGATTTCATGCGAGTGAACAAGACAGTGTGTGTGGCAAGTGCGTTCTAAACGTAAAAAAATTGCCCAGGGCCCAAAGAGGTGTTCGTGGTGATGACGTGCAGGGTTTACGCCAATGACATCATGGGTTACGTGGGGTGACAAAGGATTTCACATTGTTGACAACCCTTCACCCTAATGAAATGCAAGACAGTGGCAAAGTTTTATCGAGTGCCAAAGAACGTATTTGAAAACCGTGCAGTGAGATTATAACAAAACATGCGCTTGGTTGACAAAGGGGACATTTCAGTTGTTTTGTTGACTGTGTTGTAAGAGTTACAAGGGACATGAAACTTTTTTTCCATCTCTGGAATTTCAATGCTGAATGATATAATATGTACCCAAAAAAGATGGTAACGACCACCCTATGGGAATTTGTTTGTCTGTTGTCGAAAATCATAATGAAGTACCAGGCAACAACACCTGCAATACAACATGGTCCTCGAATTACCAATTACCCAAGCATTTTGAGGAAAAAGGTGATCATTTCATATACAGCTTCCTTCAACTCAAAAAAAAATTTGTCGAAGAGATGCATTTTCTTGCAAAACAAAACGACGGCAAAAAGACGCAAAGAACTCGGTTTTGTGGAGGGGAAAGTAAGGTGCCCCTTTTGCGGTGCCTTTTTTCAAAGGGTTCCACAAGCTCCAGCAGTTCTAAAACCATGTCCGTGATTTTAAAATGTAAAATTTGTTTGAAATTTGTATTTTCAATATTTGTGCATGTTTATTGTTAAACAACAGTGGTAAACAATAATTGGGTAATAACTTTAGTGCGGTTTTTGGTTTAATACGTGGTTTATATATCAAATTTATACAGTTTGGTCTCTAGGCCCCAAATGTTAGTAGGAATAGAAAAAAATTGGAAAAGAAAAGAAAAAAAACAACTAAAACAACAAAATAATATATACGTGTATGTGGAATTCGTCGATGATGCCGCCACCACATCATTTTCTACAAACTTCTTGGCACTGTATCTCGGTAAGTACTGATCAGATTCTAATTTTTTTTGTTTTATTACCTTCACAAAAATATGCTCTTTAATTCTGTAAGAAAAAATAATTTTTTTTTTTTTTTTTCAAAATTTCTTGGACACTGGTGCGTGACTTCAGATTTTGGCCTTGGACCCTGAAAGGGTTAAAAACATTTGAAATTTTGGAGTTTCCAGACAAAATGGAGAGACTTAGTGCTTACTGAGCTCACGGAGAATGTAAACAAACAGGGTGGGGTGCGGTGACCGTATTAGAAAGTCAGGTGGGGGGCGCCGTATAGCGAGTTTTGGTCATAGTTTGAAATGACCGTATTAGTGGAACGCCGTAAAGTGAAACGCCGTAAAGCAGGGCCCTGCTGTATATATATATATACAGTGGACACCCGCTTTAAGATCACCTCCCAATGCGACCAATTATGTAAGTGTATTTATGTAAGTGCGTTTGTACGTGTATGTTTGGGGGTCTGAAATGGACTAATCTAATTCACAATATTCCTTATGGGAACAAATTTGGTCAGTACTGGCACCTGAACATACTTCTGGAATGAAAAAATATCGTAAACCGGGGGTCCACTGTGAGCAGGGTAATATTTAGTGAAGGGATTCAGGGAAACCGGTTATTTTCATATAGTCGGACTTAAGTCCTGGAAATGGGAAGTACAATGCCTGCACTTTAAAAGGAGGGGTTTGGGATATTGCAGTTTGGAGGGATATGTTGTGTATCTTTATATGTGTATGCTTCTAAACTGTTGTATTCTGAGCACCTCTGCAAAAACAGTGATAATGTGCGAGTGTGGTGAAAGTGTTGAATGATGATGAAAGTATTTTCTTTTTGGGGATCTTCTTTCTTTTTTTGGGGTCACCCTGCCTCGGTGGGAGACGGCCGACTTGTTGAAAAAAAAAATATATATATATTTTTTTATTATCACACTGGCCGATTCCCACCAGGCAGGGTGACCCGAAAAAGAAAAACTTTTCACCATCATTCACTCCATCACTGTCTTGCCAGAAGGGTGCTTTACTACAGTTTTTAAAACTGCAACATTAACACCCCTCCTTCAGAGTGCAGGCACTGTACTTCCCATCTCAGGACTCAAGTCCGGCCTGCCGGTTTCCGGAACCCCTTCATAAATGTTACTTTGCTCACAATCGAACAGCACGTCAAGTTTTAAAAAACCACTTGTTTCCATTCACTCCTATCAAAACGTCCGCACCCTGCTGAATTCCAAGCCCCTCCACAAAAACCTCCTTTACCCCCCTCCCTCAACCTTTCCTAGGCCGACCCCTACCCGCCTCCTTCCCACAGATGAAACTCTTGAAGTTTTTTCCCCTTTTTCGCTCCATTCTTTTTCCACTGTCCAACCCCTCAAAAACCCTTTCCTCAGCCCCTGACAACGTTTGGTAATCCCCCCCCCCTCCTAATTTCCCAAAACAATTCCTGCATTTAAAATTCACACCACACATTGTCTCAACATGACTTCCACTGCCTCCAGCCTTCTCCTCGCGCAACATTCTCCCCCATGCTTAAACCCCCATATAAGGCGGGGAAAAACATACCCATACTTCCCCCCTTTGCCTCCAAGGCAAAGAAATATATATAATATTATATAATAATATATAAAAATATATATAAATATATTATAAGGGGGCCCCATTTATAGGGCGGGTTGGGTTTCCGGCTACCGCGAAAGGGAAACGCCGTTAAGGGAACACCCTTTTTTTTTCCACTTACAAATGCATACAAAACAGATACAATTTTCACAAACATATTTTATGTTAGAAATAGAACCGGGCATCAAAAAACAATAAAAAGTACAATACACACGGGCACTCTTTACTTACCTTAAAATTTTTATAGTTTTAATTAGGGTGAGACAAGCAGTGTTTATTGTAAGAAATAAAGGGGTATGTAGGGTAGTCAGCCTGGCTACCAACCAGGCCAACCCACCCCCCATACTTTTCTATGATTTTTTAGAAATCCCAGAGCGATAAAATTTTATACAGTTCATCATTACTTCCCTTAAATTGGGTGAAATGAGATTTTTTATTGTAAAAATAAAGTGTGGTATGTATGGTAGCAGCCGGCTCCTACCAGAGAAAAGAATGAGTGAAATGAGAGAGGGGGGCGCTTTAGTAAAAAAAACCCAGGGAAAGGGTAAGTTTTGTAAACGTGTACCGTCTGGTTTGGGTACAAGTTACTTGTGTACGGTTTTTTCTCAAATTGAAGGGAAAGGGGAGAGTTTTTTAAAAGGGAGATTTAAAGAGGTTTGGGAAAAGAAAAGGGAAATATTTTGGGGAATTGTTAAATGTTGATGAAGATAGGGAAGCTGTGTTTCGTGTAGGGGGCAAGGAGGAATAAATCTTGTAGGAGTGAGGAAGGCCATTGTGAGTGGGGGGGAATTGTGGGGGCAGAGGTAAAAGAAAGGGGGAAAGGGGCGCCGGGGTTTGATGGATAAAGATAGAAATGTTAAAAGCGGGTGGGGATATGTTTTGGAGGGGTTTGGTGCAATTTTTTAAATAAATTTGGGAAAAGGGGGTGGGGGGTACCGGGGTTTGGCAGAGAGCATGCATATTCCTTTGTAAAAAGGCAAGGGGATAAAAGAGAGTGAAAAAAATTATGGGGGAAAAATCTGTTGGGGTACCGGGAAGTGTATGGTAAATTATAATTTGAAAGAAAAGAGTAAAGGGGGGTAGGGAAAACAATTTAAAAAGGGAGCTTTAGGGAAAGGTAGGGGTTTGGGACCGGGTTTTACGTGAAACTAAAGTGAACAGAATTTAGAAAAGGGCTAAAGAGGTCTTTGTGGCTTTTATGGATTTGGAAAAGGAAGACAGGTGGATGGGGGGGGGGAATGTGGCTTGTTGCAATGTAGGTGTAGGAGGTAGGTTACTGAAAGCAGTGAAGAGTTTTTACGAATATGGGGCTAAAAGTTAGAGTATGTGGGGAAAGAGGAAATTTTTTTTCCCATAAAAGTAGGCCCCTTAGAAAAGGATGTTGAGTCACCGTGGTTGTTTAATTTTTTTAAGATGGGGTTGAAAAGGAAGTAAAGCGGGGTTTTGGCAAGAGGCGTGGAGTTAAAAAAAAAGAATCACCCCAAAAAGTGGATTTGCACACTGTCTTTCTGATGACACTGTGTTTGGGATTTGAAGAAAAAGTTGCAAAAGATTGGGGGATGTTTTGGGGGTGGGGTGTGCAAAAGAAAAAAATTAAAGGTGAATACAGGAAAGAGTGGTTAAGGATACCAAAAAATTGGGTGAGAAAGATTGAATATCAATTGGGGGAGAGAGTATGGGGGGTGAACGTATTCAGATTTTTGGGGAGTGCGGTCAGGGGATGGGTCTATAAAAGGGGGAATAAGAAGATGAGGGAAAAAGGTGAGTGGTGCACTTGGGAGTCTGTGGGAAAAGAATTTTGTCCTTGGGGCAAAGAGGGGAATGTTGGAGTATTTTTTACAACGTCTTTATGGGTTAGCGTGGGTGATGAATGTTGCAGCGAGGAGAAGGGGGAGCAGGGGAATTATGCTGAGGGCAATGTGTGGGTGAATATTTTCAGAGAATTCGAGTTTGGAAGTTAGGAAGGGGGGGTTCCCAAAAACGTTGCCAAGGGGGGGAAAAGGGTTTTGAGGGGGTTCGGACATGTAGAAAATGGAGCGAAACGAATGACTTCAAGGTGTAAAAAGTCTTTTGGGGGAGGAAGGCGGGGGGGGGTGGGCCTGGGAAAGGGTTTGGAGGGGGGGGGTAAAAGGGGGTTTTTTGTGTGCGAGGGGCTTGGACTTCAGCGGCAGCGTGAGCGGTTTGTAGGAGTAAATGGAGAAAAAGGGTTTTTAATACTTGACGTGCTTTTGGAGTGTGACAAAGTAACATTTTAAGGGATTCCGGGAAACCGCAGGCCGGATTTGACCCCTGGAGAGGGGAAACAGTGCCGCACTCTGAAGGGGGGGTGTTAATGTTGCAGTTTAAAACTGAGTGTAAAGCACCCTTTGGAAGAAGGATGGAGGGGAAGAGGGTGAAAGTTTTTTTTTTGGCCCCCCCGCCTTGGTGGGAATCGGCCGGTGTGATAATAAAAAAAAAAAAAAAAAATAAAAAAGAACACTCCCACCCATTAACATCTTTTTTGAGAAGAAAGTGCTCTGAGGAAGGCAAGGGAAATAAAAGTCACTCTGCTTTTTTGGGTTACCCTGGGTTCTTACACATATGTTACGTTTATTTATGTATCGTTTTATTATAAAATTTTTTGAAAAAAATATCAGGGAGGGATAAGAAAAGTTATATTAACGAAATATACAACTTTAATATACACCGACTCAGACGCGAAACAAAAAAACAAACTAAAAGGGGTGTGGACGATCACCGGTAGGGCGAAATAGACGGTATTAATACGTGTCCATTTTATTTTCTTCATGTACTTTGTAAGAGTTTTGTGAAACTTTACCTTATAATATTTTTGTTATTATTATAAAAATTTAAAATCCGAAACAAATACTTTACACGTGTAAAATTAGTACAAAATTTTATACTAAAAGTGAAGGCATACGAAAGGAATATTTTTCTACAGTTTATCCCATAACAGGTGACGGGCTAGAGAAAGAAAATTCTTCCGACATTTCTACAAACCTTTTGGTAAACATCTCATATATTTGTATAAATTTTTTATACTGGGGTGCATGTATCATTTTTGTGTTTACATAAGTGTTTTTTATATAATTTTGAAAAAAATAATAGATAAGGGAAATGTCTATATTAACAAAAAGCGACTTTAAAATGCGCCCAAGAGTTAAAATTATTAAAATTTTTATTATTTTTATATTTTTTGCATCAAGATAAGAGACTTTAGTGATTTTAATGTGTCCCTACATCCCAAGACAGGTGAAAGTTTTTTGGGTACGGGTGTACAAATTTATCAAGTACAATACATATAAAAATACAAAAAATTTTTAAACACTTGAAATTTTTGGGAAATTTCCAGACATAAAAAGGGAGATGTGCTCAGGGAGGATGTAAACAAAACTCGGTGGGGCGCTGTGAAAACCTATTAGAAAGACAGGGGGGGGGAGCCGTATAGGAGTTTTGGCTATTTTGAAAACCATATTACGGGAACCCTAAAGTGAAACGCCCTAAAGCGGGGGGCCCCAGGTGTAAAAATAATGGGAGCCCTTTGATTGAACTTTGTATAAAAGGGGTTTAGTTAGGAATACAATTTTTAAGAAAAAGAGGTAAATAAGTATACACGATATAGTAGGCGAAATGACAGTAGTTTTTTGGATTATGTATTGGTAGATAAAAAACTGTTTAGTGAATTAGGGTGTACTTTTAAGAGGGGGCCCCAGATAATCGATCACTTTTTAGTTGTAGCTACACTGAGATAAAAGGTAAAAGGGAAAACAAGAGAATTAGAAGACAGGGGAAAAGAGAGGTGAAGGTTTAAAACTAAAAGAGGGGGCATTAGGGGAAAATATAAACAGCTATTGGAGGGTGATGGGGTAATGAGAGCATAGGCAATGGGGTCGAAGAGGTATGGGGTAGGTTTAAAAAATTTGTTAGAGTGTTCACAGAAGTTTTGGTTACGGGGAAATGGGGGCAGGGGGAAAGGAGGATTGGGGGAATGATGATGTAAAAGAGTAGTAAGGGGGAAAAAATTAGCATAGAGAAATTTTTTAAAAAAGTAAAGTGATGCAAAGGGGGGAAAGATATGGAGAAAAAGAAGGGTTTAAAAAGGTGGTGAAACAATGTAAAAAAAAGAGCAAATGAGAGAGTGGGTAGATGTTTTCAACAAATTTTTTTTTAAAATAAGAAAAAGTTTTGGGGGGAATTAACAAGTAAGAAAACCCCAGAGAACAAATTGATTTTTCAGTTAAAAAAAGGAGAGGAGATTATTAAAAAGGAGATTAGAGGATTGGGAAGATGGAAGGAAATTTTTGGAATTGTTAAAAGTTGATGAAGAGGGAAGCGTGATTTCGTGTATAGGGCAAGGAGGAATAACATCTTAGGAGTGAGGAAGAGCCGTTTGAGGTGGGGGAAGTTCGTGAGGCAGTAGGTAAAAAGAAAGGGGGGAAAGGGAGCCGGATTGATGGATAAAGATAGAAATGTTAAAAGCAGTGGGGATAAAGTTTTGGAGTGGTTGGGCTTATTTTTAAAAATTAGGAAGAGGGAAGGTTTGGGATTGGGGAGAAAAGCATAGTTCCTTTGTATAAAGGCAAAGGGATAAAAAAAGTGCAAAAATTTAGGGGGATAAGTCTGTTGATGACCCGGTAAAGTGTTGGTAAGTTATAATTAAAAATTAAGAGTAAACGGAGAATAGGATGCAATGAACAAGAGGCTTTAGGAAAGGTAGGGGTGTGTGGACCGGTGTTTTCCCGGGAAAAAAAATAAGTGAAAAGTATTTAGAAAGGGAAAGAGGCTTTTTGGCATTTTTGGGTTTGGAAAAAGGGGTAGACAGGGTGGGTAGGGGGGCAAATTTGGGAGATGTTTCAAAGGGATGTTAGGAGGGAGGTTACTGAAAGCATAAGAGTTTTTACGAGGATATGGGGCTCAAATTGAGTATTTGGAAAAGGGAAATTTTTTTCCCGTAAAAGTGGCCTTAACAAGGATGTGTGTGTCACCCTTTGTTTAAATATTTTTAGATGGGGGGTAAGAGAAGTAAATGCGGGGTCTTGGGGAAGAGGCGGGAGTTAAAAGATAAAAAAACACACACAAAAATGGGAGTTCACAGCTGCTCTTTGTGATGACACTGTGCTTTGGGGGATTCGAAGAGAAGTTGCGAGATTGGGGGATGAATTTTTGGGAGGGGGTGCAAAAGAAAAAATTAAAGGGGAATACAGGAAAGGTAAGGTTTAAAGGGTAACAAAAAGATTAGGTGATGAAAGATTTAATATCAATTGGAGGGAAAGTATGGGGGAGGTAACTATTCAATATTTGGGGGTGGGCGGGCAGCGGGTGGGTCTATAAAAATGAGGTGAATCTAGAATTTATGAGGGAAAAGAGGAGGGTGCCAGGGGTCTGGGGCAAAGAACCTTGTCCTTGGAGGAAGAGGGGAAGTATAGAGTATAGTTTTAAAAAACCTCTTATAGGGTGTGAAGGTGGGGGAGAAAGTTTCCCGCGAGGGGAAGGTGGAGGCAGTGGGGATTCATGTCCCGAGGGCAATTGGGGGGGTGGTAAATAATGCAAAAATTCGAGTTTGGAAGTTTTTGGAGGGGTGGGGTTTCCAAAATGTTGTCCAGAGGCTGAGGAAGGGTTGTTTAGGGGTTTTGGACATGTAGAGAAATGGAGCGAAAAAAGAAGACTCAAGAGTGTATCTCTTTTTGGGGAAAGGGAAGGGGGGGTAGGGGTCGGCCCGGAAGGGTTTGGGGGGAGGGGGGAAGGAGGTTTTTTTTGTGCGAGGGGCTTGGGGGGCTTCCCGAGGCATGCGTGAGGTGTTTGATAGGGAATGGAGACAAAGGGTTTTTTAAAACTGATGCTGTTGGAGTGTGAGCAAAGTAACATTTTTGAAGGGGTTCAGGGGAAACCCGGGAGGCCACTTGAGCCTGGAATGGGAAGTACAGTGGCCTGCACTCTGAAGGGGGGTGTTAATGTTGCGTTTAAAAACTTAGTGTAAAGCACCCTTTTTGGCAAGACTGATGGTGAATGATGGTGAAAAATTTTTCTTTTTTGGGCCACCCCGCCTTGGGGGGAATCGGCCGGTGGATAAAAAAAAAAAAAAAAAAATATATATATATATATAATTATATTATATATATATATAATATATATATATATATATGTCCTGGGTTTAAATGAAAAAAAGCTGAAGGGGGGGGGGTTTTAATGGAGAAATAAATGGGATTAGGTCAGGGGTTTTTAAATAGGTTAGAGCAAAGAAGGAGTAGCCCCAAAAATTTGAAGGATAAGCTATGGCAGAAAAGAGGGACTACAAATGTAAAATTCAAGGATTTTGGATTAAAAAAAAAGTTGGATGTGAAAAGTGGGGGAAAAGTAAGCGTGTATGCACCGAGAAAAGAGAAAGTGTAGAGGAGAGAGAGAGATTCTGGAAATGTTGGTAAAAAAGCTGGGGAGTTTTTTAATCCAATGTGAGATAATGGTGGTTGGGGTTTCAAAGCTAAAGTGGGTAAAAATTTATGGAGGGAAGTAGGAAAAATTTTGGGGGGCCGGGGGAAATGAAAAAGGGGGAAACCCTTTTAAATTTACTATTGAGAAAGAAATTTGGGGAATAAGAAACATATTTTATGAAAAAGAGGATAAAAAATATACAAGGTATGATGTAGACTAATGAAAGTAGTTTGTTGATTTTGTATTGTGGGGTAAAAAGGTTGATGGGTAGCTCCGGATGTACATGTTTTAGAGGGGCAAATGATTATCGGATATTTTTAGTTTTTACTCGTTAGAGTAAGAGGTAGATGGGGGAAAAAGGAAGGTGGCAAAAAAAAAGTAAAGGGAGGTGGGAAAATTATAAACTAAGGGGGAGGGAAATTCGGGCGAGATAAAGGCTATTTGGGAGAAAGGTGGGGATAGTGCAAAGATGAGTTGGGGGGGTTGAAGAGGGTTTGGAATAGTTTTAAAAATGCATATTAGAATGTGGGGCAGAATTTTGTGTTATAGGGGGTGGGGCAGAGGAAAGAGGAGTGATTGGTGGAATGATGAAGGTAAAGTGTGATAAAAGAGAAAAAGTAGCTTACGAGATGTTTTAAAAGCAGAAGTGTTATAAGAAGAGCAGAGTATATGGAGAAAAAGAAAGATGAAAAGAGTGGTGAGAGATTTGCAAAAAGAGAGCAGATGAAGAGTGGGAGGCACTGTCAGAAATGTTAATGAAATAAGAAAAAATTTTGGAGTGTGTTAAACAAGTTAAGAAAGCCTAGGGAAAGTATGGATTTGTCAGTTAAGAACAGAGTAGGGGAGTTAGTAGATGGGGAGGGGGAGGTATTAGGTAGATGGCGAGAAAAATTTTGAGGAACTTTTAAATGTTGAGGAAGAAAGGGAGGCGGTAATTTCATGCACTGGCCAGGGAGTATACCATCTTTTAGGAGTGAAGAAGAGCAGAATGTAAGTGTGGTGGAGGTACGTGAGGCATTACGTAGAATGAAAGGGGTAAAGCAGCTGGAACTGAGGGGATCAGACAGAAATGTTAAAAGCAGGGGGGGATATAGTGTTGGAGTGGTTGGTACTTTTGTTTTAATAAATGTATGAAAGAGGGGAAGGTACCTAGGGATTGGCGGAGAGCATGTATAGTCCCTTTATATAAAGGGAAAGGGGACAAAAGAGATTGTAAAAATTATAGAGGAATAAGTTTACTGAGTATACCAGGAAAAGTATACGGTAGGGTTATAATTGAAAGAATTAGAGGTAAGACAGAATGTAGGATTGCGGATGAGCAGGGAGGCTTCAGAGTGGGTAGGGGATGTGTAGATCAAGTGTTTACATTGAAGCATATGTGTGTAAAGGTAGAAAGTTGAAAGTGAACATAGAAAAGAGTAAGGTGATGAGGGTATCAAATGATTTAGATAAAGAAAAATTGGATATCAAATTGGGGAGGAGGAGTATGGAAGAAGTGAATGTTTTCAAAAGGATACTTGGGAGTTGACCTGTCAGCGGATGGATTTATGAAGGATGAGGTTAATCATAGAATTGATGAGGGAAAAAAGGTGAGTGGTGCGTTGAGGTATATGTGGAGTTCCCAAAAAAAGTTATCTATGGATGCAAAGAAGGGAATGTATAAAATAAAAGTAGTACCAACACTCTTATGGGGTGTGAAGCTTGGGTGGTAAAAAGCAGCAGTGGGAGACGGTTGGGGGCAGTGGAGATGTCCCGTTCTTGGGCAATGTGTGGTGTAAATATTATGCAGAAAATTCAGAGTGTGGAAACTAGGAGAAGGTGTGTGGTTAATAAAAGCATTAGTCAGAGGGCAGAAGAGGGGTTTTGAGGTGGTTTGGTCATTTAGAGAGAATGGATCAAAGTAGAATGACATGGAAAGCATATAAATCTATAGGGAAGGGAAGGAGGGGTAGGGGTTGTCCTCGAAAGGGTTGGAAAGAGGGGGTAAAGGAGGTTTTGTGGGCAAGGGGCTTGGACTTCCAGCAAGCGTGCATGAGCGTGTTAGATAGGAGTGAATGGAGACGAATGATACTTGGGACCTGACGATCTGTTGGAGTGTGAGCAGGGTAATATTTAGTGAAGGGATTCAGGGAAACTGGTTATTTTCATATAGTCGGACTTGAGTCCTGGAAATGGGAAGTACAATGCCTGCACTTTAAAGGAGGGGTTTGGGATATTGGCAGTTTGGAGGGATATGTTGTGTATCTTTATACGTACAGTGGACCCCCGCATAACGATTACCTCCGAATGTGACCAATTATGTAAGTGTATTTATGTAAGTGCATTTGTACGTGTATGTTTGGGGGTCTGAAATGGACTAATCTACTTCACAATATTTCTTATGGGAACAAATTCGGTCGGTACTGGCACCTGAGCATACTTCTGGAGTGAAAAAATATCGTTAACCGGGGGTCCACTGTATATGCTTCTAAACTGTTGTATTCTGAGCACCTCTGCAAAAGCAGTGATAATGTGTGAGTGTGGTGAAAGTGTTGAATGATGATGAAAGTATTTTCTTTTTGGGGATTTTCTTTCTTTTTTGGGTCACCCTGCCTCAGTGGGAGACAGCCGACTTGTTGAAAAAAAAATATATATTTTTTTTTTTTGTAGCAAACCAGCCGTATCCCACCAAGGCAGGGTGACCCAAAAAAGAAAAACGAAAGTTTCTCTTTTTAAATTTAGTAATTTATACAGGAGAAGGGGTTACTAGCCCCTTACTCCTGGCATTTTAGTCGCCTCTTACGACACACATGGCTTATGGAGGAAGAATTCTGTTCCACTTCCCTGCAACAACAACTTGCACTGAATTTTAAATAACTTATTTATGCTCCTCTGCTAAAATTATTTTCTGTGGATACTTTTCATTATCTTCCATTTTGTGCAAGAAAGGTATAAAATACCGACAATATGAAAGTTAAGACACATGTGCAACATCTGGATATCTTTATTGCAGACGTTTCGCCATCCAGTGGCTTTATCAATACAGATTCTAGGACATAATAGGAAGACAGTAGAACTATATACAAAAGATGAGGTAATCAGTCCCTCGGCCTTGGAGTTAGTGTTCACAGCATCGTGGTGGAGGAGAATCTGGAGCAAAGGCAAGAAGACTGGCAGTTATATAGGCGTCAGTGGATAGGGACGGGCAGCAGACGAGGGCAGTCACTGGTAGGCAGGATTCCCCAGTGGAAGTAGGTCCTTCCCAAAGAGATGGGTTAGTTGCAGCAGCCGTGAAGAAGGTCTTGTAGATGTCCTCTGAACCAAGATTCCATGATGTTGCAGTGTCTGACAAGTTGTGCAAGAAAGGTATAAAATACCGACAATATGAAAGTTAAGACACATGTGCAACATCTGGATATCTTTATTGCAGACGTTTCGCCATCCAGTGGCTTTATCAATACAGATTCTAGGACATAATAGGAAGACAGTAGAACTATATACAAAAGATGAGGTAATCAGTCCCTCGGCCTTGGAGTTAGTGTTCACAGCATCGTGGTGGAGGAGAATCTGGAGCAAAGGCAAGAAGACTGGCGGTTATATAGGCGTCAGTGGATAGGGACGGGCAGCAGACGAGGGCAGTCACTGGTAGGCGGGATTCCCCAGTGGAAGTAGGTCCTTCCCAAAGAGATGGGTTAGTTGCAGCAGCTGTGAAGAAGGTCTTGTAGATGTCCTCTGAACCAAGATTCCATGATGTTGCAGTGTCTGACAAGTTGTGCAAGAAAGGTATAAAATACCGACAATATGAAAGTTAAGACACATGTGCAACATCTGGATATCTTTATTGCAGACGTTTCACCATCCAGTGGCTTTATCAATACAGATTCTAGGATATAATAGGAAGACAGTAGAACTATATACAAAAGATGAGGTAATCAGTCCCTCGGCCTTGGAGTTAGTGTTCACAGCATCGTGGTGGAGGAGAATCTGGAGCAAAGGCAAGAAGACTGGCGGAATCCCGCCTACCAGTGACTGCCCTCGTCTGCTGCCCGTCCCTATCCACTGACGCCTATATAACCGCCAGTCTTCTTGCCTTTGCTCCAGATTCTCCTCCACCACGATGCTGTGAACACTAACTCCAAGGCCGAGGGACTGATTACCTCATCTTTTGTATATAGTTCTACTGTCTTCCTATTATGTCCTAGAATCTGTATTGATAAAGCCACTGGATGGCGAAACGTCTGCAATAAAGATATCCAGATGTTGCACATGTGTCTTAACTTTCATCTTCCATTTTGCAAGAATGCTGAATATTTATAAATTATTTTTTTTATTGCAGGAAGTGGAAGCAAGCATTGGAGAACAACTGATACGACTTTGGGATAAGAATAGTGGAGGAAGCAACAGTAATGGTGGGGGCAACTATAAAGGTTCTAATACATATATGGTGGGTAGTGGTGGTCCTCCTATGATGCATGACCCTCAGGGTCCACCTCCACCTCGACATCCTCTCCACCCCTCACATATTGGAGCAGTTCATTCTCCCTTCCATCATCCCTTTGGAAGAAACTATGGAAATGGATATGGGTATAGTGGAAGCAGTGGTGGTAGTGGTGGGAATACCAGTGGTGGTGGCAGTGGAGGGGGCGGTAGTGGGAGTGGGGGAGGAGGAGGAGGAGGAGGTGGGGGAGGAGGAGGAGGATACCGGGGTGGCTACAGAGGGGGGTACAGGCGCTAGAGTAGTAGATCAATAAGGTACTCAAAACAGCTTTAAAAACTTTATATACACTAGAACTATCAAGATTTGCACCCTTGTTCAAAATACTGATAGTCTTCATAGTAAAGAATGTCTTCACTGCATCTAGAAATGTGATAGGGTGTTGTTATAAGTTTGTTCAATTATAAATTGGTATACTCAGTATTTTAATACTTTACTCAGCTGTTTAGTAGAAAGAAAAAAACTAGTTAATTATTCTTCATCTTTAAAAATGAACATAACATTTTCAGGGCTTAGAATAATTTTAATTTGTTTATAAATTTTTTTTTTAATTGTGGCCTTAAAGCCAATCATCTAATATATGCAAAAATGTTTAGTAACTGAACTTCACTTTGCTCTCTTCCTTATCAGTGTGTTTCTTGCCTATCTTCAACTAATCTCTCTCCCTTGTTTAGTGTCAAAAATAAATGATGCCATAATCAGAAATCTCCACATGGGGTATATTACACATGTTTACTTTTTGTGACGATCTGTGTTCTTTCTTTAAACTTGATATGCATCTCCTCTAAATTATTCTAGAGATAGTCCTGTCAGCATCAATATTTTTTTTTTTTTTTTTTAACTTATCAACCATTTCCCAACACAACAGGATGACCCAAAGGAGGAAGAAAGATATGTAATGCAGAGCATCCTTTATTTATAGTGATGTTTTTCTCAGGATTGAGATGTATCATGATTTGATAAAGCTTCACCTTGACCAAAATTTTGTCTGAAATAGACTTGCTCTGCATTACATGTCTTTATACCCACTTGTCAGCTTGTTGCTGCAGTCACCAACCTCGTCACATTCATTAGCTGAATCTATCTGTGATACTATCTTTTATTTGTTCTATTTAACAGATATATATTAATTTACACACAGATAATTTGAAGCAAACTTTATTTTGTGAGTATCACAAACATTCCTACATGATGGCCTCTCATTAACATGTACAGTTGATTCTTGAATAATGCAGGGGTTAGGGGCACTGACCCTCCTTGGAGTTGAAAATCTGCGTATAACTTTTGACTCCTCAAAACTGACCTACTAATAGCCTACTGTTGACCGGAAGCCTTACCAATAACACAATCGATTAATGCATAATATATATGTTATATGTATTATACAATGTATTCTTACAATAAAGTAAGCTAGAGAAAAGAAAATGTTATTAAGAAAATCATAAAGAAGAGAAAATACGTGTACCTTACTGTACTGTATTTATCAATACTATAAGTTTGTGTTGTCTGCTTACAAAATGAATCGTCTGTTTGTCAGTACCTACATTAGTATTGTCTTATATGATACAAAACACTGTAGATGTTATGCGTATCACTAACACTAAACATCAAAAAAGAAAAGATAATATGACAAAAAATTTGTATTTACTTATGATTTAATATTGCATCTTACAAATGTTTACATTTCAGTCGACTGTGTAAGTAAGTAAGTTCAGGTATACATACAAGGGGCTTTTGGCATGTACACTCAACCACTGTATTTCTTTGTACAACTATGTACAGTAGGGCCCCACTTACACGGCAGGTTAGGTTCCAGGCTACCGCCGTAAAGTGGAACACCCTTTTTTTCCACTTATAAATGCATACAAACACTAGATAACAAGTTTACACTAACATATATTATGTTAGCAATAGAACTAGGCATCAAAAAACAATAAAAAACTACAATACACACATAGTGCACTCATTACTTACCTTAAAATATTTATAGTCTTAATCTAGGGTGAGACAAGTAGTATTTATTGTAAGAAATCTAAGTGTGGTATGTATGGTAGTCAGCCGGGCTACCATACCAGGCCACATAATATTCTATTACATTTAAGCATCCTAGAGCAATAAAATGCATATAGTTTACTCATTACTTACCTTAAAATATTTGTAGTCTTAATCTAGGGTGAGATGAGTAGTATTTATTGTAAGAAATCAGGTGTGGTATGTATGGTAGTCAGCCGGGCTACCATACCAGGCCAACCCACCCACACATACTATTCTATGATATTTAAGCATCCCAGAGCGATAAAATGTATATACAATTCACTCATTACTTACCTTAAAATATTTGTTGTCTTAATGTAGGGTCAGGAGTAAGTAAATGAGATAAAACAAATAAATGAGAGAGAGAAAGAATGAGTGCATGAGAGAGGACAGGCGCCGAGTTATGTAAACAAACCAGGCAAACGTAAGTTTTGTAAACAAAAAAAGTGTCCACGTCGGTTTGTGTACAAGTTGTCTCTACATTGATACGGTAGAATAAATAAAGAAGAACACTCCCATTCTCATGTAACATCATTTTGAGAAGAAATGATGCTCTGAGTGAAGGCAATGGAAATAAGTCACTGACTTTTTTGGGTTATCCTGGGTTCTCTACACATATGTTGTTATGTATGATAATCTATGTAACTGTATGTGTGTATACCTGAATAAACTTACACACATACAAAACCTGAAGGGGGTAGGAGAGATTCAGTGGGGGGAAATAAATGGGATTAAATCTGGAGTATCTGAGAGAGTTAGAGCAAAGGAAGGGGTAGCAGTAATGTTAAATGATCAGTTATGGAAGGAGAAAAGAGAATATGAATGTGTAAATTCAAGAATTATGTGGATTAAAGTAAAGGTTGGATGCGAGAAGTGGGTCATAATAAGCGTGTATGCACCTGGAGAAGAGAGGAATGCAGAGGAGAGAGAGAGATTTTGGGAGATGTTAAGTGAATGTATAGGAGCCTTTGAACCAAGTGAGAGAGTAATTGTGGTAGGGGACCTGAATGCTAAAGTAGGAGAAACTTTTAGAGAGGGTGTGGTAGGTAAGTTTGGGGTGCCAGGTGTAAATGATAATGGGAGCCCTTTGATTGAACTTTGTATAGAAAGGGGTTTAGTTATAGGTAATACATATTTTAAGAAAAAGAGGATAAATAAGTATACACGATATGATGTAGGGCGAAATGACAGTAGTTTGTTGGATTATGTATTGGTAGATAAAAGACTGTTGAGTAGACTTCAGGATGTACATGTTTATAGAGGGGCCACAGATATATCAGATCACTTTCTAGTTGTAGCTACACTGAGAGTAAAAGGTAGATGGGATACAAGGAGAATAGAAGCATCAGGGAAGAGAGAGGTGAAGGTTTATAAACTAAAAGAGGAGGCAGTTAGGGTAAGATATAAACAGCTATTGGAGGATAGATGGGCTAATGAGAGCATAGGCAATGGGATCGAAGAGGTATGGGGTAGGTTTAAAAATGTAGTGTTAGAGTGTTCAGCAGAAGTTTGTGGTTACAGGAAAGTGGGTGCAGGAGGGAAGAGGAGCGATTGGTGGAATGATGATGTAAAGAGAGTAGTAAGGGAGAAAAAGTTAGCATATGAGAAGTCTTTACAAAGTAGAAGTGATGCAAGGAGGGAAGAGTATATGGAGAAAAGAGAGAGGTTAAGAGAGTGGTGAAGCAATGTAAAAAGAGAGCAAATGAGAGAGTGGGTGAGATGTTATCAACAAATTTTGTTGAAAATAAGAAAAGTTTTGGAGTGAGATTAACAAGTTAAGAAAGCCTAGAGAACAAATGGATTTGTCAGTTAAAAATAGGAGAGGAGAGTTATTAAATGGAGAGTTAGAGGTATTGGGAAGATGGAGGGAATATTTTGAGGAATTGTTAAATGTTGATGAAGATAGGGAAGCTGTGATTTCGTGTATAGGGCAAGGAGGAATAACATCTTGTAGGAGTGAGGAAGAGCCAGTTGTGAGTGTGGGGGAAGTTCGTGAGGCAGTAGGTAAAATGAAAGGGGGTAAGGCAGCCGGATTGATGGGATAAAGATAGAAATGTTAAAAGCAGGTGGGGATATAGTTTTGGAGTGGTTGGTGCAATTATTTAATAAATGTATGGAAGAGGGTAAGGTACCTAGGGATTGGCAGAGAGCATGCATAGTTCCCTTGTATAAAGGCAAAGGGGATAAAAGAGAGTGCAAAAATTATAGGGGGATAAGTCTGTTGAGTGTACCTGGTAAAGTGTATGGTAGAGTTATAATTGAAAGAATTAAGAGTAAGACGGAGAATAGGATATCAGATGAACAAGGAGGCTTTAGGAAAGGTAGGGGGTGTGTGGACCAGGTGTTACAGTGAAACATATAAGTGAACAGTATTAGATAAGGCTAAAGAGGTCTTTGTGGCATTTATGGATTTGGAAAAGGCGTATGACAGGGTGGATAGGGGGGCAATGTGGCAGATGTTGCAAGTGTATGGTGTAGGAGGTAGGTTACTGAAAGCAGTGAAGAGTTTTTACGAGGATAGTGAGGCTCAAGTTAGAGTATGTAGGAAAGAGGGAAATTTTTTTCCCAGTAAAAGTAGGCCTTAGACAAGGATGTGTGATGTCACCGTGGTTGTTTAATATATTTATAGATGGGGTTGTAAGAGAAGTAAATGCGAGGGTCTTGGCAAGAGGCGTGGAGTTAAAAGATAAAGAATCACACACAAAGTGGGAGTTGTCACAGCTGCTCTTTGCTGATGACACTGTGCTCTTGGGAGATTCTGAAGAGAAGCTGCAGAGATTGGTGGATGAATTTGGCAGGGTGTGCAAAAGAAGAAAATTAAAGGTGAATACAGGAAAGAGTAAGGTTATGAGGATAACAAAAAGATTAGTTGATGAAAGATTGAATATCAGATTGGAGGGAGAGAGTATGGAGGAGGTGAACGTATTCAGATATTTGGGAGTGGACGTGTCAGCGGATGGGTCTATGAAAGATGAGGTGAATCATAGAATTGATGAGGGAAAAAGAGTGAGTGGTGCACTTAGGAGTCTGTGGAGACAAAGAACTTTGTCCTTGGAGGCAAAGAGGGAATGTATGAGAGTATAGTTTTACCAACGCTCTTATATGGGTGTGAAGCGTGGGTGATGAATGTTGCAGCGAGGAGAAGGCTGGAAGCAGTGGAGATGTCATGTCTGAGGGCAATGTGTGGTGTGAATATAATGCAGAGAATTCGTAGTTTGGAAGTTAGGAGGAGGTGCGGGATTACCAAAACTGTTGTCCAGAGGGCTGAGGAAGGGTTGTTGAGGTGGTTCGGACATGTAGAGAGAATGGAGCGAAACAGAATGACTTCAAGAGTGTATCAGTCTGTAGTGGAAGGAAGGCGGGGTAGGGGTCGGCCTAGGAAGGGTTGGAGGGAGGGGGTAAAGGAGGTTTTGTGTGCGAGGGGCTTGGACTTCCAGCAGGCATGCGTGAGCGTGTTTGATAGGAGTGAATGGAGACAAATGGTTTTTAATACTTGACGTGCTGTTGGAGTGTGAGCAAAGTAACATTTATGAAGGGATTCAGGGAAACCGGCAGGCCGGACTTGAGTCCTGGAGATGGGAAGTACAGTGCCTGCACTCTGAAGGAGGGGTGTTAATGTTGCAGTTTAAAAACTGTAGTGTAAAGCACCCTTCTGGCAAGACAGTGATGGAGTGAATGATGGTGAAAGTTTTTTCTTTTTCGGGCCACCTTGCCTTGGTGGGAATCGGCCAGTGTGATAATAATAAAAAAAAAATAACATACAAAAGGAATAATTTTCTACAGTTACCCCCAGTAACACATTTTCTCTTATGTTAGATTAGAGAAAATGTTATTCTTGCCATCACTTGTACAAGTTATCTGGTTACCACATCTCATATTTATTTATTTTATTTATTTATTAACAATTTGAGCACACATACAGAGGTACAAAAAAATACAGATAAGAGCAGCATGCCAAAGCCACTTATACTATGCATAGCATTACGGGCTGGCTTAAAATTAACTTAAGATTAACTAAGCAATGATGAAATCAGTGATAAAACATTAATGTAAACAGATTACTATAAAGCACAAGTGAGTATTACAAAGACAGGTCATATGGTTGCATGCATTGTTGTACATTCAGTCGTATGGAGTATTCTGTTAGGTAGTGTATTTAAAAAATAATAAAGTTAGATTGGGTTTTAGGTTTAACATTTATGTGATATAATTGTGAGAAACATTTAAGATATACAATTTATAAGGTTCAGTTATTCAGTATTTATTTGGTTTTGGGTGAGTAAGTGATCTTTGAGAAGAGACTTGAATTTATAAACAGGTAGTGTTTCTTTTATATTTACAGGTAATGAATTCCAGATTTTAGGGCCTTTTATGTGCATTGAGTTTTTGCATAGTGTGAGATGGACACGAGGAACATCAAAGAGTGATCTGTGCCTTGTGTTATGGTCATGTGTTCTGTTGAGGTTGGCAAGGAGATGTTTGAGGGGAGGGTTAATATCAGAGTTAAGTGTTCTATGTATGTAATAGGTGCAATAATAAGTATGGATGTTTTGTATGGTGAGTAGGTTTAGTGTATTGAATATTGGTGGAGTGTGCTGCCTGTAGTGAGAATTTGTTATCATTCTAACTGCAGCCTTTTGTTGGGTAATTAGTGGTCTGAGATGGTTAATTGTTGTTGAGCCCCATGCACAAATTCCATAGGTGAGATAGGGTAAATAAGAGAGTGATATAGGGCCAGGAGGGCTGACTGTGGAGCATAGTACCGTATCTTCGATAGTATTCCTACAGTCTTGGAAATTTTCTTAGAAATTTGTTGTATATGTGTGTGAAATTTGAGTCTATTATCAAGGTGGATTCCTAAGAATTTTCCCTCTGTTAGCTTTGTGATAGGTGATCCGTTTATCATTATGTTAAGAGGGACATCTGTAGCTCTGTTACCAAACTGAATGAAGTAGGTTTTGTCAATGTTTAGTGTAAGTTTGTTAGTCCTCATCCAGGTAGATATTTTCTGTAATTCGGTATTTACAGTATTGGCTAGCGTGACTGGGCTCGGGTGGGAGAAGACGTATGTAATGTCATCTGCAAATTGTGTGGGTTTGAGTAATTGCGAAGCATTTGGTAGGTCATTTATGTATAGGAGAAAGAGAAGAGGGCCAAGGACACTTCCCTGTGGGACACCAACTGTAATTGGTTGTGCAGAAGAGTTTGCCCCATTTGTGTACACATATTGGCTTCTGTTGCTGAGGTATGACTTGAGGTAGTTGAGGGAGTGCCCTCTTATACCACAGTGTGACAATTTTACGTGGAGCAAGTCATGGTCAACTGTATCAAACGCTTTACGTAAGTCAATGAAGATCCCCAGTGGGACTTCTTTTTTCTCTCTATTTCTCTATTTATTTATTCAATTGTGGGGTGTATTTATCATCTTTTTATGTTATGTATCGTGTTTATTATATAATTTTGAAAAAATATCAAGGATGGATTAATGAAAATGTGTATATTAACATAATATACGACATTTATGAGACTCGGTGATTATTATTATTATTATTATCATTTCTAATATGGCGTCACTTGTGCAAGTCGTCTGCTACCGCATCTCACATTTATGTTTATTTATTCTACTGTGGGGTGTATTTATCATAATTATGTGATATGCATCGTGTTTATTATATAATTTTGAAAAAATATCATAGATTAATGAAAATGTGTATATTAACCCTTAAATAGTCCAAACGTATATATACGTTTTTTCAACATCTGAAAGTATGTAAAAAAATGTAGATCTTCTTTTTTGTTTTACATTTGAAAATGTGTGAAAAAAAACTTTTATCTACATTTTTTTTGTTACATTTGAAAATATTTAAAAAAAAGTAGATCTACTTTTGTAGCACTACGAATTTGAACGTCGATTTGTTTGGACCGTTTAAGGGTTAACGTAATATACGACATTTAAATGAGACTCGATGATTATTATCATTACTAATATGACGTCTGAAGACATAAGACACACTTACTGATTTTAATGTGTACCTGCACGCCAGCAGTGTAAGTTTATTTAGGTACAGGTATACATAAGTATAATTATCAGAATATATATAAAATATGAAATAACTTTTAAAAACACTTGAAATTTTGGAGTTTCCAGACAAAATGGAGAGAGTGCTTACAGATCTCACAGAGAATGTAAACAAACCAGGTGGGGCATGGTGACCGTATTAGAAAGTCAGGTGGGGGGAGCCGTATGTCGAGTTTTGGTCATAATTTGAAATAACCGTATTAGCGGAATGCCGTAAAGCGGGGCCCTACTGTATCATGTCCAAATAATAATCAAAATACTCAAATTCAGTTACATAGATTAACATGTAATGGTAGTAATAATATATTATTATTATTAATATTATATACATATTTATGTCTTATTATTATATTCTTTCTTTCAACACACCGGCCGTATCCCACCAAGGCAGGGTGGCCCAAAAAGAAAAACGAAAGTTTCTCTTAAATTTAGTCATTTATACGGGAGACGGGGTTACTAGCCCCTTGCTCCCTATTATTATATATTATTATTTTATATTGCTGTTATATCTTTCTTTTCTTTCAATGCACCAGCCGTATCCCACTGAGGTGGGGTGACCCAAAAGGAAAAACAAAAGTTTCTCCTTTTAAATTTAGTAACATATACATATAATATATATAATATAATATATACATATATGCATATAAATCTATAGGGGAAGGAAAGAGGGGTAGGGATCGTCCTCGAAAGGGTTGGAAAGAGGGGATAAAGGAGGTTTTGTGGGCAAGGGGCTTGGACTTCCAGCAAGCATGCATGAGCGTGTTAGATAGGAGTGAATGGAGACGAATGATACTTGGGACCTGACGATCTGTTGGAGTGTGAGCAGGGTAATATTTAGTGAAGGGATTCAGGGAAACCGGTTATTTTCATATAGTCGGACTTGAGTCCTGGAAATGGGAAGTACAATGCCTGCACTTTAAAGGAGGGGTTTGGGATATTGGCAGTTTGGAGGGATATGTTGTGTATCTCTATACGTATATGCTTCTAAACTGTTGTATTCTGAGCACCTCTGCAAAAGCAGTGATAATGTGTGAGTGTGGTGAAAGTGTTGAATGATGATGAAAGTATTTTCTTTTTGGGGATTTTCTTTCTTTTTTTTTGGGTCACCCTGCCTCGGTGGGAGACGGCCGACTTGTTGAAAAAAAAAAAAAAAAAATTGCTGTTATATATTATTATATATTTATTTGCTGGAAGCAAGGGGGTAGTAGCCCATTTTTCTGTATAAATTACTAAATTTAAAAAGAAAAACTTGTGTTTTTCTTTTCAGGTCACCCTACCCTTGGTGGGATACAGCCAGTTTGTTGAAAAAAATATATATATTATTGACCCTTGTGGGTTTAGTGCTTAATTATAATTATAATAACTTATTATTATTATCATTATTGAATCTTTACCTTTGTTTGCATTTCTTTCAACTGCAAATGGAACATGTGCGATCTGTAATTATTTAATAAATTTTAACTTTTTATAATAGATTTTTGTCTATTTGATAAAATAGTCTAGTATCTACGAATATTTCATAGATTCATGACATACCTAACATTTCCTTAATTTTTTCGGCTGCAAATCTCCAAAAAAAAATTCAATTATATTTATTTAAAAAATCCACGTATAAGTGGACCCACGCAATTCAAACCTGTGTTGTTCAAGGGTCAACTGTACAGTCAAACTCCAGAATTCATGTGCTTCAATAATATAAGTGATTCAGTTACATATTTTCAGTGAAGGCTATTATTCAGATACCTTTGATTATTGATAATGTTTCTTGGTATCCATTGTCTTTTGATTATAATAATACAGTAGTACCTTGGTACTCGAACTTAATTATTCCAGAAGGCTGTTCGAGTACCGAACAAATTTTTCCCATAACGAATAGTTAATAATGTTCATCTCTATTGTGACTCTCGCCAATTTTCTTTTTGTTTAGCTGTTATTACTCATCTTAGGCCCCATGGTGACTTATTTATACAAATAATATAAAAAAAAAAATGCAAAGAAACACGAAATAGTTTACAGTGAAGTTCAGTGGAATTTTGCACTGAGAAACAGCTGCGGGAAGACTGACGCACATTGTTTGGTCAAGTGCTGAGCAAACAGTCAACTACCAGACAAAGTGTTCAAATGCCAAATTGTTCGAGTTGGGAGCCATTTCAGTACCGGGGTACTACTGTACAGTGGGCCCTCGGGTAAAGGCTTCATCGGTTAGCGCCAAAATCGGCTAACGGCTTGCTTTGGTGTAAAAATATTGGCTCAGCTAACGCCAAATAACTCGGCTAAGGGCTTTCGTCCCGAACGTGTCCGCATGGCCTGAACGGGCCCAGCCACTCACTCCATGTACCAGCCAGTGTGTCATTGTTTACAAAGCCAGTGAGGACAACTCCACGCGTACCTGCCATATATTTTATATTATTCTAGTGTTTTTAGTGCTTGTAACTGCTAAATAAGTCACCATGGGCCCAAAGAAAGCTTATGGTGCTAACCCTGTGGTATAAAGGGTGAAGTGTACTATCAAATTAAAGAAAGAGATAATCGCAAAGTGCAAGAGTGGAGTGCGTATCTCGGAGTTGGAAAGGTTATATAACAAACCCCATTCAACCATCACTACTATCTTGGCCAACAAAAAGGCAATCAAGGAAGCTATTGTTGCAAAAGATGCAAGTATGATTACAAAACAGAGATTGCAAATACTCGAAGATGTGGAGAGACTTGTTGGTGTGGATAAACGAGAAACAATTATCAGGAGATAGTGTTTCTCAGTCAGTAATATGTGAAAAGGCAAGGCAGTTGCATGTGGATCTCATTAAGAAAATGCCTCCAAATAGTGCTGCTGTTGATGAAAATAAGGCCAGCAAAGGCTGGTTTGAGAGATTTAAGATTCGTAGTGGCATACACAGTGCATTAAGGCATGGTGAGGCTGCCAGTTCTGACAAAAAAGTGGCTGAAAAATATGTGCAGGACTTTAAGGAGTACATAGACTGAAAAATTAAAACCCCAACAAATGTTTAATTGTGACGAAACAGGCCTGTTTTGGAAGAAAATGCCAAACAGGACCTACATTACTCAGGAGGAAAAGGCACTCCCAGGACACAAGCCTATGAAAGACAGGCTAACTCTAATGTTTTGTAGTAATGCTAGTGGGGATTGCAAAGTGAAGCCTTTACTCATGTATCACTCTAGTATACCTTCATCCTCTCCCATCTCATCACTCAACAAGTCCTCAATAAATGTAAGTGTCATTTAAGTATTGTTTATTGTGCATGTATCATTGTTTTCTGTGTAGGGAAATGTATATTTCATGTAAAAAAAATGATTTTGTTTAATACTTTTGGGTGTCTGGAACAGATTAGTTGGATTTCCATTATTTCTTATGGGGAAAATTAATTCGGCTAAAGGCTAGCTCTCTGGAACAGATTAAAGGTGCTACCCGAGGGTCTGCTGTAATTGTCTTTTTGCTTGATGCATACCTAAATTGATATCAAACGATAGGATTTAATTTAAACTGCTCAGTTTTTCTTATGATTGTCAGTATTAAGCAGATTAAAGCAGCTTTGGAAGACATGGCCAAAAAACACTTCATTAATTCACACACACAAAATTTCCTATCATCCGTGGCTTCATGAATCACATCGCCTCATGGAATCTAACGTTGTACATATACTTTGGAAACTCATTCTTTTTTTTTTTTTCCTTATTTAAAGTACTCTAGTAAGAATTTTGTCTGTTCCCATTCACACTTCTTGCATTTGATTATGAATATTTGTAAGAGCTATCTTCATATTGTTTGGTATTTGATACCATGTTTAAAAATTTGTTATTGCTACACTCCTTGACTCATTTTTTATTTACTGGTGATTCAATTCAGATCTTAGATATTTAATGGTATAATTGAAATGTTATATTTTATATAGGTACTGTATGCAATAAAAGTTCAATTTAGTTACAATGAAACAAGTAGAGAAGCTAGGTTTATGTGGATTATTACTTCCACATATCTATATCATGTGATGTATTTTGCACATTCTGAGCAATGTAGATATGTCAAATAGTCAAATATTTCTCATACATGTACTGTACTTATATTTTTCATCAAAAAACGAAAGTCTCTTAAGTATAATGTCTTCTTTCTGTTGATTGTCGTATTTCTGCCTTGTAATCCAAAACTTAATGCCATAAAATTGTTGTGGACTTGCTGTCATTTCAAAAAATTATGGTTAACCTCAATTGAAGATGCTTTTATATAGAGTTTTGTATTTATTTATTATATATACTTTTTGTTGTATATGAAATTTTAACATAAAACTGAACTACAAGTTCTGTTAACCCCCTCAGCTCAACACACTAACACTAGGATCATTACCTTCTCATTCAGTTAGTCAGAAACAAGCCAGTTTCTAACCTGATAGTTTTTCAAAGAGTATTTTTCAAAAAATAGGCTAAAGAATTAGAGTTCATCCACTGCAAACTCAAATAGGTGATTGTAAATACCATATACAAATAATTTAAAGTATTTTTTTTTTCAAATATCATTACAGCTTTTTTTTTTCCCCCTCCACCTAGTAATAGCAGGATTTATAATGGTTTGCCTGTTTTGTGAATATCAGACAGAGGGTTCAAGCCTCCACCAGTCCTTGCACTGAATGACTCATTTCTAGTGTTTCACATAAAAACATTCTAATGTACACTCACTTTTATCCACCTTTCCTTCCTGTTTAAAGGTATCTAATTAACTAATTTCATTGTCCTTTATTCATTTGCCTCAAACTAGTTTCATTGTTTTAATTAAGAAGTTCATGATATAATGTGGGCTTTTGATTTCCTTAAATTTTTATCTTTAATATAGTGTCTCTTTACCTTGAGTCCTGGTGAAAGCTCTTGATCCAGTGACTTGAAGCTAGCCTTTCCTTTCTTGGGTCAAATGTGTTTACCTCCCACTTTCCACCTGCTGTAGTTTCAGGGCTGAGTGGTATATAATAATGCGTAGTTTGATGTGTACCAGAAAATTTGTTAGTTGATTGTTTAGTACTTGGAATCTATTTTCCAATAAGAATGTAAAATGGATTAATGTAATCCCAAGCCATAATATCCTGTATTTTTTTTTTTTACATATTGGCTGTCTCCCACTGAGGCAGGGTGACCCAAAAAAAGAAACACTTTCACCATCATTCACACTATCATTGTCATGCCAGAGGCATGCAAATACGACAGTTGAGGTGTCACTCTAAACAGCAGATATCCCAAGCTTCTCTTTTAGAGTGCAGGTATTGTACTTTCAGTTTCCCTGAATCCCTTCACAAAAATTACCCTGCTCACACTCTTCAAATCCAAAAAATCATTAGTTTCCATTAATTTCAGTTAATTTTTTCCAAAGAATTCTTATCCATTTTTATTGACATTCAGCATTATTTTTTTTCACTCACAAATAGAGGGTGAGAGTGGATATGTAGTGTGCGAGCTGTGTTGTGTGGTACTGTGCCTCTCTCCAACTGTTTCCACAACACAGCTAGCAGTGCTGGGCCAGGGCCACCCTCCTGGACAACAGTCATCACACCCAACTCTCTTACCGAACAGCCACAAGTCTTTTCCAACCCACCAACCACTGACATAAATATTTAACTTACAATTCTTGACTAATCTTTACCAAACATATGAGTTCTTTATACAATCATAAAATAAACATTGGAAGAGGAAGTCATTGTTCCTAAGTAATTAACTAGTTCCACAATGACAATGTCATAAGTGCAGAATCTCGTAAGTTGGAGCCCTACTTTTCTTTTCTGTTTGTGGTTGCAGGGGTTGATTCTCAGATACTGACCATGCCTCTTAACTTGCCACTCTTCAGATTTACTCTCTCTGTCTCATCAAACCATGCCTCATACCCATACCACAGTGTTGGTACCAGAATATTCTGTATTTTTTTTTCCCCTTTATACATAATCTTTCCACAGGTACGTCCATACACCACCCGCCTTATTTTCCCTCATCTATTCTAAGATTCACCTTATATCTCATAGACCAGTCTTCTGAGATCCACTCCTAAATATCTAATTACATCCACTTCTTCCATGCTCCCTCCCTCCAGTCTGATATTCAGTCTATCATTGCCTACACTTTTTGTTACCCCTCATCACCTTGCTCTTTTCTATGTTCACCTTTAATTTTCTTCTTTTACATACCCTCCCAAATTCATCCATCAGCCTTTGTAATTTGCCTCCAGACTCCCCTAAAAGAACTGTCATCAGCAAAGAACAACTGATATAACTCCTACTTTGTATCAGATCCAACATCTTTCAATCTATCCTTGATGAAAGTAAAGACACGTGCAACATCTGGTTATCTTTATTGTAGACATTTCACCATCCAGTGGCTTATCAATACAGATTCAGGACATAATTAGATGACTGGTTCTCTTTGAAAACTTCCATTCTTGGGTGAGCAAACACATGTAGAAGTCTTGGCAGATATTCTTGGGTGGGTGCATACATGTAGAAGTCTCTGCAGACATTCTTTGGTGGATGTATACATGTAGAAGTCTCTGCAGACATTCTTTGGTGGATGCATACATGTAGAAGTCTCTGCAGACATTATCGGGTGGGTAGGTACCTCACCTAGGGCTACCTCTTTGCAGCTAATTCTTCTCATAAAGCAGTTTGTGGTATGTTGTACTACATATTATATGCCTTGATACTGAAGGGCTCATCATCTGAATAATTTGGACTACTATGCCCTTGGATCAAACCTGATTACCTACTGTTGCATAAGTCCTAGAAGTTTAGCACTTCCCATGAATATTATAATAATGCACTCGCATATTTTTAATGTATTCATAATTTTGGCATTTTTTTTTTAACCACCAAGGTGGCTGCAAGGACTAAAATAAACTTTTAAGTCCCATATTTGACATCTCTGGGGATGCTTTTGTAACTGATAATTAATATTTTAACCTCTTATAATATAAAATTTTTATTGTTTGCTTGTTTAAAAAGGGTTTGTACTTGTGGAAATTTTAACCTGTGGAAATAGCATTTAATGCAAAGGTTATTTGAAGGTGTTGAAACTGAAGACAGAAGAAGGCGAGGTAATCAGTCTATCAGCCTAGATGAGTGCATTCACTGTAGTCTTGATGAATTTGAAGCACAGGCAGGAAGGTGGTCTTTTACAGTATTGCTGAATGACCTTTGCTCCAAGCACACTTAAAAGTTGTCAGCAATTCCTTTCAGCATGATGGAGAGGTTGAAAAATTTACTATCCTCATGGTAATGCTTCCATAGGAAACCAGTGTCATATAGTCCACTTTATGTATAATTTACACAGATTATATACTGAACTCTTCATAAAGTATTCCTAATTTGTAAGGGCTTCTATATCCTATGGAGATATTTATTTCACAAAATTTCCAGTTTTAAAACACTTCTTATTCTTGACTTCCTTGTCAGGTGCATTTAGTTACAATGTGTTTAAGCTCAGTAAATGACCTGATTTTTTTTTTTTTTATAGCACATTTGCTTAATATGAAAATGTTTGCATTTACCACTTGCAGTTTATGAAAATTAATCTTAATTGGCATAATTCTCTAATATGTATATGAACAAGTAAGTTGTATATGTTTCATGAATTATTTTGATAAACAAGTTTTATATGTAGTGTTAATAGCATTAAATAACTGCATTTATTTTATGCTTAATCATGTGATTATTTCAGTTTAAACATAATGTCTCAGATTTTAATTACAGAGGAACCTCTGCTTAAGAGTTTAATTCGTTCCGTGACCTTCCTCGTAACCCGATCTGCTCATGTGCTGAGTCAGTTTTCCCCATTTAAATTAATTGAAATGCCATTAATCCAGTCCAGCAGAATTCCTGCTCCAGGAGGCAGGACAAAATACTTCAATATAATGCTAATATCAACTCTACGGCTTATCTATCACAATTCATCTAATGTGACACCATAAACAATATAAATACGTAACATAGAAACCAGCACACCTCGCTGTGTTTATCTATGATTTCATGCTTTAACTTCCATGGACATCATCCTCTTTTTCTTCTCAGCACTGTCCTTTGCACTTACTTTCTTAGGACCCATGGTTAGAAAAAAGAAATTTGGTAAAATAGCTGCACAAAACTTAAGCAAAACACAAGAGAAATCCTTCCACCACGAGGCAAGCACATGCACTGGTGATGGTGAGCGTTGTTGTGGTATTTACTGTGCCATCTAGTGGTGGCATTCTCAAGCTCGCGTGTTATTATAGTAGTATTATTATAAATACTATTATTATATTATTATTATTACGTATATTATTATACAGTAGACCCCCGGTTTTCGTAATTAATACTTCTGTTGAAGACTCTTGTTGGTGAGTAGTATTTATTTGTAGTCCCAGAGGGACTACATCCCAGTGTATACCTACCGGCTACATACACTGCGGCCTACAGCCACATTATTACCATTGATTTACCACATTCACTGAGTTTAATCGTCATTGCCATTGCTCTTTAATCGTCATTGTCATTGCTCCCCTCTGTTCTCGTCGGTGGTACAGTACAGGTCTGAGTGTGCCGCTCACACAACCTCCCACACACCCATCCTGAGGCAGTGTCATTTTGTTTGTAGTTGAGTGAACATTACTCTGCGAGCTGATACGAATTATTTCGTAATAATTCATTGTTTCTTGCACTTGTTTATTGTGTGTGTCTGCTAAATAAGCCACCATGGGCCCAAACAAAGCTTCTAGTGCCAATCCTTTGGTAAGGAAGGAGAGAAACACGAAAGAATTAAAGGAAAAGTTTGTAGAAAAATACAAAAGCAGCGGTGGTACAGGGTGGTAGTGGTTGTGACGGTGGTAGAGGTTGTGATGGTGGTACAGGGTGGCAGTGGTTGTGATGGTGGTACAGGGTGGTAGCATTTGTGATGGTGGTAGTGGTAGAGGGTGGTAGTGGTTGTGATGGAGGTACAGGGTAGAGCTGCAAGAGCTCTCCTCTCCCCTCCTCCCATCTTCCATACACCAACAAGTCTTCAGTAAAGGTAAGTGTCACGTTATTATTGTTTAATACTTGATTTCTCATTCTTTTGTGTGAATAGTGTTGGTGGTCTCTGCTGCCGCCTTCACTACCACTAATATGTACAGCTTCTCTCAGTGGCCCTTATAAACCCAACATCATCATCATCATCACCACCACTTATTCCTCACATACGTAATGACATATTTTATTCATTCTAGAGTATATATCATGTTTCTATGTTATTAACATTGTGTATTATGTCATACTAGATGAATTGTGATACGTAAATAAGCCATGGAATATAGTTCTCTATAAAATGTATCTTTTGTTTATACTTTCGGATGTCTGAAATGGATTAATTGGATTTACATTATTTCCTATGGGGAAAATGGTTTCTGTTTTAGTCGATTTCACATTTCATCGGACTCTCTGGAACGAATTAACAACGAAAAGGAAGGGTCCACTGTATAAGGCATAAAGTTTTGTCCACCAGTCACCTGTGTTGAATGTAATCTGGCCAAACTGACATTGTCTGTAATCAATCACCTGACTAATAAACATTTAAGAATTTTGGCACTTGACAGAGCAGAATGTTCTACAAAATAGGATTTGTAGTACTTTCCTTTTTTTTTTTATAATTACCACAGTTACCTAATTTGCATACATCATTACACTTGTTTTCCATTCTTATCGAGTTAGGATGCTCATGGCCTTCAGAATACATTATGCTTTATATTAAGTTGCAAACCCACACGGGTTATTCAGTGTAAGGAGTGATGGAGGTTTGATTATCCATCTGTTAATTGCAAGATGGGTATGCTACTTAACTGTACTCATAGCATTTCTGTGGAGATGAAGCTTGAGAACATACATTGCCAGTCACATCAGATCCCCCTAAATCCCTCGAAATACAGAAGTTGTTTACACCACCAAGTGATGTACAGTAGGATTGCCATACACATGGAAAAAAAAACAAGTCATGCTCAAATGTGCTGTGGAGGCTATTATAGAAGACTGCTGAATGCCTAGAAAATACAAAATTCCTTACAAATCAGCAGCATGGGTAAATCAACAGTACATGTTCATAAGTAAAAAGTAGTGTTAAACCTTGTAACGACCTCCTCTTCAAGGGGGGTTCCTTGGCGTGGTGAAGAGGCTCTTGGTCTGAGGAATTAGACCTGTCAGTCTCCTTCCTCAGACCGAACCTAATTACCCCCCAATCCCCCCTTCCCTATCCCATCCTCCCCCTTTTCCTTTCCTCCTCCCCACCCCTCCCTTTTGCCCTTCCTCTTTTTGGCCTTTGGGATTTTTCCCACAGGCACACTAGTTCATAGGTAGGGGGAAGGGTACCGGGGTCCATCCAATTCCGTTGAGGTTCTTGGCGGTGGCGTAGTTTTCCGTGGGATCTGGATCGCCTGGGGATGTCCCGATCCCTCTCCAGTATCCCGGAGGGTGGCTTTGGGTGTCTTTCGGGCAACGAGTGTATCTCTGGAAGCCACCTTTCGGATTCCAGGGGTGGTGGCTGAAGGAGGTATGCTTTGTGGCGGATATCCAACCGCCCTCTCTTTTGTCCACCGAGGTAGCTCGGCAGATGTGAGGTTGCTATCCCGGATTGCTGGTTTACTGGCATGAAGGGTAGGGTATGGCACGGGTTCCATGCTGCATCTGCGCTACTTGTGGTGCTGAGGTCCTCTTGGGCGCGGAGGGAGATTTCTGGCCCTTTCATTCCTCCTAGGAACTATCCCTCCCTGGTCCCCCCTTTTTTTATTCTTTTTTTTTTTCTTTTTTTTTCTTTTCTTTTTTTTTTCTTAAAAACAAAAAGAAAGAAGTAACCAAACAATGGAGTCCCAAATCCATGACCCCGCTACCCCCGGGCCCCTTATTGTTACCGCACCCTGTTCTGGTCTCGCCTCGTCTTTTGGCCACTCTTTGGACACTCCTAAGGCCCCTGTAACTCTTGCTGGTGCTGTTTCCTCACCCGCTTCAGGTACCAGGGCTTCCACTGACTCCTTCGACTTGTCCGACCTCCGCTCTCCTTTGACTATGCTTCCGGCCTCTCCCTCTATGGTGCGACGATTTTCGATTCGCCAGCCCGTCTCACGTCAGACCGACTCTGGTCCCACTTCTAAATGCCAACGACAATCTCCTGACGATGTTATTTCATTACCTTCCCATTCTACTCGGAAAAGACCGACACGTCATGCACTCCCTCTCCACACTCAGTTTCGGACCACACAATGGACTAAATTCTTTACTTTACGACCAACTTCTTCTACTGCCTATCTTTCTGACCATAGTATTGGCAAAGCGCTCCTACACCACGTTGGTAGAGATATTTCCTTTCATGCTCTTAAGAGTGGTACGCACATCATCACAGTCCAGAATTCTACCCAAGCTCATGATCTTTCTCTTCTTTCACATATCGATACTATTCCTATCACTATCGAAAAACATCATTCCCTCAATTCTTGTAGTGGTACTGTTATTCTGCCCCATACAGAATTTCCAGACATGTGGCAATGACATTCTCGAACAGTTGGAACTCCAAGATCTCCCAATTCTCAAGGTAGACATTTATGTTCTTCCTGCCCGTGGGCGAAGACGATACCCTTGCAATGTGGCTCGTTTAACTTTTGACAGCCGTGAACTCCCATCCTCTGTTTATGTAGCTGGACGTCGGTTACAAGTTCGGAAGGTGATCCTTGCACCGCAACAGTGTAGGAATTGCTGGTAATTTGGCCACTCAGCAAAATATTGCAGATCTATAGTCAAATGCCCAGTCTGTGGTGCCGATGACCATTCTAATACTACATCTTGCAGTCGACCTCCCTCTTGCCTTAATTGTCATGAGGCTCACCCTTCATACTCTTGCCATTGCCAGGTCTACTTAAATGAGCGGGAAATTTGTTGCCTCAGAGGCAGAAGGTCTCCCTTATGCTATGGCAGTTTCTCATCTCCGCCTCCAAGGGAGACTACCCCGTGTTTCTTATTCTCGTGTTTCAAAACGTCCCCCCAATTCTGGGGTCCCATCTTCTGCAGCCTCCTCTGTGGTTGCCAGTCCCATAGTCACTCCTGTATCTAATTCTTTTGCTGTCCTGGGCTCAGACGTCCCTACTTCAACACCTCAGTCTGTCCTCACTTCTTCGTGTTCTCCCTCACAAACCCCAGTATCGACAAGACCTCGTACGACACCTCCTCCCAATCGTCCCTCTACTTCTCAGAGGTCCAACAAATCTCCTTTAACCCCTTCATCCACCTCCACATTTTACCTTCCCGATCTCTGTACCTAGGTCTTCCCCTTTCACTGGCTCCGTTACAAGTGTGGAGGCTCATCCTCCTCCTCGTACTGTGCCTTCCTCCCCTGTCCCCTCCCAAGTTTCTTCCTTTTCTGCCACCTCCCGGGTTTCTGCCTCTTCTGTCCCCTCCCACACTTCTCCAGTTCCCTCCACCCTTTTGCCCCCCCCTCCCTCCTACCTTGGTACAGTCCATTACAGCTCCGAACTTTACTCAAACTCCTTCTCCTTCCATCTCCAATATTGTCTCCCATACGACGTCTCTGAACTCTGAAACACTTGAAGCAATCTCTGAATGTATTGCAGAGATCAAACCATCAATGGGCACTGATCCACCCTCTGTTCCTTCACTTTCCTCTTCTCCATCTGCGCAACTCCTTTCTTCACAATGCACCGTTCCTTCGCTACTTGAACGTTTTCCTTTGCCACCGCATGTGGACTCTTCTAACCCTTCTAGTCCATAGGTACCCTTACCTGCGGATATCAGGTATCTTTATCATTGCCAATCATGGCCTCTTTACAGTGGAATATTCGTGGCCTCGGGGGTAATCGGGGTGAGCGTCAAATGTTGCTCTCCCAGTTTTCCCCTGTTGGTGTTTGCTTACAGGAACCAAAATTACACTCTGCCGTTATCTATCCCATCTCAGGCTATAATTTATTGTATTCTTCGGATCCTTTTCCTGATGGGACCTTTAATGAAAGTGCCCTTCTTCTACGCACTGATATTCCGTACCGTCGGCTAGTTGTTCATACTTCGCTGCATTACACAGCAGCCCGTATCCACTTGCATAGGTGGTATACACTCTGTTCTTTGTATCTCTCTCCTTCTCGGGCATTATCTCTCCCGGATATTGCCTTTCTTGTTTCGTCATTACCGCCATCACTTCTATTACTTGGCGATTTTAATGCCCATCATTTCCTCTGGGGGGGTCTCACTGTGATTCCCGTGGCATTCAGTTAGAGGCTTTTCTTGCCACCCACCCCCTCCATGTTTTAAATACAGGTACTCACACCCATTTTGATCCTCGGACTCATACTCTCTCTTGCATCAATCTCTCAGTCTGCTCTTCCTCCGCCGCATTAGACTTCACCTGGTCTCTTCTCCCTGAATTTACATGACAGCGATCATTTCCCAATCATTCTTACTTCCCCTTCATATTCATCACCTCTTCGTAGCCCACGCTGGCAATTTGATCAGGCAAATTAGAACCTTTTGCTCACAACTAACTGTTTTTAGTGAGGTTCCTTCTTCATCCTCCATTGATGAGCATATACACCTCTTCTCGTCCTCCGCCTTAACCGCAGCTTCTCATTCTATACCCCAAACTTCAGGCTGGCATTCTCAGAAATGTGTGCCTTGGTGGTCTCCTGCTGGTGCTCGTGCAGTATGTTTGAAACATGCTGTGTGGGGCAGGTACCGGTACAATAGAACCACGGAGAGACTTCTTGATTTTAAGCAGAAGCGTGCGATTGCTCGCCGTGTCATCCATGACGCTAAATACACTTGCTGGCGAGATTGTCTCCACCATCACCTCTGCTTCCTCTATGAGTGCAATCTGGAAAAAAGTACGAAAACTGAGTGGTAAATATTCTCCTGACCTGGCTCCTGTTCTGCGGGTTGCCGGTGTTGATATAGCAAACCCACTAGATGTTGCCAATGAAATTGGCAATCATCTGGTCCATATTTCTCAGGGGCTCCATCTATGCCCCTCGTTTCTTTCCTCAAAGTCTGCCAGAGAGTTAGCACCCTTGGACTTTTCTTCTCTCAGAGAAGAACAGTATAATGTGCCTTTTACACTTCAGGAACTGGAGGCAACACTCAGCTTGCCGATCATCGAAAGCTGGGCCCGACGACATTCATATTCGTATGCTACAACATTTACATCAGTCAGCCCTTGCAGTCCTATTACACCTTTTCAATCTTATTTGGTCACAAGGAGTTCTTCCACAGCTGTGGAAATCTGCCATTGTTCTCCCTTTCCGCAAACTGGGTACTACGGGACATGAAGCCTCCCACTATCGTCCCATTGCTCTTACCAGTGCAGTTTGCAAAGTGATGGAACACCTGGTAAATAGACGTATAGTGTGGTATTTAGACACACGACAGTCTCTCCACTCGTCAATACGGCTTTCGTAAGGGCCATTCTACCATAGACCCCTTACTACGCTTGGATACGTATGTTCGTAATGCCTTTGCGAATAACCACTCAGTTATTGCCATATTTTTTGACCTTGAGAAGGCATATGACACAACTTGGAGGTATAATATTCTGGCCCAAGCCCACTCCTTAGGCCTCCGAGGCAATCTACCATCCTACCAACTAACACATTTCCGTGTTCGGGTTAATAATGTGCTCTCCCCGGACTTTATCCAAGCTGAAGGTGTCCCCCAGGGATGTGTTCTGAGCACAACACTTTTTCTCCTTGCTATAAATGATTTGGCCTCTAGTCTTCCATCCAATATTTGGTCATCACTCTATGTTGATGACTTCGCTATTGCCTGTCCAGGCGCTGACTGTCACCTCATTACAGTTTCTCTCCAGCATGCGGTCGACCGTGTTTCAAATTGGGCCACCACACATGGGTTTAAATTGTCCAGCACCAAAACTCATTAAATTACTTTCACTAGACGCTCTGTCATCTCTGATCATCCTTTGTACCTCTATGGCACCCGTATCCCTGAATGTGATACAGTCAGGTTTCTAGGCCTCCTCTTTGACCGTAGGTTATCCTGGAAACCTCACATTACCTCTCTGAAGACAACTTGTCACAGCTGGCTGAACCTTCTTAAAACATTTGCTCATCTTTCATGGGGAGCTGATCGTCGAACTCTCCTTCGCCTACATTCCACCCTCATTTTATCGAAACTTGACTATGATGACCAGATCTATTCAGCTGCCTCTCCTGCTACTCTATCTAGCCTCAACCCTATTCATCACCAAGGATTACGTTTATGCCTTGGTGCTTTTCGCTCTTCCCCTGTTGAGAGCCTTTATGCAGAAGCGAACGTTCCATCCTTATCCGATTGCCGTGATGCCCATTGCCTTTGCTACTATGTACGCTCTCATGATCTCTGCAATCCTTCCATTTATAGAATGGTCACCGATATTAGTAGACATTCTTTATTTGTTCGCCGCCTGTTTGCTCCGTCCCTTCTCTCTTCACCTACATTCACTCACCTTCTCTTCAATTTCCACCTTTCTATGTTCATGTAGCATCTCACTTTTCCCTACTCCCCTGGGAAGTTCCAGCTGTTCGAGTCTGTTCTTTCTCACTCCCTCGCTCGAAAGCCCAACTGTCTACGGTAGCTTCCCGCTCTTTTTCTTGACCACTTCCAATCTCATTCTCATGCCATTGCAGTGTAGTATACAGATGGCTATAAGTCTTCTGACGGCGTAGGATTCGCAGCAGTGTTTCCGGACAGCATCGTACGAGGGCATTTACTATCTTCGGCTAGTATCTTTACTGCTGAATTGTATGAAGATTGAGACACTTATGCAGCATATGGGAATCTTTATTCAGGATGACGTGAAGCAGATGGAGGCGGGGTCATAGTGGTACCATCCACTAGTCGAAGTAGGTCTTCGTCCAAAGGTTGAACAAGTGTTGAAGAATTCTTTGTAACAAGATCCCATGATGCTGCAGTGTCTGACAGTTGTGATGAATGGTTTGAAAAACCGACAAGTTGAAGATTGAGACACTTATGCAGCATATGGGAATCTTTATTCAGGATGATGCTGCAGTGTCTGACAGTTGTGATGAATGGTTTGAAAAACCGACAAGTTGAAGATTGAGACACTTATGCAGCATATGGGAATCTTTATTCTGAATAAAGATTCCCATATGCTGCATAAGTGTCTCAATCTTCAACTTGTCGGTTTTTCAAACCATTCATCACAACTGTCAGACACTGCAGCATCATGGGATCTTGTTACAAAGAATTCTTCAACACTTGTTCAACCTTTGGACGAAGACCTACTTCGACTAGTGGATGGTACCATTATGACCCCGCCTCCATCTGCTTCACGTCTTCCTGAATAAAGATTCCCATATGCTGCATAAGTGTCTCAATCTTCAACTTGTCGGTTTTTCAAATCATTCATCACTGCTGAATTGTATGCCATTCTTGCAGCATTTATCCGTATTGCATCTATGGCTGTGTCATCATTTGTGGTTGTCTCAGACTCCCTTAGTGCTTCACAGGCTATGCAGAAATTTGATACACCTCACCCCTTAGTCCTCCATATCCAACTTTGGCTATGCCGCATCTCTACCAAGCTAAAGATATTGTTTTTTGTTGGGTCCCTGGTCATGTTGACGTACAGGGCAATGAACAGGCAGACACTGCTGCGCGGTCAGCAGTACATGACCTACCAGTTTCATATAGAGGTGTTCCATTTACGGACTACTTTGCTGTAATAGCTACCCACCTTCACACCCGTTGGCAACAACGTTGGTCTACTCTACTCGGTAACAAACTTCAATCTATTAAACCGAGTATAGGTTACTGGTCGTCTTCTTGTCACCAGTGCCGAGGTTGGGAGACTACTCTCTCCTGTCTCCGCATTGGCCATACTTGTCTTACTCATGGATATCTCAAGGAGAGGCGCCCTGCTCCTCTCTGTGAGAATTGTCAGGTTCCATTATCGGTCAGCCACATTCTGTTAGACTGCCCACTTTATCAACGAGCACGCAGAATTTACCTCCGTCGTCGTCTTCGCTCCACTGCTCTCTCTTTACCTTCCCTTCTCGCTGATGGACCCACCTTTCATCCGGACTCTCTCATTGACTTTTTGACAACAACTGACTTTCTTCACAAACTCTGATGATACCTTCAGCCCTTTCTACCTAGATCCCTTGCTACCCTCTACCCTGCACTATCCCCTGCCCCGCTGTTTTCTGTAACCTACTGATCTCCCCTTCCCCCTTCTGCCGCCCAATACCCTCGCTTCCTTTCCTACCCTTCAGCATTGTATAGCCCTTGTGGCTTAGCGCTTCTTTTTGATTATAATAATAATAATTGTAACGACATATGATAAGACTTACAGAGATCAGAAAGGAAAGGAAGAATGAAAGGATTGCATGTTCTTGGATTGTAAAGCCTTTGATCAGCCACAGTCTACATTGCAAACTGAAGAAACCAGATGGAGGAACGGGAAAGTTATCATGGATTAAAGAATATTTGAATGATAGAAAAAGTATTGGATGGGAAAGGGCGTAACTATAGTATGTAATGGAATAACACAAGGATTGACTGCAATTCATCCGAATTATTTAGAATGCATTACAATCATTTGGTTATTTCCTTAAAAAATTTTTGCTGGTGTGATACAGTAAACTACAGAACTGTATATGGTATGGTGTGTGTGTTCAACTTACAATGTTACTGGTGTCTAATGTTTTCAAACTTTAAATATTTTCATTAAGTGGGCATAGTGGTAAACTTTTTCAGTAATGTAATTCAGTACAGATACACTCAAACCTACTGGAACTCAAGTTTCTTAAACAAGTCCAATGGTGCACACTTCTGCCATTTTGTGTGTTGATCCCTCTTGTTGCCAAGTTGTGGGGGTAAAGGTATTATAATTGGTTTATAATCCCTAAAGTTTATTCTACAATAGTAATAATTCAATGCCAAAAGCAGAGTACAATTCTATGAATGATTATTTCATTCATATTCAAATATTTCAGTACCTAGGTTTTTCTTTAATGTGCTCTTACATACCATACTCCTGCAGTATTACAGAATACAGTATTATCAGTATGAATATGTGAAGTACCATACTGTACGACATTTCTATTTTTGAAGCCTAATGTTAAGTTAACTTTAGGCTGTAGGTGGAGGGTTTCAAAGGTGTATAAAAAATGTAATTGATATTTATTGAATAAGTCATACAAGAAAGTGGATTTATCCTCATGACACAATGTACCCAGGTTGCTTTTGTATTCTAAACCTCGGTGATACTAAGAGGGCCGAACTAAAATTCATTTAGAACCATCAATTACTTGTCCAACTGGAACAGTTTGCATTATTTACAAAAAAAAAAAAAAATATTTAAAGTGAAATGTAACAAATTTGAAGAGTGTATTATTTACATACTAGCTGTACAAGAATTTTTTAATATATAGAAATATAGCTTTGGAAGTAAAAATTTTTAATCGTTTCATTTGAACATGTAAAGTAAACTTTATGGTGGATCCATGTGTGATGTAATGTACATAAAAGAAAATATTGTTTAGGTTGGTTAGTCATTTGGCAGTATTTCAATCATGACTGAAAATGAAGTGGTGCACAATACTGAATGACCCACATAGATGTAGTGTGCGGTCCATGATGATGATAATAATGGAAGTGGTGCAATGAACCAAGCACACTTCCATGGACTAGAATGATTATAGCTTGGGCCATCACAATTTTTATACAGTTATACAATTATTCAGTTGAAATTTTGGGCAAAACTCAAAATTTCAACTTCATAATAGACTCCTTGATAATTAGTTAAAAAATATATAAAAAATATGTAATATTAGTATAACAAACATAATTTTATGCACCTGTAGTTTGCAAACTACTACAGATATATATTATTACAATGGGAAAACAGTAAACCCATAGGGGTCATGCAGCATCCTGAATGTAGGCGGCAATCAGGTTCGATTCAACAAGAGGTTAAATTCCTTGAATCAAGAAACCATCTTGATTCATGGTATAAATTTCCCCTCTTCCTTGAGAAGGAATTTATACCATGGTAATCCCAGCTTGAAACTAGGGAGGCTATTAACACAAGTGCACTTTGACTTCCTCACATTATAAATTAAGCAGAGTACAGAGTGCTGTATAACCCATATGGGTATAGCACTGTCCATGAAATATAATGCTGTATATACCATACTGAATGATAAAACTGCATTGACAAATACTGTGTTTTTTATGATGTTCCATCTTCAATGCCATGAAACTAAAGTGAAGGCTTCAGTCATGAAAATGAAATGTGAGAATATATTAAACCTCGGTAGAATACAGAATGTTATTTCTGAGATTCCATAGAACTGCTGCAGAAGGAATGATGCTGATTTTGTTTGGGAAAAATGCTATGCTTCTGAACTATGTTGGTGAGGGCTCTAGATCCAATTTATCATTTTCATGGGGAAGTGCTAATTATTATTATTATTATAATCAAAAAGAAGGGCTAAGCCACAAGGGCTATACAGCGCTGCAGGGTAGGGAAGGAAGCGAGGGTATTGGATGGCAGAAGGGAGGAGGGATGATCAGTAGGTTACAGAAAACAGCGGGGCAGGGGATAGTACGGGGGTAGAGGGTAGCAAGAGATTGAAGTAGAAAGGGCTGAAGGTATCAGCCTCTTCAAGGGGGGCTCCTTGTCGTAGTGAAGAGGCTCTTGGTCTGAGGAATTAGACCTGTCGGTCTACTTCCTCAGACCGAACCTAATTACCCCCCAATCCCCCGTTCCCTATCCCATCCTCCCCTTTTTCTTTTCCTCCTCCTCCTCCCCACCCCTCCCTTTTGCCCTTCCTTTTTGGCCTTTTTTTTTTTTTTTTTCCCACAGGCACGCTAGTTCCTAGGTAGGGGAAAGGGTACCGGGCTCCATCCCATTCCGTTGAGGTTCTTGGCGGTGGCGTAGTTTGCCGTGGAATCTGGATTGCCTGGGGATGTCCTGATCCCTCTCCGGTATCCCGGAGGGTGGCTTTGGGTGTCTCTCGGGCGACGGGTGTATCTCTGGAAGCCACCTTTCGGATTCCGGGGGTGGTGGCCGAAGGAGGTATGCTTTGTGTCGGATTTCCGGCCGCCCTCTCTTTTGTCCACCGAGGTAGCTCGGCAGATGTGAGGTTGCTATCCCGGATTGCCGGTTTACTGGCGTGATGGGTAGGGTATGGCACGGGTTCCATGCTGCATCTGCGCTACTTGCGGTGCTGAGGTCCTCTTGGGCGCGGAGGGAGATTTCTGGCCCTTTCATTCCTCCTAGGAACTATCCCTCCCCGGTCCCCCCATTTTTTATTCTTTTTTTTATTTTTATTTTCTTTTCTTCTTTCTTTTTTTTCTTAAAAACAAAAAGAAAGAAGTAACCTAACCATGGCAGCCCTAGTCCATGAACCTGCTATCCCCGGGCCCCTTCTTGATACCGCACCCCGTTCTGACCCCGCCTCGTCTTTGGACCACTCTTCGGACACTCCTCATGCCTCTGTACCTCTTGCCGGTGCTGTTTCCTCACCCGCTTCAGGTACTGAGGCCTCGACTGACTCCTTCGATTTATCTGACCTTCGCTCTCCTCTGACTATGCTTCCGGCCTCTCCCTCTACGGTGCGGCAATTTTCGAATCGCCGGCCCGTTCCACGTCGGACCAACTCTGGTCCCACTCCTAAACGACAACGACAATTACCTGCTGATGATACTTCTCCACCTTCTCGTTCTTCTCAGAAAGATCGACACGTCCTTCACTACCTTTCCACGCTCAGTTTCAGACTGCACAGTGGACTAAATTCTTCACTTTACAACTGACTTCCTCTACTGCCTATCTTTCTGACCACAGTATTGGCAAGGCACTCCTACGCCATGTTGGTAAAGATATTTCTTTTCATGCTCTTAAGAGCGGTACGCGCATCGTCAACATACAGAATGCTACCCAGGCTCATGAGCTTTCTCGTCTTTCCCATATCGATACTGTTCCTGTAACTATTGAAAACCATCATTCCCTCAATTCTTGTAGTGGTACCATCATTCTGCCCCATACCATAGTTCAACAAAATTTCCAGACATGTGGCACTGACATTCTTGAACAGCTGGAACTCCAAGATCTCCCAATCCTCAAGGTAGACACTTACGTTCTTCCTGCCCGCGGGCGGAGAGGATACCCTAGCAATGTGGCTTGTTTAACTTTTGACAGCCGTGAACTCCCATCCTCAGTTTATGTAGCAGGACATCGGTTACAAGTTCGAAAGGTGATCCCTACACCGCAACAGTGTAGAAATTGCTGGCGATTTGGCCATCCAGCGAAATATTGCAGATCTATCGCCGAATGCCCAGTCTGTGGTGCCGATGACCATTCTAATACGTCTTGCAATCGACCTCATGAGGCTCACCCTTCGTACTCTCGCCGTTGTCAAGTCTACTTAAACGAGCGAGAAATCCGTTACCTCAAAGAGGCAGAAGGTCTCCCTTATGCCATGGCAGTTTCTCATCTCCGCCTCCAAGGGAGACTACCTCATGTTTCTTATTCCCGTGTTTCAAAACGTCCCCCCACTTCTGGTATCCCATCTTCTGCACCCACCTCTGTGGTTACCTCTCCCATAGTAACTCCTGTAGCTAATTCTTTTGCTGTCCTCGGCTCAGACGTCCCTACTTCAACGTCTCAGTCTGATCTTGCTTCTTCGTGTTCTCTCTCACAAGCCTCAGTAGCGACAAGATCTCGTATGACACCTCCTCCCAATCGTCCCTCTACTTCTCAAAAGTCAAAAAAAGGTCCGTTAACACCTCCTACCCATCTTCCACCTCCTCATTTTCCCTTCCCTGCCCTCTGTACCTGGTTCTCCCCCTCTCATTGGCTCTGTTACAAGTGTAGAGGTTCACCCTCCTCCTCGTACTGTACCTTCCTCCCCTGTTCCCTCCCAATTTCTTCCTCTTTTGGCCACCTCCCAGGTCTCTGCCTCTTCTGTCCCCTTCCACGCTTCTCCAGTTCCCTCCACCCTTCCGTCCCCCCCTACCTTGGTACAGTCCATTACAGTTCCAATCTTTACTCATCCTCCCCCTACCATTTCCAATATTGTCTCCCATACGACGTCTCTGAATTCTGAAACACTTGAAGCAATCTCTGAATATATTGCAGAGACCAAACCATCAATGGACACTGATCCACCCTCCACTCCTTCTCTCTCCTCTACTCCATCTGCGCAACTCCTTTCTTCACAGCGCACCGTTCCTTCGCTGCTTGAACGTTTTCCACTGCCTCTGCATGTGGACTTTTCTAACCCCTCTAGTCCATAGGAACCCTTACCTGCGGATTTCAGGTATCTTTATCATTGCCAATCATGGCCTATTTACAGTGGAATATACGCGGCCTCAGGGGTAATCGGGTGAGCTTCAGATGTTACTCTCCAGTTTTCCCCTGTTGGTGTTTGCTTACAGGAACCAAAATTACACTCTGCTGTTATCTCTCCCATCTCAGGCTATAATTTATTGTATTCTTCAGATCCTTTTCCTGATGGGACCTTTAATGAAAGTGCCCTTCTTCTACACACTGATATTCCGTACCATCAGCTATTTGTTTGTACTTCGCTGCATTACACAGCAGCCCGTATCCACTTGCATAGGTGGTATACGCTCTGTTTGTTATATCTCTCTCCTTCTCGGGCATTATCTATTCTGGATATTGCCTTTCTTGTTTCGTCATTACCACAACCGATTCTGTTACTTGGTGATTTTAATGCCCACCATTTCCTCTGGGTGGGGTCTCACTGTGATTCCCGTGGCATTCAGTTAGAGGCTTTTTTGGTAGGTTGCCTCGAAGGCCTAAGGAGTGGGCTTGGGCTAAAATATTATACCTCCAAGTTGTGTCATATGCCTTCTCAAGGTCAAAAAATATGGCAATAACTGAGTGGTTATTCGCAAAGGCATTACGAACATACGTATCCAAGCGTAGTAAGGGGTCTATGGTAGAACGTCCCTTACGAAAGCCATATTGACGAGTGGAGAGACTGTCGTGTGTCTCTAAATACCACACTAAACATCTATTTACTAGGCGTTCCATCACTTTGCAAACTGCACTGGTAAGAGCAATGGGACGATAGTGGGAGGTTTCATGTCCCGTAGTGCCTGGTTTGCGGAAAGGGAGAACAATGGCGGATTTCCACAACTGTGGAAGAACTCCTTGTGACCAAATAAGATTGTAAAGGCGTAATAGGACTGCAAGGGCTGACTGATGTAAATGTTGTAGCATACGAATATGAATGTCGTCGGGCCCAGCTGCCGATGATCGGCAAGCTGAGAGTGTTGCCTCCAGTTCTTGAAGTGTAAAAGGCACATTATACTGTTCTTCTCTGAGAGAAGAAAAGTCCAAGGGTGCTAACTCTCTGGCAGACTTTGAGGAAAGAAATGAGGGGCATAGATGGAGCCCCTGAGAAATACAGACCAGATGATTGCCAATTTCATTGGCAACATCTAGTGGGTTTGCTATATCAACACCGGCAACCCGCAGAACGGGAGCCGGGTCAGGAGAATATTTACCACTCAGTTTTCGTACTTTTTTCCAGACTGCACTCATAGAGGAAGCAGAGGTGATGGTGGAGACATAATCTCGCCAGCAAGTGCATTTAGCGTCACGGATGACATGGCGAGCGATCGCACGCTTCTGCTTAAATTCAAGAAGTCTCTCTGTGGTTCTATTGTACCGGTACCTGCCCCATGCAGCGCGTTTCAAACGTACTGCATGAGCACAAGCAGGAGACCACCAAGGCACGCATTTCTGAGAATGCCTGCCCGAAGTTTGGGGTATAGAATGAGAAGCTGCGGTTAAAACGGAGGACGAGAAGAGGTGTAAAAGCTCATCGATGGAGGACGAAGAAGGAACCTCTCTAAAAACAGTTAGGTGTGAGTAAAGGTTCCAATTTGCCTGATCAAATTGCCAGCGTGGGATGCGAAGAGGTAGTGAATATGAAGGGGAAGTAAGAATGATTGGGAAATGATTGCTGTCATGTAAGTCCGGAAGAACAGACCAAGTGAAGTCTAATGCAGCTGAGGAAGAGCAGACTGAGAGATCGATGCAAGAGAGAGTGTGAGTCCGAGGATCAAAATGGGTGTGAGTACCTGTATTTAGAACATGGAGGGGGTGGGTGGCAAGAAAAGCCTCTAACTGAATGCCACGGGAATCACAGTGAGACCCCCCCCCAGAGGAAATGGTGGGCATTAAAATCACCAAGTAACAGAATCGGTGGCGGTAATGACGAAACAAGAAAGGCAATATCCGGAATAGATAATGCCTGAGAAGGGGAGAGATATAAAGAACAGAGCGTATACCACCTATGCAAGTGGATACGGGCTGCTGTGTAATGCAGCGAAGTATGAACAAATAGCTGATGGTACGGAATATCAGTGCATAGAAGGAGGGCACTTTCATTAAAGGTTCCATCAGGAAAAGGATCTGAAGAATACAATAAATTATAGCCTGAGATGGGAGAGATAACAGCAGAGTGTAATTTTGGTTCCTGTAAGCAAACACCAACAGGGGGAAAACTGGGAGAGTAACATCTGAAGCTCACCCCGATTACCCCTGAGGCCGCGTATATTCCACTGTAAATAGGCCATGATTGGCAATGATAAAGATACTTGAAATCCGCAGGTAAGGGTTCCTACGGACTAGAGGGGTTAGAAAAGAAGTCCACATGCGGAGGCAGTGGAAAACATTCAAGCAGCGAAGGAACGGTGCGCTGTGAAGAAAGGAGTTGCGCAGATGGAGTAGAGGAGAGAGAAGGAGCGGAGGGTGGATCAGTGTCCATTGATGGTTTGGTCTCTGCAATATATTCAGAGATTGCTTCAAGTGTTTCAGAATTCAGAGACGTCGTATGGGAGACAATATTGGAAATGGTAGGGGGAGGATGAGTAAAGATTGGAACTGTAATGGACTATACCAAGGTAGGAGGGGGCAAAAGAGTGGAGGGAACTGGAGAAGCATGGAAGGGGACAGAAGAGGCAGAAACCTGGGAGGTGGCAGAAGAGGAAGAAACTTGGGAGGGAACAGGGGAGGAAGGTACAGTACGAGGAGGAGGGTGAACCTCTACACTTGTAACAGAGCCAGTGAGAGGGGGAGAACCAGGTACAGAGACAGGGAAGGGAAAATGAGGAGGTGGAAGATGGGTAGGAGGTGTTAACAGACCTTTTTTTGACTTTTGAGAAGTAGAGGGACAATTGGGAGGTGTCATACGAGATCTCATCGCTACTGAGGCTTGTGAGAGAGAACACGAAGAAGCAAGATCAGACTGAGACGTTGAAGTAGGGATGTCTGAGCCGAGGACAGCAAAAGAATTAGCTACAGGAGTGACTATGGGAGAGGTAACCACAGATGTGGGTGCAGAAGATGGGATACCAGAAGTGGAGGGACGTTTTGAAACACGGGAATAAGAAACACGAGGTAGTCTCCCTTGGAGGCGGAGATGAGAAACTGCCATGGCATAAGGGAGACCTTCTGCCTCTTTGAGGTAACGGATTTCCCGCTCGTTTAAGTAGACTTGACAACGGCGAGAGTACGAGGGGTGAGCCTCATGACAATTAAGGCAAGAGGGAGGTCGATTGCAAGACGTATTAGAATGGTCATCGGCACCACAGACTGGGCATTCGGCGATAGATCTGCAATATTTCGCTGGATGGCCAAATCGCCAGCAATTTCTACACTATTGCGGTGTAGGGATCACCTTTCGAACTTGTAACCGATGTCCTGCTACATAAACTGAGGATGGGAGTTCACGGCTGTCAAAAGTTAAATGAGCCACATTGCTAGGGTATCGTCTCCGCCCACGGGCAGGAAGAACGTAAGTGTCTACCTTGAGGATTGGGAGATCTTGGAGTTCCAGCTGTTCAAGAATGTCAGTGCCACATGTCTGGAAATTTTGTTGAACTATGGTATGGGGCAGAATGATGGTACCACTACAAGAATTGAGGGAATGAAGCTTTTCAATAGTGACAGGAACAGTATCGATATGGGAAAGACGAGAAAGTTCATGAGCCTGGGTAGCATTCTATACGGTGATGATGCACGTACCGCTCTTAAGAGCATGAAAAGAAATATCTTTACCAACATGGCATAGGAGTGCCTTGCCAATACTGTGGTCAGAAAGATAGGCAGTAGAGGAAGTCGGTCGTAAAGTGAAGAATTTAGTCCATTGTGCAGTCTGAAACTGAGCGTGGAAAGGTAGTGAAGGATGTGTCGATCTTTTCTGAGAAGAATGAGAAGGTGGAGAAGTATCATCAGCAGGTAATTGTCGTTGACGTTTAGGCATGGGACCAGAGTTGGTCCGACGTGGAACGGGCCGGCGATTCGAAAATTGCCGCACCGTAGAGGGAGAGGCCGGAAGCATAGTCGGAGGAAAGCGAAGGTCAGATAAATCGAAGGAGTCAGTCGAGGCCTCAGTACCTGAAGTGGGTGAGGAAACAGCACCGGCAAGAGGTACAGAGGCATGAGGAGTGTCCGAAGAGTGGTCCAAAGACGAGGAGGGGTCAGAACGGGGTGCGGTATCAAGAAGGGGCCCGGGGGTAGCAGGTTCATGCACTAGGGCTGCCATGGTTAGGTTACTTCTTTTTTTTTTGTTTTTAAGAAAAAAAAAAGAAAGAAATGAAAATAAAAAAAGAATAAAAAAAGGTGGGACCAGGGAGGGATAGTTCCTAGGAGGAATGAAAGGGCCAGAAATCTCCCTCCGCGCCCAAGAGGGCCTCAGCACCGCAAGTAGCGCAGGTGCAGCATGGAACCCGTGCCATACCCTACCCATCATGCCGCTGTATAGTCCTTGTGGCTTAGCGCTTCTTTTTGATTATAATAATAATAATACCCATCATGCCAGTAAACCAGCAATCCGGGATAGCAACCTCACATCTGCCGAGCTACCTCGGTGGACAAAAGAGAGGGCGGCCAAAAATCCGCCATAAAGCATACCTCCTTCGGCCACCACCCCCGGAATCTGAAAGGTGGCTTCCAGAGATACACCCGTCACCCGAGAGACACCCAAAGCCACCCTCCGGGATACCGGAGAGGGATCAGAACATCCCCAGGCAATCCAGATTCCACGGCAAACTACGCCACCGCCAAGAACCTCAACGGAATGGGATGGACCCCGGTACCCTTTCCCCTACCTAGGAACTAGCGTGCCTGTGGGGAAAAAAATAAAAAAAAACCAAAGGGCAAAAGGGAGGGGTGGGGAGGAGGAGGAGGAAAGGAAAAAGGGGAGGATGGGATAGGGAACGGGGGATTGGGGGGTAATTAGGTTCGGTCTGAGGAAGTGGACCGACAGGTCTAATTCCTCAGACCAAGAGCCTCTTCACCACGCCAAGGAGCCCCCCTTGAAGAGGGGGAAGTGCTAAACTTGTAGGGGGTCATACAACTCAAGATCCAAAGAACTGGAGCTATCCTACCCATTCTTGGATCAATTATCATTATAATTGGGGAAAGTGATACACCTATGTATCTTACAGCACGTGGAAAATAGAAGGCATTCAGGTGAGCGAGAGCCCCTCACTGGCATGAAGGCACCTCCCTTGATGGGTTCTTGAATCATACCTGATTACCTACCATTACGCAAGTGATGTACGACTCCTTAAAGGTTTAGTGTTTTCTGTGAATATGATAATGTTTGACCCCTATGGGTTTAACATTTTCCCCTGAATACAATAATAATAATAATATGCTTCATATTACAAAAATAGCAAAATGGTCAAATTATAATAGAATTCCCTTCATTATTTGCATTATAAAATTTATTTATTTGCCATGACTTCTATTTTTAGAAGCAAGTAAAACATTACACAACATCTTTTGCTCATTTGCTCAGTTCTAAAATTATTGCTATTTTAATTGCATTCTAATTTCAGATGTAAACTGTATGACCCATATCTACTGGTATTTGTTTTTGAATAAACAGTATTCATAATTCAAATGCAAATTCCACAAAAACAGTATAGTATTTATATTATCAATGACAAGCATGCTTGAAGAAAAACTGTATTAAACCTAGTATTTTATAAGTCTTTCTAAATAGTTTAAAAATTTACAATTAATATTAGAAAACATAGCTTAATTCAATGAAAGCATAACAAAACAAATTATTTTGTGTACACTATACTGTATATAAAATTTATTTACTGGACAAATGTACTGTGCATTTTCTTGAAAAATATAAAATACAGTACTTCCTGACACAATTACCAGCACTGTAAACAGTCACACACACTTGGCCAATTTTAACAATTATAAAACATTGGGGCAGGTTAAAATACATAAATCACTTGAGGTATGTATCTAAATACTATAACATGTATGAAAAACTATTTACAATTTTTGTTTACTGACACATGGAAAGTCTTCTAGGAGATCTGTGAGCCCTTTCTGGTCTTTCTCTGCTTCCTGACCGTTCCCGAGTAATTTCTGTTGCTTTCTTCACTGGCTTAGCACTGTCTTCACAGTCAGCCTTGTTCTTCTTGTTACTTACACCTGTATCATCTCCATCTTCACTTTTCCGTTTTTGTTTAGCACTTGCATCTTGTGAGTCACTCGGGTTTTTATTCTGCTTCACCACTGGTTCTGAAACTTCACTAAGAACCTGCACTACTTTATTGCTTTTCTCTTTAGCATCCTCCTTTTGTTTTTTCTCTGGCACAATTTTTGCATTTTCATCATCTCTTACTGATCTTCTCCTGGATTTTATCCTTTCCTCGGTACTTGCCTCTTTTTTCACACTTGACTCTTTTTTCAGACTTTCAGTAGCAGAGGATTCACTAGGTCCCTCTCCTTCATAAGATTTTCTGCGGAGCTTTGACATATATTCTTCTAAATCAGGCCGACTCCTTTTACCAGCTTTTTGGTCATCCTCTTTCTTTTCACTGGATTTTCCAGCAACAACCTCCTTCTCCTTCCTTGCACTAGCTGGTCTTGGTAACTTTATATCTCTTTTCTGTGCTTCCTCTGACACAATTTCCTCTTTGTCATCTTTTAGTTCTTTGACTCTCCTTGAAATTTTCCTTATGTCTATTGCACTTTCACCAGACTTTTGTAGTTCTTCATCCTTTACTACCTCATTTTGCTTTTCTTCATTTAATTTTTCACTCTTGAGTCTTTTAGTGGATCTAGTAACTATATCTTTTTCCTGTTTAACTCTGGGTGAGGATTCCTGAAGTTTGTCTGAAAGCCTTTTATTTGCAGCACTTTGTTTTTTTTCTTTCTCATCCATCTTCTTTGGGCTCTGCTGTTTAGTGTCCTTTTCAGAAGAGTCTTCAACTGTAATTTTATTCATTTCTTCTTCTCTAGTTTTTTGGTCTTTTCGCTTATCCTTTGGTGACTCTGTGCCTGTTCGTTCATTTTTTTCTCGTTTCTCATCAACTCTCGGATCTTGTTCATCTTTTGACCTTCTCACACTTTGCCTTCTCTCAGGTCTTTTAGAAGCATCTTGATTTACCTTACCTTCATAAGTATCTGCACGATGTACTTCAACAGCTGTAATGATAACATTTTTCTGGTTGATCTGTATATCAGAAGTTTTATTTACCTGAGATCCTGATGTAGCTTTCTTATCAAGTGGTTTCTTTTTGCTATCTTGTTCAGAGGTTGCTTCACTCTTCTTATAAGTCTGTTCTGCACAATTTGTCTTCTTGCTAGGTTGCTCTGTCAATATAGCAGTCTTTATGACTGTCTCAGGGGAAGAAGCAGCAGCAACAGCACTCTTATCTTGCTTTCCTTGTTCAGGAGAGAGAGTTTTATTCTGATCAATGGACACCGAGTTCTTTTTGGTAATCTTTTCAGGAGATGGGGAATCTCTATTGGTAATCATCTCAGGAGATAAATCTGTTTTCTTTTTAGAACCCTGTTCAGGTGTTAAACACTTTTTGGAGCAATGTTCAGATGAATTTCTAAAGCCTTGTTCAGGTGATGAACATTTTTTGGAGTCCTGTTCAGGCACTGAATTCTTCCTGGAATCTTGTTCAAGTGATGAATTCTTTGTGGTATCTTGCTCAGGGGATGAACTCCTTTCTGAACCTCGTTCTGCAAAGCTCTTCTTAGAAATTTCTTCTGGAATTGATGCATTCCTTCTGGTACTCTGTTCAGGGAGTGAAGAATTCTTTTTGGTACTCTGTTCAGGGAGTGAAGAATTCTTTTTGGTACTCTGTTCAGGGAGTGGAGAATTCTTTCTGGTACTCTGTTCTGGCCGTGGAGAATTCTTTCTGGTACTCTGTTCAGGGAGTGGAGAATTCTTTCTGGTACTCTGTTCTGGCCGTGGGGAATTCTTTCTGGTACTCTGTTCTGGCCGTGGAGAATTCTTTCTGGTACTCTGTTCTGGCCGTGGGGAATTCTTTCTGGTACTCTGTTCAGGGAGTGGAGAATTCTTTCTGGTACTCTGTTCTGGACGTGGAGAATTCTTTCTGGTACTCTGTTCAGGGAGTGGAGAATTCTTTCTGGTACTCTGTTCAGGGAGTGGAGAATTCTTTCTGGTACTCTGTTCTGGCCGTGGGGAATTCTTTCTGGTACTCTGTTCAGGGAGTGGAGAATTCTTTCTGGTACTCTGTTCAGGGAGTGGAGAATTCTTTCTGGTACTCTGTTCAGGGAGTGGAGAATTCTTTCTGGTACTCTGTTCTGGCCGTGAAGAATTCTTTTTGTTTATTCGTTCTGGTGAATTCTTTTTAGAACATTGAGCAAAATTGACTTTGCAAATTTGTTCAGATACTATATTCTTTTTAGAACTCTGTTCTAGATGTGACAAATTCTTTTTACAGATTTGATCAGGTAGTGATATATTCTGTTCAGTAACTACATTCCTTTTGCATAATGGCTCTATTTTACTATTCTTTTTCAAGACTTGCTGAACTGATGCATTCTTTTTTGCAGCTTGCTCAGATGATGCTATATTCTTTTTGGCAGCTTGCTCAGATGGTATATTCTTTTTAGCAGCTTGCTCAGATGGTGATATATTCTTTTTAACAACTTGCTCAGATGGTGATGCATTCTTTTTAACAACTTGCTCAGATGGTGATGTATTCTTTTTAACAACTTGCTCAGATGGTGATGTATTCTGTTTGGGAATTTGCTCAGATACAAATGAAGTTTTCTTTTTCAAAACTTGTTCAAATGAAGGTGTATGCTTTTTGGATGTTTGCTCAGAGGACACTACTGCAGTCTTTTCATTCATCACCTCAGATAAGCCACACTTAAGATCTTGTTCTGGTGATACAGCAAGTTTTTTGCTAACTTGCTCTAAAGAAGTAGAGTTCTTTTTACTGACTTCTGAAAGTGAATTATTTTTATTACTGTGCTCTGGTGAATCTATATTTTTTTTACCAATTTGTTCAACAGAGCTTTCAATATCATCACCTTCCTGGAAGTAGCTTTGTTGTCTTGTTGAAGCTTTCACATTTTCACTTAAAGCAAGATCTGTTTCACCTTTTTGTGTCACATTCTTGTTCTGAGAGCTTTCAAAGGTTTGTTTATCATTAGGCATTTTCTTTTGGCAGCTATCCACCTGTTTAGCACCGTCTTGTTTATCCACCACCACCACTTTGTCTAGCTTCTTTTTATCTGACGTATTCAAAATATTTTTTGCTTTGCCTAGAGGTATCCCATTTGATTTTACGTCTAACTCCAAGTCTGAAGTCTTGCCTGACACTGTGTCTGCTTTCTTGCTTTCATCTAAATTTTCACCTTTTACTTTCTCATCCTTTTCATCAGAAACCAATTTATGAGGGCATTCTAATTCTTTCCTTGTAGCAAGACTGCTTTGTGATTCATCTGGAATTTCTTGTGTACTTTGGGCAATTCCAGGAGAGGAGGATCTTGAATGAGATGATGAATCTGAATCTGAAGAAGGATCAGCAGCTGGATCAGGTGGTGGTGGAGGTGCCCTTGTTAAGATACCCTCTGACCCAAGTGTATAATCATGAGATTTTCCCCATACACGAAGTGCTGGAAGTGGGATCTGGGAACAGGGATGCAATGCTAATTTGGAGAGAAGAGGCAGACAAGTGAGGGATGGTAGACATGTAGGTGCCAGACGATGACAACCTCTCAAATCCAGTGATGACAAGGAATGACTAACAACACTAGAAGGATGAGCTAGTAAAGCCACACTTAGTTCTGTTATACGCTGGCAGCTGCTCAAATCAAGAGCACTAAGAAATGGAAGAGAACGTACAATGGCTCGGACTCCTTCATCTCCAACATGTGTTCCTGCCAAATGCAAATTTGTGAGTTGACGTAGTCTTGTAGTTGTGTCACGGTGGCCTGGACGATGAGTTCGTGGGGCTGAAAGCAAAGTTGTCAGTGTACTGTCAAACAATCCTTCACAGTAAGAAAGATTGAGTTTTGACAAAGCTGAGCAGTAAGGGGAGACAAGGCATGACACAACTTCCCAACCCTGACCCTCTAGATGTAACTCCTTGAGTTGAGGAAGCCGAGCTAAAAGCCAAGACAACTGTTCTGCAGTTACTCGAGCCCAACTTAAATCTAGAGCACAAGGTTGGCGCCTTACTATTCCCTCTAAGTGACAGACACCAATTCGCTTGTGTGCTAGACTAATAGTTTTCCATAAAGATGGGTTAACTGCCCACTGTGCCCAAGTTCTACAAACTTGCATTACCACTTTTAAGTCTCTAACAGGCAAGTGATGGAACACAGGAAGCATTACTGCTCGATTCATTGCTGGTGGTAAAGGTTCACGTGTGACTGGACGACTCTCCCCATCACTACCACTCTCTTCATCATCTTCCTCTTCCTCCTCCTCTTCATCAGGGGGTGGTGGGTTAGGCCTCACCACCCAGACAGGGCGTACCAGTGGATAAGACACTCGAGCCTGTAGCTGGTCCCACGTTGGCATGTGTGGAGGAGCAGCATCAAGGCCTTCTATTGTGCTGCCTTTCTGTAAAAGTAAAAAAAAAAAACAGGTGTTATGTAATAACTTCTTTTGTAATAAATTTACAAAGGATATGTTGTCAGCCTGCTACCTATAGCTTGTAAATGTTATATCCTGCCTAACAGTGTGCTTCCATTGTTCCATTTGTGCAATTAATGTACTAAGCAAAGGAGGCTTGCCTGCATTTAGCCATCCCTTTGGTGAAGACTCAGATTGGGTTTCTGGAAATGACAGGAAACATTAGTGTTAAAATTTTTAATTTAATGTTTTTCTTGACTAATTACTTTTCACTTCACCCTCATAATATTAATAGCTACATTTGTGTGGCATTTTGAAGAACATTGGGTGACACACAATAAAATTTAACATATATATCTTGGAACTTTACAAAAATTTTGAAAAAAATTTAATCCAGCATCTTTATAAAGTACATTATTCAATATTTTTAGTAGTAACATTAATGACAATGGAAATAAAATCATAAGAAATAATATTAAGTGAGTATTTCTGCTGTATATCCATTTAATTCCTGTGTTTTTCACAAGTATGGGAACTACTATACTCTCTCTTAAGTGACATATTCCCATCTGTGCATGACTCTGCATATCCCTTAATTAACTTTCCACCATAGTAATGGTCCATTTTTTACCCTCTTCCAGCATTATATTATCATCCTGTTTTAGTTTAGTTTCTTTGCTTACCATACCACTTAAGCAATTAAAAAAAAATAATTACCCATTTTCTTTAAACAATTCTTTTGTACTAGACATATATTTGTACTTTTGATTAATGCAGTCTACCTTTCAAACCTGCAGTTTAAATTGAACAATGGACTTGTGCACTGACAATCTTCTATGCACCTAGTCTTAACATAAAATAATAAACTCCAAAATTCTATAATTTTCCTTTTCTAATTAAAAATATTTCTTGGGTAATTGTACATAACTGCCCCATAATTTATTTTCAATTAGGCATGTGATTTACTGTTACCAATTAATTTTAGTTCTCAGATTCATTATAAAAGTCAACAAATAAAAAGTGCCATTACGTATTAATATGTTTGTGAAAAAGAGCTAATACCTGCTGGGTCATCTAAGGTTGCATGCTAAAAGGTGTTGACATTAAGGGGCAGAAGTGTGGAGGGTAAGAGCACGCTGAAAAGGAGGCCATAGTTGGTGCACTGAGTCAGTTTCGGTTATGAAGTCTACGTATCTACATTAAGAGAATTTTCGACAGAAGAGCAACCAGTGCAAAAGAGTTGAAGGAGAGGTCAGAAATATAATCTGCTTCTTCTTGACATGTACATTTGTGAGTCTTGTGTCTAAAACACACTCATGAAAGTACCATGTTCTGTAACCAACAAAGATGAATACCACAACTATGGTTTGACTAAAAAAACATATTAGATATAAACTTGTACAAATGATGTTGCCAGCAATCTTCAAAGCACTATAATAATACTAAAAAATAGTTGGAAAAGAGGTAACCCCTTGTAGGAAGTTGGAAGATCCAGTACTGGATAACACAGAGGAAATTTTGCAAGTTCTTTCCCAAGAATACCAGATTGTCAAGGGTCACAGTATAAGATGACATCTTTGTATATGTATATGCTAATGAGACACAGAAAACAATGATTGTTTAAAATTATGGGCTGTGAGTGTAATTGAAAATGTTTAAGATGAAGCATATGTCCATAGCAGATTTATTTATTTATTTCAGGGGGAGTGCTGCAACCATAGGTGAATGAGAAGCAATCAGGTTCAATTTAAGAAAAGACAGGTTTGGTCCAATTTTTTAAAGGCACCTGGAAAGATAGTTCACAGCAGAGATCAAGGATGTCAGGAATGAACAGGAGTAAGGGCAAACCTGGAGTACTGGGATCTCCTAGTGAGAGATAGGAAAATTAAGAGAAAGGGAAATGTGAAGGAGAGGTAAATATAGGAATACTACAAGCCTATGAGGACTAAATACATTCCTCTGGGATAGTTAAGATACCCATTTTATGTTAGCTTGTCTATTTCCATGGCCTTCCTGATACAATGACCTACTGAATTGTTACAGATATTAATAAGGCTATCTCCCACCAAGGTAGGGTGACTCAAAAGAGAAGAAACACCTTTACCATCACTCATTCCATTACTGTCTTGCCAGAGGTGTGCCTCTCTAAACTGCAGACAGTGTGTGTCCCAACTCCAGGACTCAAGTCCAGTAAACTGGTTTCCCTGAATCCCTTCATAAATATTACCTTGATCACACCTTAATAGCACGTAAAGTAATAAAAACCACTTGCCTCCACTCACTGCTTTCTAACATGGTCACACATGCCTGTTGGATGACCAAGCCCCTTGCATACACCTCTTTTACTCCCTCCCCCCAACCTTTCCTAGGGCAACCCCTACCCTGTCTTCCCTCTACTACAGATTTGTACACCCTCCAAGTCATCCTATTTTGCTCAATTCTCTCAATGTCCAAACCACCTCAACAACCCCTCCAGAGATCTCTGGATAATACTTTCAGTAACCTCACACCTTCTATCTCCAAATTTCAAATCCTCTGCATAATGTTCACACTACATGTTGCAACTGCCTGTGGGGAAATAGAAAGGACCTGAATTAGGAAACCTTCCAATGGGTCAGCAAGTTCATTTTTCTGAATTCCAGCATGGGCACAAAAACAACAAAGGCTAGCCTTGCCATGTCTATTAAAGTTAAGGCATAGCAAGAAAATGTGAGAATTGTAATTCTGAATTACAGTACTTGCAATGCATTTGAGTTTGAGACCACAACAACTGAAACAGCAACAGCAGAAATAGCTTACAACTCTTTGGTACAAATATTAACTAAAAGCTAATCAACCTTGGATCATGATAATAGGAAAATGAACCATATATCCCACTCTGTCGGAAAATCTAGTGCCATCAATGTACACAGCAGTAACATCAGTGTGACTGGCAATAGTGAAAGGAGATCAAGCATGAGTCTGAGGAAGAGAAGTCAAAGTTCAGGAACAGCAGATAGAAAAGGCAGATTTGGAACCCAGGGATTTCCCAAGGCGGATGAGAGAAATGAGAGAGAACAACAACTAGCACACAATAAAAAGGAAAAACACTAACTGTCACCTATACTAACCTCAGTAATAACTCCACAAGTCACTGTATCATGGAGTATGCAAAACAAGCATAAGTGAAACAATGGGTATACTTTAAAAAGGCCCTGGAGGTATCATAAGTACCTGGGAAATAGGAGAAAATCAAGTATGGCCCAAGGAACAAGAGGGTAGCTCTCATTCCCTATATCAAGATCCCTTCACCAGCATCAAGGCAAATCTGCTTGAAGAGTTCAATAGGAAGAAACAGCCACAATTTAAAAACTGAGAAAGCAATGCCAAAAAACGATACAAAAATTTTTTATTTATGAAGATAGTTGTAAAATACTGTACTGAGATGGGATCCAGAAAATAGCAAATACATACAATAACCACTGAAAGGTTGACAAAAATTGATTGACAAATTAAACACCACACTTATATACATATTTCCTTAAGTTGTTACCGACAGAGTGGAACACTGCAATTCTCAAATGTCTTTTTTTTTTAATCTTGGTTTTCTGGATGTACAGTATCTATGATTATATATAAAGCAGGCTTTGTGCACATGTCTTCTTTTGTATCACTGGAATTTTTTAAGAATGAAGTGTGCACCTTGTCTGTTGCTTTTCAAGTAAATGAATGTTGACTACCTGGACACAATAATGTCATCTTGTATGCTCCTGATAAAACACTAATAACAATGCTGTATTTCTGTTTTATTTCTGTCTGTATTTAGTACATATTTCTGTCTGTATTTAGTACTGAGTAGGTAGGTAGGTAGATGGCCCGGTGGCCTGGTGGCTAAAGCTCCCGCTTCACACATGGAGGGCCCGGGTTCGATTCCCGGCGGGTGGAAACATTTCGACACGTTTCCTTACACCTGTTGTCCTGTTCACCTAGCAGCAAATAGGTACCTGGGTGTTAGTCGACTGGTGTGGGTCGCATCCTGGGGGACAAGATTAAGGACCCCAATGGAAATAAGTTAGACAGTCCTCAATGACACACTGACTTTCTTGGGTTATCCTGGGTGGCTAACCCTCTGGGGTTAAAAAGCCGAATGAAAGCTTATCTTATCTCTTATCTAGGTTGGTAGACAGCAACCACCCAGGGAAGTACTGCCGTCCTGCCAGATGACTGTGAAACAGAAACCTGTAACTGTTTTGCATGATGGTAGGATTGCTGGTGTCTTTTTCTGTTTCATAAACACGCTAGATAACAGGGATATCTTGCTACTCCAACTTACACTTTGGTCACACTTCACAGACATGCACATGCATATATATATACATACATCTAGGTTTTTCTCCTTTTTCTACATAGCTCTTGTTCTTATTTATTTCTTCTATTGTCCATGGGGAAGTGGAAAAGAATCTTTCCTACGTAAGCCATGCGTGTCGTATGAGGTGACTAAAATGCCGGGAGCAATGGGCTAGTAACCCCTTCTCCTGTAGACATTTACTAAAAAAGAGAAGAAGAAAAACTTTATAAAACTGGGATGCTTGAATGTGCGTGAATGTAGTGCAGATGACAAGAAACATATGATTGCTGATGTTATGAATGAAAAGAAGTTGGATGTCCTGGCCCTAAGCGAAACAAAGCTGAAGGGGGTAGGGGAGTTTCGGTGGGGGGAAATAAATGGGATTAAATCTGGAGTATCTGAGAGAGTTAGAGCAAAGGAAAGGGTAGCAGTAATGTTGAATGATCAGTTATGGAAGGAGAAAAAAGAATATGAATGTGTAAATGCAAGAATTATGTGGATTAAAGTAAAGGCTGGATGTGAGAAGTGGGTCATAATAAGCGTGTATGCACCTGGAGAAGAGAGGAATGCAGAGGAGAGAGAGAGATTTTGGGAGATGTTAAGTGAATGTATAGGAGCCTTTGAACCAAGTGAGAGAGTAATTGTGGTAGGGGACCTGAATGCTAAAGTAGGAGAAACTTTTAGAGAGGGTGTGGTAGGTAAGTTTGGGGTGCCAGGTGTAAATGATAATGAGAGCCCTTTGATTGAACTTTGTATAGAAAGGGGTTTAGTTATAGGTAACACATATTTTAAGAAAAAGAGGATAAATAAGTATACAAGATATGATGTAGGGCAAAATGACAGTAGTTTGTTGGATTATGTATTGGTAGATAAAAGACTGTTGAGTAGACTTCAGGATGTACATGTTTATAGAGGGGCCACAGATATATCAGATCACTTTCTAGTTGTAGCTACACTGAGAGTAAAAGGTAGATGGGATACAAGGAGAATAGAAGCATCAGGGAAGAGAGAGGTGAAGGTTTATAAACTAAAAGAGGAGGCAGTTAGGGAAAGATATAAACAGCTATTGGAGGATAGATGGGCTAAAGAGAGCATAGGCAATGGGGTCGAAGAGGTATGGGGTAGGTTTAAAAATGTAGTGTTAGAGTGTTCAGCAGAAGTTTGTGGTTACAGGAAAGTGGGCGCGGGAGGGAAGAGGAGCGATTGGTGGAATGATGATGTAAAGAGAGTAGTAAGGGAGAAAAAGTTAGCATATGAGAAGTTTTTACAAAGTAGAAGTGATGCAAGGAGGGAAGAGTATATGGAGAAAAAGAGAGAGGTTAAGAGAGTGGTGAAGCAATGTAAAAAGAGAGCAAATGAGAGAGTGGGTGAGATGTTATCAACAAATTTTGTTGAAAATAAGAAAAAGTTTTGGAGTGAGATTAACAAGTTAAGGAAGCCTAGAGAACAAATGGATTTGTCAGTTAAAAATAGGAGAGGAGAGTTATTAAATGGAGAGTTAGAGGTATTGGGAAGATGGAGGTAATATTTTGAGGAATTGTTAAATGTTGATGAAGATAGGGAAGCTGTGATTTCGTGTATAGGGCAAGGAGGAATAACATCTTGTAGGAGTGAGGAAGAGCCAGTTGTGAGTGTGGGGGAAGTTCGTGAGGCAGTAGGTAAATGAAAGGGGGTAAGGCAGCCGGGATTGATGGGATAAAGATAGAAATGTTAAAAGCAGGTGGGGATACAGTTTTGGAGTGGTTGGTGTAATTATTTAATAAATGTATGGAAGAGGGTAAGGTACCTAGGGATTGGCAGAGAGCATGCATAGTTCCTTTGTATAAAGGCAAAGGGGACAAAAGAGAGTGCAAAAATTATAGGGGGATTAGTCTGTTGAGTATACCTGGTAAAGTGTATGGTAGAGTTGTTATTGAAAGAATTAAAAGTAAGACTGAGAATAGGATAGCAGATGAACAAGGAGGCTTTAGGAAAGGTAGGGGGTGTGTGGACCAGGTGTTTACAGTGAAACATATAAGTGAACAGTATTTAGATAAGGCTAAAGAGGTCTTTGTGGCATTTATGGATTTGGAAAAGGCGTATGACAGGGTGGATAGGGGGGCAATGTGGCAGATATTGCAGGTGTATGGTGTAGGAGGTAGGTTACTGAAAGCAGTGAAGAGTTTTTACGAGGATAGTGAGGCTCAAGTTAGAGTACATAGGAAAGAGGGAAATTATTTCCCAGTAAAAGTAGGCCTTATACAGGGATGTGTGATGTCACCGTGGTTGTTTAATATATTTATAGATGGGGTTGTAAGAGAAGTAAATGCGAGGGTCTTGACAAGAGGCGTGGAGTTAAAAGATAAGGAATCACACATAAAGTGGGAGTTGTCACAGTTGCTCTTTGCTGATGACATTGTGCTCTTGGGAGATTCTGAAGAGAAGTTGCAGAGATTGGTGGATGAATTTGGTAGGGTGTGCAAAAGAAGAAAATTAAAAGTGAATTTCAGGAAAGAGTAAGGTTATGAGGATAACAAAAATATTAGGTGATGAAAGATTGGATATCAGATTGGAGGGAGAGAGTATGGAGGAGGTGAATGTATTCAGATATTTGGGAGTGGACGTGTCAGCGGATGGGTCTATGAAGGATGAGGTGAATCATAGAATTGATGAGGGAAAAGGGTGAGTGGTGCACTTAGGAGTCTGTGGAGACAAAGAACTTTGTCCTTGGAGGCAAAGAGGGGAATGTATGAGAGTATAGTTTTACCAACACTCTTATATGGGTGTGAAGCATGGGTGATGAGTGTTGCAGTGAGGAGAAGGCTGGAGGCAGTGGAGATGTCATGTCTGAGGGCAATGTGTGGTGTGAATATAATGCAGAGAATTCGTAGTTTGGAAGTTAGGAGGAGGTGCGGGATTACCAAAACTGTTGTCCAGAGGGCTGAGGAAGGGTTGTTGAGGTGGTTCGGACATGTAAAGAGAATGGAGCGAAACAAAATGACTTCAAGAGTGTATCAGTCTGTAGTGGAAGGAAGGCGGGGTAGGGGTCAGCCTAGGAAAGGTTGGAGGGAGGGGGTAAAGGAGGTTTTGTGTGCGAGGGGCTTGGACTTCCAGCAGGTGTGCGTGAGCGTGTTTGATAGGAGTGAATGGAGATGAATGGTTTTTAATACTTGACATGCTGTTGGAGTGTGAGCAAAGTAACATTTTTGAAGGGGTTCAGGGAAACCGGCAGGCCGGACTTGAGTCCTGGAGATGGGAAGTACAGTGCCTGCACTCTGAAGGAGGGGTGTTAATGTTGCAGTTTAAAAACTGTAGTGTAAAGCACCCTTCTGGCAAGACAGTGATGGAGTGAATGATGGTGAAATTTTTCTTTTTCGGGCCACCCTGCCTTGGTGGGAATCGGCCAGTGTGATAAAAAAAAAAAAAAAATTAGTACATGCTGTAGATATTAAATGTGTGCAAGTCATTTTAATGTTCTGCACACATATTCCACTACACTTACTTTTATGTCAGAATTTTGAATGACTCACAAAACTGTAGTGATACAATTGCAAATAAACCATTCCATGAGTGAAGCTTAAACCCGCGGTCAGAGAGTCATACTGGCCCAGTGGATAACGCGTTGGTCTGGAGTTTTATGACTCTGACCGCGGGTTCAAGCCCCACCCGTGGTATGGTTAATTTTGAATGGTTAGAGCTACACACCAAATTCACTTTTTCTAATGGGAAAAAAATGGTATGATTTTACCCAATTTATTGTACAGTAGACCATCATTTAACACGGTTGTTATGTTCCTGAAAACCGTGTTAGATGAACTAAAGAACTTATGAGAAAAATAGGGTTACATTCCTGAGAGCCCCAAAAAAGCCAAACAACTTTTATTTAGGCCTCCACATCTTACAAAAATAAAAGTGAATATGGAATTGTAGTTCATTTTTGTTATGCATTATGTTTTTTTACTGGTTAAGACTACAAATGTAACAGAAATACTAGTATTTCTTACTTTAAATTGTGGGTGCTGGTGTTTGTGGATGAATGTGAAGAGAGTGGAGAGTTATGTTGTGGTCCTACTGGGTTGAGGTGGATGGTAGAGGTTCTGGTACAGAAGTTGATGTTTGTACTGGAGTGTCTACTTTAAGTCATTCAGTCAGTCAGTCAAGCCAGTAAGTCAGTCAAGTCATTCAGTCAGTCAGTCAAGCCAGTAAGATATTCATTCAGTCAGTCAAGTCATTCAGTCAAGTCATTCAGCCAAGTCAGTAAGTCATTCAGCCAAGTCAGTAAGTCATTCAGCCAAGTCAGAAGTCAGTAAGTCGTCTGCAGTCTCTGATGAAGTGACAAGACTGCAGACGACGGGCATTAAACATCTTCAACGCACCCAAAGAAGACACTGCTGAGAAGAGATACATAGTCCTCCCCACCAGTTCCATTGCCAAACACGTTTCCAACATCTTTTCCAATACCTCATTCCAAGTATCTACCTCCACAACCACGACCATAAAGGACATTACCAGTAATAGACAAGACAAGCTTCCATCCTCTGCAGAGGTATATATAATCCCTTGTAATGACTGCAGGAAATTATACGTGGGCAAAACATCAAGAGACCTCTAAACACGTATTTCAGAACACCAATACACAAGCAGGTCTGACGATCCAAGGAATGCCTGTGTACAACACCGTAATTCACACAACCATTTAATCAACTACAGAAACTCAAGACTTATCACCAGAGAAGACAACACTCAATACCGAAGAATCCTGGAATCATCGCTTATCTCTATATCCAACAACTTCAACCAGAACAACGGCTTCTATAACATAGCTGAACCACTTACCAAGAAACTTCTTCATCGCTATCCCACATAAGAACATAGGAATGGAGGAACACCGCAGAAGGTCTACTCATATACTTATCCAATTTCTCTTCCAAGCTACCCAAGATTTTAGACCCTATAACCCCACTCGGTAGACCATCACATGCAGCATTCTACACCTGACCCAGCATTCTCAACCTGACTATAAATACTCTCATACCTTCCACCCAGGTAGATCTGTTTGTGATTTGAAAAAGCCCACTGTGTGGGCAAAATGTTGTCAATAAAGGATCACATTATACTGCATATGTGTTTATATTTCCAGTTCTAAGACTTAAATGCTTATACCTTTTCTTGCCACTTTCAGCAACACTGGTATGCCTACTGGGTGTCATGATTGCCTGGCAGATACAAGATATAGTAATTAAAAGATCAAAACACAATTCACAAACACAGCTAGCTTGTAGCAGAGAGAGACTGGACACACATGAAATACAAATGCTGGGGTGGTGTCGACTGGGGGGGGGGAGGTCTCCCCCAGCTGATCCACAACAATATGGCTGCTTGAGGAAAAGGGAATTTTTTTTCCTTCCCGCAAAGCAAACCGTGTTTAATTACTTTTACAAAGTGTTACAGAAAACTGTGCCACAATTCTTCAATAGTGCTATACCCAAATCGTGCCAAATAAACTCATGCTAAATGACGGTCTACTGTAGTTTAAAAAGACACATTAGCAAACACTACATATTTATTAAAAGAAGTTTGGATCCTGGGATCTTGATCACTTCTAAAGTATAAACGTATTATTATTATTATGATTATTATTATTATACCTACCATCCGACTTACGACCTGCTCGACTTACGACCACTCGACTTATGACCATGTTTTTTATGCCAAATTTCTGGGAAATAAACAACTATTTGTGTTGTACACAGTGTTTATCCTAAACCTTACAGTATAAAATACAGTACTAACAACATAAAAAGTAAAGTAAAACATGAAATACCAAAATAAAACAATAAAATAAAGTCATTACAAAAATGTTTTGTTGATATTCAGTAGTAAAGTTCGACTTACGACCATTTCGACTTACGACCGTTTCTCGGAACCGAACTCTGTCATCAGTTGGGTGGTAGGTGTATTATTAAAACTAAGCACTAAAATGTACAAAAGTAAAAAATAAAGAAAATATATAAGCTGGTAATGAGGAGTGAGTGACACATAGCGTCCTGACAAATATGCCTATATTTTTTTAACACGCAGGCCATTTCCCACAAAGGCAGGGTGGCCTGAAAAAGAAACACTTTCAACATCATTCCCTCCATCACTGTCTTGCTAAAGGCATGCCTACACTACAGTTAAAAAACTGCAACATATCAACAAACCCTCTTTCAGAGTGCAGGCACTGTACTTCCTACCTCCAGGACTCAAGTCTGGCTTGCTGGTTTCCCTGAATCCCTTCATAAATGTTACTTTGCTCACACTCCAACAGCATGTCAAGTCATAAAAATCACTTGTCTCCACTCACTCCTATCTAACATGTATGCTTGCTGGCAGTCCAAACCCTTAGCACACAAAACCTTTACCCCCTCCCTCCAACCTTTCCTAGGCCAACCCCCCTACCCTGCCTTCCTTCCACTACAGATTTACATGCTCTCAAAGTCATTCTATTTCGTTCCACCCTCTCTAAATGTCCGAACCACCTCAATGACCCCTCCTCAGCTCTCTGGATAATACTTTTAGTAACCCTGCACCTCCTAATTTCCAAACTACAGATTCTCTGTATTATATTCACACTGCATATTGCCCTCAGACACAACACCTCCATACCTGCAGCCTTCTCCTTGTTACAACATTCACCACCCATGCTTCACACCCATATAAGAGCATTGGTATAACTATATTCTCATACATTCCCCTCTTTGCTTCCATAGATAATGTTCTTTGGCTCCACAGACTCCTCAATGCACTACTCACCTTTTTCCCCTCATCAATTTTATGATTCGCCTTGTCTTTCATAGACCCATCTGCTGACAAGTCCACTCCGAAATATCTGAATACTTTCACTTCCTCCATACTCCCTCCCTCCCTCTAATGTGATATCCAATTTTTCACTTCTTAATTTAAGGACCTGCCTTGTATGGGCCAGTAGGCCTTCTGCAGTGTTCCTCCATTCTTATATTCTAATTTTCTGTTATCCTCATCATCTTACTCTTTCCCATGTTCACTTTTAATTTCCGTCTTTTACATACTTCACAAAACTCTTCCACCAACCTCTTCAGAATCCTCCACAAGCACAGTGTTGCAAAATTACAGCTTCCCTATCTTCATCAACATTTAACAGTTCCTCAAAATATTCCCTCAAAATCAAGCATATCTGGTATAAAAGACTGGTGAGGCAGATAGTTCCAGCTTTTTTGCAATGTGAACTTTTGCAGTAAACATGTCAGGGTGGTTGCTCTCTGCTCTGGACAACATTTTTCTTATCACCACTAAAATCTTATATGACAACACCAACTCTGAACATTTTCTTTGTAGTGTAATCATTTTGTGAACAAGAAATACTGTAGTACCATCACTATCTGTACCTGCTGTTAAAGGAGTAACTTACTTGGAATTACAGACATGATGAATATGTAGTATGGTATATGTCTAGCATCATAATCTACACCTGGAAAAATCCTTGAGGGATTGGTCCCTAATCTGCACACAGAAATCTCTACCTACAAAAGCAAAAGACTTGGCAGGCCGTGCAACATACCCACAATGAAAAGTATACTAAGAGAAAACACAACAAGTGTCCGGGGCCCAAGACTGTTCAACAGCATCCCACTGACCATAAGGGAAATTATCAATAGACCCATGGCTGCCTTCCAGAGGGAGCTGGACAGATACCTAAAGTCAGTGCCAGATCAGCCAGGCTGTGGTTCGTACACTGGACTACATGCGGCCAGCAGTAACAGCCTAGCTGATCAGGACCTGATTCACCGGGAGGCCTGGCCATGGACCAGGCCGCGGGGGCATTGATTCCCGGAATACCCTCCAGGTAATCAATCATGTAACACATGCTCTAGGGAGTTATATCTCAATGTGATTAATTTTCAGCCAAAATGGTCTCGACTTTCCTCTACAAATCATGTCACATTTGAAATAGAAATAAAAAAACATTATCTGTGGTTATCCCCGATAACCAATATGTATGGGTATACATACATATATTTTTCTTTTCAACAAGTGGGCCGTCTCCCATCAAGGCAGGGTGACCCAATAAAGAAACACTTTCACCATCATTCACACAATCACTGTCTATGCAGAGGTGCCCAGATATAACAGCTTTCTTCTTAATATTTTTAGTAAGCTGCATGGGAAAAGGGGTTACTAGCCCATATCTGTTCAATATACTAATAAGTATGACTCTAAAGGCATTAAAACTTAGTAAATTCATTAATCACATATTTTTAAAATCAATGTTCATTTATTTTAAGTTTGCAACTGTGAAATTGCTTGTTTAAAATATTTATAAACCTGCACAAGTCTAAACAAAATGCAGTTTACTGTGCTTTAAGCCCCAAGGTTATTTTAACCCACAAGAAAAATTTATAACACTTAACCTGCATCCACACCATGAAATACATACTTGAATACACTGTTACAGCAAGATTATACTGTACTGAATTTTCAAAATCTCACAAAAACCTGTGAAGAATATTAAAAAATGGTGTCTTATACATTTTAACCCTTAAACGGTCCAAACGTATATGTATATACGTTTTTTCAACATCTGAAAGTATGTAAAAAAATGTTGATCTTTTTTGTTTTACATTTGAAAATGTGTAAAAAAACTTTTATTTACATTTTTTTTGTTATTTTTGAAAATATGTAAAAAAACATAGACCTACTTTTAGAGCACTACGAATTTGAACGCCGATCTGTTTGGACCATTTAAGGGTTAAAGTAAGATGTATAAAGCAGAATATGAGATATTATATAAAGTAGCATATACAACTGGTATTGGCAGATTGAATGACCAACTTTGGGTTAGATTTGGGATTATGCATTTGCTGATGAAGTAGAGCACTTAGTAAAGATGCATTAACCCTTTCACTTTTGACAGCCCCCAAACTGAAAGCCCTATCCACATTGGCATTTTAAACCCCCAAAAAAATTCTCTTCTAAAATAGTAGAGAATCTTTGTCTAAAGGTAATGACATCAAAAATGAAAAAATTGATGTACACATGGGAAAAATTGGAGATCATGGAAGTCTTTCATGCAACAGCAATTTTGGCCAGTCTGAATCCAATTCTAGGCCTATTACAAAAATCAAATTGGCCCATTCTCCAGCTATTTCACTAGTATGTGAAGAAACTGCCCAGAAGTTGGTAAATTGAACAATTTTACACTATTTTTGAACAAATTCCAGGTTACAGAGTCCAAAACACTGTAGGCATTCCTGCCACTAAAGTAATCTTCCTTCTGTTCATTAATCATATCCCCCAGGACTTTCCTTACCTTTCATTTTTAATCCACCCTCTTGAACAAAAAATTTGTCATTTTTTGCCTATTTCTCAGCTAATAAACCATAACCAAGAATAATTGGCCATGGTTTAGGTTGTCCCAATAACTGAAGTAGACCTAGTAAAAGCCCATAAAATAGACTGGGGGGGAAGGGGCCAGAGGGGCCCCTACCCTTCCCTAGGAAAATCACCCAAAATCAACAATTTCAACAATTTCCACTACTTGAAGCCTGCTTCAAGTCACTTCCAGCCTGAAACCGACCAATATCTTCTCCATTTCACTAGTATGTCTTCTGGTCTACTGACACCAAGAAACAGGCAGTAAAACCGTGAAAATCACCCTAGAAAATGCCCCAAGTTTACTATTTTAACCCGAACACAAAATTAGCTGTTCCCATCATGCACTCCATGGTACAGGATTTTTTTATACTCTGCACATTCACTACACACACCTATTGCTTTTTTACGTATAGGCCAAAATTTGCCAGTCACACAGAATTTGAAAGTGTTATGAATTATGCACAGTTCTATAGCAGCAACACTGAACCCACTGACATAGACCTGACCAACAGTAAAAGGGGTAAAATTATTATTGTTGCATAGAAGCAACAGCAAGCATTACAGTTTTAAACAGTTAATGCTGTATGTTGTAAGTCAGCATTAAAGAGGCAACTAAGCATTAAAGTTAAGAGTACACATTATATGAAAAAGGTAAAGTTTTCATTCATTACTGAAGTGTGCTAAGTTATTATGAAATTGCATTATTTTATGTTTTATACCACAGTCAAGTGGACAGCTAAAGGTGTTAGACTGTTGTGTATATATGGTAATCTAACCTGTATGTGCACACAGTCACCTTAGCTAGTGTGTATACACACTGTGTCACCATTACAAGTGCACAGACACTGTGTCAACATTGCTAGTGTACACACTGTCACTGCAGTCACTGTTCACTGAACCATGTAATGCAGTATAAGAATTGTCAACAACCCTCACAATTAATAGTACGGTATATGGCAAGTATTAAAAGAATGTCTGCTTATGTATTAAGAATATAGTGTTAGAGTGTTCAGCAGAAGTTTGTGATTACAGGAAAGTGGGTGTGGGAGGGAAGAAGAGTAATTGGTGGAATGATGATGTAAAGAGAGTAATAAGAGAGAAAAAGTTAGCATATGAGAGGTTTTTACAAAGTAGAAGTGATGCAAGTAGGGAGGAATATATGGAAAGAAAGAGAGAGGTTAAGAGAGTGGTGAAACAATGTAAAAAGAGAGCAAATGAGAGAGTGGGTGAGATATCAGCAAATTCTGTTGAAAATAAGAAAAAGTTTTGGAGTGAGATTAATAAGTTGAGAAAGCCTAGGGAACAAATGGATTTGTTAGTTAAAAATAGGGGAGGAGACCTATTAAATGGAGAGTTAGAGGTATCAGGAAGATGGAGGGAATATTTCGAGGAGTTGTTAAATATTGATGAAGACAGGGAAGATGTGATTTCATGTAGAGGGCAAGGAGGAATAACATCTTATAGGAGTGAGGAAGAATCAGTTGTAAGTGTGGGGGAAGTGCATGGGGCAGTAGGTAGAATGAAAGGGGGTAAAGCAGCTGGGATTGATGGGATAAAGATAGAAATGTTAAAAGCAGGTGGGGATATAGTTTTGGAGTGGTTAGTGCTTTTATTTAATAAATGTATGGAAGAGGGTAAGGTACCTAGGGATTGGCATAGTTCCCTTGTATAAAGGCAAAGGGGACAAAAGAGATTAAAAATTACAGGGGAATAAGTCTGTTGAGTATACCTGGTTAAGTGTATGGTAGAGTTATTATTGAAAAAATTATGAGTAAGACGGAACGCAGGATGGCAGATGAACAAGGAGGCTTTAGAAAGGGTAGGGGTGTGTAGACCAAGTGTTTGCAGTGAAACATATAGGTGAACAGTATTCACACAAAGGTAAAGAGGTTTTTGTAGCATTTATGGATTTGGAAAAGGCGAATGATAGGGTGGATAGGGGGTTAATGTGGCAGATGTTGCAAATGTATGGAATAGGAGGTAGGTTATTGAAAGCAGGGAAGTGTCTTTATGAGGATAGTGAGGCTCAGGTTAGAGAATGCAGGCGAGAGGGAGATTATTTCCCAGTAAAAGTAGGCCTTAGACAGGGATGTGTTATGTCACCACCATTGTTCAATATATTTATAGATGGAGTTGTAAGAGAAGTGAATTCTCAGGTGTTGGCAAGAGGTGTGGAGTTAAAAGATAAAGAATCTAACACAAAGTGGGAGTTGTCACAGTTGCTCTTTGCTGATGGCACTGTGCTTTTGGTAGATTCTGAAGAGAAGTTGCAGAGGTTAGTTGATGTGTTTGGTATAGTATGTAAAAGAAGGAAATTAGAAGTGAATGTAGGAAAGAGTAAGGTGATGAGGATAACCAAAAAATTTAGGTAATGGAAGATTGGATATCAGATTGGAGGGAGAGAGTATGGAGGAAGTGAATGTATTCAGATAGTATTTGGGAGTGGACATGTCAGCGGATGGGTCTATGAAAGATGAGGTGAATCACAGAATTGATGAGGAGAAAAAGGTGAGCGGTGCACTGAGGAGTCTGTGGAGACAAAGAACTTTGTCCATGAAAGCAAAGAGGGGAATATATGAGAGTATAGTTACACCAATGCTCTTGGATGGGTGTGAGGCATGGGTAGTGAATGTTGCAACAAGGAGAAGGCTGGAGGCAGTGGAGATGTCATGTCTGAGGGCAATGTGTGGTGTGAACATAATGCAGAGAATCCGTAATTTGGAGATCAGGAGGTGCGGGATTACCAAAACTATTATCCAGAGGGCTGAGGAGGGGTTATTGAGAAGGTTTGACATGTAAAGAGGATGGGACAAAAATAGAATGACTTCAAGAGTGTATAAATCTGTAGTGGAGGGAAGGCGGGGTAAGGGCCGGCCTAGGAAAGGCTGGATGGAGGGGGTAAAGGAAGTTTTGTGTGTGAGGCGCTTGGACTTCCAGCAAGCGTGTGTGAGCATGTTAGATAGGAGCAAATGGAGACAAATGGTTTTTAGGACTTGACGTGCTGTTGGAGTGTAAGCAAGGTAACACTTATGAAGGGATTCAGGGAAACCGGCAGGCGGACTTGATTTCTGGAGATGGGAAATACAGTGCCAGTACTATGAAGGAGAGGTGTTAGTGTTGCAGTTTTATAACTGTAGTTTAAGCATGCCTCTGGCAAGACAGTGATGGAGTGAATGATAATGAAAGTTTTTCTTTTTCGGGCCACCCTGCCTTGGTGGGAAACGGCCAATGTGTTAATAAAAAAATAATAAATTATTATTATTACTTTTTTCTTTTACCTCAACAGCCATCTCCCACCAATGCAAGGTGATCTAAATTAGGAAATTATATATAATTTATGCAACTGCTATCTTTCCAGAAGTGTGCTGACATCCCAATTCAGATTACAATCTGACTGCAAGATTCCAACCCCTCCTTCAGAGTACAGGAATTGCCCTTTTCAACTCCAGGACTCAAGCCCCACCAACTGGTTTCCCCAAAATCCTTCAAAGGTTATTTTGCTCAAGCTCCAACAGCACATGCATTAAAAAAACCACTTGTCTCCATTCACTCCTGTCTAACATGCACAATCCTGCTGGATGCTCAAGGCCCTAAGATTCAAAAGCCTCTTTTATCCCCTTCCTCCAAACATTCTTAGGACGACCCCTACTGCTCATACCTCCCACCTCAGATTTATACACCCTCCTCAAATTCAAATCTTTATTTCAGCATGATACAATGTTTGTACATATATGGGTAACATTTAGGTGTACATGCAGAAAGCCCAAACCACCATAACTGCCCTTCCTCAGATTGGTGATTCCACACTGCCTTTTAATTTCTATGCTTCAAATTCTCTGCACAGCATTCATACCACACTGTTCTCAAAAATGCCATCTCCACTGCCTCTAGCCTCCTCCTCACTGCAGCATTCAAAACCCATGCCTCACACCCAAATATAATTGTTGGTACACCTACCATCCGACTTACAACCTGATCGACATACGACCATTCGACTTACGACCGTGTTTTTTATGCCAAATTTCTGGGAAATAAACAACTGCTTGTGTTGTACACAGTGTTTATCCTAAACCTTACAGTATAAAATATAGTACTAACAGCATAAAAAGTAAAGTAAAAAATGAAATACCAAAATACAACAATAAAATAAAGTCATTACAAAAATGTGATGTTGATATTCAGTAGTAAGGTTCATGTTACGTCCATTTCGACTTATGACCGGTTTGTCGGAACAGAACTCGGTCATAAGTCGGATGGTGCCTGTACTATGATACTCTTGTCATATTCCCTTTTTGAACCTCCATGGATAATCTTTTCTTCTACACATACTTCAACACAACACTCACCCTTTTACCCTTCATTTATTCTTTCATGAAGGGAAAACCAGTTAGTTGGACTCAATTCTCGAGGGTGGGAAGGGCAATTCCTGCACTCCGAAGGTAGGAGTGGGAATGCCGCAGTAGGAAGGTAATCTGATTGCAATGTCAGAATACTTTTAGAAAGACACCAACTGAATGAATGCTGGTCAGTGTATTTTTTCTTTGGGTAACCCAGCATTGTCAGGAGATGCAGCGAGTTGAAAAAATTATCAGTAGCAATTAGTAGTAGTGGTAGTAGTCAGTAGTAGTGGTAGTAGTCAGTAGTAGTAGTAGCAACAGTAATAATAGTAGTAACATGAAGAAGAAGAAGAAGTGGCTGTGGCAGCAGTACAAGAAGGGTTAAAAAAACAAGCACCAATGCTGTCCAATAAAAAGGTCTTGCTGTGTGTTTCATATTCACAGTATGCAGTACAATATTTACAACATAGTTGATTTTTGTGTTATACAGCAAGTTGTGTGTACCTAAAAACTAACAATAATGTAGTGAAGTATATATAGAAATGTAATCTGAAATCCAAGATGTGATTTGTATAAATGTTCCATTAGTATCCAAACAAACCCATGAGTTAACAAACCTGACATCCTAAAATAATTATGAGTCACCACCACCACCACCACCACATCACACATTCTAAGTTAAGTATGTGTCATCACCATGCCAGGCATCTGAAATAAAATAAATTTAACCACAATATCAAAGGCATTTATACTGAAAAATCTAGCTTTATTTATTATTATTATTATTATTATTATTATTATTATTATTATTATTATTATAAATGCTTGTGGAAAGTGTTTAACCTGTGAGGGTTATTCAGCATTACATGGCAGAGATAAGAGAGATGGTTGAGGTGGTGTTGAAGCAAGGATATGGAAGAGGAGTGGGTCACAGATGATGTAGCAAACCAATGCTCTGCATGTTAGTGGCTTTCTCTGTGCCTAACAATATTTTATTACAAATAAAACTACATTTAGTATAATGCAGAAAGAAATCGTTTGTAAGAAATCAAAGTGTGTGTCCACGGTAAAGGTGGAACCATCACAGAATGGCAGACAAAATGTCAGGGAATAATTCATAGTGAAAACAGTTTACGTTAAATGCCATGTGGCCACTTTTTTAATACAGAGCAAGGTGCATCTTTACTGAAACATGTCTACAGATGACATGCAGAGCCCATATGCAATTATGAATGACCTTTAACATAGAGGTTCATTAAGAGATATTAAAATGGCTCAAGATATGCACAGGAATCAGTTATTAGACTAATTCTCTATATGGTTCAATACTAACATCATTTCTCTCTCATACTCACACTTGTATCATCTTTCATACTCACACTGGTATCATCTCTCTCATACTCACACTGGTATCATCTTTCATGCTCACACTGGTATCATCTCTCTCATACTCACACTGGTATCATCTCTCTCATACTCACACTGGTATCATCTCTCGTGCTCACACTGATATCATCTCTCTCGTGCTCACACTAGTAGTCTCTCTCTCTCATACTCCTTTTTTATATCTAACAGTACTGAAAATGAAGTACTGAAGGAACCAATGTTGCAAGGATAGTTAATTGCCGAGACTAAACTTTGAAGTACATTTTCTAAAAGCTACAGTTCTTGCTATAATACCAAGATGGATATATTAAAATGAAAATATTCCACGATGGCCAGCAACAAATGAAATTCTATTCTGCAGTAATTATGAGACTCAATACTTAAAAATCTTAATTTTGGCTCAATGTGCTGTATGCAACAAAAAGCTGCCACATATACTGCACTGTATCGTAATTGCATAAAATCCACACCAATTGATTAAATGTAAAGTGTATCATCACTTATATACTGGCCACTTCCCACCAAAGTAGTGTGACTCAGAGTAGGAACCTTCACCATGACATCACAGTTGCTGAAGAGTTGCAACACATCACAAACAAACATAAGATATTCCATGTGTATGACTTCAAATGAGTAAACACTCCATGCAAATCAGAGCACTCCAAATTTGGATGCTATTTTATTTTAATCTGTAATGGGATCACATAGCACCTGGGCAATGGAAGACCTTCAGATTCAATCCAAGAAAGGGAAAGAAATATCTAGTTCCCTGGATCAAAAGACCCTCATTGACATCAAGGGAATTTCCTTGAAAGGCTTAAAATTAGGAACCTAGGTAAAGTGGAGCCAAAATAAAATAAGCATTCACCATCTTTCATTCAACAGCTGTCTTGCCAGAAGTATGCAAGCATATGAATTATAACAACCTTCAAAACTGCAACACTCCCTATCCCTTCCCTTCAGTGTGGGTACTGTACTTCCAACCTCCTGGACTCAAGTTTGGATAACTACACTCTAAGTCTTGTTATATCTAAAGTACCTTTCAACACTTGCTCATCACTTCAATCATAACTACAGTACAGTGGTACCCCGAGTTTCATACAGCTCCCAATTCGAACAATTATGTAAGTGCTATTGTAAGTGCTTTTGTAAGTGCATTTTTGGGGGTCTGAAATGGACTAATCTAATTTATATTATTCCTTATGGGAACAAATTCATTCGGTAACAGCACTCAAACAGCCTGCTGGAACAAGTTATGGCCAAAATTTGGGGTACCACTGTACTTAAATAGAAAGGTTTTATTTGCTGAACTCTCTCAAAATTACTATTCCATATAGTAATCAATATCTATGTTTATATCAACATCAATATTTATTAATTAATATGTCTATAGCTGTAAAGTTTTTATGAGGATAGTGAGGCTCAGGTTACGGTGTGTAAAAGAGGAGATTACTTCCCTGTAAAAGTAGGTCTTAGACAGGGATGTGTAATGTCACCATGGCTGTTTTATATACGTATTTATACATGGGGTTGTAAAAGAAGTAAATGCTAGGGTGTTGGGGAGAGGGGTGGGATTAAATTATGGAGAATCAAACACAAAAATGGAAGTTGACACAGTTACTTTTTGCTGATGATACTGAGCTTATGGGAGATTCTAAAGAAAAGTTGCAAAGGTTAGTGGACGAGTTTGGAAGGGTGTGTAAAGGTAGAAAGTTAAAAGTGAACATAGATAAGAATAAGGTGATGAGAGTATCAAATGATTTAGATAAAGAAAAATTGGATATCATATTGGAAAGAGGGAGTATGGAAGAAGTGAATGTTTTCAGATATTTGGGAGTTGACGTGTCAGCGGATGGGTTTATGAAAGATGAGGTTAACCACAGAAATGATGAAGGAAAAAAGGTGAGTGGTGTGATGAGGTATATGTGGAGACAAAAAAAAACGTTATCTATGGAGGCAAAGAAGGGAATGTATGAAAGTGTAGTGGTACCAACTCTCTTATATGGGTGTGAAGCTTGAGTTGTAAATGCTGCAGTGAGGAGGTGGTTGGAGGCAGTGGAGATGTCCTGTCTAAGGGCAATGTGTGGTGTAAATATTATGCAGAGAATTGGGAGTGTGGAAATTAGGAGAAGGTATGGAGTTAATATAAGTATTAGTCAGAGGGCTGAAGAGGGGTTGTTGAGGTGGTTTGGTCATTTAGAGAGAATGGATCAAAGTAGAATGACATGGAGAGCGTATAAATCTGTAGGGAAAGGAAGGCGGGGTAGGGGTCGTCCTCGAAAAGGTTGGAGGCAGGGGGTCAAGAAGATTTTGGAGACAAGTGGTTTTTGGGACCTGACAAGCTGTTGGAGTGTGACCAGGGTAATATTTAGTGAAGGGGTTCAGGGAAATTGATTATTTTTATATAGCCGGACTTGAGTACTGGAAATGGGAAGTACAATCCCTGCACTTTAAAGGTAGTGTTTGGGATATTGGAAGTTTGGAGGGATATGTTATATATCTTCATATATGCTTCTAAACTATTGTATCTGGGTGCCTCTGCAAAAACAGTGATTATGGATGAGTGAGGTAAAAGTGTTGAATGATGATGAAAGTATTTTCTTTTTGGGGATTTTCTTTCTTTTTGGGTCACCCTGCCTCAGTGGGAGACAGCCGACTTGTTGAAAAAAAAAAAAATCTCTATGCCTGTATTAGTATTAGGTACTGTAACTGTGAATACTAGTTTGGTCTCCCTAAAATACATTCCATAACAAAGGGTTTTCCAAAAACATTGTACTATATAGATAGTCAATTCTGAAAACTAAAACTCTGGATTTTTGGAAGCAAAATTTATGTTGGTATTTATTTTTGCAATAACTGTCTTGCCAGAATTGTACAGAGAACACAACTGAAATGCCCCTCAGTAGCATACTAAGAGCGTGTTACATTTTATTCAGCGTAAGTCACACACCAGGTGCTAAGGGTTTAACAATCAGGGGCCCCATTGTTATACTAGTACCTTGGTTCAACGAGCCAATCACAAGGAAGCCCGCCAAAGCTGTGAAGCAACATGGGATGCTTGTGAAGCAGTTTTTGGCAGACTTGCCTTCACTGCTGGTCGCTAAGGTTCTTACAGTGTCTTGTGCTTGCATTTTTGCCTCATTGTACATAGCAGTAAATACTGTACATAGGCTATATACACTGTAAATACCAGCTTGTTTTGGTGAAGAAATAGTCATTATTTATCTCTGCTGAATTTTTGCTCGCTCCTAAGTGCTTATAGTACTACAGCAAGGTGTTCAGGCCAATAGTCTACACCTGTGTACATAATACCCTATGAACCACAACATTCCCCACCCCTCCTGCAGGACACTAAGCCATGACAACTTGTTTCCCTTGAATCTCTTCATAAATTTCAACTTACACCCCAACAGGATCACAAATCCCAAAAACTCCTTGTCCAAACTCACTCCGGTCTTACATGCTTTCACATGCCTGCTGGATGCTCGAACTCCTCCCTCCAACCTTCTTGGGACATCACCTATACTTCCTTTTATTATTGTACTGAACAGTAATAATCAAACAACTTTGTACATATAATGCACAGCATTTTTCTGATTACCACACTACAAACTCACTCCACCCGAAATCATAACCTTTTTTAATTAGTATACCCAATTTTAGCAGAGAAAGGATTCTCAGCCGTTCCTGCCACCTCATTCCCAATTACAGTTTGTGTGAAACATTCATTTATGACAGACTGTTATTGTTTTATACCTTCATATAGTGTTTGCTGCACTGTGTATAGCTGCATTTTATGATATATAATGTTTCTAAGAGAGGTCAAGGAATTGAACCTTTATGCAAACTGTAATAACCATAAAAAGACAGAAACAGTGAACAGAAAAGTAATACTGATTTTAGAGAAAGGAAAAGCTTTGTAGAGGCCCAACTAGTGGTACATTCCATATGATATTGCGGAGAGGTAGTCACCAGATAAATTTACAAGCAGGTACAAGACATGGCAAAATGATACTCACACAATACAGTAATAGAAAAGACTATCTTTTAAAGGATTCCAAAAACAAATGATAATCCTGAATGAACATTTTGTGGTTACATTGTTACAGAAAGTAATGAAACTGGTCTTTACAGCTCTTTATGAAAAAGGGGTGTTGACATTATATATTGTAAAGGCATATGGAGGGTAAGTACAATGGTGTAACAACTAACAAATCCCCATACACATTTTCTCAAAGGTGTTTCTAAATGACCTACATCAACACCAAAATTAAATATCAGTTTATTTTAGGATCAAGTTTGTACATCACTTTTCTTTAGCTTGATGAAGGCGGTTAAAAAAATACATAAGCAAACAGCGACCTTTTATTATTACTGTATTACATTTCACCTACAAGAGGTTTCTGACTCACGAAATTGTAATAACACGATTGCAAACAAATCACGGAACGGCCTGCCACTTTTAGAACTCACTTGCCATGGGCTCGAGTTCCACCCTTTCTCTGATTTATTTACAAGAAGCTTATGGGATACAGAAAAATACAAAACATCGATATGCTGTATATAGTTCCAAAAGGTAGCCACATCAGGTGCTGAGTGAAGGTGAGGTCAGGAGTGGGTGGTATCAGGCCATGGAGGTGAGGTCAGGTGTGAGTGGTATCAGGCCATGGAGGTGAGGTCAGATGTGGGTGGTATCAGGTCATGGAGGTCAGGTAACACTAGGTGTTTCCTGCTTCATTCCATAATTAATTTTGTAATAGGTTTTGTTAATATGCACATTCCTATATTCTGTCATGGTATTTGTGACAAAAAACAGTTGCAGTCTCTTGAAACTGCCATCTATCTATCATTCTCCTGGTACAGTATATACACTTGTTGAAAGTTCATGAGATGTACAAGTATATTCCAGTGTACCACACATGCATTTCTTGTGTAACATATTTTACAAGTGTATTTATGTTCCTGTAATCCAGTGTCCAAATCTCTGGCCATTTCCTTGTATATAATGCAACTGCATCCAACACATGGGGTACCGTAAACCCCCACTGTGACTGTGTTCCTGATGGGGTAGAATGCCCTGATAAATTCCCTGATACTTTTAGTGGTGAAGACTGCAATGCCAATATCATTTGCATGGAATAGAAGGAGTGATAGAAGCCACTGACTATCCGATGGATAGAATCATGGCAATCAGTGGTCTCGGTCTCGGTCTCGGTCTCGGTCTCTGTCTCTCTCTCTAAGATTGGTTGCATTATATATTTAGGGGAAATGCTAAACCTGTATCACAGTGCCTGGGGAATGGGAGGCAAACAGTTTCATATCAAGGAAGGAGACGACAAATTCAATTTCTTAGATCAGGAGCCTCTCATCAGTATCCAGGAGCCTCCTTTGAAGGATCTCTGGGATTGGTTTGATGCTAAGGCCTTTGATTTGGGAAATTTTAAAGCAGAAGCTCTTCATATGTATGAATGTTCGTCAAGGTACTTATGTAATGCTACAGATCTTGAGGGAACATACAAAAACAAAAGCCTGTGATCATGCCTCTCTGATCCAAGGTCACAGTGAGAATACTAGTGGATTAAGAAGATAAGGTTAAAAACTAAGTAGAGCATCATCACATTCCTCTATCACTGTAAATTGTATAGCGATTTCATCTTGGTGAAATAAGCCTTCAAAATAATGAAGGATGAAACCTCTCACTATGATCCGAAACATAGTTGACCTACCCCTGGCGTTACCTTCACCCAGCACCTCATATAACTATATTTCAGCACTTTATGTATCAGTGTATTGTATTTTTCCTATAGTTAATAAAGCCTTTTTGTAAGTGAAACTTTGTATTAACAAAGAGGTCTCCTTTTGCTATACATGTCTTTTAACCAATAGCTGACTCACAGCTATGCTCCAATAACCTTAATTCTCCTGCATTTACAAATACTTTACTACCAATCACCTTTATTAGTATCACACTAAAACAACAGAGGTCATACAGCACCTGAGGGAATGGGAGGCAATCAGGTTTGAACCAAGTAAGAGGCATTCAGGTCCAATTGCTTGGATTAAGAGCCCCCACACCTTGAAGAGACTACCAGTCACCAATTACATGAACAAGAAAATATATAACAATGTGTGATACATATGTCATTCGAAACCCAACACTTGTTATATATAAGTAAAAGCTGGTAACCAAGTTTCAGTTAAGAATGAATGAACGAATCTGTAAAACAATAAATTATATTCATGGAAAACGCTCAACCTTGTACTCTATTAAAGGTAGGACATTCAAAGATGGGAGGTGTAAATGTGTAGGGGAACCGAAGATTTAAAAAATGAAGTTTGTGTTCACTCTCTTAAGAGAACAAGTTATCAAAGGATGCTAACCTCTTGGTACACTCTGACAATTCTTCAACAGCGCTTCTAAACACTGCTTGGAGATAATCATATACACATTCACTGTGTTCAATGCACAGCCATAAAACATGTCCCTCAACCAACAGCAAAAATGAAGTTGGCCAGAAGTCTAATTTTTTTTTTTTTTAACAAGTCGGCCGTCTCCCACAGAGGCAGGGTGACCCAAAAAGAAAATCCCCAAAAAGAAAATACTTTCATCATTCAACACTTTCACCTCACTCACACATAATCACTGTTTTTGCAGAGGTGCTCAGAATACAACAGTTTAGAAGCATATACATATAAAGATACACAACATATCCCTCCACACTGCCAATATCCAAAACCCCTCCTTTAAAGTACAGTGGACCCCCGGTTAACGAACTTTTTTCATTCCGGTAGTATGTTCAGGTGCCAGTACTGACCGAATTTTTTCCCATAAGGAATATTGTGAAGTAGATTAGTCCATTTCAGACCCCCAAACATACATGTACAAACGCACTTACATAAATACACTTACATAATTGGTCGCATTTGGAGGTGATCGTTAAGCGGGGGTCCACTGTATAGGCATTGTACTTCCCATTTCCAGGACTCAAGTCTGGCTATATAAAAATAACCGGTTTCCCTGAATCCTTCACTAAATATTACCCAACAACACTGGCAGTAACATGAAGAGAGACTTGTGTACAGCTCACTTTCACAAGTGGCTTCTTCAGTCTGATGAAGCCACTTGTGGCAAAATACTGTCTCTAATACCTTGAGCTGTACTTAAGTGTCTTTATCTACATCTTGTCAGTACTATCATCATACCATTTACATCCACTGCCAGCAATCTTGCAAGTGTTAAGTCAATACCACAAAGAGTTGGAAAAGTGTAAACCTTCAAGAGAGAGTGGAAGGTAGGAAGGTCCTTTACTGTGGAAGAAACAGTGTCTACAAGTCTACTGGCCCCAACACTATTATTACATTCATGGGCAAGTGCTAAACCCTTAGGAGTCATACAGTGCCTATAGCATGTGAAGTGATCAGGTTTTGATCCAAGACAGGGAGAGTAGCTCCAATTTTTTGGAACAAGAGCCCTTCACCAACATCAAGGCACCCCCTTACAGGGACTGGAAAAACCAGAATCCCATATGATGAAATATGACAAGTAAACATAGCAATCTTTAGTTCCCACTAGACATAGAACAGGACAGCAGTACATTATATGCAAAATTTGACAACAAAATAAAAAAGCCAGAGTGGCAAGGAATTATGTGCCGGCTGAAGATACAACGCAGCCACCACTGAATGTGAAGGGCAAGTTGAAAAGATGAATTAAAGATCAATATTACTTGTAAAGCACTTTGGGCATCAGAAACCAGAATGAATGAGGAGGCACACATGGTAGCAAAGTGAAAAATGGCAGTGAGAAGAGAAGTTAAGTTTGGCATTAAAAATGCTAGCGAACTACAACAGTCATTCTTGGATCACCTACGGGGAGCTTCATATGTAACAAGATCAGGAGCGGATGGGGGGGGTTTGTGCCAACTCGAACACAAAAGTATTCTCTGTCAAAAAGGTTTTTAAAAAAATTACATGAGGCCTCTTAGGCCAAAAGAATGAGCCCAATATAAGCTGTGATACTATCAGGATCGTGTAGGAAAATGTCTGTCAAGGAAAATAGTCATCACTAGATATATTTTAAGAGTACCGGTCCTTTATATCAATGACAGCACTATAATAATACTAATATAATCAAATTAAGTGCTAAACCTAAAAGGGGTTGACATCACCTATGAAATTTCCAAGCTACATTACAGCCTTTGCACTTGTTTATCCAATTATTCCAAAAAGGAGATATTATTATTATTATAATCAAAAAGAAGTGCTAAGCCACAAGGGCTATACAGCGCTGCAAGGTAGGGAAGGAAGCGAGGGTATTGGGCGGCAGAAGGGAGGAGGGATGACCAGTAGGTTACAGAAAACAGCGGGGCAGGGGACAGTACGGGGGTAGAGGGTAGCAAGAGATTGAGGTAGAAACGCCTGAAGGTATCAGAATTTGTGAAGTACATCAGTTGTTGTCAAAAAGTCAATGAGAGAGTCCGGATGAAAGGTGGGTCCATCAGCGAGAAGGGAAGGTAGAGAGAGAGCAGCAGAGCGAAGACGACGACGGAGGTAAATTCTGCGTGCTCGTTGATAAAGTGGGCAGTCCAACAGAATGTGGTGGACTGATAATAGAGCCTGGCAATTCTCACAGAGAGGAGCAGGGCGCCTCTCCATGAGATATCCATGAGTAAGACGAGTATGGCCAATGCAAAGACAGGAGAGAGTAGTCTCCCAACCTCGACACTGGTGACAAGAAGACGGCCAGTAACCTATACTCGGTTTAATAGACTGAAGTTTGTTACCGAGCATAGTAGACCAATGTTGTTGCCAACGGGTGTGAAGGTGGGAAGATATTGCAGCAAAATAGTCCGTAAATGGAATACCTCTATGTGAAACTGGTAGGTCATGTACTGCTGACCGCGCAGCAGTGTCTGCCTGTTCATTGCCCTGTACGTCAACATGACCAGGGACCCAACAAAAAACAATATCTTTATGCTTGGTAAAGATGCGGCATAGCCAAAGTTGGATACGGAGGACCAAGGGGTGAGGTGTATCAAATTTCTGTATAGTCTGTAAAGCGCTAAGGGAGTCTGAGACAACCACAAATGATGTCACAGGCATAGATGCAATATGGATAAGTGCTGCAAGGATGGCATACAATTCAGTAGTAAAAATACTAGCCGAAGATAGTAAATGCCCTCGTACGACGCTGTCCGGAAACACTACTGCGAATCCTACGCCGTCAGAAGACTTAGAGCCATCTGTGTACACAGCAATGGCATGAGAATGAGAGTGGAAGTGGTCAAGAAAAAGAGAGCGGGAAGCGACCGTAGACAGTTGAGCTTTCGAGCAAGGGAGAGAGAAAGAACAGACTCGAACAGCTGGAACTTCCCAGGGGGGTAGGGAAAAGTGAGATGCTACATGAACATAGAAAGGTGGTAATTGAAGAGTAGACAAGAGCGAATGAAGGCGAAGAAAGAAGGGACGGAGTAAACAGGGGCGGCGAACAAATAAAGAATGTCTACTAATATCAGTGACCATTCTATAAATGGAAGGACTGTGGAGATCATGAGAGCGTACATAGTAGCGAAGGCAATGGACATCACAGCGATTGGATAAGGATGGAACGTTCGCTTCTGCATAGAGGCTCTCAACAGGGGAAGAGCGAAAAGCACCAAGGCATAAACGTAATCCTTGGTGATGAATGGGGTTAAAGCTAGAAAGAGTAGCAGGAGATGAATGAATAGATCAAGTTTCAATAAAATGAGGGTGGAATGTAGGCGAAGGAGGGTTCGACGATCAGCTCCCCATGAAAGATGAGCAAGGGTTTTAAGAAGGTTTAGCCAGCTGTGACAAGTTGCCTTCAGAGAGGTAATGTAAGGTTTCCAGGATAACCTACAGTCAAAGAGGCGGCCCAGAAACTTGACTGTATCACGTTCAGGGATACGGGAGCCATAGAGGTACAAAGGATGATCGGAGATGACAGAGCGTCTAGTGAAAGTAATTTGGTGGGTTTTAGTGCTGGAAAATTTAAACCCATGTGTGGTGGCCCAATTGGAAACACGGTCGACCGCATGCTGGAGAGAAACTGTAATGAGGTGACAGTCAGCACCTCCACAGGCAATAGCGAAGTCATCAACATAGAGTGATGACCAAATATTTGATGGAAGACTAGAGGCCAAATCATTAATAGCAAGGAGAAAAAGTGTTGTGCTCAGAACACATCCCTGGGGGACACCTTCAGCTTGGATAAAGTCCGGGGAGAGCACATTATTAACCCAAACACGGAAATGTCTATCAGTAAAAAAAAGTTCTTAAGGAAGGATGGAAGATTGCCTCGGAGGCCCAAGGACTGGGCTTGGGCCAAAATATTATACCTCCAAGTTGTGTCATATGCCTTCTCAAGGTCAAAAAATATGGCAATAACTGAGTGGTTATTCGCAAAGGCATTACAAACATACGTATCCAAGCATAGTAAGGGGTCTATGGTAGAACGTCCCTTACGAAAGCCATATTGACGAGTGGAGAGAATGTTGTGTGTCTCTAAATACCACACTAAACGTCTATTTACCAGGCGTTCCATCACTTTGCAAACTGCACTGGTAAGAGCAATGGGACGATAGTGGGAGGCTTCATGTCCCGTAGTGCCTGGTTTGTGGAAAGGGAGAACAATGGCAGATTTCCACAGCTGTGGAAGAACTCCTTGTGACCAAATAAGATTGAAAAGGCATAATAGGACTGCAAGGGCTGACTGATGTAAATGTTGTAGCATACAAATATGAATGTCGTCGGGCCCAGCTGCCGATGATCGGCAAGCTGAGAGTGTTGCCTCCAGTTCTTGAAGTGTAAAAGGCACATTATACTGTTCTTCTCTGAGAGAAGAAAAGTCCAAGGGTGCTAACTCTCTGGCAGACTTTGAGGAAAGAAACAAGGGGCATAGATGGAGCCCCTGAGAAATACGGACCAGATGATTGCCAATTTCATTGGCAACATCTAGTGGGTTTGCTATATCAACACTGGCAACCCGCAGAACAGGAGCCGGGTTCAGGAGAATATTTACCACTCAGTTTTCGTACTTTTTTCCAGACTGCACTCAGAGAGGAAGCAGAAGTGATGGTGGAGACATAATCTCGCCAGCAAGTGCGTTTAGCGCCATGGATGACACGGCGAGCGATCGCACGCTTCTGCTTAAAATCAAGAAGTCTCTCCGTGGTTCTATTGTACCAGTACCTGCCCCATACAGTGCATTTCAAACGTACTGCACGAGCACAAGCAGGAGACCACCAGGGCATGCACATCTGAGAATGCCTGCCCAAAGTTTGGGGTATAGAATGGGAAGCTGCGGTTAAAACTTAGGACGAGAAGAGGTGTAAAAGCTCATCAATGGAGGACGAAGAAGGAACCTCACTAAAAACAGTTAGTTGTGAGTTAAGGTTCCAATTTGCCTGATCAAACTGCCAGCGTGGGATACGAAGAGGTGGTGAATATGAAAGGGAAGTAAGAATGATTGGGAAATTATCGTTGTCATGTAAATCCGGGAGAACAGACCAGGTGAAGTCTAATGCGGCGGAGGAAGAGCAGACTGAGAGATCGATGCAAGAGTGTGAGTGAGTCCGAGGATCAAAATGGGTGCGAGTACCTGTATTTAAAACATGGAGGGGGTGGGTGGCAAGAAAAGCCTCTTAAATGAATGCCACAAGAATCACAGTGAGACACCCCCCCCCAGAGGAAATGATGGGCACTAAAATTGCCAAGTAACAGAAGTGATGGCAGTAATGACGAAACAAGAAAGGCAATATCCGGAATAGATAATGCCCGAGAAGGAGAGAGATATAAAGAACAAAGCGTATACCACCTATGCAAGTGGATACGGGCTGCTGTGTAATGCAGCGAAGTACGAACAAATAGCTGATGGTACGGAATATCAGTGCGTAGAAGAAGGGCACTTTCATTAAAGGTCCCATCAGGAAAAGGATCTGAAGAATACAATAAATTATAGCCTGAGATGGGAGAGATAACAGCAGAGTGTAATTTTGGTTCCTGTAAGCAAACACCAACAGGGGAAAACTGGGAGAGTAACATGTGAAGCTCACCCCGATTACCCCTGAGGCCGCGTATATTCCACTGAAAATAGGCCATGATTGGCAATGAGAAAGATACTTGAAATCTGCAGGTAAGGGTTCCTACGGACTAGAGGGGTTAGAAAAGTCCACATGCGGAGGCAGCGGTAAACATTCAAGCAGCGAAGGAACGGTGCGCTGTGAAGAAAGGAGTTGCGCAGACGGAGGAGAGGAGAGAGAAGGAACAGAGGGTGGATCAGTGTCCATTGATGGTTTGGTCTCTGCAATATATTCAGAGATTGCTTCAAGTGTTTCGGAATTCAGAGACATCGTATGGGAGGCAATATTAGAGATGGTAGGGGGAGGATGAGTAAAGATTGGAACTGTAATGGACTGTACCACGGTAGGGAGGGGCGAAAGGGTGGAGGGAACTGAAGAAGCGTGGAATGGGACAGAAGAGGCAGAAACCTGGGAGGTGGCAGAAGAGGAAGAAACTTGGGAGGGAACAGGGAAGGTAGGTATAGTACGAGGAGGAGGATGAACCTCTACACTTGTAACAGAGCCAGTGAGAGGGGAAGAAACCGGTACAAAGACAGGGAAGGTAAAATGAGGAGGTGGAAGAAGGGAAGGAGGGGTTAAGGGACCTTTTTTTGACTTCTGAGAAGTAGAGGGACGATTGGGAGGAGGTGTCGTGCGAGGTCTCGTCGATACTGAGGCTTGTGAGGGAGAACAGGAAGAAGCAAGAACAGACTGAGGCGTTGAAGTAGGGACGTCTGAGCCTAGGACAGCAAAAGAATTAGACACAGCAGTGACTATGGGAGAGGTAACCACAGAGGAGGTTGCAGAAGATGGGACCCCAGAAGTGGGGGGACGTTTTGAAACACGGGAATAAGAAACACGAGGTAGTCTCCCTTGGAGGCGGAGATGAGAAACTGCCATGGCATAAGGGAGACCTTCTGCCTCTTTGAGGTAACGGATTTCTCGCTCATTTAAGTAGACTTGGCAACGGCGAGAGTACGAAGGGTGAGCCTCATGACAATTAAGGCAAGAGGGAGGTCTATTGCAAGACATATTAGAATGGTCATCGGCACCACAGACTGGGCATTCGGCTATGGATCTGCAATATTTCGCTGGATGGCCAAATCGCCAGCAATTTCTACACTGTTGCGGTGTAGGGATCACCTTTCGAACTTGTAACCGATATCCTGGTACATAAACTGAGGATGGGAGTTCACGGCTGTCAAAAGTTAAACGAGCCACATTGCTAGGGTATCGTCTCTGCCCGCGGGCAGGAAGAACAAAAGTGTCTAACTTGAGGATTGGGAGATCTTGGAGTTCCAGCTGTTCAAGAATGTCATTGCCACATGTCTGGAAATTTTGTTGAACTATGGTATGGGGCAGAATGACGGTACCACTACAAGAATTGAGGGAATGATGTTTTTCAATAGTGACAGGAACAGTTTCTATATGGGAAAGAGGAGAAAGATCATGAGCTTGGGTAGCATTCTGTACCGTGATGATGCGCGTACTGCTCTTAAGAGCATGAAAAGAAATATCTTTACCAACATGGCGTAGGAGTGCCTTGCCAATACTGTGGTCGGAAAGATAGGCAGTAGAGGAAGTCAGTCGTAAAGTGAAGAATTTAGTCCATTGTGCAGTCTGAAACTAAGCGTGGAAAGGGAGTGCAGGACGTGTCGATCATTTCTGAGAAGAACGAGAAGGTGGAGAAGTATCATCAGCAGGTAATTGTCGTTGGCGTTTAGGCGTGGGACCAGAGTTGGTCCGACGTGGAATGGACCGATGATACGAAAATTGCCGCACCATAGAGGGAGAGGCCGGAAGCATAGTCAAAGGAGTCAGTCGAGACCTCAGTACCTGAAGCGGGTGAGGAAACAGCACCGGCAAGAGGTACAGAGGCATGAGGAGTGTCCGAATAGTGGTCCAAAGACGAGGCGGGGTCAGAACGGGGTGCGGTATCAAGAAGGGGCCCGGGGGTACTAGTTTCAAGGATTGGGTTCTCCATGGTTAGGTTACTTCTTTCTTTTTGTTTTTAAGAAAAAAAAAAGAAAGAAAAGAAAATAAAAATAAAAAAAAAAAGAACAAAAAAGGGGGGGACCGGGGAGGGATAGTTCCTAGGAGGAATGAAAGGGCCAGAAATCTCCCTCCGCGCCCAAGAGGACCTCAGCACCGCAAGTAGCGTAGATGCAGCATGGAACCCGTGCCATACCCTACCCATCATGCCAGTAAACCAGTAATCCGGGATAGCAACCTCACATCTGCCGAGCTACCTCGGTAGACAAAAGAGAGGGCGGCCGGATATCCGCCACAAAGCATACCTCCTTCGGCCACCACCCCTGGAATCCGAAAGATGGCTTCCAGAGATACACCCATCGCCCGAAAGACACCCAAAGCCACTCTCCGGGATACCGGAGAGGGATCGGGATGTCCCTGGAGTTTACCTGGAGAGAGTTCCGGGGGTCAACGCCCCCGCGGCCCGGTCTGTGGCCAGGCCTCCTGGTGGATCAGAGCCTGATCAACCAGGCTGTTACTGTTGGCTGCACGCAAACCAACGTACACGCCACAGCCTGGCTGGTCAGGAACCGACTTTAGGTGCTTGTCCAGTGCCTGCTTGAAGACTGCCAGGGGTCTGTTGGTAATCCCCCTTATGTATGCTGGGAGGCAATTGAACAGTCTCAGGCCCCTGACACTTATTGTATGGTCTCTTCGTGCTAGTGACACCCCTGCTTTTCATTGGGGGGATGTTGCATCGTCTGCCAAGTCTTTTGCTTTCGTAGTGAGTGATTTTTGTGTGCAAGTTCGGTACTAGTCCCTCTAGGATTTTCCAGGTGTATATAATCATGTATCTCTCCCGCCTGCGTTCCAGGGAATACAGGTTCAGGAACCTCAAGCGCTCCTAGTAATTAAGGTGTTTTATCTCCGTTATGCGCGCCGTGAAGGTTCTCTGTACATTTTCTAGGTCAGCAATTTCACCTGCCTTGAAAGGTGCTGTTAGTGTGCAGCAATATTCCAGCCTAGATAGAACAAGTGACCTGAAGAGTGTCATCATGGGCTTGGCATCCCTAGTTTTGAAGGTTCTCATTATCCATCCTGTCATTTTTCTAGCAGATGCGATTGATACAATGTTATGGTCCTTGAAGGCGAGATCCTCCGACATGATCACTCCCAGGTCTTTGACGTTGGTGTTTCGCTCTATTTTGTGGCCAGAATTTGTTTTGTACTCTGATGAAGATTTAATTTCCTCGTGTTTGCCATATCCGAGTAATTGAAATTTCTCATCGTTAAACTTCATATTGTTTTCTGCAGCCCACTGAAAGATTTGGTTGATGTCCACCTGGAGCCTTGCAGTGTCTGCAATGGAAGACACTGTCATGCAGATTCGGGTGTCATCTGCAAAGGAAAACACGGTGCTGTGGCTGACATCCTTGTCTATGTCAGATATGAGGATGAGGAACAAGATGGGAGCAAGTACTGTGCCTTGTGGAACAGAGCTTTTCACCGTAGCTGCCTCGGACTTTACTCTGTTGACTACTACTCTCTGTGTTCTGTTAGTGAGGAAATTATAGATCCATCGACCGACTTTTCCCGTTATTCCTTTAGCACGCATTTTGTGCGCTATTACGCCATGGTCACACTTGTCGAAGGCTTTTGCAAAGTCTGTATATATTACATCTGCATTCTTTTTGTCTTCTAGTGCATCTAGGACCTTGTCGTAGTGATCCAATAGTTGAGACAGACAGAAGCGACCTGTTCTAAACCCATGTTGCCCTGGGTTGTGTAATTGATGGGTTTCTAGATGGGTGGTGATCTTGCTTCTTAGGACCCTTTCAAAGATTTTTATGACATGGGACGTTAGTGCTATCAGTCTGTAGTTATTTGCTGTTGCTTTACTGCCCCTTTTGTGGAGTGGGGTTATGTCTGTTGTTTTTAGTAACTGTAGGACGACCCCCGTGTCCATGCTCCCTCTCCATAGGATGGTAAAAGCTCGTGATAGGGGCTTCTTGCAGTTCTTG
>NC_069400.1:110779917-110810767 GCF_026875155.1 Cherax quadricarinatus | reverse complement strand
CCCAATAAAAGTGTCAGGGCCCGAGACTGTTCAACTGCCTCCCAGCATACATAAGGGGGATTACCAACAACCCCTGGCAGTCTCAAGCTGGCACTGGACAAGCACCTAAGTCAGTACCTGACCAGCCTGGCTGTGCTCATATGTTGGCTTGGGGTGCAGCCAGCAGTAACAGCCTGGTTGATCAGGCTCTGATCCACCAGGAGGCCTGGTCACAGACCGGGCCGTGGGGGGTTGACCCCCGGAACTCTCTCCAGGTAAACTCCGGGTAAACAGACTTCAATGTGTGAACCGAGTGCGGTAGCAATCCTCTGTGTCAGAACATAGGAAATAAGTGTTGAAAATGTTACACATTTCTGTCACTAACAGCAAGTAAGCCTATCTTTTTCCTTATTCTATATACCTGAAAAATCCTTAGGATTGGTCTTTGATTCCCTTGCAACTCTAATTTTCATATTTTCTTTTGGATTTCCATATTCCTTTCTGAATTCTCAAACTGAATACATTGATTCTTCTGTAAATGCCTCTGTGTATAATCCTACAGGTTTAGCACTCCACCATAATTATAATGTAAATGCCTCTTTTCACCCAAGATGTTTGAATCTATTAATTATCCATTTAGGGTCATTCATGTTTCATCTAAATTCTCTATTAGGGTTTTATGCTGCTGTTCAGCCGGCTTGTACAATGCTGTGGAAAATGCGAGTGGCGACCACCACCCCACATCTGGTCTCCCTCACCAGTCAAGCTATTCCAGTCTACACTTAATCCCTTAACTCACCTGATCTGTACTGCCAACATTGGGGACCTTAATTTCATCATTATGAAGGTAATTCCATGAGATATATATATATATATATTTTAAAAATGCAGTATTAGAATGTGGAGCAGAAGTTTGTGGTTATAGGAGGGTGGGGACAGGAGGAAAGAGGAGTGATTGGTGGAATGATGAAGTAAAGGGTGTGATAAAAGAGAAAAAGGTAGCTTACGAGAGGTTTTTACAAAGCAGAAGTGTTATAAGAAGAGCAGAGTATATGGAGAGTAAAAGAAAGGTGAAGAAAGTGGTGAGAGATTTGCAAAAGGAGAGCAGATGAAAGAGTGGGAGGGGCACTGTCAAGAAATTTTAATAAAAATAAGAAAAAATTTGGAGGCGAGTTAAACAAGTTAAGAAAGCCTAGGGAAAGTATGGATTTGTCAGTTAAAAACAGAGTAGGGGAGTTAGTAGATGGGGAGAGGGAGGTATGGTAGATGGCGAGAATATTTTGAGGAACTTTTAAATGTTGAGGAAGAAAGGGAAGCGGTAATTTCATGCACTGGCCAGGGAGGTAATACCATCTTTTAGGAGTGAAGAAGAGCAGAATGTAAGTGTGGTGGAGGTTACGTGAGGCATTCGTATGCAAGGGGTAAGCGCTAGATTATATTATATAACAAAAAGAAGCGCTAAGCCACAAGCTATACAGCGCCAGAAACAGCTAGAACTGTGGGATCATGACAGAAATGTTAAAAGAAGGGGGGATATAGTGTTGAGTGGTTGGTACTTTTGTTTAATAAATGTATGAAAGAGGGGAAGGTACCTAGGGATTGGCGGAGAGCATGTATAGTCCCTTTATATAAAGGGAAAGGGGACAAAAGAGATTGTAAAAATTATAGAGGAATAAGTTTACTGAGTATACCAGGAAAAGTATACGGTAGGGTTATAATTGAAAGAATTAGAGGTAAGACAGAATGTAGAATTGCGGATGAGCAAGGAGGCTTCAGAGTGGGTAGGGGATGTGTAGATCAAGTGTTTACATTGAAGCATATATGTGAACAGTATTTAGATAAAGGTAGGAAGTTTTTATTGCATTTATGGATTTAGAAAAGGCATATGATAGCGGATAGAGGAGCAATGTGGCAGATGTTGCAAGTTTATGGAATAGGTGGTAAGTTACTAAATGCTGTAAAGAGCTTTTATGAGGATAGTGAGGCTCAGGTTAGGGTTGTGTAGAAGAGAGGGAGAATACTTCCCGGTAAAAGTAGGTCTTAGACAGGATGTGTAATGTCACCATGGTTGTTTAATATATTTATAGATGGGGTTGTAAAAGAAGTAAATGCTAGGGTGTTCGGGAGAGGGGTAGATTAAATTATGGGGAATCAATTCAAAATGGGAAATTGACACAGTTACTTTTTGCTGATGATACTATGCTTATGGGAGATTCTAAAGAAAAATTGCAAAGGTTAGTGATGAGTTTGAGAATGTGTGTAAAGGTAGAAAGTTGAACGTGAACATAGAAAAGAGTAAGGTGATGAGGGTATCAAATGATTTAGATAAAGAAAAATTGGATATCAAATTGGGGAGGAGAGTATGGAAGAATGAATGCTTTCAGATACTTGGGAGTTGACGTGTCGGCGGATGGATTTATGAAGGATGAGGTTAATCATAGAATTGATGAGGGAAAAAAGGTGAGTGGTGCATTGAGGTATATGTGGAGTCAAAAAACGTTATCTATGGAGGCAAAGAAGGGAATGTATGAAAGTATAGTACCAACACTCTTATATGGATGTGAAGCTTGGGTGGTAAATGCAGCAGCGAAAGGAGAAGGTTGGAGCAGTGGAGATGTCCTGTCTAAGGGCAATGTGTGGTGTAAATATTATGCAGAAATTCGGAGTGTGGAAATTAGGAGAAGGTGTGGAGTAATAAAAGCATTAGTCAGAGGGCAGAAGAGGGGTTGTTGAGGTGGTTTGGTCATTTAGAGAGAATGGATCAAAGTAGAATGACATGGAAAGCATATAAATCTATAGGGGAAGGAAAGAGGTAGGGGTCGTCCTCGAAAGGGTTGAAAGAGGGGGTAAAGGAGGTTTTGTGGGCGAGGGGCTTGGACTTCCAGCAAGCGTGCATGAGCGTGTTAGATAGGAGTGAATGGAGACGAATGATACTTGGGACCTGACGATCTGTTGGAGTGTGAGCAGGGTAATATTTAGTGAAGGGATTCAGGGAAACCGGTTATTTTCATATAATCGGACTTGAGTCCTGGAAATGGGAAGTACAATGCCTGCACTTTAAAGGAGTGGTTTGGGATATTGTGCAGTTTGGAGGGATATGTTGTGTATCTTTATACGTATATGCTTCTAAACTGTTGTATTCTGGGCACCTCTGCAAAAGCAGTGATAATGTGTGAGTGTGGTGAAAGTGTTGAATGATGATGAAAGTATTTTCTTTTTGGGGATTTCTTTCTTTTTTTGGGTCACCCTGCCTCGGTGGAGAAGACCGACTTGTTAAAAAAAAAAAAAAAAAAAATATATATATATATATATATAACTGATTTGTGATCACTGGCTCCAAGCTTTTCATTAACAAATTATAACGAAGCACTAAACCCTTAAGGGCCACACAGTGCTGTTACATTAACAAAGTCTAGCTGGATATTTCTTCCAGATGGTTCTGACAGTTTTCAAAAGCAGTCTTATCGCAATGTACACCAATGGTTCCAAGTCTTCGACGGTGTTGGATTCACAGCAGTGTTTCCGGACAGCGTCGTGCGAGAGCGTTTCCCCCGGCTAGCATTTTTACAGCTGAATTGTATGCCATTCTCATAGTTCTTATCCATATTGCATCTATACTTGTCACCATTTGTGGTCATTTCAGACTCTTAGTGCTTTACAGGCTATACAAAAATTTGATACACCTTGTCCTCTGGTTCTTCATATCCAACTTTGGTTACACCATACCTCTAGCAAGCACAAAGATATTGTTTTTTGTTGGGTCCTCAGTCATATTGACATACAGGGCAATGAACAGGCAGACAGTGCTGTGCAGTCAGCAGTACATGACCTCCCAGTTTGATATAGAGGTGATTCATTCACTATTTTGCTGTAATTGCTACCCACCTTCACACCCGTCGGCAACAACGTTGGTCTGATCTGCTCCATAATAAACTACATTCTATTAAACCGAGTATAGGTTTCTGGCCGTCTTATCAGTGTCGAGGTTGGGAGTCTACTCCCGTCTTCACTTTGGCCACATACTTCTTACTCATGAGTACCTCGTGGAGAGGTGCCCTGTTCCACTCTGAGAATTGCCAGGTTCCAGTTTCTGTTAGCCACATTCTGTTGGACCACCCACTCTATCAGCGAGTATGCACAATTTACATCCATCGTCATCACCACTCTACTGCCCTTACTTTACCTTCCATTCAAGCTAATGGACCCTCCTTTAACCCACACACTCTCGTTGACTTTTTGACAGCAATTGATTTACTGTACAAACTCTGATGATGCCTCTAGTACTCCTCACAGCCCTTTCTACCTCAATCTCTTGCTATCCTCTACCCCAGCACTATCCACTGTCCCACTGCACTCCATGACCTAATCATCTCTCTCCCTCTTGCTACCCAATACCCCTGCATCCTTTTGTGCCCAGCGGTGCTGTATGACCCTTGTAGGTTTAGCGCTTCTTTTTTTATTATTGAAAGCAGTCTTAGACCATGTCCAGAAAGTTTCTGGACTCGAGATTACCCGTCAAACTGCCTCAGGTGTTGCATGACCCTATGGGTTTAGTGCTCCTTGTTAATGTGATTATTGCATACTTAGCTCAGAGAGAAGGAATCACTCGTGAGACATTCATGTTTCCTCACGCCTGCTGCATCTCTTCACCTAGCAGCTGCTGTATAATCCTATGGGTTTAGCACTCCCCCCATGATAATAATAATAATTAATAATTCACCTAGCAGTATTATCAAAACCAAGCACTAAACCCACAAGGGTCACACTAGCAGTAAGTAGGTACCAGAGTTTCAGATGACTGTCATGGGTGGCATCCTGGGAAGAGGACCTCAGTGGGAGTCGCATTATTATAATCAAAAAGCGCTAAGCCACAAGGGCTATACAGCAGTGGGAGTCACAGAAAATCCTTGAAGACTCGACTTTCATTGGGTCATCCTGGGTTACTAACATTTCAGAATTGTAATACATGGAATTACCAATAAATTTATGTAACTATGCCCATTAACCTGTGCTGTATGACCCTTGTAGGTTTAGTGCTTCATTATTATATGCCCATTCAAGTAACAGATCTATTGTGACTTTTTTTTTTGTGCTACTAATCACAGGATGAGCAAGAGGTGCTCAATAAATTAATCACTCGCTTATCAAAACCAAGTGCTAAACCCATAAAGGTCATGAAGTGCCAAACTGCACAACTAACAGGCTAATACATAGTTTTTTTTTTTTTTTTTTACCCCAACTGTTAGAACTGATGACACCTGTGGGTTTCCTTTAATTAATGTCCTGAATCCTCTTCCACAGCATACCATTTACAACACACTTAGGGTTCATCACCACATAGTTGCTAACCTCACCTGTAGGTGGTCTCTCAGCCAGGCTACAGGGGAACATTCATTCTTCTTGACCCTGGTTCCATTCTTGCAAATCTCCAGAAATTTTTGTGTACTGATTGCTTTTCAGATTATCAACCATACGGGTTTAGTGCTCCCCATGATAATTATAATCATAACTAATCACTAAACTGCTCTTCTGAGCAGTACCAAACAAAAGTATTCCTGTGCCTTGGAAGAGGGACAGGAATACTTATATGTTTGGGTTATCCCGAGTTCCTAACTTTCTGAGGGATCATACAGACTTGGAAATCTGAGGTCATCAGGTTTGATCCAAGGGGATTATCATAATCAATCAGAGGGGTGGGATGCTCTAAACCCACATGGGTTATACTGCACCTGAGAAAATAGAAATTAGGGTCAAAACAGGACAGGGCCAATTCATTGGATCAGAAGCCCTTCACTGGCACCCACTTTCTTAAATAATCATATCCATGGGGAAGCACTTAACCCATAAGGGTTACACAGTGCCTTGGAAATGGGAGGTAATCAGGTTTGATCATAGGATGGGGGTGACTCCAATTACTTTTAAGATCCTTCACTAAGGAACTACCATTCTTCAAATTAACTTTTGCTATTGCTTTCTATTATCACCTTCCCTGAAGGTGGCCCCCATGCTGGTGAGGGGCTCATAATCCAAGTTACTGGACTTTTTCTGTTCTTCCCTTCCCTGGGGTGCACCTCCATGCCTCCCATTAACTAGGTATTATATGACCCCTACAGATTTAGTGCTTCCCCATGTTTCAATCTAACCTCTCCTTTGCAATGATGATTCTAAATATGGGTTATGAATAGTTCCAGCCAAATTATTTTTATGGAATAAAGAAAAGCTAAATCCATATGGGTCATACAACACCTGGGGATTGGGAAGCCATCAGGTTCAAATCATTAAACAGCACTATAACCCTAATGGTTTAGTACTTAGTTTTGATTATAATGAAAACAAAATAAAGGGGAGCCCCTCACCACCTTTCAGGGGTCTTCTACAATTATGGGGAAAATGGTAAACCTGTAAAGGTCATACAGTCCCTGGAGAATGGAAGGGGGGGGAGGTGGATGGAACAATCAGGTTTGGAAAGGGAATAAAAATCCAATTCCTAGGCTCAAGAAAAAATAAGGTACTAGTTTTCCAATAAATGCACATCTTGACATGCAAATTGCAAATATTTTTTTTATTTGTACTCGTAATGAAGGCTCATAAGATGATTCTCTTAAAAACTTTTATTTCTCTAGTTTAACTACCTTAATTCCATTACCCATATTTTATACACTGATTATACACCACCCACATTAATGCTCTTTTCCTCGCACACCATTTTCAGTTTTTTTTTTTTTTTTTAAGTATTGCACAAATACAATAACTGAGATAATACAGGTACATGTACTTGAATTTACATCACATTCATAGCTATGTACACTCAACATAATGAGATATAATACATGTATTACCTGTGCAATGAACTTATGATGCTTAAAGCTTGCGTCTCCTCTAGCACTAAGTATATATAATTAATGAAGAAACTCAGTAATCTGTAACATCAAATGGCTAGAAATTTATTAAATTAAAAAATCTAATATTCTCACCATTTGCAGATCTAGAATTTCAATGGAAACTTTCAACTGAGGCTGGCATCAAGACTATTCAATAGTAAGAACGAGAATAATTGTTGGTTGATTTATTGTAAGACTGAAAAGAAAGGAAATAATTATTAGCTTACATATTAAATATCCTAGGTGATACAAAAAGATGTTCTAAACAGTTTTTACTGTATTATATTTTGTCATCTAGTTGAGGCACATGAATTAAAGAATTTTTTCAGGCAGCTTCAACCTCCATTCCTGCAATCCCTATGTTGCTGCTGCTATTTCTCTGCACATTTTGTTGCCATTTTCCAACTATCGGCCCCATAACACCTTGCAAATTTAAACATTTTTATGCAAACTTTTTTAATGATTACTTTTTCATACCCTTTAAGCTAAATGTATTACAATATAAAAACACCTCTCTCTGTGCTTGACTGTACATTACATTTCCCGATCTTCAAACAATTTGTGGAGACTGTTTATGGCCAAAGGCCTATTTTGGACTGTTACAAACATTCACCCAGTCTTTCACTTATCTCAAAGGTTGATGACCTAACGACCACAGCAGCTGAACCCTGGACTCTTTCCTTCACAAAGTTTTAAGATGCCAATCATCATCTCACAGAACCCTTCTTGCCAAGGAGCCTTGGGAAGTGTGAGTTTCCAACGACATTGATTCAGCATTTGTTATACCTCTGGTTTATCAAACATTTTGCTAATGTCCATCTTCACAAAGTGCCAGATCAACTCACCATTGAAAAAGCAATGATCTGCAGTAATAATGTAGCTCTCCAGTGGTTAAGAAACTAATAAACTGGTCTAAGTACAAAATTTATCACAGAGAGAGTTACTGGGGTAAGTCCATGTTGAATCAAAACATAGAAATCCATGCGAATAACTGTGACAGAAGCACCCTTCGTAATAACTTTCATTAGTGGGATGTTATGTCAATGTGGTGCTGTATGACCCTTGTAGGTTTAGTGCTTCTTTTTGATTGTAATAATAATATATCAATGGATAACTGAAGCAGATACATTATACTGAAACACATATTACATAACTGCTGAGCAAGGCATCGCCAATAAATTTCCCTGCTGTGGTAAATTAACTGTGACCATATTAAGCATTCATGAGTAGATCTTCATGAACAAGTGATGAAGCAGAGTTACAGTGAAACAACTCGATAAATGTACTGTGAACTGAACAGTCGAATGTGTGCAGTGAACTAGAATGCTAATGGATGCAACAAACTGTCCACAGTATCCCAAAAATGGCATTCAACATGGCTAAAGCAATGAAGAGAAGTTGGGACATCTTTGTGATTCATCAGGTACACCCATCATATTTTCAATCAAGCCATCAGATAATGGCCTCCAGATGACAGTGGCATCATGGCTCAAGTCACACGAGCCCAGGTAGGTCCTTATTTTTCACATAGCCCTAGAGAACGTTAACTGCAGTGATTAGGGTCCAGATAATTACAGAAATATGGACGATACTTTAAAGATGCCATACTGGGCCAGCAAACTGCCCATACCAGGTAAATCATGTAATCCAGGTGTTATATACCTGATATAGTGGATCATATGGTGTTAGGGCATATGTTAAGCCATTACATCCACCCTTTTTCAGCTACATGGGACATATGACAATCACTGTACGAAGGAAAGGCTCCAGGGTGCAGCTGATGTGGTCTTTGGGTTGTCAACCTTTAAGACTAGGTAAATGTCTGTAACAACCTAGGTCTAAAGTTGGTCTTTAGTCAGTCTCCACACAATTCTCATTTCACGACTGCTCCGTAACTGTCCAATTCTCCATTTAAAGCATTGACAAAACTATTCAGTACTAAAGATGAGAAAAGGACACTGGAAGGATGGGTGAAAATATAATAACTAAAAAAAAAAAAATTACAAACTTATGAAACACTGATTCAGGAATGAGCTTAGCTCTCATCCTACAACATTAAGTAATCACAAATAGGTCTCAAGATATGCACAGTGCATCTCAAAATAATTTTATTGTAATGTCTGGTTTTGATGATGCAAGTAACACCTGTGGCCATTTGTGTTAACATTTATTAACCATGTAAATACATTCAGCATTAGGCTGACAATTTGGGATTTTATATAGCCTCAGGTGTTCAATATAATTGAAGCCTGTTCTTCCAAGTGTTTGCTACAGGCTTGCATGATTCAAGCATCATCTGGGGTAGATATTGTAGGAACTATGTATTCGTCATGCATTAAAGCAAGAAATACTCTTATTAATACATGCAGTATGTATACAACCTAACTAAGAACAATACATTTTATTTGTTTACATCATGCAAAAACACTCATTGCAAAGTGTGTAAAAATGAACACTATTTGGAAGGCAGGTTGTAGTTACACACTGTATCTAGTTTCTTGTAATTTGTCTTCACTGTGTTGATGTTGACCTTTACTGCATACTATTGCTACCATACTTAAGGTAGAAAACAAATATGATTTCCCTCATTATACTAATGAATTTTGGATGTAATGGACAAAATGTGCTGGAAACATTCAGAAACAACCAACAGTCTGTTAAATACAGAATTGTCTGTTACTGCAATAGGACCACAGCATTATTTTAAATTTAATGGACATTTGCTATTCACAAAACTCACTCAGGAGAGGACACTTATGATGACGTTTTGGTCTGTCTGGAGAACTGTCATGTCAATTTGCCAGAATTGTCCATTTTTGCTGTGGTCTGTTGGGTAAATTGATTTTCAGATTTAACAGGTGAAGTCAAATCCAAAATTGTCCTTTATTATGATCATCATAAAACAATCTCCTTTGGATTTGACAGACACCTCTTTTACCCTATTACAGCCTCTCCTCACTTAACGACTGAGTTCCGTTCCTAGGACCACATAGGTAAATGAAAATTTGTCGCTGTGAGGAGCATACTATAATGGAAGAGGGTTTGTGTCAACCATCTTTGATATTGTTTTAATGTCACCTTTGCAAAATTTATAACATTTCTGCTATATTTTTAAATGTTTATGCAGCAGTATACTGTAACAAACAGAATAGAGGAAATCAGCTCTAATATTTTTATTATTATCACACTGGGGCCCATTCCCACCAAGGCAGGGTGGCCCGAAAAAAAAAACTTTCACCATCATTCACTCCATCACTGTCTTGCCAGAAGGGTGCTTTACACTACAGTTTTTAAACTGCAACATTAACACCCCTCCTTCAAGTGCAGGCACTGTACTTCCCATCTCCAGGACTCAAGTCCGGCCTGCCGGTTTCCCTGAACCCCTTCATAAATGTTACTTTGCTCACACTCCAAAAAGCACGTCAAGTATTAAAAACCATTTGTCTCCATTCACTCCTATCAAACACGCTCACGTATGCCTGCTGGAAGTCCAAGCCCCTCGCACACAAAACCTCCTTTACCCCCTCTCTCCAACCTTTCCTAGGCCGACCCCTACCCCGCCTTCCTTCCACTACAGACTGATACACTCTTGAAGTCATTCTGTTTCGCTCCATTCTCTCTACATGTCCGAACCACCTCAACAACCCTTCCTCAGCCCTCTGGACAACAGTTTTGGTAATCCCGCACCTCCTCCTAACTTCCAAACTACGAATTCTCTGCATTATATTCACACCACACATTGCCCTCAGACATGACATCTCCACTGCCTCCAGCCTTCTCCTTGCTGCAACATTCATCACCATGCTTCACACCCATATAAGAGCGTTGGTAAAACTATACTCTCATACATTCCCCTCTTTGCCTCCAAGGACAAAGTTCTTTGTCTCCACAGACTCCTAAGTGCACCACTCACTCTTTTCCCCTCATTCAATTCTATGAATTCACCTCATCTTTCATAGACCCATCCGCTGACACGTCCACTCCCAAATATCTGAATACATTCACCTCCTCCATACTCTCTCCCTCCAATCTGATATTCAATCTTTCATCACCTAATCTTTTTGTTATCCTCATAACCTTACTGTTTCCTGTATTCACCTTTAATTTACTTCTTTTGCACACCCTACCAAATTCATCCACCAATCTCTGCAACTTCTCTTCAGAATCTCCCAAGAGCAACAGTGTCATCAGCAAAGAGCAGCTGTGACAACTCCCACTTTGTGTGTGATTCTTTATCTTTTAACTCCACGCCTCTTGCCAAGACCCTCGCATTTACTTCTCTTACAACCCATCTATAAATATATTAAACAACCACGGTGACATCACACATCCTTGTCTAACGCCTACTTTTACTGGGAAATAATTTCCCTCTTTCCTACATACTCTAACTTGAGCCTCACTATCCTCGTAAAAACTCTTCACTGCTTTCAGTAACCTACCTCTACACCATACACTTGCAACATCTGCCACATTGCCCCCTATCCACCCTGTCATACGCCTTTTCCAAATCATAAATGCCACAAAGACCTCTTTAGCCTTATCCAAATACTGTTCACTTATATGTTTCACTGTAAAACCCTGGTCCACACACCCCCTACCTTTCCTAAAGCCTCCTTGTTCATCTGCTATCCTATTCTCAGTCTTACTCTTAATTCTTTCAATAATAACTCTACCATACACTTTACCAGGTATACTCAGCAGACTTATCCCCCTATAATTTTTACACTCTCTTTTATCCCCTTTGCCTTTATACAAAGGAACTATGCATGCTCTCTGCCATCCCTAGGTACCTTACCCTCTTCCATACATTTATTAAATAATTGCACCAACCACTCCAAAACTATATCCCCACCTGCTTTTAACATTTCTATCTTTATCCATCAATCCGGCTGCCTTACCCCCTTTCATTTTACTACTGCCTCACGACCTTCCCCCACACTCACAACTGGCTCTTCCTCACTCCTACAAGATGTTATTCCTCCTTGTCCTATACACGAAATCACAGCTTCCTATCTTCATCAACATTTAACAATTCCTCAAAATATTCCCTCCATCTTCCCAATACCTCTAACTCTCCATTTAATAACTCTCCTATTTTTAACTGACAAATCCATTTGTTCTCTAGGCTTTCTTAACTTGTTAATCTCACTCCAAAACTTTTTCTTATTTTCAACAAAATTTTTTGATAACATCTCACCCACTCTCTCATTTGCTCTCTTTTTACATTGCTTCACCACTCTCTTAACCTCTCTCTTTTCTCCATATACTCTTCCCTCCTTGCATCACACTTCTACTTTGTAAAAACTTCTCATATGCTAACTTTTTCTCCCTTACTACTCTCTTTACATCATCATTCCACCAATCACTCCTCTTCCCTCCCGCACCCACTTTCCTGTAACCACAAACTTCTGCTGAACACTCTAACACTACATTTTAAACCTACCCCATACCTCTTCGACCCCATTGCCTATGCTCTCATTAGCCCATCTATCCTCCAATAGCTGTTTATATCTTACCCTAACTGCCTCCTCTTTTAGTTATAAACCTTCACCTCTCTCTTCCCTGATGCTTCTATTCTCCTTGTATCCCATCTACCTTTTACTCTCAGTGTAGCTACAACTAGAAAGTGATCTGATATATCTGTGGCCCCTCTATAAACATGCACATCCTGAAGTCTACTCAACAGTCTTTTATCTACCAATACATAATCCAACAAACTACTGTCATTTCGCCCTACATCATATCTTGTATACTTATTTATCCTCTTTTTCTTAAAATATGTATTACCTATAATTAAACCCCTTTCTATACAAAGTTCAATCAAAGGGCTCCCATTATCATTTACACCTGGCACCCCAAACTTACCTACCACACCCTCTCTAAAAGTTTCTCCTACTTTAGCATTCAAGTCCCCTACCACAATTACTCTCTCACTTGGTTCAAAGGCTCCTATACATTCACTTAACATCTCCCAAAATCTCTCTCTCTCTCCTCTACATTCCTCTCTTCTCCAGGTGCATACACCTTATTATGACCCATTTTCGCATCCAACCTTTACTTTAATCCACATAATTCTTGAATTTACACATTCATATTCTCTTTTCTCCTTCCATAACTGATCATTTAACATTACTGCTACCCCTTCCTTTGCTCTAACTCTCTCAGATACTCCAGATTTAATCCCATTTATTTCCCCCCACTGAAACTCCCCTACCCCCTTCAGCTTTGTTTCGCTTAGGGCCAGGACATCCAACTTCTTTTCATTCATAACATCAGCAATCATCTGTTTCTTGTCATCCGCACTACATCCACGCACATTTAAGCATCCCAGTTTTATAAAATTTTTCTTCTTCTCTTTTTTAGTAAATGTCTACAGGAGAAGGGGTTACTGGCCCATTGCTCCCGGCATTTTAGTCGCCTCATACGACACGCATGGCTTACGGAGGAAAGATTCTTTTCCACTTCCCCATGGACAATAGAAGAAATAAAGAAGAACAAGAGCTATTTAGAAAAAGGATAAAAACCTAGATGTATGTATATATATATGCATGTGTGTGTCTGTGAAGTGTGACCAAAGTGTAAGTAGAAGTAGCAAGATATCCCTGTTATCTAGCGTGTTTATGAGACAGAAAAAGAAACCAGCAATCCTTCCATCATGCAAAACAGTTACAGGTTTCGTTAAATCATCGTGGACATTCATGTTCCTCACGCCTGCTGCATCTCTTCACCTTAGCAGCCTGCTGTATATTCTATGGGTTTAGCACTCCACCCATGATAATAATAATAATTAATAATTCACCTAGTAGTATTATCAAAACCAAATCATACTAAACCACATGGGTCACCACTAGGTAAGTAGTACCAGTGTTTCAGATGACTGTCTGGGTGGCATCCTGGGAAGAGGTCTCAGTGGGAGTCGCATTATTATAATCAAAAAGCGCTAAGCACAAGGCTATACAGCAGTGGGAAGTCACAGTAAATCCTTGAAGACTAGACTTTCATGGGTCATCCTGGGTTACTACAATTTCAGATTTGTAATACATGGAATTCCAATAAATTTATGTATACTATGCCCCATTTAAACCTGTGCTGTATTGACCCTTGTAGGTTTAGTGCTTCAATTATTATATGCCCATTAAAGTAACAGATCTATTGTGACATTTTTTTTTTGTGCTACTAATCACAGGCATGAGCAAGAGGTGATCAATAAATTAATCACTCGCTTATCAAAAACTAGTGCTAAACCCATATAAGGTCATGAAGTGCCAAATGCAAAACTAACAGGCTAATACATAGTTTTTTTTTTTTTTTTTTTTTACCCCAACGTTAGTAATGATGACACCTGTGGGTTTCCTTTAATTAATGTCCTGTATCCTCTTCCACAGCATACCTTTTACAACACCACTTAGGGTTCATCACCTCATAGTTGCTAACCTCACTGTAGGTGGTCGCTCCAGCCAGGCTACAGGGGAACACTCATTCCTTCTTGACCATGGTTTCCATTCTTGCAATCTCCAGATATTTTTGTTGTACTGATTGCTTTTCAGGATTATCAACCATTACGGGTTTAGTGCTCCCCATGATAAGTATAATTCATAACTAATCATAAACTGCTCTCTGGAGCAGTACCGAACAAAAAGTATTCCTGGTGCCTTGGAAGAGGGGACAGGAATACTTATATGTTTGGGTTTTATCCCAGAGTCCGAAACTTTCTGAGGGATCATACAGACGTGGAAATCTGAGGTTCATCGGTTTGATCCAAAGGGGATTATCATAATCAGATCAGAAGGGGTGGGTGCTCTAAACCCACATGGGTTATCTGCACCTGAGAAATAGAAATTAGGGTCAAAACAGGACAGGGCCAATTCATTGGATTCAGAAGCCCTTCATGGCACCACTTTCTTAAATAATCATTCCATGGGGGAAGGCTCTTAAACCATAAGGGTTACACAGTGCCTTGGAAATGGGAGGTAATAGGTTTGTTCATAGGAAGGGGGTGACTCAAATTACTTTTAAGATCCTTCACTAAGGAACTACCATTCTTCAAATTAACTTTTGCTATTGCTTTCTATTATCACCTTCTGAAGGTGGCCCCCATGCTGTGAGGAGCTCATAATCAAGTTACTGGACTTTTTCGTTTCTTCCCTTCCATGGGTGCACCTCCATGCCTCCCCATTAACTAGGTATTATATGACCCCTACAGATTTTAGTGCTTCCCATTGTTTCAATCTAACCTCTCCTTTGCAATGATGATTCTAAATAGGGGTTATGAATAGTTACCAGCCTATTATTTTTATGGATTAAAGAAAGCTAAATCCATATGGGTCATTCAATCACCTGGGGATTTGGAAGGGGGCCATCAGGTTCAAATCATTAAACGCACTATAACCTAATGGTTTAGTATTAGTTTTGATTATAAGGTAAACTAATAAAGGGGAGCCCCTCACCACCTTTCAGGGGTCTTCTACAATTATGGGGAAAATGGTAACCTGTAAAGGTCATACAGTCCCTGGAGAATGGAAGGGGGGGAGGTGGATGGAACATCAGGTTTGGAGAAGGGAAATAAAAATCCGATTCCTAGGCTCAAGAAAAAATAAGGTACTAGTTTTCCAATAAATGCACTCTTGACATGCAAATGCATAATATTTTTTTTTATTTGTATCGGTAATGAAGGCTCATAAGATGATTCTCTTAAAAACTTGTATTTTATCTAGTTTAATACCTTAATTCCTTTATACCATATTTTATTCATGATTATAACACCAACCACATTATGCTCTTTCCTCGCTCCACCCATTTTTTCAGTTTTTTTTTTTTTTTTTAAGTATTGCACAAATACAATTTCTGAGATAATAAACAGGTACATGTACTTGAATTTACATCACATTCATGCTATGTACACTCAAATAATGAGATATAATCACATGTATTACCTGTGCAAAGAACTTATGATGCTTAAGCCTTGCGTACTCCTCTAGCACTAAGTATATATAATTAATGAAGATTCTCGTAATCTGTAACATTCAAATGCCTTGAAATTTTATTAAATTAAAAAATCTAATATTCTCACCCATTTGCAGATCTAGAATTTCAATGGAAACTTTCAACTGAGGCTGGCATCAAGACTATTCAATAGTAAGAACGAGAATAACTTGTTGGTTGATTATTGAAAGACTGAAAGAAAGGAAATCATTATTAGCTTACTATTAAATATCTTGGTGTACAAAAGGATGTTTCTAAACAGTTGTACTGTATTATATTTTGTATCTAGTTGAGGCACATGAATTAAAAGAATTTTTTCAGGGGCAGCTTCAACCTCCATTCCTGCAATCACTATGTTGCTGACTGCTATTTCTCTGCCCACATTTTGTTGCCATTTTCCACTATCGGGCCCCATAACACCTTGCCAAAATTTAAACATTTTTTATGCAAACTTTTTTAATGATACTGTTTCATACCCTTTAAGCCTAAATGTATTTACATATACAACACCTCTTCTCTGTGCTTTGACTGTACATTACATTTCCCGTTCTTCAAACAATTTGTGGAGACTGTTTATGGCCAAGGGCCTATTTTGGACTGTTACTAACATTCACCCGTCTTTCACTTATTCAAAGGTTGAGGACCTAACGACCACAGACAAAACAAAAACCAGCTGAACCTGGACTCTTCCTTCACAAAGTTTTAAGATGCAATCTTCTTTCACAGAACCCTTCTTGCCAAGGAGCCATGGGAAGTGTGAGTTTCTCAACGACATTGATTCAGCATTTGTTATACCTCTGTTTATCAACATTTTGCTAATGTCCATCTGCACAAAGTGCAGATCAAACTCACCATTGAAAAAGCAATGATCTTGCAGTAATAATGTAGCTCTCCAGTGGTTAAGAAACTAATAAACTGGATAGTCTAAGTACTAAATCATACAGAGAGAGTTACTGGGGTAAGTTCCATGTTGAATCAAACATAGAAATCAATGCGAATTATCTGTGACAGAAAGCACCCTTCGTAATAACTTTCATTAGTGGGATGTTATGTCAATGTGTGCTGTTATGACCCTTGTAGGTTTAGTGCTTCTTTTTGATTGTAATACATAATATATCATGGATACTAAAGCAGATACATTATACTGAAACACTTATTACATTCAACTGCCTGAGCATGGCTATGCCAATAAATTTCACCTGCTGCTGTGGGTAAATTAACTGTGACCCTATTAAGCATTATGAGTAGATCTTCATGAACTAAGTGATGAAGCAGAGATACAGTGAAACAACCGATAAATGTACTGTGAACTGAACAGTCGAATGTGGCAGTGAACTAGGGAAAAGCTAATGGATTGCAACAAACTGTCACAGTATCCAAAAATGGCATTCAACATGGCTAAGCAATGAAGAGAAGTTGGGACATACTTTGTGATCATCAGGTACAACCGTCATATTTTCAATCAGCATCAGATAATGGCCTCAGATGACAGTGGCATCATGGCTCAAGTCACACGAGCCCAGGTAGGTCCTTATTTTTCACTGCCCTAGAGAACGTTAAACTGCAGTGTTTAGGGGCCGATTAATTACAGAAATATGGACGATACTTTTAAAGATGCCATACTGGGCCTAAGCAAACTGCCCTTCCAGGTAAATCATGTAATCCAGGTGTTTATACTGATATAGTGGATCATATGGCTATTAGGGGCATATGTTAAGCCATTACATCCACCCTTTTTCAGCTACATGGGACATATGACCAATCCACTGTACGAGGAATGCTCCAGGTGCAGCTGATGTGGTTCTTTGGGTTGTCAACCTTTAGACTAGGTAAATGTCTGTAACAACTAGGTCTAAAGTTGGTTTTAGTCAGTCTCCACACAATTCTCATTTCAAGACTGCTCCGTAATGTCCAATTTCCATTTAAAGCATTGGACAAAATATTTCAGTACTAAAGATGAAGAAAAGCGGACACTGCAGGAATGGGTGAAAATATAATAACTAAAAAAAAAAATTACAAACTTATGAACACTGATTCAGGAGATGAGCTTAGCTCTATCCTACAACATATAAGTAGATCACAAATAGGTTCTCAAGAATATGCACAGTGCATCTCAAAATTAATTTTATTGTGATTGTCTGGTTTGATGATGCAAAGTACACCTGTGGCCATTTGTGTTAACATTTATTTTAACCATGTAAATACATTCAGCATTAGGATGAACAATTTGGGATTTTATTTTGCCTCAGGTGTTCTATATAATTGAAGCCTGTTTCTTCAAGTGTTGCTACAGGCTTGCATGATTACAAGCATCATCTGGGGTAGGATATTGTAGAGACAACTATGTATTCGTCATGCTTAAAGCAAGAAATACTCTTATTAATACAATGCAGTATGTTATACACCTAACTAAGAACAATACATTTGTATTTGTTTACATCATGCAAAAAAACCCCCCACACACCCTTCCTTGCAAGTGTGTAAAAAAATAAACACTATTTGGAAGGGCAGGTTGGTAGTTAACACTGTATCTAGTTTTTGTATTTGCTCTTTCACTGTGTAGATGTTGACCTTACTGCATACTTTGCTACCCATACTTAAGTAAGAAAAACATAATTGATTTCCTCATTTTACTTAATGAATTTGGATGTAATGGTCAAAATGTGCTGGAAACCATTCAGAAACAAACAAACGTCTGTTTAATACAGACATTGTCTGTTACTGCTATAGAACACAGCATTATTTTAAATTGAATGGACTTTGATATTCACAAACTACTCAGGAGAGGTCACTTATGATGACGTTTTGGTCTGTCTGGGAGACTGTCATGTCACATTTGCCAAGAATTGTACCATTTTTTGCTCGTGGTTCTGTTGGGTAAATTGATTTTCAGATTTAACAGGTGAAGTCAAATCTCAAAATTGTCCTTTATTATGATCATCATCAAAACATATCTCTTTGGATTTGACAGACACCTCTTTTTTCCCTATTACAAGCCTCTCTCATTAACGGACTGAGTTCCGTTCCTAGGACCACATAGGTTAATGAAATTCGTCGCTGTAGTGTGAGGAGCATACTATAATGGGAAGAGGGTTTGTGTCAACCATCTTTGATTATTGTTTTAATGTCACCTTTGCAAAATTTATAAACATTTCTGCTATATTTTTAAATGTTTATGCTAGCAAGTATACTGTAACAAACAAATAGAGGAAATCAGCTCTAATATTTTTTAGTATTATCACACTGGACGATGCCCACCAAGGCGGGGTGGCCCGAAAAAAGAAAAACTTTCACCATCATCCACTCATCACTGTCTTGCCAGAAGGGTGCTTACCACTACAGTTTTTAAACTGCAACATTAACACCCCTCCTTCAGAGTGCAGGCACTGTACTTCCCCATCTCCAGGACTCAAGTCCGGGCCCCTGCCGGTTTCCCTGAACCCCTTCATAAATGTTACTTTGCCACACTCCAACAGCTCGTCATGTATTAAAAACCATTTGTCTCCATTCACTCCTATCAAACACGCTCACGTTGCCCTGCTGAGTCAAGCCCTCGCACACAAAATCCTTTACCCCCTCTTCCAACCTTTCCTAGGCCGTCCCCTACCCAGCCTTCCTTCCACTACAGATGATACATCTCTTGAAGTCATTCTGGTTTCGCCTCCTTCTCTCTACAGTCCGAACCACCTCAACAACCCTTCCTCAGCCTCTGGACAACAGTTTTGGTTGTCCCGCACCTCCTCCTAACTTCCAAACTACGAATTCTCTGCATTATATTCACACCACACATTGCCTCAGACATTGACATCTCACTGCCTCCAGCCTTCTCCTTGGCTGCCAACAATCATCACCCATGCTTACACCCATATAAGAGAGTTGGTAAAACTATACTCTCATACATTCCCCTCTTTGCCGCCAAGGACATGTTCTTTGTCTCCACAGTTCCTAAGTGCACCACTCATCTTTTCCCTCATCAATTCTATGATCTCTCATCTTTCATCAGACACATTCCGCTGACACGTCACTCCCAAAGATATCTGAATACATTCACAGCTCCATACTCTCTCCCTCCAATCTATATTCAATCTTTCATCACCTTATCTTTTTTGTTATTCCTTCATAACCTTACTGTTTCCTGTATTCACCTTTAATTTACTTCTGTTGCACCACCCTCCAAATTATCCACCAATCTCTGCTAAACTTCTCTTCAGAATCCTCCCAAGGAGCACAGGATTGTGTCAATCAGCAAAGGTGCAGCTGTGACAACTCCCACTTTGTGTGTGACTCTTTATCTTTTAACTCCACGCTCTTGCCAGACCCTCGCATTTATTCTCTTACAACCCCATCTATAAAATATATTAACACCACGGTGACCATCAACAAATCCTTTCTAAAGCTTACTTTTACTGGGAAATATTTTCCCTCTTTCTCTACTACTCTAACTTGAGCCTCAACTATCCTCGTAAAAAACTCTTCACTGCTTTCAGTTAACCATACCTTCCTACACCATTACACTTGCATACATCTGCCTCATTGCCCCCCTATCCACCCTGTCATACGCCTTTCAAATCCATAAAGCCACAAAGACCTCTTTAGCCTTATCCAAATTACTGTTCAACTTATAATGTTTTACACTGTAAACACCTGGTCACACACCCCCTAACTTTCTAAAGCCTCCTTGTTCAATCTGCTCTATCATATTCTCAGTCTTACTCTGATTCTTGCAATAATAACTCTACCATACACTTTACCAGGTATTCTCAGCAGATTATCCCCCTAAAATTTTACACTCTTCTTTTATCCCCTTTGCCTTTTTACAAAGGAAACTAGGCATGCTCTCTGCCAATCCCTAGGTACCTTACCCTCTTCCATACATTATTAAATATTTGCACCAACCACTCCAAAACTGATATCACCACCTGCATTTAACAATTTTATCTTCATATCCCATCAATTCCCGGCTCGCCTTACCCCTTTCATTTTACTACTGCCTCACGCCCTTCCCCCACACCTCACAACTGGCTCTTCCTCACTCTACAAGTTGTTATTCCTCCTTGTCCTATACACGAAATCACAGCTTCCCTATCTTCATAACATTTAACAATTCCTCAAAATATTCCCATCCATCTTCCCAATACCTCTAAACTCTCCATTTTAATAAAACTCTCCTATTTTTAACTGACAAATCCATTTGTTCTCTGGCTTTCTTAACTTGTTAATTTCATCTCCAAAACTTTTTCTTATTTTCAACAAAATTTTTTGATATACATATCCCCCACTCTCTCATTTGCTCTTCTTTTTACATTGCATTCACACCACTCTCTTAACCTCTCTCTTTTTCTCCATATACTCTTCCCTCCTGCATCACTTCTACTTTGTAAAAACTTCTCAATGCTAAACTTTTTCTCCCTTATATTTCTCTTTCATCATTCCATTCCACCATCACTCTACTTCCCTCCCGCACCCACTTTCCTGTAACACAAACTTCTGCTGAACACTCTAACACTACATTTTTAACCTACCCCATTACCTCTTCGACCCCATTGCTATGCTCTCATTAGCACCATCTATCCTCCAATAGATGTTTATTCCTTACCCTAACTGCCTCCTCTTTTAGTTTATAAACCTTTCACATCTCTCTTCCCTGATGCCTTCTAGTCTCCTTGTATCCCATCTACCTTTTTACTCTCAGTGTGCTACAACTAGAATGTATCTGTATATCTGTGCCCCTCTATAAACATGCACATCCTGAAAGTCTACTCAACAGTCTTTTATCTACAATTCTTATCCAACAAACTGTGTCTTTTCGCCTACATATATCTTGTTATTACTTATTTATCCTCTTTCTTAAAATATGTATTACCTATAATTAAACCCCTTTCTATAAAAAGTTCAATCAAAGGGCTCCCATTATCATTTACACTGGCACCCCAAACTTACCTACCTCCACATCTCTAAAAGTTTCTCCTTCTTTTAGCATAAGTCCCCTACCACAATTACTCTCTCACTTGGGTTTCAAAGGCTCCTATTACATTCACTTAACATCTCCCAAAATCTCTCTCTCTCTCCTCTACATTCCTCTCTTATCCAGGTGCATTACCACGCTTATTATGACCCACTTTTCGCATCAACCTTTACTTTAATCCACTATTAATTCTTGAATTTTACACATTCATATTCTCTTTTCTCCTTCCATAACTGATCATTTAACATTACTGCTACCCCTTCCTTTGCTCTAACTCTCTCTGATACTCCAGATTTAATCCCATTTATTTCCCCCCACTGAAACTCCCCTACCCCTTCAGCTTTGTTTCGCTTAGGGCCAGGACATCCAACATCTTTTCATTCTAACATCAGCAATCATGGTTTATTGTCATCCGCACTACATAAACGCACATGTAAGCCCATCCCAGTTTTATAAAATTTTTTTTTCTCTTTTTTAGTAAATGTCTACCAGGAGAAGGGGTTACTGGCCCATTGCTCACCGGCATTTTAGTCGCCTCATACGACACGCATGGCTTACGGAGGTAAGATTCTTTTCCCACTTCCCCTGGACAATAGAAAGAAATAAAGAAGAAACAGAGCGATTTTAGAAAAAAGGATAAAAAACCTAGATGTATGTATATATATATGCATGTGTGTGTCTGTGAAAGTGTGACCATAGTGTATAGTAGAAGTAGCAAGTTATCCCTGTTATTCTCAGCGTGTTTATGAGACAGAAAAAAGAAACCCAGCATCCTTCCATAATGCAAAACAGTTACAGGTTTCTGTTCACAGTCATCTGGCAGGACAGTAGTACTTCCCTGGGTGGTTGCTGTCTACCAACCAGCTCTAATATACACTTTTTAGGTATGCATACTGGTCAGAGTCGTAATTAAACAAGTAGTTCGTAAGTGAGGAGGGCTGTATAGTCAGTTTTATTGAGGGTTCACTGTAATCAATTACTTGTTTAATGTAAGCCCTGGCTCTCAGCCAAATATACATTTTTACTTGGATCATAGTTTTGCTTTAAAAACATATAAATGGACATAAGATTTAAAGAAAAATATATGTGATAGATTTCGTGAAATCAGTATGTCTGAATAAAAAATGCTTAGCTCAATGAAATATTTCAGACATGCGTGATAGCCATCAAATTGCCATTCCTTCTCTTTTCCCACTTTTCTGTTTTTTCAGGGTGAAATCTATTCTTGCACAGCGATGTATAGCCTTTGTGGCTTAGCGCGTCTTTTTTATTAATATTAATAATAATAATATAATATTGCCACAGCTTCACTTTTTTGAATAATTCAGAAATGTAGTCTCAAGAACCTAAAATTCTCGTTTGAATTTGCCTACAAAACTTGCTAAAAACACTTGCAAAAGGAAATTTGCTTTTGGGATGGCTCGGAAAATAATGGTGAACACTAATCAATAAATGCAGATGAGATTTTGCAAGTTGGCTTTATTTAAATCTAGTCCCCTTATGCCACCTACATCATAGGCATTACTAGAAACATGAAGCCCTTAATAGTTACAAAATGAGAGAAGCAACTTTTCTGGACTGCTTAAAAACAGTAAAAGATAAGAGAAATATTAAATTTTGTTAGAGGTGAAGAGTTCAGCAAATATATAGCCATCATCAGCTGATAAAAAAAAGTCACCATGTATTAATTTCCAAAACAAAAGAAAAAAAACAAAAAAGACAAAAAGTAGAGACACTAACCCTTGGCTGAGCTTTCTGGCTTACTCACATGGGATGCAGAGCTCACAACCGGGGGAGGCTGCCTGCGAGGAAGGAACAGTGCGAAAAGGGAACCATGAGGTGATGCTTCCGCTCTTACCACCCTAGGAAGGTATTTAGTTATCAGCTTCAGACTCAAAATTTATGCTTCCACGTGATAAGAAACACCCATTATTAGGTTCATTAGAAACTGAAACGGATATGGGAAAGCTTCCTGTTAAGAAAAAAAAAAAAAAACAGCTCTTCATAATCCAGGAAATGCAATTAAAGCAATTAACTACACTGTTTACATTTATCAGGTTACTCTAATACTTCAAGCAGGAAAATGCCAGTAAAAACTATTTTAAAAACAATTAGGGGACAAATTCATCTAAGAGCAATAAAGTATTTTCAATAATTACAATGCCAAAATACAATTAAGAAGCATGAATAGAATTTCACATTTTCAATTTGTACATAGCAATTAATAAAAAAAAGGCTTAACACAAAGAACTGGTTTATAGTTGACCCTGATGAACACTTATACACAGATTTTTTTCAATGTACTGGAAAATTTTTTGAAGTTTGTGACTGAAAAATAAGAGAGTTAATGTTCATGCGTAAAATATATGTAGATTACTAGTCCATTTTATCATTTATCCATAAAATATACAATAAAACCACTAATAAAAGTTAAAAAATTTATTCAATTACTAAGCGTCACAAAAACAATTACAGATCATACGTGTTTCCATTCGCAGCTGAGAGAAATGTAAACTAAAAGATCAATATTAAATCACGAATAAACATGAATTGTTTTTTTCATTTTTTGACATTTAGCATTAGTAATACGCATAACATCTACTCAGTGTTCTGTATCATATAAGACAAGACAGTGGTACTGTTGCTTACGAGTTTAATCCGTTCCTGACCTAGCTCGTAACTCAATTGTCGTATATCAAATCAACTTTCCTCAGTGAAATAACTGAAATGCCCATTATCCGTTTCAGTGTAATTCCTGTCTCGGGAGGCACGAGAAAAATACTTAAATTTAACGCTAATGTCAGCTCTATGGCTTATTTATATATCGCTTTCATATAATGTGACAGTAAATAAAACAATATAAATAAACGGAAACATGATTTATACGTTAGAATGAATAAAATATGTCATTATGTGCACGATGGTGGCGGCCACTCCAGCTCCCGCCTCATAACTATATCTTACCATTCTTCCCCTTCTGAAAATGCAGTTGTTTGTGAGGGTAACTGCACTAGATCACTAGTTTCAAACGGAAAACACTGAAACAATGTATTTAAAACAGATGAATATTGTATAAAAACATAAAACATATAAAGATGTTAAAGAAATAAACTGGTTTTATATAGTGTACATTATTTACTTGGAGAACAGAGGAGGTAGAGGGTGGAAAAGATAGGCTACTTGCTACACTCTTAATGCTAACACTTTATTTTAGCTGGTGCTATAGCCTTTATAACTCCTCCTGCTTTCGTATTGTTATATCTAGTGGAAGTACTACGCTTGTACTGCCTGGCCAAGTCCACAACCCAACCACCTCACTCGTGTTTATCTATGATTTCATTCTTTAATTCAATGGGTCCTATCACTCTTTTTCTTCTCAGCACTGTCCTTTGCACTTACTTCTTTGGAGCCCATGGTTAGAAAAAAGAAATTTCGGCAAAATGACTGCACAAAATGCAAGCACAACACAAGAGAAATGCTTCCACAGTGAGGTAAACACATGCATGCTGAGTAGATGTTGTGGAGTTCTCTGCGCAACTAGTGGTCGGCATATCAGAAGATTGCTCATAACTTGATTTTGGCTCATAAATCGGAGCAAAAAAATCGACCAAGCACCAGCTCATAACTCGAAAACACTCGGTATGTTCGGGGGCACTCATAAGTCAAGGTTCCACTGTATTGAATGAAGGTACTGACAGGATCAATTATCTTATAAACTAAAGTAAGTTATGGGGTTTGATGAATATTGTACAGTACTGTAAATGTATTTTTCTCTTCCTTATGATTTTCTTAAAAAAAATAAAAATCTCTAGCTTACTTTATGTATATAAAGTATACAGTATATTATACATATAACATACAAAAATGTGTGTTAAACCCACTGTTTGTTATCAGAAAGGCTTCTGGTTAGTAGTTAAGTTTATGGGGGACTCAAAGTTATATGCAGATTTTCAGGTGTTGGGGTCGGCGCCCTAACCCCCCGTGTTGTTCAAGGTGTCAATATAATTATATAATAAGTTATAAAGGAACAAATGCAATCTCTAACGATAATTTATAGAATTTAAAAAATTCACTTTTAAAATAAATAATTTGCTATTAAGTATGTTCTGACATTTATCTTTACAAAATATTTATGGTATTCTAGGCATTAAAGAGCCTAAATACTCTTTTTTCAATGAGTTCAAAATTCACTGTCAGGGGGAATGCTTTTTAGTTTTAAATAATTTTAATAAATTATTTATCCAAGTGGCTAATTTCAATATTTTTTGATTTCTACTAAGTACACAAAGAATAAAAATATTTCATACAGTGGATAGCTTCATGTCTATCCTCATGAGTCAGGTATTATAGCCAAGTTAGCCAATAGACGGAAGATGCTACTTACTCTTGCTACTGATTTTGCTGAAGTTTCCTGTTATATTAGGGCTATTGTATATGAAATAAAAAAAAAATCCTTTCTGTTGGAACAATAATTTTAAAGTATCTTCGTAACACATTTCAACATCAAAATATCACATAGCCTACAGAGCCTGTATAGAAGATCTTAAGTCTGAAGAACGACTACAAAATGACTCCAAAGCAAGGCAATATTGCTAATACAGACTGAAAAACATTTTAAAAATTCCCCACAGGGACTGATATGACGGTGTACCTGATATCAAATGAAAGATCATAAAAGAATACTATACAAGAAAACAAAGATGATTTTTTGACCCATTCAAACCAGAACAACAGGCTAAATATGCAAAAAAAATATATAACCCTACCATCCGACTTATGAACCGAGGTTCGGTTCCGAGAACCGGTCGTAAAGTCGAAAATGGTTCGTCGTAAGTCGAAACATGGTCGTAAGTCGAAATGGTCGACAAGTCGAACTTTATACTGAATATCAACAAAAAAACTTTGTATGACTTTATTTTTATTGTTTTATTTTGGTATTCTTGTTTTACTTTACTTTTTATGTTGTAGTACTGATTTTATACTGTAAGGTTTAGGATAAACATATGTACAACACAATAGTTTGTTTATTTCCCAGAAATTTGGCCATAAAAAACACGGTCTTAAGTCGAGTGGTCGTAAGTCGAGCAGGTCGTAAGTCGGATGGTAGGTGTATATAAATTTAAATCAGACTCAAAAATATAATATTTGAACTTTCTCCTAATTAATTTTTCATGCCTAAGTTTTTTATGACTGATTTTTATTACGAATGATTATTATATGAACCGATTTTAGCCACATTTGAACAAAGCTTGTCTACCATCATACCAATGAAGAATAATTGTCAAACCACAGTTAGAACAAACACACAATAACCTGCACTTAGAGATGAAACTTATGATGACATTTCAGTCCATCTCTACAAACGTTCAACCACAAACTAAGCAAGATAATGCAGGCAAGACCAGAACACAGGTTGGAAGAGAGGATGGGCGAAGAATTGAGAATAATTATTATATAATTATGTAGTTAGCAGCCGGCAGCAGAAAGCGGCAATTAATAGTAAAGAGGTACAGTACATACCACTATTAGAAACACTATAATCAACCAATTCTAACAGGTCTTAGCTCTCTTTACAATCACAAAATTTATTAGTACACTAAGTGATAAATTATGTAAATCAGTAACTTTACAAATTGCAATAAGTAAATGAACATATTGCTGGGATATAAAAATTAAAAGTTAACATAAAATAACATGAAAACAATTTATGTTGTAATCCAAATAAGATACTCAAATGTTGCTTAACAGGGTGTACAAGTTTGAAAAATGAGCGATATAATAGCCAGAACCCTAAAGCTAAGAAAAAAAAGAACTGTTTGTAGTTGAATAATAAAGAAATGCCCGCATAAATAAAGCAAGATACAAATTCAACAAAAAAAAAATTGATGAGTTATATAACTGCTTATAAACATAGGTAGGCAAAATACCCCACCCACGGATGTGGTTGTTGCATGGTAATTCCCCAGAGTGGAGAGCCAAATGGTGATCTCACAGTTGGCTGGAAATACTTATCTCTGTCCCCCCTCATGACGGTGGCGGAAACATACTGCCTCCTGGCTTGCCCTTTGTGGTCCATAGGTTGGTGAAGAGTTTTGCAACATTGAGCAAGGGGGGGGGCTGGTTGGGGGGTTTAAAAAAAAAAAAAAAAAAATACCATTTTTTTTTTTTTCTTTTTTAAAAATAAATTTTTTTTAAGGGATGGGGGGGGGGTGGGGGTTAAAAAAAACCCCCAAAGGCAAATGGGGAATTGAGAACTATCGAAACACACAGTTTTAAAATGTGTATACATTTTTTTTTTTCCAGATTGAAGCATTTTATAACAAATACCAATAGTTATATAATGCATGACCTAATACATCTCTACAAAACAATTAACCTCCTTTTAACTTGTAAAGTATACAGCACAAGTACAGTAAAGAGAAAGTGAGCAAGCACAAAATGGCAACAAGTTTTAAATGCCTTTAGACTCACCATAATTATTACTACATTGAAATAAAGAATATATTTGCACAAGTTACAGAACTTCAAAAATTAAAATTGATCATTGTGAGAAAAAAACACTGTTGCTTGTTAAGAAATGCGTATTGTGATTAGGTAAGACTATTTTCAGTGAGCCTGCAAGTGTGACTCAGCCTGACATCGGGTGATGACAGTGTTAGCCCTAGCTAAAGTATGCCTAGTTTTTGCGTTTGGGCTTCAGTGTTTAAAATAAGCTCATTTACTTTGCCTTTAGGGACCAGCTTTTACACAGCGAGGCATGTCCTTCCCATAGAAGTCATGAGTGACTTAACACAGGTGCTACAAGTAGCTTGCATTGCTAATGAGAATATTTGTAGCTTTCTGGTATCTTCAAGGTCCAGTGCTGTATGGACCCTTGTGGGTTTAGTGCTTGGTTTTGATTGTAGTAGTAATGCCATCTTCAAAAATGTTATAAATGTGCAAATATCCACTGTTTTATGGTTTTTTATTTCATGTGTTACAAATATACTATGGGGGAAGGGAAACAGAACTCTTCCTCCATAAACACTAAAATGCTGGGAGTGCAGGGGCTAGTAACCCCTTTCTACATACATTACTATATTTATAAACAAGGCTGTTCTTTTGGGGTCACCCTGGCCTCGGTGGGTATGGCCAGTTGGGAAAATAAAAAATCACTCAAAGCCACTGGAACTTTGTCATACAACACAGGTTACTGCTTCTTATATTCTAGTCTTCGACTGGCTTTTACATAACATTTTAAAAATTGTTCTGTTATAGTTTCTCATCATGGCAGCCTCCTAACAATTCTGGTAAAAAGACTACAGCATACAGAGAAGTTTTTAAAAATTAAAAAAAAATTTAAACACTTAACCCCTTAAACTGCCACAATGATCAACGTTTTAAATTCTAGCTCCCTAAAAATGGCTGTGATTGGGAATGTTGGGCCTACACGGGAAAAGGAAAGCTTAGACAACTGGTTTTTCCCAAAAAAAAATTCCTTTGCCACCCCTGGCTTTGCAAAGTCGGCTTCAAGTACCAAACCCAGCAGTCTCGTCAATGACAATCCTCACTCACATATTGGCCATCTGCTATTGCCCTACTGAATCTTTACATAGTAAAATTGTGATGGGACTTGGGATTGTATAAATATAAAGTATTTGGTGTCTGCTCCCACTACAATGACCCATAAAACAAAAAAAATCCTGAAAACTTTGAACCTTTTACATAACACAAATTTTTCCTTAGAAGAAATATCCCCAGTTTTGGAGTGAGATTAACAATTTAAAAAAGCCTAAGAACAAAGGATTTGTCATTTAAAAAAATAGGAGAAAGTTTTTAAAGGAAGTTAGGGGTTTTGGGAAAAAGGAGGGAATTTTTTGGGGAATTGTTAAATGTTAATAAAGTAGGAAGCGTATTTCGTCATAGGCAAGGGGAAAACATCTTGTAGGAGTGGGGAAGGGCCCATTGTGAGTGGGGGGGAAGTTCGGAGGCGTAGGTAAAAAAAAAGGGGGGTAAGGCACCGGATGATGGGATAAAGATAAAAATTTTTAAAAGCAGGGGGGATATAGTTTTGGAGGGGTTTGGGTGCAATTATTTAAAAATGTAAAAAGAGGGTAAGGTACCTAGGGTTTGGGCAGAGACATGCAAGTTCCTTTGTTAAAGGCAAAGGGGATAAAAAGATGAAAAAATTAAAAGGGGAAAAGTCTTTTGAGTATACCGGGTAAAGTGTGGGGTAGAGTTATAATTGAAAAAATTTTGAGTAAGACGGGGGAATAGGTAGCAGATGAACAAGGGGGCTTTAGGAAAGGGAGAGGGTTTTGTGGACCAGGTGTTTACAGTGAAACATATAAGTGAACATATTTAGATAAGGCTGGGTCTTTGTGGGATTTATGGATTTGGGGAAAAAGGGAGACAGGTGGGTAAGGGGGGATTGCAGATGTTGCAAGTGTATGGTGTAGGAGGTAGGGTTACTGAAAGCATGAAAAGTTTTTTTCAGGGTGTGGGCTCAATTAGGTATTAGGAAAGAGGGAAATTTTTTTTTCCCGAAAAGTAGGCCTAGCAAGGGTGTGTGATGTCACCGGGATTTTAAAATATTTATAGATGGGGTTGTAAGAGAAGTAAATGCGAGGGTCTTGGCAAAGGCATGGAGTTAAAAGATAAAGAATCAAAACACAAAGTGGGGGTTTTACAGCTGCCTTTGTGATGACACTGTTTTGGGGGATTCTGAAGAGAAGTTCAGAGATTGGGGGATGAATTTGGTAGGGTGTGCAAAAGAAGAAAATTAAGGTGAATACAGGAAAGAGTAAGGTTATGAGGATAAAAAAAAGATTTGGTATGAAAATTTGGGTATAGATTTTGGGGGGAGAAGTATGGAGGAGGTGAAGTATTTAGATATTTTTGGGAGTGGACGTGTCAGCGGTGGGGCTATGAAAGATGAGGGGAAACATAGAATTTAGAGGGAAAAAGAGTGAGTGGTGCATTAGGAGTCTGGGGACAAAGAACTTTTTCTTGAGGCAAAAGGGAAGTATGAGAGTATAGTTTTACCCAAAGCTCTATATGGGTG
>NC_069400.1:110718802-110779417 GCF_026875155.1 Cherax quadricarinatus | reverse complement strand
TGTGTTTGGTGCAGAGGTGAGAGCAGGCTTGTGATTGGTGCAGAGGAGAGAGATAGGTTTGTGATTGGTGCAGAGGAGAGAGATAGGCTTGTGATTAGTGCAGAGAGAGATAAGCTTGTGGTTGGTGCAGAGAGAGATAGGCTTGTGGTTGGTGCAGAGAGAGATAGGCTTGTGGTTGGTGCAGAGAGAGACAGGCTTGTGATTGGTGTAGAGGAGAGAGATAGGCTTGTGGTTGGTGCAGAGAGAGACAGGCTTGTGATTGGTGTAGAGGAGAGAGATAGGCTTGTGATTGGTGCAGAGGTGAGAGACAGGCTTGTGATTGGTGCAGAGGAGAGAGATAGGCTTGTGATTGGTGCAGAGGAGAGAGACAGGCTTGTGATTGGTGAAGACGAGAGAGATAGGCTTGTGATTGGTGCAGAGGAGAGAGATTGGCTTGTGACTGGTGCAGAGGTGAGAGACAAACTTGTGATTGGTGCAGAGGAGAGGACAGGCTTGTGGACTGGTGCAGAGGAGAGAGATAGGCTTGTGATTGGTGCAGAGACAGGCTTGTGATTGCTGCAGAGGAGATAGGCTTGTGATTGGTGCAGAGGAGAGAGACAGGCTTGTGATTGGTGCAGAGGAGAGAGACAGGCTTGTGATTGGTGAAGACGAGAGAGATAGGCTTGTGATTGGTGCAGAGGAGAGAGACTGGCTTGTGACTGGTGCAGAGGTGAGAGACAAACTTGTGATTGATGCAGAGGAGAGAGACAGGCTTGTGATTGGTGCAGAGGAGATAGACTTGTGATTGGTGCAGAGGAGAGAGACAGGCTTGTGATTGTGCAGAGGTGAGAGACAAACTTGTGATTGGTGCAGAGGAGAGAGACAGGCTTGTGATTGGTGCAGAGGAGAGAGATAGGCTTGTGATTGGTGCAGAGGAGAGAGATAGGCTTGTGATTGGTGCAGAGGAGAGAGACAGGCTTGTGACTGGTGCAGAGGAGAGAGACAGGCTTGTGATTGGTGAAGACGAGAGAGATAGGCTTGTGATTGGTGCAGAGGGAGAAGATTGGCTTGTGACTGGTGCAGAGGTGAGAGACAAACTTGTGATTGGTGCAGAGGAGAGAGACAGGCTTGTGATTGGTGCAGAGGAGAGAGATAGGCTTGTGATTGGTGCAGAGGAGAGAGGCTTGTGATTGGTGCAGAGGAGAGAGACAGGCTTGTGATTGGTGCAGAGGAGAGAGATAGGCTTGTGATTGGTGTAGAGGAGAGAGATAAGCTTGTGACTGGTTAAGAGGAACAAATAAACTTCATTAGTTCAAGGTAAAGGGAAAATGGCCGCCCATAAAACCAATTAAAGCCGGAGACGTTAAAATTAATTATGTAATTAGAGAGTTGTAATGAGTTACCAGTACCCCAGGTACCCGGCATAGGTGCTGGTTCCCAGGCACCTGAGGCAGGTGCTGGCTTCCCAGGTACCTGGCGTAGGTGCTGGCTTCCCCAGGCACCTGAGGTAGGTACTGGCTTCTCCAGGTACCGGGCGTAGGTGCTGGCTTCCCCAGGCACCTGAGGTAGGTACTGGCTTCTCCAGATACCTGGCGTAGGTGCTGGCTTTCCGGGCACTTGAGGTAGGTACTGGCTTCTCCAGCACCTGAAGTAGGGCAGACGCTGCTCGGCCATGGTAACTCCTTTAAAAATTTTACTTGTATTCTCTCACCGGGAAAATTGTTCGATGCTGACTGCCTCATTCATGGCTGAAGATATAACCGGGCTTCTAGAGGCGCCTATTTTTTAAATTATCATGTTTATTTCTCCACTATAATCTCCCTTTGTCCTTAATTACTATTGCATTTGCTTGGCTTTCGTAAGGTAAAGTCCAGGATCTTTCCTTAATTCATGGTATAACTTAAAAAATCTTTGATGACAGTTGTGTTGCAGGGGTCTGCTCAGACCTCTTACAACACAATTGTCCTCAAAGATCTCTTAAGTTATACCATGAATTAAGGAAAGATCCTGGACTTCACCTTACGAAAGCTAAGCAAATGCAATAGTAATTATGGACAAGGTAGATTATAGGGGGAAAATAACATATTAGAAGACAGGGGAACTGACGCGCCCCTTAAAACAGATTGTTTACTGTTTTATAGAGGTTATAAAACATTTAAAGTACTGGGAGCGCCACACACTACTTGGAGTGTACTCTGCAGCGAAGGTAGAGATTCCTGATTATATAAACAAGGAAGATACTGGAATGTAGATGAATGGTTCAGAGAACCGACATGTTGATAAATTAGACACATGTGCAACTCTTGGGTATCTTTATTGAGGAAACGTTTCGCCACACAGTGGCTTCATCAGTCCATACGTAGGAGAAACTTGAAGAACAGGAGGAGAATGAGGTAATCAGTCCCTCAACCTTGAGTCGATGTGTTCAGTCCATCAATCTTGAATAGAATACGGCATATGAGCGGAGAAGGAGCTTATAAACCGTATGGCAGGAGAGTAGCAGCAGTCATAGGTCGCGTCACATTTGTTCAATGTGGAAGTAGGTCGTGCCCAAGAATTAGTCAAGCGAAGAATTCCTAAGTATTAAGATCCCAAGAAGTTGCAGTGTCTGACAGGTTTGTAGATGAATGGTTCAGACACTGCAACTTCTTGGGATCTTAATACTTAGGAATTCTTCGCTTGACTAATTCTTGGGCACGACCTACTTCCACATTGAACAAATGTGACGCGACCTATGACTGCTGCTACTCTCCTGCCATACGGTTTATAAGCTCCTTCTCCGCTCATATGCCGTATTCTATTCAAGATTGATGGACTGAACACATCGACTCAAGGTTGAGGGACTGATTACCTCATTCTCCTCCTGTTCTTCAAGTTTCTCCTACGTATGGACTGATGAAGCCACTGTGTGGCGAAATCACTCCCTACGAAAGTAAAAGACTGGGCAGGCGATGCAAAATGCCCCCAATAAAAAGTAGGGGCGCCATTGGTACACTAAGAGAAAACACCATAAGTGTCCGGGGCCCAAAACTGTTCAACAGCCTCCCATCAAGCATTAGGGGAACTGCCAATAAACCCCTGGCTGCCTTCAAGAGAGAGCTGGACAGATACCTAAAGTCAGTGCCGGATCAGCCGGGCTGTGGCTCGTACGTTGGACTGCGTGCGGCCAGCAGTAACAGCCTAGTTGATCAGGCCCTGATCCATCGGGAGGCCTGGTCATGGACCGGGCCGCGGGGGCGTTGATCCCCGGAATAACCTCCAGGTAACCTCCAGGTAACCAATAAAGATACCCAAGAGTTGCACATGTGTCTAATTTATCAAGATACTGGAATGTTTAGTCCCTAATCTACACACTATCATAATAACGTACTTGAGTGAGAGCTAGGAAAGGGAAGGGTAAAATACACCCAGTGAAAAGCAGGGGTGCCGTGGGAGCAATTAGAGAACATTGCATCAACATGCGGGGCCCATGGTTCTTCGACTTGCTACATGTAGGTATCAAAAATATTGCCGAAACAATGTAGAAGTTTTCAAGAGGAAACTGGATCACTGTCAGTGTCTCAGTAGTAGTAACCAGTTACCAGTCTCAGTAGTAGTAACCAGTTACCAGTACAGTAATCGTCCGTTGACTCAACGACCAACCGTCTCTGCCTGAGTCACGGTCTTTCATATTGTGCTGACCTCAGCAGTATTCAAAGGCCCCCTCACATAGGGTACTGCAGCCGGCTAGTCAGTATTACGAGTGTAACCAAGGAGATAGGTACGGCTGGCAAGGGCTCTGTCCACATAACAGCAATTATACGTAATAACAGCCTACGTGAGTATTTCTTCCCTAATCCACGTATCGAACTCCCACATGATAAATGGTGTACAGCGGTGTGGAGCGTGGATTTACGTTTTTAAGGGTAATTCAAGGCGTTAGAAGGCTGTTTGTGTGAGTAGCGCCAGGGTCAAAGGTGAACCTCCAGCCACCAGCTACTACCCTCGCGCACCTCCAGCCACCAGCAGCCTGACTCCCCTCACAGCTTTCATCCTGCAAGCCTGTTGCAGCCGTTTCAAGCTTCCTGGCTTAGTTCGTGTGCTAATTGCTTCAATCTCCGAGGGGTTGACCCGGATTTTGCAATTAAGCCAGTCAGTAAGCCAGACTGTGGAAGTGAACGCCAGTCAGCCTATCATCCAGCCTGTCTCCTGTCATCCAACTGCTCCTCCGTGCTTTGTGCATCGTTACACGTCTTCCAGTCAGCCATTCTCGTGGGGTAAGCCAGTCAGCCAACCCAGCTTCTAACCCAGCTGAGAGAGAGAAGTAAGCCACGCAGTAAGAAGTAAGCCAAGTTCCTCTGAGGTATTGTCTATATCGCTTTGTGCTCCCTGTTGGATGCTAAGAGTGGTTTTCACCATTCCTGTGGCATAGAGTGGGTTAAGCCATCTTCGTGGGTGAGTGGGGTGCGCGGCAGCCTCACCGTCCCCCCCACCACTCTCTCCCACCACCCGGGGTGCGCGGCAGAGCCCCGGCGTCCACCCACCACTCTCCACCACCACCACCACCACCAGCCATCCACCCATCTACCTGTGGTTGTTTGCACCCTTGTACCGGGTCCTAGTACTGTTTTGGCTCACATAATTGGTCAAGAGATTGTAGCTGGCGCCAACGAAAACCCAATTATGTGAGTTCCCCGTGAATGCGCATTTCTTCCGACAACAGTGAATGTAGGAGGCGTCAGTATCACCGCGCGGGACACCCTACCACCCCCCCATCACCAGTAATCGCCCGTCTACTACTCCAGACTCCAGTGATAATTTTCTTGAGACAATTTTCTTGCATTTAAAGACATTTGCGTGTGTGAGACATTTATAGTAAATTTCTTGTGAACTCTAAACCTTGTGTTTTCAGTTTTTCGTTAACTCATTATTTTTAGAATATTTTTCAGTGTTTTCACTTATCTTATATTTTTTATTCTGTGTTTTTTTCTTTATGCTACTCCTGTCTGTAGTAAGTATTATTGTGTAGTGTACCAGTCAGTCACTCTGTGTGAAGTGATTCATTTTTTTTTATTGTATTCTTTCAGCGTTGTGTCATTGTATTTCATGCAGTGATATTCACCCCAGTATACCAAACTTTCCATTTATTTCTATGTGTGTCTTTTTTTTCGTATGCCAGCGGTGTCTCATTCCTCTAATTTTTTCGCAGACTGTGTACCATTATTTTTGCCAGCAAATTTTTGTCGTATCAATCACAGCAAGATTTTGTTGTATCAGTCACAGCAGGATTTTGTTGTAAGAATAAACTAATACTGTTGTGTGCCCCACCACTGTAAGTGTTATATTCCCTGTTTTGTTCCTGTGTTTTATTTTTTTATAATTCTTGAACAAATTCACTCTTGTTGCAATTTCAATTACTTTTAACGTAAAGTGTTTTCCTTACTCTGAGTAAATTGTTTTGTCTAATTTACAATTAAGAGTTAAAGTGTTCAATCAGTTTATTTTTTTTTGATCTTCATATTTTAATTTATCATTTAACCTGAGTTTTCCCAGTGACACTTTATTACTGCAGTGATTATTTCTACACTTTATTTTGTTGCACTTGTTCAGCAGTGAATTATTTTCTTCTATTGATATTTTTATGAATTATATTTTAATTTTGTCTATGCATTCTTAGAAGATACTTAAATTTCCCAGTTAACAATTTAATAATTTTATTTTATACTTTCACATTGATTTAAAAATTTAATTAATTAATTTCTTTATTAGCAAGAGTAAAGACAGCTCATTTTGAATTTAATTCAGTCTCCAGTAATATTTTTACTTGTATATTTCAATGTAAATTTTTTTTTTTCTCTTGGTCAATAGTCCTTTAAATTGAGTTTTCCTTCCTCTTGCAGTGTATTTAGACATTATTCTGCAAAATTAGTTGTATATCTTTTCATTTCAATTCTAGAATTTTATATCATTTTTATTGTTCATTATTTTTGCCTTATTTGTTCTCGTGTTACTTTGCCATTATGTCTCACATACCGTCAAGTGATACTTTAGTGAATGTCGACACTCAGACCTCTCAGGCTACTGCTGGTCCTGTCATCAGTCCTCACAGTTCCTTACCGACTGACAGACCGACCCAGACACCGAGATATTATAGTTATACTCGTGATTCCCTTGATGCGTTACCTTTATTCAATGGCCATGTACATAGTCTTGAAGCATGGTTTGCAGCCATTCGTTCTCGTGCTAATGCTCTAGTTGAAGGTCCTCCTTCAGAGGAAAGCCTTATCAGAATTGCTAAAGAAGCTCTTTATCGATCTCCTGCTGCTGTTCACGTTGTTGATCTCCTTGATATGCGAGACTTCAGGAATCTTACTAAGTGGTCACAATATGAGGAACTGATTCGTTCTTTCCTTGTCCCAGTAAAAACAGCTGATCCATATGTTGTTCTTAGGGAACTAGTGAATGCTACACCCATGAGTACTGAATCGTTGAGTGCATTTGCTGTTAGATTAGACAAACTTTTATCATCATTTATCAATGCTGTCCAATCATCATCTTTTCTCCCTGAAGAGGCTAAACCATTTACAGAATCACTTGCTAAAATAGCAGCTTTTGGAGCAATTAAAGAACTAATGCCGCCTGCTTCTGTGTGTGCTTATGAGGCTCATCCTCCAACTGTAACGATGGAACCACTTACAGCTTTAAATCATGTACGTTCCTTGTGCCCCCAGGGTACTTTCCCTGTATTAAAAGTAATGTCACACATATGCCTCAGTCTGCACCACCTCTTGTTTGCGCCACAGAGACAAATCGTAGTCGTCAACCATCTCAGAGATCACCAAGAACCAGTGTACAGAGTCGTTATACACCTCGTAGTATTCATAGTACATTCAGTAACCATAGTTGGCGGAATTGTTACAACTGTGGTTTCCGTGGCCATATTGCAATTAATTGTCCTGATAGTTACCCTAAGAGACGTCGTACTGATGATGAGTACTCAGATCTTCCCTACTGTACTTATCATAGAATACATGGACATGACACATCTGAGTGCAATGCTCTCTATAACCTTCAGTACTCTAGGTCTTTCCGTGGTCGTTCCAACCGCAGAACCCGTAGAGGAAACAGATCTCGTGGTTCTCAAAATAACCAGAACCAGGCTCATTCATTCAATTCTCAAACTAACCAGAACCAGGCTCGTTCTTCCAATTCGGGGGAATTCGAGCGCCCCAGTCAAACCGTCCCATGGTGACAGTAGGTGATAATGAGTACACCATCCCCGTTCACAATTCCTTTGAAGCCTTAAGCAGTCTCGAGAATGACAACCCTGCTGATGATGTTGCTTCACATGTTTCTGACATAGATGATTTTGGGGATGGAGTAGAACAAGTCTTTTCTGATGACAATCCACCTTTTTGTTTGCACATAACTTCCAATGCAACCATAGGCCCTATAGTGCAAGCATCTGTTTATAATGCGCCCGTTCAATTGTTCATGGACTCTGGTGCGCAAATCAATATTATTAGGTCTAGTTTGTTTAAGGATAAGAAGTTACGACATGTCCTTCTCGTAGAACCGACTCCTGTGTCCTCCCTTAGTGGAGTATCTGGTTCTCACCTGCGTGTCCGAGGTCGGACTTCCCTAACCTTTTCTATCCAAGGTAGAGACTTCACTGTTTCCTTCTTTGTTGTCGACCAGATTACTTTCCCTGGTGACCTTCTACTGGGATTTGCTTCCATGCGAGACTTACGCATTGTGCTCGACCCTTATCGATGGCATGCACAAATTGACGACTTGATCGTTCCATTCTGGGGTTACCAGCTTGGATCCGAAATCTGTTATACTGCTGCAGAGTATGATGTACGGATTAAGTCCTTACAAGCTAATGCATTCTCCAGTAGCGTACCCAAGCGGTCAGGCACTGGTAATTCTGTCACTCCCATCAGTGTTCCACCTATACCTTCAGAATTGCAGGATAGTCCGATGCCTCAAGTGTCCGAGGACGCTCAGATTGCCTTGAGTGCTCAACCTATCCCTGCAATGCCTGCTAGTTCGAGTAGTAGTTTCCATAGGGGACGCCTTGTCGGAAAACAATTACTTGCAACTAGTAATGCCATCTCTTGTTGATGTCACATGCCGTCTGCAGAAAGACGTCTCTGTTGCGGCTAGTGCTCTCACTAGAGTGTCTGTTGTTGTTCCTAGTGTTCCAGATGGTGATAACGTCCTAGTTGACAGTGATTCCTGCAAAGTAAAAGGTCTATTTGTTGAACCATCCTTACATGTTGTACGAGATAGTAAGATCCATTTCTACCTGGCCAACACTTCTGGTCACAGTGTTCGCCTCAGAGCAAATACCAATCTTGTTGACCTTGTTCACTATCCTTACCCTGTTCAGGTAGAGGATGAGTTGTCACCTGACCAGTGGGTCGGTGCTATTTCTGCCGGGGAGACCTCATCCACTTCACTGGATCGATCTGTTCCACCAGTAGAGGAGAAAGACTTAGCTCCCACTGACTTCCCAGATGAAGTTAAGCGCTTGTTGACTCTGTTGAACAAACGTCGTAAAGCCATTGCTTTACCAGGTGAGAAGATGGGTATAACGAACTTATTGTCCCATCGTATTCCACTTGAACCTGGTACTAGACCTATCTGCACCCTTGATACTAGTACCTAAGAAGGATGGTACTTGGCGCCCAGTGATTGACTTTAGGAAGTTAAACGCGAAAACCATTCCAGATCGCTTTCCACTCCCTGTACTGGGTGATCTTTTACGTAATATCGGAGATAACAAAGTCTTTTCAACCCTAGATTTGTTACAAGGGTTTTGGCAAGTCCCTCTTCACGAGGACAGCCAAGAGCTAACTGCATTCTCCACTCCTACAGGTCATTATCACTTCCTCCGTATGGCATTTGGATTACGATCTTCCCCTATCACGTTCTCAAGGCTCATGACTAATATCTTTAGAGGTCTCATAGGTAAATGCACTTATGGTGTACTTAGATGACGTAATCGTCATGTCTAAAGACGTGGATACACACTTGAAAAGACTTGATGTAGTACTTGGTAAGCTTGAAGAAGCCAATTTAAAGATCAAACTGTCAAAATGTCAATTTTCAGATCAGAAAATTAAGTTCTTGGTCACGTAGTCACTCCTAGAGGGGTTACGACTGACCAAAGTAAAGTAACTGCAGTACTAAATTTTCCAACTCCCAAAAAATGCTGATGCCGTAGATCCTTTGTGGGCTTAGCAGGTTTTTATAGATCTTTCATTGCCAATTTTTCTTCATAGCTGCTCCTCTAACTGAGTTGCTTAAGAAAGATGCTCCTTTTGTTTGGACCTTCCGTCAAGAAAGAGCATTCCAAACTCTAAAAGAAAAGCTAACTTCTGCTCCAATTTTGAAATTTCCAGATTTTTCTAAGCCCTTCTATCTGACAACTGATGCTAGTTCAATTGGCATAGGTGCCGTACTAGCTCAGAAGACGATGGCAAGTACAACGCAGTTTGCATTTGCTAGCCGAGTCCTTACGAAGGCTGAACGTAATTATACAGTAACTGAGCAAGAAGCTTTAGCAATAGTATGGTCTTTAAAGCACTTCCGAGACATTATTATCAGTACTCTGTTCATGTCTTGACAGATCATGCTCCACTGATACCCTTATTCCAGAACAAACAACCTACTGGAGGTTAGCTAGATGGACTTGACTATCAAGAGTTCAATCCCACCTTTGAGCATTTACCTGGCAAGTCAAATGTAGTCGCAGATGCCTTATCGCGACATGTTAGTATAGTAACTGCAGACCCTCCATTTAGTGCTGAAGATGTAAAGAATGCTCAACGAACAGATCCCATGTGGTCTGGTGTGATTCGATTCCTGCTCCAGGAAGATCTTATTCTGACTGTGAAGCCACCAGCACCCATTAGTGACTTTCTCATGAACCAAGAATTACTGTATCGAACAGCCGAGCTGGGTACTCCTAGCAGAAGAGTATACCAGTTAGTAATTCCACAGTCACTAGTGAATGTAGCCTTACAGCTAGTTCACGATGTACCAGGTGTTGCACACCCTGGTATGGATCGTTCAGTAAAACAAGCCAGATTGAAATACTTTTGGCCTCGTATGGCAACTGATATTTCTGAGTATGTTAGGAAATGTAGTGTCTGCATGCAACATAAAGGCAATGCTAGTGGTCCTAATCCAATCCAAGTGTATCCAACTACTAGCGAACCTTGGGAAAGAGTTGCGCTAGATTTGTTAACAGATTTCCAATGTTCCCTCCAAGGTAACAAACATCTGTTGTGTTATGGTAGACCATTTCACCAGATATTGTGAGTTAGTTCCTATTGCAGATAAGACTGCCGAGACAGTAGCTAAAGCGTTTAAGGAACGCATTATCTGCAGGCATACCACCCCTAAGTCCCTAGTAACAGATAATGGAGGTGAATTCTGTAATGAAATTCTTGAAAATTTGTGTACCTTGTAACAAGATCTCTAAATCCACCATTGTTCCTCATCATCTGCCAGCAATGGGTTAGCGGAACGAACTAATAAGAAAGTACTTGATGTCTTGAGAGCCACTATCAATCCAATAGTGAACTTGGGATGAAGTTATACCTGATGTGCAGTGTGCTATAAATTCTGCTTACAATGTTTCTATAGGTGACACTCCACATTATGCATTGTACGGTGTAGATAAACGTTTGCCTTATGAGTTGTTGTATTCTAATCCGAAACCAATTACAATCTGATGATTTCATAGCAACTCGTACCAGCTTAGCTCAAAGTGTTTTTAGAAGAATCCGTGAAACACTTCATAAATCAACAGCTGAATTTACAAGAGTCGCTAACACTCGATCAAAGCCATCCAAAATCAAAGTAGGTTCGAGAGTTATGCTGACTAACTTTAACAAAACGTCTGCAATGCCAAAGCTTGATCAAAAGTTTGTTGGTCCTTATCGAGTAGTTGAACATATCACTGGTAATAAGTATAAGGTTAGAGAGATTAGTACTGGTCAGTATAAAGAATCGCATTTGGATCATATGAAGTTAGTATGTGATGATAATGACGTTCCAACCCAGACTAATGTGACAGACTCTGACAATCCTCCTGATCCTGTACTCTCTTCCTCTGATACTCAGTCAGATGATCACCTGAATGTCGTTATTTCCCTACGTACACGACAGGTATTGAGAAATCCTCAAGTATCATTTGTAACTTCCAATTCAGATTTGCCTCAAATACAGCATGAGTTAGCCAATGCTACAGAGTTTGATCCTCCCAGAGATGACACCCATTCTGCATATGTCAATCACACCCTAGCAGAGTTGGGGTTAAATGTAAATAACCTGTATAGATGAATAATTACAGTATCAACTTATCAGTATTCAAGAATTTTTTTTTTGTGTTCATGTTCTCTCCGCATTCTGAGAGTTAACAGTCTAGATTTGCATGCACCGAATCTGCCTTTCTGTTAAACACTCTTTCTTTGTATATATTCCTTCCTCAGAATCCGTAGATCACATGAATACAGATCGATCGATCAACATTTTTTTTTATCACTAATCTCAACGTTGAGTTCGTTGTTCATTTGTTGAGTTTTAAGTTGTACTATAGTATACCTTGTATTGCATTACAGTTTCAGTTACGTAAGCTTTCATTCCAATGTTCTACTTATGTATCTATAATGTTTAATGTTGTGTACTTTGACATTGTATAGAATCAGCCCAAGCCGTATACCTGCCATCTCTAGTTTGTATTAGTTGTATGTCGGGACGACATACGTTAGCGTCGCCGAGCTCTCAGTAGTAGTAACCAGTTACCAGTCTCAGTAGTAGTAACCAGTTACCAGTACAGTAATCGTCCGTTGACTCAACGACCAACCGTCTCTGCCTGAGTCACGGTCTTTCATATTGTGCTGACCTCAGCAGTATTCAAAGGCCCCCTCACATAGGGTACTGCAGCCGGCTAGTCAGTATTACGAGTGTAACCAAGGAGATAGGTACGGCTGGCAAGGGCTCTGTCCACATAACAGCAATTATACGTAATAACAGCCTACGTGAGTATTTCTTCCCTAATCCACGTATCGAACTCCCACATGATAAGTGGGCCAGTGGGCCCCCAACAGCAACAGCCTGGTTGATCTGGCAATCAACAGGAAAACCTGACTTCATGCTGGGCTATGAAATAAGGAAAACTTTCGAAACCGGTCAGAGGTATAAGCGAAATAAAGATGGAGGTGGGGAGGGGGATGCTGGATAGTAAGTCAGGCTAAGCCACTCAAACCCAGACACTATCTGAGGGTAACATAGCCTGGGGAGGAAGAGATTTAGGGAGAGAGTGAAGAAAAGTGAGTGAGGGAGAGAGGAGTGAGCTAGAGGGAGTGAGGGTGAGAGGAAGAGTGAGCCAGAGGAGTGAGGGTAGAGAGAGGGGGAGGAGTGAGCTAGAGGGAGTGAGGGAGACTGAGGGGTAGCAGAGGGATGAAAATGTGAAGCACTCCTCTGGGAGAGAAACAGCATCAATTGAGGGGAGAGGACAGAACTGACAAATTCCACGACAGGAGGGGCGAGGGGAGGTGGAGTGCAGGGGTTGGGGAAGGAGGAAAGATGGAGGGTAGGGGTAGGATACTAGGGAAGGAATAAGGAGGGTGGAGGGGAGGAAGAGTCAAGATGCTCTCTTGTACACGAGGGGACCTCCCTGGACCACAGCTCTTACCACTATTACCTCTGAATTTTAGTAGTGGAGGGAGGAGGAAAGAACAAGAAGAATAGGAGGAGGAGGAGGAGGAAGAGAAGCAAGAAGGAAAGGAGGGTTACCTGGGACATCGTTTGCATCCCAAGAGGTGTTTGGCAACATTTGGTGTCCCTCACAGCTTCTTGGTAGAGTCTCGCAGCATCTTGGAGTGTTTTGCAGCATCTTGGAGTGTTTTGCAACAACCTGGAGTATCTCTGAACATCTTGGAGTGTCTGTCAGTGTTTTGGATATCACCTTCGAGGGGATATCTAAAAAGGTACTTTACATATTCCTGGATCTCAAATAATAACTAGATCTTACATACCAAAAGAACAAGAGATGTGTGTTCCCTGGAAAAACACTTCTTTATTCTAATGAACAGCTGGAAAGTCATAACTTTTACTGGAACAGCACAGTACGAGGTTTAACACCCTTTCCCTGTACAGTATGACTTTACTGGTCATACTGCTAGGCTTACTATCACCATCAGTTGCCTAGCCTGCCCAGCCTGGCCCCGGGCCGGGCTCTTGGAGAAGATAAACTCTTAAAAATCATCAAAGGTTTATCAAAGATATATGCTATGACCACCAGTTGCCCGGCCTACTGTCAGCAGGTCTTCCAATCCCCTGTCGTCCAGCCCCTCCATGAATGACCACCACACCTGAGGGTCGGCAAACATCTAGGACCGCCTTCACTTGTTATGACCTCATCTCTTGGAAGGGGTCGCCCAGACCTCCATGATTTACTCAGGCAGGTAAATCTGCTATGACCACCACTTTGGGCTCCAGCTCTTGTTTACTTTATAGCTCGACTTTTCACCTCCATTTCCTTGCATCCAAAGCCTCTCCTTCGCTGAGTCTTATCTAGTTTTAAGACTTTGCTCACAGTTCTTTTTATTACCTTTCAGTTACCATCCTCTCTCCACTTCCTCCCTCTTTCTTTCCTCATCTTCTCCACCATCCATCACCTTCCCCACCATCCATCACCTTCCCCACCATCCATCACCTTCCCCACCATCCATCACCTTCCCCACCATCCACCTCCATCTCCTGGATCTCACCTCTACGACCCAGCCTTTCATGTGTTGGTCCAAATAACAATGCTATATGCAAATTACCATATTTCAACTGTGAATGATATCCTGATACATTCAATTTGCAAATCAACAGTTTGTCTATATGACATGTGCTTTATGCACTAGAATAAAGAATTTACAACCGATATTCGTGATTATTTCTGCAACTCTCAACCACTAAGATGTCTCAAGTATCCAAGCTTGAAGCAGAGGGAGTTCAAATTACAACATCCATTAAGTGCAGACATGACAATGATCACCTTCACCATGTATGTTTATCTGGTCCAACACTGTCCCAGGGACGATCCAACACTGCCCCAAGGACGATCCAACACTGTCCCAGGGACGATCCAACACTGTCCCAGGGACGATCCAACACCTTCTGTGTCTGATTCCATCCCAGGAAAGAGAACTGAAAAAAACTGTTTCACTAAAGAGGTATTTACATATTAATTTATTACTAACAACACACTGCTCTAAGGAACAACCTTACGAGCCATACCTTTGGACAACCTTTGATAATTTCCGGGCCTGGCTCCGGGAAATTAATCCTATTCCCTGTACTTTCAGCAGGTTCGGAAGAATTGATTCATTGAGGAGGGTTGATGTTAAAATCGATTCTTCACTACAAGTTACTGCTTTAAATCACCTCACAACTAACATCTACACAGTAAGCTTGCATATGTTGCAACCTTAGGCACTAAGTTGAGTGATTCTTAACTCTTGGATGTCTTACATAGATCCATGTGTACACCTGCAGTATTTTAACACCTGAGTCAAAGCTTCACCTTTAAGCTTTAACGTTCGTCTGTACATTATTTCTGGCCTAATATTTAATATCTCCTAAAATTTTCTGAGCGAGATAAAGCTCATTAGATCAACCATTTTTTATTCCAGTGTAACAATGACAGTAATCTGGGTAGAACGAAACCTGCATTTTTGGGAATGTATGTTTGGGTGTGGGATGTTTGGTGGTGTGGGGATGTATGGTGGGTGGAATGTAGGCTGGGTGTGGGAATGTATTGGGTGTGGAATGTATGGTGGGTGTGGGAATGTATGGTGGGTGTGTGGATGTATGGTGGGTGTGGGAATGTTATGGTGGGTGTGGGAATGTATGGTGGGTGTGGGAATGTATGGTGGGTGTGGGAATGTATGGTGGGTGTGGGAAGGGTATGGTGGGTGTGGGAATGTATGGTGGGTGTGGGAATTATGGTGGTGTGGGAATGTATGGTGGGGGTGTGGGAATGTATGGTGGGTGTGGGAATTGTAATGGTGGGTGTGGGAATGTATGGTGGGTGTGGGAATGTATGGGGGGTGTGGGAATGTATGGTGGGTGGTGGGAATGTATGGTGGGTGTGGGAATGTATGGTGGGTGTGGGAATGTATGGGGTGTGGGAATGTATGGTGGGTGGTGGAATGTATGGTGGGTGTGGGAATGTATGGTGGGTGTGGGAATGTATGGTGGGTGTGGGAATGTATGGTGGGTGTGGGAATGTATGGTGGGTGTGGGAATGTATGGTGGGTGTGGGAATGTATGGTGGGTGTGGGAATGTATGGTGGGTGTGGGAATGTATGGTGGGTGTGGGAATTTTATGGTGGGTGTGGGGATGTATGGTGGGTGTGGGAATGTATGGTGGGTGTGGGAATGTATGGTGGGTGTGGGAATGTATGGTGGGTGTGGGGAATGTATGGTGGGTGTGGGAATGTATGGTGGGGTGGGAATGTATGGTGGGTTTGTGGGAATGTATGGTGGGTGTGGGAATGTTTGGTGGGTGTGGGAATGTATGGTGGGTGTGGGATGTATGGTGGGTGTGGGAATGTATGGTGGGTGTGGGAATGTAGGGTGGGTGTGGAATGTATGGTGGGTGTGGAATTTGTATGGTGGGGTGGGATGTATGTGGGTGTGGGAGTGTATGTGGGTGTGGGAATGTATGGTGGGTGTGGGATTTTATGGTGGGTGTGGGAATGTATGGTGGGTGTGGGAGTGTATGGTGGGTGTGGGAATGTAGGTGGTGTGGGATGTATGGTGGGTGTGGAAGTATGGTGGGTGTGGGAATGTATGGTGGGTGTGGATTTATGGTGGGTGTGGGAATGTTTGGTGGGTGTGGGAATGTATGGTGGGTTGTGGGAATGTATGGTGGGTGTGGGAGGAGAGATGTTGTGGGGAAGGTAAGAGAGGAGTGGGAGAGGGGAGGGTAACACAGGGGATACTAAACTCCCAATTAAAATGTAATTACAAGTTGTCTGGAAGATGTGCGCCAAGGTGGTCCCCAGTGGCACTGGTAGTGGCACTGGTAGTGGCACTGGTAGTGGCACTGGTAGAGGCACTGGTCGAGGTGCTGGTAGTGGCACTGGTCGAGGTGCTGGTAGAGGCACTGGTCGAGGTGCTGGTAGTGGCACTGGTCGAGGTGCTGGTAGGGGGCATAGTCGAGGTGCGGTAGAGGCACTGGTCGAGGTGCGGGTAGTGGCACTGGTCGAGGTGCGGGTAGAGGCACTGGTCGAGGTGCTGGTAGTGGCACTGGTCGAGGTGCGGGTAGTGGCACTGGTCGAGGTGCTGGTAGTGGCACTGGTCGAGGTGCTGGTAGAGGCACTGGTCGAGGTGCTGGTAGTGGCACTGGTCGAGGTGCGGGTAGTGGCACTGGTCGAGGTGCGGTAGAGGTGCTGGTAGAGGCACTGGTCAAGGTGCTGTTAGGGGCACTGGTCGAGGTGTGGTAGTGGCACTGGTCGAGGTGCGGGTAGAGGTGCTGGTAGAGGCACTGGTCGAGGTGCTGGTAGAGGCACTGGTCGAGGTGCTGGTAGTGGCACTGGTCGAGGTGCTGGTAGTGGCACTGGTCGAGGTGCTGGTAGTGGCACTGGTCGAGGTGCTGGTAGTGGCACTGGTCGAGGTGCTGGTAGAGGCACTGGTCGGGGTTTGCTGGTAGAGGCACTGGTCGAGGTGCTGGTAGAGGCACTGGTCGAGGTGCTGGTAGAGGCACTGGTCGAGTGCTGGTAGAGGCACTGGTCGAGGTGCTGGTAGAGGCACTGGTCGAGGTGCTGGTAGAGGCACTGGTCGAGGTGCTGGTAGAGGCACTGGTCGAGGTGCTGGTAGAGGCACTGGTCGGGGTTGCTGGTAGAGGCACTGGTCGAGGTGCTGGTAGAGGCACTGGTCGAGGTGCTGGTAGAGGCACTGGTCGAGGTGCTGGTAGAGGCACTGGTCGAGGTGCTGGTAGAGGCACTGGTCGAGGTGCTGGTAGTGGCACTGGTCGAGGTGCTGGTAGAGGCACTGATCGAGGTGCTGGTAGTGACACTGGTCGATGTGCTGGTAGAGGCACTGGTCGAGGTGTTGGTAGAGGTGCTGGTGGAGGCACTGGTCAAGGTGCTGGTCGAGGTGCTGGTAGGGGCACTGGTCAAGGTGCTGGTAGGGGCATTGGTCAAGGTGCTGGTAGAGGTGCTGGTGGAGGCACTGGTCAAGGTGCTGGTCGAGGTGCTGGTAGAGGCACTGGTCAAGATGCTGGTCGAGGTGCTGGTAGAGGCACTGGTCAAGGTTCTGGTAGAGGCACTGGTCGAGGTGCTGGTAGAGGCACTGGTCAAGGTGCTGGTAGAGGCACTGGTCGAGGTGCTGGTAGAGGCACTGGTCGAGGTGCTGGTAGAGGCATTAGTTGAGGTGCTGATAGAGGCACTACTGGAGGCACAAGCTAGTGCTCCAACAGTTCTGCTTGGCCGAGCATGATCAACCAACCTGTGTTGTCACATCTCCAGCCTTCCTTCTGTTATAACTTATAACACTTTTCAACTCTCTTTCTCTCTCAGGATAAAATAAGAGAGAATGAAACAGTTAAGAGACAACATGACAACACGAGGGTGTGGCTCAAGAAGATAGGGAAGGGTGAGAGGGGGGAGGGTGAAGGGTGCAGGGTAGAGACGCAAGAGGTAGGGACGCAGTAAAATACACAGACGCAAGGAATACAAAGATACGGAGGCTTTTATGCAGATTATTAACTTGGATGGCCAGTAACCCGGAATAATCCAATGAAGCCACTCAGTCTGGTTTATTTCCATGGAGGTGCAATTGATCCGTGTGGCGGCCTCCTGCCAAACTAGTGGTTAGATTGTTAACCTGCCGGCCTGCAGTACCACTGGGTACGTCATCAAACCCAATGTGGGGACTGTTGAGCCGGCCTTAGAAGCTGTATTTACCAGACCACCTTACGGTATACATCTACTGGCAGTAGATAGTAAACCATACTACGGGTGGGGATAGAACCCGCGATCAGAGAGTCTCAAAACTCCAGACCGTCGCGCCAGCCACTAGACCAGCTAACCACAGCTGGTCCAGTGGTTTGTTTGCAATCGTGTCATTACGATTTCGTGAGTCAAGTAGATAGTATTAAACAGACCACCTTACGGTTTACATCTACTGGCCTTAGAGTATTCTCAAGACTACCTCACGGAGTACATTTGAAGGTGATGTCTACGGACTCACTACTGACTTCAGTCAACTGCGGGCCTCCTGGCTGCAGTTACTTGTCACTCGGATTCCTGCGGACTTCAGTTAACCGAGGGCTTCGCTTAGTCTGTCGGCTTTAGTTATTGTGGGTATCAGGACTTGGTTACCTGTGGGCCTTTAGTTGTAGCTTTACTGACCAGTTTTGCGGACTTCGACCTGCGGGCCTTGGAGAACTTTTCTGATCTAAGGGAGTGTAGTGTTCGGCTGTCTTCTGAGGAGAGACGCTATGCGGGTGACACAAACCGAGAAAGTGTTATAACAGAGATAAGGGTGTCGTGTGACACGGAGAGAATAACTCAGTGGAAGTAGTGTAGTATGACTGAGTGTGAACAGTGTGTCAAGAACGTTGTACCCCTGTGTGGTAGGGTCATGACTTGATTATTTATTTTGATTATATATATATATATATATATATATATATATATATATATATATATATATATATATATGTGTGTATATCTTTTTCCAGCTCCTTAAAGAATTTAGATGCACTCTTTTCCCATGAGCCAAGGGTCTCTGAGCCTATGGGAACAAACATATAATGATGGGCAAGTTCTCCATTTTTCTAGACTTTTGGGACTCCCTGAAGCTGGCAACTGCCCCTCCTTCCTCCCTGGGTTATTGGAGATAGGTATCAGCCAAGGTAGATGCACATGTATAGTCCCACACCACTTGCTTCCCATCTGTCCAGGCTTGAAGGGTGATACCATCTGGACGCTTCTGGCTGCCATCAGATCTGCATAGTTGGGGTGGCTCCCTTACTGCTGGGCATCCAGCTGTTGTGAGGCTCCTCTTGATAATGTTTTTTAACCTCCTCATGTCTTGCAATCTTTCCCTCGGATTTACGGCACACAAGACCATGGTACCCGAATTGGTCTGCTGCTTCACTGCCACAAATACACCTGTGTTCGGCGAGAATAGGGGCGGCAAGTCGAAGGGCAACACCGATGCGGATGGTCTGTGGGTCGAGACGTGTGCCAAGGCTGGAGTTGGGAACAGCCAACAGAAAGTCCCCAGCATGAGGGGCTCTCACTGCCAGGAGGCGGGCTCTATCCTTCCCTGACACACTCTGAAGCATTGTTGAGGCAATATTTTCCACTATTGGACCATCCCAGTGCGATTGTTTGTAGTTGTTGGGGGGAGCAGGTCTGGTTCCAGAGCTCATTAGATTATCCCAGATCATTGCTCCGTCAATGAATTTTTGGTCCTGGACTCCAATCTTGTCCCTAAGATGTTCAGGGAGAATCGCTGCTACAAGCTCTCTGGATGCAATACACGAGGACAGAAAAGCAGATAACGCAATCTGTGATGACTTGCGGACACCAATGCCTCCTAGTCTGACTGGAAGTGTAGCTTGGTTCCACTGCCCGTCTTCTAGAGTAAGGTTAAGTACTTTCGTAAAAATCTGCCTCAGAATACTATCATATTCGTGCAGTATAGGGTTATCATATGAAGGTGCACATCTTAGGAAATATGTCAACCTGGGCAGACTCAAGCACTTTGTGAGAAGGTACAAGGCATCGTGGGTGTCCAGATTGCCTATTCGTTGTTCCATTCTCCTTAACTCTTCCAATTTCTTCCTGAGAATTGTGTCAATGGCATTGCTTCCCAGAGGTGCTCCTAGCAAGACACTGTGGGGGCAATGACTGCTGCTCCTGGTAGTTTTGATCTCACCGCATTTATCACTTGTAGACTGACTGAGATGATTTCACATTTGGATGGATTCAGGATGAGACCCATTTCCTGTCCCCGTGTCATTACCTGTGTAAGGTCATGTAGGAGGGACTCTTTTGTACCTGCTAGTGTGCCATCATCTAGGAACCAGATGTTTAGCTCGCTGGTCAGTCTGACTGTGATTTCCCTAACTGCTATACAGAAGAGAAATGGTGCAAGAGGATCTCCTTGTTGGACACCCTCCGATGATGTGATTTCATGCTCTCCAAAGAGAAGCATTGAAAGAGTGCATCTAAATTCCTTAAGGAGCTGGGAAAAAGACTCATCAGGGTAACTAGGGATCCCAGGGCAGCTAGTTTCCTGTTCCAGCGGCTCAGTGCGGCTGTTCAAAGGGGTAATGCCCGCTGTATTTTATGTAATATTATGTAATAAAATATTCATATATATATATATATATATATATATATATATATATATATATATATATATATATATATATATATATATATATATATATATATTATATACACACTTGTACAAAGATATTAATTATAATTTATTATTGTAGCATGTATATATATGTACCGAAGATAATAGGTTTTTATCAGATGTTAATATATTAAAGATTATTTATTATACAATACCTCTAGACCAAATATTGTTTTTGATAGTAAAAATGATATAGTTTTGGTTATCCAGTATCTCGAACTCTCGTATTACTGCACTAGTATAAAACCAACTATATAGTTTTTGAAATAATCCGCGTCACCAGGATGCCGCCCACACTAGCCGCCGGCTAACATCCAGGAACCTACACACTGCCAGGAACGTAGGACACATGCCCAACGTCTTGCCAGGAACGTAGGACACATGCCCAACGTCTTGCCAGGAACGTAGGACACATGCCCAACGTCTTGCCAGGAACGTAGGACACATGCCCAACGTCTTTAACTGTCCTAGCCCCTCAAGGGAGGTTCCTTGACGTTGGTGAGGGGCTCTTGATCTAGGGAACTGGATCTGTGCTCAGGTTCCCTAAATTGAACCTGAATACCTTCCATCCCCTCCACATACGCTGTATAATCCTACGGGTTTAGCGCTCCCCATGATTACAATAAAATTTAACTGTGCTGGGATCGAAACCAGGTCCTTCAGAGCTGAGCAGAGGTGCTACCACTTGAACCACCCGAGACGCAATACAGAAGAAAGGACTTGCAGAGCGATAAATACGAGGTCCTTGATACACATCTGTGACTGTACCCACTACAGTGCTGCCTGTACCAACTACAATGGGCACTTGCACCCACTACAATGGTGCCTCTACTCACTACAGTGGATATCAGCACCCACTACACTGGTGCCCACACCCATTACAATGGTGCCAGCACCCTCTACAATGATGGCACTCCATATTACTAATCAAGGTTATCAATCAACAGCAGCATTATAGCAACATTAGAAGCAGAAACACCACCACTATTATTGATAGCGGTAGCAGGAGCAGCGACAGCGTCTCGTGGGACGGAATGACCTAATATCAATTGTTCTCTCTGTACATTAACATCTCCATTCAAAGCAGGTGAAATTGCAGATCTAGAGAGTGTACAGAGATCCTTTACTGCACGTATAAGTTCTGTCAAGCACCTTAACTACTGGGAACGCTTGGAAGCACTTGACTTGTACTCGTTGGAACGCAGGAGGGAGCGATATATCATAATCTACACTTGGAAAATCTTGGAAGGAATGGTCCCAAATCTGCACACAGAAATCACTCCCTACGAAAGTAAAAGACTGGGCAGGCGATGCAAAATGCCCCCAATAAAAAGTAGGGGCGCCACTGGTACACTAAGGGAAAACACCATAAGTGTCCGGGGCCCAAGACTGTTCAACAGCCTCCCATCAAGCATTAGGGGAACTGCCAATAAACCCCTGGCTGCCTTCAAGAGAGAGCTGGACAGATACCTAAAGTCAGTGCCGGATCAGCCGGGCTGTGGCTCGTACGTTGGACTGCGTGCGGCCAGCAGTAACAGCCTGGCTGACCGGTCCCTGATCCATCGGGAGGCCTGGTCATCGACCGGGCCGCGGGGGCGTTGATCCCCGGAATAACCTCCAGGTAACCTCCAGGTAACATCTCTCATTCTTGTACTGTTTCCGGACGAAACTTGCGTACCTATCAGTCCTGGGCGAGCAGTGACAGACAACACTGCAAGATGATCTCCAGTCTCCCCAGCATTCGCGCTGGGTGTGGCTCCAAAAGAGATCTATAGTTTTTTATGTTGTTGGGTTGAGAGTCCTGACACCCCTGGACGATTTGAGTCCTTCGACACCAGAGGTCCACCAGCACGGCGCCCTTCGAACTCCGTTGAGTTGGGGTTAACCGGACTTGTCCGCCCATGGCCCACATGCCACGCCAAAGGACTGATTTTGACCGCCGGGCCACAGCCATAGAGCTGCCTCCACCAGGGCTTAAAGCGGCACCCCAAGGTAGTGTCGAGACTGTTCGCCCATTGTACCCTGGTACAACACTCCTTCAGAAGACCAGTGCTGGGAGTACGACACTCCTTCAGGAGCCAGAGACAGGTTACTATCAGTGAAGACCCGTGCTGGGAGTACGCTCCTGGTGAATATTAAACAACAACCACCACCACCACCTACATCCCAGCAGACTGACCCACCACAAGAGGCTACTGTCTGCCTTGTCTTCACTGGTATTTTAATAGTGTGTGAAGCGTGTCGGGCGAACTGTGCCACTCTTGGTGAGATGAAGAGGAGTGAGGTCCTAACGAAGAAGTCGAAGAAGATGGAAATGAAGAGGGAAAGGAATTAAGAGGTGTGAGAAGTGTGGAACCCCCACTTGCTAAAGCACTTAGTGAAGGTAAACAAGGTCCGAAGGTTTGCAAGATGACTTTTTCAAAGGCTGAGATGAATGACAAGTGAGGAAACATTAAAGGAATTAAACACGACTCTCGAAGAACAGGGTAACAAGAGGAGACATGATTATGACATAAAATATACTCGGAGGAACTGAAATAGAGGAGAGGGACTGACTGACATGTGGGGGGGGGGCAGGAACAAGGGAATATAACTGCAAATTCCATACAGTTTTAAGAGTAGGTGTGATGGGACTCGAAGGGGTAAGAAATCAGTAATGCCGACCGACGAATCTATAAAAGGCCTGGCCAGGAGCCAGAGCTCTACGCTTGTAAGCATAAATTAGCGAATAAGGGACTTCTTGTGGCAGTATAGGGGATTCACTGAGGGAGAGTGTAGGGGACTGAGGAAGAGTGTAGGGGACTAACACACAAAGGGACATGTTCAGGGGGTTCGCTACGAGGGTATTTTTAGCGCTAATACTGTGATACGCCCACTGTACACTGCCCGCCCACCCTTATCACAACATTACCACTAGAACAGAGTATACTACTGACTCCGGCCATACAATAGAGCGGAAAAATAATGTAAGGGACCTGGGAGTAGTAATGTCTGAGGATCTCACTTTCAAGGATCACAACAGTGCCACGATCGCACGTGCAAAGAAAATGATAGGATGGATAATGAGAACTTTCAAAACGAGAGATGCCAAGCCCATGATGATCCTTTTCAAATCACTTGCTCTCTCTAGGCTGGAATACTGCTGTACATTAACATCTCCATACAAAGCAGGTGAAATCGCAGATCTAGAGAGTGTACAGAGATCCTTTACTGCACGTATAAGTTCTGTCAAGCACCTTAACTACTGGAACGCTTGGAAGCACTTGACTTGTACTCGTTGGAACGCAGGAGGGAGAGATATATCATAATCTACACTTGGAAAATCTTGGAAGGAATGGCCCCAAATCTGCACGCAGAAATCACTCCCTACGAAAGTAAAAGACTGGGCAGGCGATGCAAAATGCCCCCAATAAAAAGTAGGGGCGCCATTGGTACACTAAGGGAAAACACCATAAGTGTCCGGGGCCCAAAACTGTTCAACAGCCTCCCATCAAGCATTAGGGGAATTGCCAATAAACCCCTGGCTGCCTTCAAGAGAGAGCTGGACAGATACCTAAAGTCAGTGCCGGATCAGCCGGGCTGTGGCTCGTACGTTGGACTGCGTGCGGCCAGCAGTAACAGCCTAGTTGATCAGGCCCTGATCCATCGGGAGGCCTGGTCGTGGACCGGGCCGCGGGGGCGTTGATCCCCGGAAGAACCTCCAGGTAACCTCCAGGCAACCACCCACCTCCTACAACCCCCTCTCACCTTCCTCTTCCTCCTCCAGATGTCAGTAATCACAAGAAACTATACTGACAGCACTGACGTCTCACATCAAAATCTTTGAGACTGAAAAATTAAGATTACTAAACATGCGTGTAAACGCTTGTAAACACATGTAAACAGACGAGTAAGCACACGTGCAAACACGTATGTAAACAGACGTGTAAACACAAGGTTTCTACCAAACAGGACAAGAGTGGTTTACAGCAGGTCACACTCTGGCTCGTCTGGTGCTGCCTCCAGCAGCATCAGCCTTGACGGAAGTACTTATCCAGTTTCGTCTTGAAGACTTGTTCCAGCAGTGTTTGATATCTTCTGGTAAGATATTAAAAATTCTGGTACTACGGATGTTGATACAATGTTCTCTTAGTGTACCCACGGTGCCCTGGCTTTTCACTGGGTTTGTTACATTTTCTCCCAGATCTCCAGTATGTTATGGCAGTGCAAAGATTTGGAACCAGGTCCTCAAGAACTTTCCACGTATATATTATCGTGCATCTCCATTCCAGCGGGAACATGTTCAGGACTTCCAGACGTCCTCAGTAATGTAAATGTTTTATTGACTCTCTGTGGGCCGTAAATGATCTCTATATTGTTCCATAAAGTCTGCAATTTGACGACTCGGTCAACCTTTCAGATATTTTTTTATGATGTGCAGGTCAACGCACTCACCACTTATTATTTATCTTGTTCCAACATATTTATCCTCTTCAGATAAAATGTCTCTCTACTCCTCCTCCTTACTCACCCAACACAGATGTCTACAAACATGACTAATCCATTATCTGTTTCAACGTGGAGAGTTCTCTCTGCTCTCTCTTTCCCTCCCACTCTCCTCTCCTATATTCCAGTGTAAATCTCCAGTGCTGCTGGATGTCATTTTCTGTGAGAAAACTCCAGTACTGCTGGTTTAGGTCGAAACGGCAAACCAAGAACCAGTGTCAACCCAAGCAAACTAATCAGTGGTACACACTAAGTACCCTAGCTCCTGAACTTTCACAAGAAGGACACAGCACTCTAGCTCCTGGACCCTCACACTGGCTATACAGTACTCAAGCTTCTGGACCTTTATAGTGAGTATACACTGATATACCTTATCTCGCAAGGCAGAAACGAGAAAACTGGAACAAAGGCACAAACAAGGAAACAAGCTGGAACAAAGCACAAAGGAGGGAACAATCCCCCTCTGGGAGGGGAGAGAAGGGGAACACCATGGTTGTACACCTGTTTTAAGTACATTACAACTTAAAACTTGTCAGACCAACTTGTATATATTATACCCCCTCTCAGAGGGACGCAGGAGCACGGCAGAGGGGAGACGGTGGGAGGGGAGAGGGAAGGATGGGAAGAGGGAGGCTGATATAGGGAGAGGACTTTGATGAGTGGAAAGGATTGTAATGAGGGGAGGGAGTAACGAGGGAAGACTTTTAAGGGAAAGGACTATGAGAGGGGGGACAACGTAGTGGTGAGGGGAAGGGAGGGGAAACATGTAGAGACCACTATTATACCATTTTACTGCACCTTCTCTCTCTCTCTCTCTCACACACGAGGTTTGAATTAAGAAGACCAGGATCAAGAGGACACAGGTGGAAACCGAAGACACAGATGACCCATAAGGATGTAGGGAGGTATTTCTTTAGTCTCAGAGTGATGGAAACGTGGAATGACTTTGAAGAGGCAGTAGTGGAGGCAAACCCAATACACAGCTTCGAGAGTAAATATGATAAAGCCAAAGAAGCCAGAAATTAGTGATGACGGTAGTCAAGGAGTCAGAGCCAGGAGCTGAGTCTCAACCCTGGCAAACAAGTGGGTGAATACACACAAGCCGAACTTACCTGGAGAAATATAGTATCAGAATCCAAACACACAGGAATGAGATTAAGAGCGTTCTAGAGAAGTAACTAGAGCTTGGAAGACACAAGATAGAGTAACAATATGAGAGCAGGCATCAGAATGGGCGAGAGTGACAAGTGGGGTCCCGCAAGCATCAGATTCCTGAGGCCACCATTTTCTCCTAAAATGTGTAATTTTTTTAAAAGGGATGGAATACTGTGTGATCAATTCCAGCGAGGCCTGAAGAGGCTGCAGTAGGTGGACAAACAAGTAACTACTGCGATTCAGTCTTAATAAAAGAACAAGATTTTGCTGATGGCGGAACGAAAGGAAAACCCAGAGACTGAGTACAGACTGTAAGGAAAGACCAGAGACTGAGTACAGACTGTAAGGAAAGACCAGAGACTGAGTACAGACTGTAAGGAAAAACCAGAGACTGACTTAAGACTGTAAGGGAAGACCAGAGACTGAGTACAGACTGTAAGGGAAGACCAGAGACTGAGTACAGACTAAGGGAAGAACAAAGACTGAGTACAGACTGTAAGGAAAGACCAGAGACTGAGTATAGACTGCAAGGGAAGACCAGAGATTGACTACAGACTGTAAGGGAAAATGACAGTACTAGTGAAGGAACAGGTTCTGAGAGTTAGCAGCAACACTACGAGTTACGCACAAGTATGAGGTATCCTCAGCATCCCGTGAGAATATTACACACGATATGTACAAGATATATCTTGCAGTATAGAGACCTACCTGTAGCCACGTGATGTACATTAGATCCATCATGGACACCCAGACGTACCTGTATTTTACCTGTGACCAAACGATGTATGTGTACAGGTCTACCTGTTAGAATTACCTAGAACTTACCTGTGGAAAGTAAATTCATTCCAAGGTACCCACCACCCATTTTAAGGTCAGGTCTGGGTACGAAGGTGCCCAGCGTGAGTTTTAAACGGCAACTTAGTCACAAAGGAAAAGGGAGGAAGGAGAAGCTGGATAGTTGCTCCAGGCCTCTTACGCTCTCCCCACTGCTTCGTCAGGAGCTTGCAATATGAGGAAATATCCTCGTGACTTTACTGTTGTTAAGTGATCGCTTGTCTGTGATTGTTTGCATGTCTTGTGTGTGCGTGAATTTGCACCTCGACCCCTGAGAGTGAAACTAACTGTACTCTAGACTTTCAAACTATATATTCAAAGTTTGAGAGAGAGAGAGAGAGAGAGAGAGAGAGAGGGTAGAGGGGGCTGGGAAGGGTTGAGATATCGTAATAAATCACGTCTGAAAGTTTTACAGTAATATCATGGTCATTAGTGCCGTTATCCGTGTTCGAAGGTGATCACTGAGCTGCACCAACAGTTTGATTCCTGTTGTTGCTGTTCAGCCTCTCTGGTTAACAGGACTCTGTCCGTTAATATACCTGTGAATGGGGAAGTGTGCCCTCACCCACCCGCCCACCCTTCCCACACCCACCCATCTTCCCACACCCACCCCTGCCTTTCCCCCCCCTTACCATCTCTCTCCCTCACCTCCCCCTCCCTCCTCGCCGCACGCGCCGTTAGTGGTCCTGACTCTATAACCTTGAGAAACACTGGATCAGGTGGGAGTCCCACACACCCACACTGGATCAGGTGGGAGTCCCACACACCCACACTGGAGCAGGTTGACTGCTGACATTCAGCTTAATGACGCCAGTCAAGTTGAAAGACCTGAATTAGGAGGTGGAAGCGAGCTATACACACACACAGCTTGAAGACTAGGTATAACAGAACTCAAAACGCTAGCCAAGCAATAAGATCTGTTGATTTCTTGACGTCCGAAGCCGAGAGTCGACTCGGTAAAGCCATGCACCTCTCACACCTACACTCACACAAACTATGAAACCACACACATACTCTCGAACACCTTACCACAGCCGTGCAAGCGTTCAAGATCCTCCTCCCATGACGGAATACGGGTTCCAGCTCCCCATACTTGACCTCAGCATTTATTGCGCACGCAGTCACCATCTCTGAGAGTCACTGTGAGCGTCACACCCAAGACTGCATCAAGGTCGATACTAAATATTCTGGACGGATTGCTGATCTCTTCTTTCTGTCTCGTGAATATGTACGTGAACATGACAGGTAAGTATTTTATCTCGTGAACATGTACGTAAGGTGACAGGTAAATCTGTCTCGTAAACACGTAAGGTGACAGGTAAATATCTGTCTCGTAAACACGTAAGGTGACAGGCAAATCTTTCTTTTTTCTAAACATGTAAGATGACAGGTAAATCTTACAAAGCTGTACTTACAGCCACTATACATATACTTTCACTTACCCATCTGCTTCTTAACATTTCTTAATCCTGTATTATTTTCAACCAAGGAGGAACAGTGCTTGTGTACACTTGTACAACCCTCAGTGACACCACACTAACACTCGTTGAACACACTAACACATCAAACCCTAACACTCGTTAAAACACATAAAAACACAAACTCTTTAAACACTCCTGACTTCGAGTGTTTTGGGGGGATTAGCGTGGACGGTTCAAAGAAAGGCTTCTTCTGCAGTTTTTTTAAAAAAACTGGGGTTGGGGGTTTTGAAGAGGGGTCGTTTCCCCGGAGGAGATTAGGAGGCGAAGGCCCACCTCAATGGCCGGGAGGGGGTGTGAGGGGGTTTGGAGAGGGGGGGGAATGAGGCTTCTAGCAGTGGGTGCGTCTTTTCCCCATGTGAGGAGGCTGTAGGTGGGGGGGTACAACGGCTACCAGCATGAGGTGCAGCCCAGCACCGCTAAAAGTGGCGAGTTTTTCACAGAATGGGAGGCGCTCGAGTAAGGAAAGTTAAGAGTGAAGATTAAAGGGTAGGAAATCGCTCTCTGTTCCCAGGAGAATGATCAGGGGCCATAAAGGGTAAGGGTACTACGCCCCTCTAATAAAGGTAACCATTCTTGGGTTGGTGACTCTCAGGTAAGATATGTTGCCCGGGTTTTTTTTGAAATGGAATAAGAAGAGAGGATGAGTGTGCTTCCCTGGAGCTGGTTTTTGGGGAATTGCACAGACTGGATAAATCATGTCAGGAAAGGGAAAAGCCCATTATCTGCTCGTGCTGGTGGAAATGATATGGGAAGGGTAGGAGAGAAGACTGCAGATAAGTAAGGTCAGCTATAGTTTCTAAGTCTAAGGGGGGCCCCCAATCATATTACTCTTCCCTAGAAGGGGGTGGAAATGGGGTTGTCGGGCAATTGGGTGAAAATTTGTGGCTAGACGATACGCAAGGAACTTGAAACCCATTCATTGAAAAACTGGAAAACTTTTATGGCAAACTGAAGATGAAGGAGGGGGTTCATCTCTCTGGGCGGGGGTGGTAGACTTGCAGACCGTTTGGAAAAGGCCTTGGTAAATGCCTATTTTTAAAACTGGGGGAAGTAGAGGATGGGGTGGTGGGAAAAGCAGGTTGCAACACGGGTTTGGGAAAACCGTAAATGTATAAAAGGCTTCAGCAGAAGTTATAAATAAAGACAATGAACAGTCACAAAAAAGGGGGACAGCAGGGGCCCAAAAGGGGACTAGCCCCCTTTAAAGGGTTTTACTAAAACTAATAGCAGGAGTGTTAGAAAAAAGATGTGAGCTAAGTTTAAATTGCAAGGCAGGAAACATAGATATTATTGCTAAAACAGGAACCGGGCTCAATCTAAAAAAGAGATCCCCTCGAAGTCAAAAAAGGCTATAAATTATTCCACCTGACGGGGTAAAACAGGAAAGGGGTGGGTGCGATGTTTTCAGGAAAATTTTTAAATTTTGTTTTTGAAAAGATTTAAATTTAGAAGCGTCAGCCCTGAATCTGTTTGGTTACCTTCTCGGGGGCCCGAAAAAAACAAATTTTTGGGGGTGATTTACGGGGCCCCAAATCTTGATAGGGAGTGCAAAAAATTCTTGGGACGAATTCGAAAGGCATCACATACGAAAATTTTGTGCTAAGGGGAGATTTCAACTTAGACAATTGACTGGAGAAATTTGACGGGAAATTTTAGAGTGGGGTGATTTTCTTGATGACCCAGGTTTTGTTTTTTAAAACAGTTTTGTCAGGCCAATAGGGGGAAAAAGCCTCCTTGACTTGGTCTTGCCGTAGGGAAACACAATAATAATCTTTTTGGGTTTAAAGTAGCTTGGGGGAGAAATGATCACAAAACACCGTTTTAACATATCATGATTTCCCCTAATAAGGGAATCAAGTTCCGTCCGCTTTCGCTTGGCTGATTTCATAGGATGAAAAATTACTTTGGTGGGCGAACGGAATGCCGAAAGGGGTAGGAGGTGGGGATGGGCCGATATGTGCTTTCCAGGGCATAGTTTTTAGCTGTCACAAATTTGTTTTTTCCAAAAAAAGGGGAAACAAAACAAAAAAAAATGATCCTAAATGGTTTTAAAATAATTAAAATATCTGATTGGTCAAAAGAGGGCATTATAGGCAAATCAAAGAGGGAAAGGGGGAAATTAAGAAATCATTATTTGTTAAAAGAGAAAAAAAAAAGGGAATTTGAAAAGCAAAAAGAATTATAGGGTTAAATTGCAAGAGAAACGAAGCTAACCCAAAAGGATTTTTTCAGGTATACAGAAATAAGTCAGGGGCAAAATAGGCCCCTCAAAAGTTCCCCGGGTCGCTCACGAAGTGATAAGGAAATTTAGAATTTTTAAAAACATACTTCCTCTCAGTTTTTACACGGAGGATCCAGCGATTTCCAGAAAAGATAAATTAATTTTAACGGACGATAAAAAACGTGCACTATTAGGGTCACAAGTGCTGGGGCCCTTTGGCAATAGATAAAAAAAAAACCTAACAAATCCCCAGGCCCGATGAACGTAGCAAGGGGTTTTAAAGGAAGTAAAGAGGGGCTTAGCACACCCTTTTGGGTAAACTTTTTAACATATCACTACAAACTGGGATGGTGCCAGATAAGGGAAATGGCAAAAGTGATACCTTTTACCAGGTGCAGGTCCTTGTTCGAAATATAGCCAATAAACCTAAACCCCCTATGGGAAAATTTTTGGAATCAAAATTGCCGAGGGATTGTCCACCTTGAAAAACATAAATTAATCAAAGAACTCGCAGGTTTTACAAAGGGGCGTTCCGCCTTCGAATTTATTAACTTTTTTTCCCAAGGATTTTGGAGGTAGAAAGGGAATGAATATGATATTGTGTATATGACTTCAGTAAGGCTTTGAAGGTCCCACATCAAGACTATTGAGGAAATTAAAGCCTGGAATAGGAGGAAAATTTTTTCCTGGATAGAGGCATTGGGTTTACAATAGGCACAGGAGTTTGCATAAATGGGGGGAAATCAGAGGGGGAAGCGTACGAGCGGGGTTCCAGGGGTCAGTGTTGGGCCCCTGCGTTTACAAAATTTCAAAAAAGACATAGATGAGGGCAAAAAGCGACATGGGGAAGTTTGCCCATGACACCAAAAAAGCCGTCGAATTTTTCTGCGAGGACATTCGAGCACTCCCGGAAGATTTGAAAAGACTGATGCATGGGCGGAGAAGTGGCAGATGCAGTTTAATATAGACAAAAGCAAAGTTCTAAATGTTGGACAGGACAATAACCATGCCACATAAAAAACTAAATAATGTAGATCTTAATATTACGGATTGCGAAAAAGATTTAGGAGTTCTGGTTAGCATGTAATCTGAAACCAAGACAACAGTGCATAAGTGTTCGCAATAAAGCTAATAGAATCCTTGGCTTCATATCAAGAAGCATAAATAATAGGAGTCCTCAGGTTGTTCTTCAACTCTATACATCCTTGGTTAGGCCTCATTTAGATTATGCTGCACAGTTTTGGTCACCGTATTACAGAATGGATATTAAATTCTCTGGAAAATGTACAAAGGAGGATGACAAAGATGATCCCATGTATCAGAAACCTTCCCTAATGAGGATAGACTAAGGGCCCTGAAACTGCACTCTCTAGAAAGACGTAGAATTAGGGGGATATGATTGAGGTTTATAAGTGGAAGACAGGAATAAATAAGGGGATGTAAATAGTGTGCTGAAAATATCTAGCCTAGACAGGACTCGCAGCAATGGTTTTAAGTTGGAAAAATTCAGTTTCAGGAGGGATATAGGAAAGTACTGTTTGGTAATAGAGTTGTGGATGAGTGGAACAAACTCCCAAGTACCGTTATAGAGGCCAGAACGTTGTGTAGCTTTAAAAATAGGTTGGATAAATACATGAGTAGATGTGGGTGGGTGTGAGTTAGACCTGATAGCTTGTGCTAACAGGTCGGTTGCCGTGTTCCTCCCTTAAGTCAATGTGACCTGACCTGACTAGGTTGGGTGCATTGGCTTAAGCCGGTAGGGACTTGGACCTGCCTCGCATGGGCCAGTAGGCCTTCTGCAGTGTTCCTTCGTTCTTATGTTCTTATGTTCTTAACACACTAACACTCGTTAAACACACTCACTGAACACACTAACACTCGTTGAACACACTCACTGAACACACTAACACTCGTTAAACACACTCACTGAACACACTAACACTCGTTGAACACATTAACACCCCAGTTAGAGTGCTAGGCCTCAGTCTCTGGTATTTCCTAACACAGAATTACTGTACGTAGTTTTGTGGGAAATTAGAAGAGCGGTTCTTCTGTGAGTGCCTCCCAGGATGACTCTCTTAATTATACCCAATACACTGCACCACCATTAACTGCTGGTGCTTGGTGCTCACACCACTTACTGTGTCATCTACTCTCTCTTAACACGCTTTTAACTGACAATTTATGGAAGAGATCAATCACGTGGACAAACACACAGTAGGTAGGGTCATACTTATTAAAAACAGACCCAGAGATCTCCTTCACACCTTAAAAGCATTAAACCAACTTAGATACTAAACTATAAATCATTCCAAGTGAACTATGACTTCCAGACATTATAATAATAATAATAATAATTAAAATAATAATAATAATGATAATCTTTATTTCTACAAGTACATGACACAACTTACACACACCGTAGCTGACATCAATGACTATATATAAGGACTCTGGTTATGCAGAGCATTTCGGGCAACTTACGTTAACGTTGTTTCCCAGGATGCGACCCACACCAGTCGGCTAACACCCAGGTACCTACTTACTGCTAGGTGAACTGGGACAGCAGGTGTAAGGAAACATGTCCAATGTTTCCACCCGTACCAGGGATCGAACCATGGACACTCAAATACTGTTAAATTAGACATATGTGCAACTCTTGGGTATCTTTATTGAGGAAACGTTTCGCCACACAGTGGCTTCATCAGTCCATACAAAGGATAAACTTGAAGAACAGGAGGAGAATGAGGTAATCAGTCCCTCAACCTTGAGTCGATGTGGTCACTCCATCAATCTTGAATAGAATACGGCATATGAGCGGAGAAGCAGCTTATAAACCGTATGGCAGGAGAGGTGCAGCAGTTGTAGGTGGTGTCACATTTGTCCAACGTGGAAGTAGGTCGTGCCCAAGGGTTAGGCAAGCGAAGAATTCCCAAGTATTAAGATCCCAAGAAGTTGCAGTGTCTGACAGGATTGTGTCGGTTCTTTGAACCATTCATCTACACTCAAATACTGAAAGAAAAGTTCGAGACTCAGAGGCAAGAGATGCCACACAAACGTGGGTGTAAGCATTTTTACTCAACCATCATAGAACACCTGAACAATATACACTTTTAAGTTTAAGTTCGAAAATACACTGATTTAAGAACCAGTGGGACGAGCACTTTGTGAGTATTAACTCACAAGAGTACAAGAAGTGGAACCTGCCAGGGAACAATGCACTCTGTCTCAGAAGTAAGGTATATCTCAAACCTCTGAGTAGATAGTCTTGAGATAGACGGTAAAATCTTGTATTATCTAAGTTGCAACCTGTCATGTTGTCACTCCCCTAACTTCCCCTTTACTCTCTCCCTTTACCCCTTCCTTCCCCTCTCCCTTTATGTCTTCCCTATTCCCTCCCCCTTCGCCCCTTCCCTCTTCACTTATCAATTCTCCTCTCCTTTCCTTCTCTTTCTTCTCTCCCTTCCTGCCTCTTCTCCTTTCCTACTTCTCCCTTTCTGCCGCTTCTTCCTTCCTGCCTCTCCCTCAGAGCAGCACTAACACACACATCCTATGTTCACACAATCTTTTCCACCACCTTACCTTCCAGCCAAAAAAAAAAAAAGATCTCCAACCACAACTCACTCTCTTTCCCCTCCCTCCCTCTCCTCTCTCTCTCTCTCTCTCTCTCTCTCTCTCTCTCTCTCTCTCTCTCTCTCTCTCTCTCTCTCTCTCTATCACACACACACATTCAGTGTTACTTTTATATACACTGCCACTCTTACAGTGCCACTTACATAAACTGTCACTCTTACATACACTGCAGGTGAAGATTTAAGAGGCGGGACCAGGAGCTGTGGCGCGACCCCTGTAAAGTAGGTGGGTGAGTGCACCCAGGGACTCACACTAACACTCACTCGTTTGTTCTGCAATCATGCTAAAAATAAGTGAATAACCTTGAAGAATGAACAAGGATGCACTCACACACCAGTACTACAACCAGTAACACCAGTACTACAACCAGTAACACCAGTACTACAACCAGTAACACCAGTACTACAACCAGTAACACCAGTACTACAACCAGTAACACCAGTACTACAACCAGTAACACCAGTACTGCAACCAGTAACACCAGTACTACAACCAGTAACACCAGTACTACAACCAGTAACACCAGTACTACAACCAGTAACACCAGTACTACAACCAGTAACACCAGTACTACAACCAGTAACACCAGTACTACAACCAGTAACACCAGTACTACACCCAGTAACACAGTACTACAACCAGTAAACACCAGTACTACACCCAGTAACACCAGTACTACAACCAGTAACACCAGTACTACAAGCAGTAACACCAGTACTACAACCAGTAACACCAGTACTACAACCAGTAACACCAGTACTACAACCAGTAACACCAGTACTACACCCAGTAACACCAGTACTACAACCAGTAACACCAGTACTACAACCAGAAACACCAGTACTACAACCAGTAACACCAGTACTACAACCAGTAACACCAGTACTACAACCAGTAACACCAGTACTACAACCAGTAACACCAGTACTACAACCAGTAACACCAGTACTACACCCAGTAACACCAGTACTACACCCAGTAACACCAGTACTACACCCAGTAACACCAGTACTACAACCAGTAACACCAGTACTACAACCAGTAACACCAGTACTACAACCAGTAACACCAGTACTACAACCAGTAACACCAGTACTACAACCAGTAACACCAGTACTACACCCAGTTAACACAGTACTACAACCAGTAACACCAGTACTACAACCAGTAACACCAGTACTACAACCAGTAACACCAGTACTACAACCAGTAACACCAGTACTACAACCAGTAACACCAGTACTACAACCAGTAACACCAGTACTACACCCAGTAACACCAGTACTACAACCAGTAACACCAGTACTACAACCAGTAACACCAGTACTACACCCAGAAGCAGCACAGTACACGTCACCAGTAACAACAGTCATGCCACGGATAACAAGAACCTTGGCAACAAGGGCTCTAGTAGTGTTGTATTGTAAGAGCTGTGTTAAGACGCAGAACCTTCCCTGTCCACACGTTTCGTTCAAGCACCTAAATTATTGGGAACGTTTTAGCTCCTTCCACCTGTATTCCTTGGAACGTAGGCGACAAAGATACAGTACATACATGACTCTCAGTGTACATATCTGTAGTTCCTTCAGTTGAGGGACTGACCACCTCAAATATTATTTCTCCAAGGCTGATGGACTGATTACATCATCTTTCACTACTACACTTGCTCCTTCTATATTTAACTGAAAAAGTCTACTGTGTAGGTGAAATGTTTCAATAATTAAGATACCCAACTGCTGCACATGTGTCTGAATCATCAAGTTGTTGGTATTTTTTACCATTGTGACCACAGCCTGGTAGGAACAGTATTATTACCAGGGTTTTACTACCAGTCCCTCTATTCTCTCTTCCCTTTCTTTCTACTTCTCTCTTTGTTTCTCTAGTATATATCTTCCCTTAAAACGAATATTGTCACTTCTGTCTCCAGTTTCTTGGCACAAATTTCTGTAGTTGTGGCGTCTTCACCAGGAAGTTAAGGCAATTCAGCTCCTAACATTTCCTCACCTGTAATGGTCACTCACATAATCTATGATAATACTGACTTTATCAGATCGATATTGCTCTTATCTCAGCACATTGCAACAATTTTTCTCTTTAGTTTCTCTGTGTCTCATGTTCTGAGTTTATTGTGTCTCACTACCTTCATCTTTATCTCACTTTCACTTATGTATTTTGTAATATTTCACATCAGTGATTCTGAGTTACTCTGTTCCTCTCCTTCCTTCTCCATCCTACCTCCCTTCTTCCTCCTCCTTCCCATATCCTCCTCCCTTCCCTGTCCTCCTTCCTGCCTCCCATGTCCTCCCTCTCTCTAATGTCCTCTCTTCCTCCCATGTCCTCCCTCTCTCTAATGTCCTCTCTTCCTCCCATGTCCTCCCTCTCTCTAATGTCCTCTCTTCCTCCCATGTCCTCCCTCTCTCTAATGTCCTCTCTTCCTCCCATGTCCTCCCTCTCTCTAATGCCCTCTCTTCCTCCCTCTCTCCAATGTCCTCTCTTCCTCCCATGTCCTCCTACTCCCTCCCACAAAATCTTTTTAACTAAAGACAATACCGATAGTGGTCAATAAATAACAGGTAAATTAATTAAATTGAAAAGATTTCTTTAAAATTCTTGGAAATAAGCTCTCTCTCTCTCTCTCTCTCTCTCTCTCTCGCTCTCTCTTTTCCCCTCTTCACTTAGGACCTTTTTCTGTGGAAGGGAGCACAGAGCAGTGCCATTTTAGTTCAAGAGGAAGGTAGAAGGGAAGACTTGAGGGGATGTGAGGGGAAGACCCGAGGAGACGAGAGGGCAAGACCCGAGGGGACGTGAGGGGAAGACCCGAGGAGACGAGAGGGCAAGACCCGAGGGGACGTGAGGGGAAGACACGAGGAGACGAGAGGGAAGACCCGAGGGGACGTGAGGGGAAGACACGAGGAGACGAGAGGGGAAGACCCGAGGGGACGTGAGGGGAAGACACGAGGAGACGAGAGGGGAAGACACGAGGAGACGAGAGGGGAAGACCGAGGGGACGTGAGGGGAAGACCCGAGGGGACTGCAATTAACGTGAAGAGCAGGAAGCTGCGACCACATTAATGTCCGGGGACAGTTTAGTGAGAGAGAGAGAGAGAGAGAGAGAGAGAGAGAGGAGAGATGAGAGAGGAGAGAGAGGAGAGAGAGAGAGAGAGAGAGAGGAGAGAGAGAGAGGAGAGAGAGAGAGAGGAGAGAGAGAAGGAGAGAGAGAGAGAGAGGGAGAGAGGAGAGAGAGGAGAGAGAGAGAGAGAGAGAGAGAGAGAGAGAGAGAGGAGAGAGAGCGAGAAGGAGAGAGAGGAGACGAGAGAGAGAGAGGTGAGAGAGAGGGGGAGAGAGGAGAGGAGAGAGAGAGAGGAGAGAGAGGAGAGAGAGAGAGAGAGAGGAGAGAGAGACGAGAGAGAGAGCAGAGGAGAGAGAGGGAGGGAGGGAGGGAGACGACTTATTCCCAACAAAGTTGTTAGCTAAGTTAGGTTAGTTTAGTTTAGGTCAGGTCAGGTCAGGTCAGGTCAGGTCAGTCAGGAAACAGGACAAGTATTTCCTGACTCGGGTTAGCCAGGGAATTTCCCTTTGTTCTAAGTAACCTTTACATTACCTTGGATTGCTAAGGGAGCATTCTTCGTCCCCTCCCTTGCCTTCCCTTCCTTTCCCTTCCCTATCATCTCCCTTCGCCATCCTCTCTCTTCCCTCAACAACTTCACCAGTCACAGCACAGATGATCGATCAAGCTGTGGTGACTGCCACACTGCAGAATCAACGGATGATCAAGTTGACAACCTGTCGCCTCTAACTTACATAAGTCAAGTTTCTATAACTTATTTGTATCAACTTTAAGGGGGGGGGGGTAGAGTGGTAGACCTACGGGGGGGGTAGAGTGGTAGACCTAGGGGGGGGGTAGAGTGGTAGACCTGTCTACCTAACTACTCGACACGGTCTTTACGACCATATATTTGTTCAGCAGAGTCTACATGAACATTGAACAATGTTATGATTGTTCAGTGTGATGATTTGAACAGTACCACCACTACAACAGTATCATCACTACAACAGTACCACCACTACAACAGTATCATCACTACAACAGTACCACCACTACAACAGTATCATCACTACAACAGTATCATCACTACAACAGTACCATCACTACAACAGTACCATCACTACAACAGTATCATCACTACAACAGTACCACCACTACAACAGTACCATCACTACAACAGTACCATCACTACAACAGTACCATCACTACAACAGTACCATCACTACAACAGTACCATCACTACAACAGTACCATCATTACAACAGTACCACCACTACAACAGTACCATCATTACAACAGTACCACCACTACAACAGTACCATCACTACAACAGTACCATCACTACAACAGTACCACCACTACAACAGTACCACCACTACAACAGTACCACCACTACAACAGTACCACCACTACAACAGTACCACCACTACAACAGTATCATTACAACAGTACACCACTACAACAGTACCATCACTACAACAGTACCATCACTACAACAGTACCACCAATACAACAGTACCATCACTACAACAGTACCACCACTACAACAGTACCACCACTACAACAGTATCATCACTACAACAGTACCATCACTACAACAGTACCATCACTGCAACAGTACCATCACTACAACAGTACCATCACTACAACAGTACCATCACTACAACAGTACCATCACTGCAACAGTAACCACCACTACAACAGTTCCATCACTACAACAGTACCATCACTACAACAGTACCACTACTACAACAGTACCACCACTACAACAGTACCATCGCTACAACAGTACCATCACTACAACAGTACCATCATTACAACAGTACCACCACTACAACAGTACCATCACTACAACAGTACCATCACTACAACAGTACCACCACTACAACAGTACCATCACTACAACAGTACCACCACTACAACAGTACCACCACTACAACAGTATCATCACTACAACAGTACCATCACTACAACAGTACCATCACTGCAACAGTACCATCACTACAACAGTACCATCACTACAACAGTACCATCACTACAACAGTACCATCACTGCAACAGTACCACCACTACAACAGTACCATCACTACAACAGTACCATCACTACAACAGTACCACTACTACAACAGTACCACCACTACAACAGTACCATCGCTACAACAGTACCATCACTACAACAGTACCACCACTACAACAGTACAATCACTACAACAGTACCACCACTACAACAGTACCATCACTACAACAGTATCATCACTACAACAGTACCATCACTACAACAGTACCATCACTGCAACAGTACCATCACTACAACAGTACCATCACTACAACAGTACCATCACTACAACAGTACCATCACTGCAACAGTACCACCACTACAACAGTACCATCACTACAACAGTACCATCACTACAACAGTACAACTACTACAACAGTACCACCACTACAACAGTACCATCGCTACAACAGTACCATCACTACAACAGTACCACCACTACAACAGCACCATCACTACAACAGTACCACCAGTACAACAGTACCAACACTACAACAGTACCAACACTACAACAGTACCATCACTACAACAGTACAATCATTACAACAGTACCACCACTACAACAGTACCATCACTACAACTACCATCACTACAACAGTACCATCACTACAACAGTACCATCACTACAACAGTACCACCACTACAACAGTACCACCACTACAACAGTACCATCATTACAACGGTACCATCACTACAACAGTGCCATTACTACAACAGTACCATCACTACAACAGTACCATCACTACAACAGTACCACCACTACAATAGTACCACCACTACAACAGTACCATCATTACAACGGTACCATCACTACAACAGTGCCATTACTACAACAGTACCATCACTACAACAGTACCATCATTACAACAGTATCATCACTACAACAGTACCATCACTACAACAGTACCATCACTACAACAGTACCATCACTACAACAGTACCATCATTACAACAGTACCATCACTACAACAGTACCATCATTACAACAGTATCATCACTACAACAGTACCATCACTACAACAGTACCATCACTACAACAGTATCATCACTACAACAGTACCACCACTACAACAGTACCATCATTACAACAGTACCATCACTACAACAGTACAATCACTAAAACAGTACCATCACTACAACAGTACCACCACTACAACAGTACCATCACTACAACAGTACCATCACTACAACAGTACCATCACTACAACAGTACAATCACTACAACAGTACCACCACTACAACAGTACCATCACTACAACAGTACCACCACTACAACATCACCATCACTACAACAGTACGACCACTACAACAGTACCATCACTACAACAGTACCATCACTACAACAGTATCATCACTACAACAGTACAATCACTACAACAGTACCACCACTATAACAGTACCACCACTACAACAGTACCATCACTACAACAGTACCATCATTACAACGGTACCATCACTAAAACAGTGTCATCACTACAACAGTACCACCACTACAACAGTACCATCACTACAACAGTACCATCACTACAACAGTACCATCACTACAACAGTACCACCACTACAACAGTACCATCACTACAACAGTACCACCACTACAACAGTACCATCACTACAACGGTACCATCACTACAACAGTATCTTCAAGCTGGCACTGGACAAGCACCTAAAGTCGGTTCCTGACCAACCGGGCTGTGGTTCGTACGTTGGTTTGCGTGCAGCCAGCAGCAACAGCCTGGTTGATCAGGCTCTGATCCACCAGGAGGCCTGGTCACAGACCGGGCCGCGGGGGCGTTGACCCCCGGAACTCTCTCTAGGTAAACTTCAGGTAAACAACAGTACCACCACAACAACAGTCCCATCACTACAACAGTACCATCACTACAACAGTACCACTACTACAACAGTACCATCACTACAACAGTACCATCACTACAACGGTACCATCACTACAACGCTACCATCACTACAACAGTACCATCACTACAACAGTGCCATCACTACAACAGTACCACCACTACAACAGTACCACCACTACAACAGTACCCTCACTACAACAGTGCCATCACTACAACAGTACCACCACTACAACAGTACCACCACTACAACAGTACCACCACTACAACAGTACCACCACTACAACAGTACCCTCACTACAACAGTACCGTCACTACAACAGTGCCACCACTACAACAGTACCACCACTACAACAGTACCACCACTACAACAGTACCCTCACTACAACAGTACCCTCACTACAACAGTACCGTCACTACAACAGTACCATCACTACAACAGTGCCATCACTAGAACAGTACCACCACTACAACAGTACCACCACTACAACAGTACCGTCACTACAACAGTGCCATCACTACAACAGTACCACCACTACAACAGTACCACCACTACAACAGTACCACCACTACAACAGTACCACCACTACAACAGTACCATCACTACAACAGTACCATCACTACAACAGTATCACCATTACAACAGTACCACCACTACAACAGTATCATCACTACAACAGTACCATCATTACAACGGTACCATCACTAAAACAGTACCACCACTACAACAGTACCACCACTACAACAGTACCCTCACTACAACAGTACCGTCACTACAACAGTACCACCACTACAACAGTACCGTCACTACAACAATGCCATCACTACAACAGTACCACCACTACAACAGTACCACCACTACAACAGTACCCTCACTACAACAGTACCGTCACTACTACCTGGAGTACCTAAAAGTCCTCATGATTCAATCTATAATTTTCCTGTGGAACGTTACGCCTACGTAGTAGGCTTCTTCAGTTATATACAGAGAATTAACTGGAGGCAGCAAGCGTAGAATGGAGGTCAAGATGATATAGGAATCCAGTGAGACATCTCTTAGGCTGGGAAGCTGACACATCCTTGACAGCAACAGCAGCCTCGCTAACATCATCATTAGTGACGTCCTCTGACTGCACGCAACACTCACCAGAGACACTTTCAACACTCACCAGGGACAACACTTTCAACACTCTCCAGGGACAACACTTTCAACACTCTCCAGGGACAACACTTTCAACACTCACCAGGGACAACACTTTCAACACTCACCAGAGACACTTTCAACACTCACCAGGGACAACACTTTCAACACTCTCCAGGGACAACACTTTCAACACTCACCAGGGACAACACTTTCAACACTCACCAGGGACAACACTTTCAACACTCTCCAGGGACAACACTTTCAACACTCACCAGGGACAACACTTTCAACACTCACCAGAGACACTTTCAACACTCACCAGGGACAACACTTTCAACACTCTCCAGGGACAACACTTTCAACACTCTCCCGGGACAACACTTTCAACACTCACCAGGACAACACTTTCAACACTCACCAGGGACAACACTTTCAACACTCTCCAGGGACAACACTTTCAACACTCTCCAGGGACAACACTTTCAACACTCTCCAGGGACAACACTTTCAACACTCACCAGGGACAAACATTTCAACACTCACCAGGGACAACACTTTCAACACTCACCAGGGACAACACTTTCAACACTCACCAGAGACAACACTTTCAACACTCACCAGGGACAACACTTTCAACACTCACCAGAGACAACACTTTCAACACTCACCAGGGACAACACTTTCAACACTCACCAGAGACAACACTTTCAACACTCACCAGAACAACACTTTCAACACTCACCAGGGATAACACTTTCAACACTCACCAGGGACAACACTTTCAACACTCACCAGGGACAACACTTTCAACACTCACCAGGGACAACACTTTCAACACTCACCAGGGACAACACTTTCAACACTCACCAGGGATAACACTTTCAACACTCACCAGGGACAACACTTTCAAACACTCACCAGGGACAACACTTTCAACACTCACCAGGGACAACACTTTCAAACACTCACCAGGGATAACACTTTCAACACTCACCAGGGACAACACTTTCAACACTCACCAGAACAACACTTTCAACACTCACCAGAACAACACTTTCAACACTCACCAGAGACAACACTTTCAACACTCACCAGAGACAACACTTTCAACACTCACCAGAGACAACACTTTCAACACTCACCAGAGACAACACTTTCAACACTCACCAGAACAACACTTTCAACACATCACCAGAGACAACACTTTCACACTCACCAGAACAACACTTTCAACACTCACCAGGGACAACACTTTCAACACTCACCAGGGACAACACTTTCAACACTCACCAGGGACAACACTTTCAACACTCACCAGAGACAACACTTTCAACACTCACCAGAACAACACTTTCAACACTCACCAGGGACAACACTTTCAACACTCACCAGAACAACACTTTCAACACTCACCAGGGACAACACTTTCAACACTCACCAGAACAACACTTTCAACACTCACCAGGGACAACACTTTCAACACTCACCAGGGACAACACTTTCAACACTCACCAGGGACAACACTTTCAAACTCACCAGAACAACACTTTCAACACTCACCAGGGACAACACTTTCAACACTCACCAGGGACAACACTTTCAACACTCACCAGGGACAACACTTTCAACACTCACCAGGGACAACACTTTCAACACTCACCAGGGATAACACTTTCAACACTCACCAGGGACAACACTTTCAACACTCACCAGGGACAACACTTTCAACACTCACCAGGGACAACACTTTCACACTCACCAGAACAACACTTTCAACACTCACCAGAACAACACTTTCAACACTCACCAGAACAACACTTTCAACACTCACCAGAGACAACACTTTCAACACTCACCAGGGACAACACTTTCAACACTCACCAGGGACAACACTTTCAACACTCACCAGGGACAACACTTTCAACACTCACCAGGGATAACACTTTCAACACTCACCAGGGACAACACTTTCAACACTCACCAGGGACAACACTTTCAACATCACCAGGGACAACACTTTCAACACTCACCAGGGATAACACTTTCAACACTCACCAGGGACAACACTTTCAACACTCACCAGAACAACACTTTCAACACTCACCAGAACAACACTTTCAACACTCACCAGAGACAACACTTTCAACACTCACCAGAGACAACACTTTCAACACTCACCAGAGACAACACTTCAACACTCACCAGAGACAACACTTTCAACACTCACCAGAACAACACTTTCAACACTCACCAGAGACAACACTTTCAACACTCACCAGAGACAACACTTTCAACACTCACCAGGGACAACACTTTCAACACTCACCAGAAACAACACTTTCAAACACTCACCAGAACAACACTTTCAACACTCACAGAACAACACTTTCAACACTCACCAGAGACAACACTTTCAACACTCACCAGAGACAACAATTTCAACACTCACCAGAACAACACTTTCAACACTCACCAGAGACAACACTTTCAACACTCACCAGAGACAACACTTTCAACACTCACCAGAACAACACTTTCAACACTCACCAGAACAACACTTTCAACATTCACCAGAACAACACTTTCAACACTCACCAGAACAACACTTTCAACACTCACCAGAACAACACTTTCAACACTCACCAGAACAACACTTTCAAACTCACCAGAACAACACTTTCAACACACCCAGAACAACACTTTCAACACTCACCAGAACAACACTTTCAACACTCACCAGAACAACACTTTCAACACTCACCAGAACAACACTTTCAACACTCACCAGAGACAACACTTTCAACACTCACCAGGGACAACACTTTCAACACTCACCAGAACAACACTTTCAACACTCACCAGAACAACACTTCAACACTCACCAGAACAACACTTTCAACACTCACCAGAGACAACACTTTCAACACTCACCAGAGACAACACTTTCAACACTCACCAGAAACAACACTTTCAAACACTCCACCAGAACACCAACACTTTCAACACTCACCAGAACAACACTTTCAACACTCACCAGAACAAAACACTTTCAACACTCACCAGAACAACACTTTCAACACTCACCAGAACAACACTTTCAACACTCACCAGAACAACACTTTCAACACTCACCAGAGACAACACTTTCAACACTCACCAGGGAAAAACACTTTCAACACTCACCAGAACAACACTTTCAACACTCACCAGAACAACACTTTCAACACTCCCCCCCCCCACCAGAACAACACTTTCAACACTCACCAGAGACAACACTTTCAACACTCACCGAGAACAACACTTTCAACACTCACCAGAACAACACTTTCAACACTCACCAGAGACAACACTTTCAACACTCACCAGAGACAACCACTTTCAACACTCACCAGAACAACACTTTCAACACTCACCAGAACAACACTTTCAACACTCACCAGAACAACACTTTCAACACTCACCAGAACAACACTTTCAACACTCACCAGAGACAACACTTTCAACACTCACCAGAACACACTTTCAAACACTCACCAGAACAACACTTTCAACACTCACCAGAGACAACACTTTCAACACTCACCAGAACAACACTTTCAACACTCACCAGAACAACACTTTCAACACTCACCAGGACAACACTTTCAACACTCACCAGAACAACACTTTCAACACTCACCAGAACAACACTTTCAACACTCACCAGAACAACACTTTCAACACTCACCAGACACAACACTTTCAACACTCACCAGAGACAACACTTTCAACACACTCACCAGAGACAACCTTTCAACACTCACCAGAACAACACTTTCAACACTCACCAGAACAACACTTTCAACACTCACCAGAGACAACACTTTCAACACTCACCAGAGACAACACTTCAACACTCACCAGAGACAACCACTTTCAACACTCACCAGAGACAACACTTTCAACACTCACCAGGGACAACACTTTCAAACACTCACCAGAGACAACACTTTCAACACTCACCAGAGACAACACTTTCAACACTCACCAGAGACAACACTTTCAACACTCACCAGAGACAACATCTTTCAACACTCACCAGAGACAACACTTTCAACACTCACCAGGGACAACATTTCAACACTCACCAGAGACAACACTTTCAACACTCACAGAGACAACACTTTCAAACACTCACCAGAGACAACACCTTTCAACACTCATCAGAGACAACACTTTCAACACTCACCAGAGACAACACTTTCAACACTCACCAGAGACAACACTTTCAAACACTCACCAGAACAACACTTTCAACACTCACCAGGGACAACACTTTCAACACTCACCAGAACAACACTTTCAACACTCACCAGAGACAACACTTTCAACACTCACCAGGGACAACACTTTCAACACTCACCAGAACAACACTTTCAACACTCACCAGAACAACACTTTCAACACTCACCAGAACAACACTTTCAACACTCATCCAGAACAACACTTTCAACACTCACCAGACAACACTTTCAACACTCACCAGGGACAACACTTTCAACACTCACCAGAACAACACTTTCAACACTCACCAGAACAACACTTTCAACACTCATCAGAACAACACTTTCAACACTCACAGAGACAACACTTTCAACACTCACCAAGACAACACTTTCAACACTCACCAGGGGACAACACTTTCAACACTCACCAGAACAACACTTTCAACACTCACCAGAGACAACACTTTCAACACTCACCAGAACAACACTTTCAACACTCACCAGAACAACACTTTCAACACTCACCAGAACAACACTTTCAACACTCACCAGGAGACAACACTTTCAACACTCACCAGAGACAACACTTTCAACACTCACCAGAGACAACACTTTCAACACTCACCAGGGACAACACTTTCAACACTCACCAGAGACAACACTTTCAACACTCACCAGAAACAACACTTTCAACACTCACCAGAACAACACTTTCAACACTCACCAGAGACAACACTTTCAACACTCACCAGAGACAACACTTTCAACACTCACCAGAACAACACTTTCAACACTCACCAGAGACAACACTTTCAACACTCACCAGAGACAACACTTTCAACACTCACCAGAACAACACTTTCAACACTCACCAGAGACAACACTTTCAACACTCACCAGAACAACACTTTCAACACTCACCAGAACCAACACTTTCAACACTCACCAGAGACAAACACTTTCAACACTCACCAGAGACAACACTTTCAACACTCACCAGAGACAACACTTTCAACACTCACCAGAGACAACACTTTCAACACTCACCAGAGACAACACTTTCAACACTCACCAGGACAAACACTTTCAACACTCACCAGAACAACACTTTCAACACTCACCAGAGACAACACTTTCAACACTCACCAGAGACAACACTTTCAACACTCACCGGAGACAACACTTTCAACACTCACCAGAACAACACTTTCAACACTCACCAGAACAACACTTTCAACACTCACCAGAACAACACTTTCAACACTCACCAGAAAAAACACTTTCAACACTCACCAGAACAACACTTTCAACACTCACCAGAACAACACTTTCAACACTCACCAGAACAACACTTTCAACACTCACCAGAACAACACTTTCAACACTCACCAGAACAACACTTTCAACACTCACCAGAACAACACTTTCAACACTCACCAGAACAACACTTTCAACACTCACCAGAGACAACACTTTCAACACTCACCAGAACAACACTTTCAACACTCACCAGAACAACACTTTCAACACTCACCAGAACAACACTTTCAACACTCACCAGAACAACACTTTCAACACTCACCAGAACAACACTTTCAACACTCACCAGAGACAACACTTTCAACACTCACCAGAACAACACTTTCAACACTCACCAGAACAACACTTTCAACACTCACCAGAGACAACACTTTCAACACTCACCAGAACAACACTTTCAACACTCACCAGAACAACACTTTCAACACTCACCAGGACAACACTTTCAACATCACCAGAGACAACACTTTCAACACTCACCAGAGACAACACTTTCAACACTCACCAGAGACAACACTTTCAACACTCACCAGAGACAACACTTTCAACACTCACCAGAGACCAACACTTTCAACACTCACCAGAGACAACACTTTCAACACTCACCAGAGACAACACTTTCAACACTCACCAGGGACAACACTTCAACACTCACCAGAGAAACACTTTCACACTCACCAGAGACAACACTTTCAACACACACCAGAGACAACACTTTCAACACTCACCAGAGAACACTTTCAACATCACCAGGGACAACACTTTTCCAAAACACTCACAGAGACAACATTTCCAAGACTCCACAGAGACAAACCACTTTCAAAAATCTCACCAGAGACAAACATTTCAACTACACACAGAAGAAACATTTCAAACACTCCCTCAAAAGAGGACCTTCACAAAGAACATTGTTTACCTTTAAGTTAACAACGTATATGAACTCAAACTGTTATGTTTGCGGTATGATGGCTCCAGCGGCACGGTCACAGGCCAAGCCTCCTAACCTGCAGGGCAGCTACAGACAAACAAGAGCTATAAACTAACACAGAAAGAAAGCAGAGTTGGCAAGATTACTTCTGTTACTGGTTACGGAGATACAAGGAAGACAGGTCAACCTGGTGGTAGTGTTACTGGTGTGACGGGAGGATAGTCAGGTGGCAGACAGGTCAACACTGGTGGAGTGTTACTGGTGTGGACGGGAGGTAGTCAGGTGGCAGACAGGTCAACACTGGTGGCAGTGTTACTGGTGTGACGGGAGGGTAGTCAGGTGGCAGACAGGTCAACACTGGTGGTAGTGTTACTGGTGCGACGGGAGGGTAGTCAGGTGGCAGACAGGTCAACACTGGTGGCAGTGTTACTGGTGTGACGGGAGGATAGTCAGGTGGCAGACAGGTCAACACTGGTGGCAGTGTTACTCGTGTGACGGAGGATAGTCAGGTGGCAGACAGGTCAACACTGGTGGCAGTGTTACTGGTGTGACGGGAGGATAGTCAGGTGGCAGACAGGTCAACACTGGTGGCAGTGTTACTGGTGTGACGGGAGGGTAGTCAGGTGGCAGACAGGTCAACACTGGTGGTAGTGTTACTGTGTGACGGGAGGATAGTCAGGTGGCAGACAGGTCAACACTGTGGTAGTGTTACTGGTGTGACGGGAGGGATAGTCAGGTGGCAGACAGGTCAACACTGGTGGTAGTGTTACTCGTGTGACGGGAGGATAGTCAGGTTGCAGACAGGTCAACACTGGTGGTAGTGTTACTGGTGTGACGGAAGGATAGTCAGGTGGCAGACAGGTCAACACTGGTGGTAGTGTTACTGGTGTGACGGGAGGGTAGTCAGGTGGCAGACAGGTCAACACTGGTGGTAGTGTTACTGGTGTGACGGGAGGATAGTCAGGTTGCAGACAGGTCAACACTGGTGGTAGTGTTACTGGTGTGACGGAGGATAGTCAGGTTGCAGACAGGTCAACACTGGTGGTAGTGTTACTGGTGTGACGGAAGGATAGTCAGGTGGCAGACAGGTCAACACTGGTGGTAGTGTTACTGGTGTGACGGGAGGGTAGTCAGGTGGCAGACAGGTCAACACTGGTGGTAGTGTTACTGGTGTGACGGGAGGGTAGTCAGGTGGCAGACAGGTCAACACTGGTGGTAGTGTTACTGGTGTGGACGGGAGGATAGTCAGGTTGCAGGGCAGGTCACACTGGTGGTAGTGTTACTGGTGGACGGAGGATAGTCAGGTGGCAGACAGGTCAACAATGGTGGTAGTGTTACTGGTGTGAACGGCGGGTAGTCGGTCGGCAGACAGGTCAACACTGGTGGTAGTTTACTGGTGTGAAGGGGAGGCGTTGTTGGTGGCAGACAGGTCACACAATGGGTGGTAGTGTTACTGGTGTGAGCAGGGTAGTAGTGGCAGACAGTCACAATGGTGTGTGATACTGGTGGACAAGGATATAGGTGGCAGCACTAGAGTCAAATTATGTACTGTGTGCGGGACGCATGGGCAGTGGCAGACAGGTCAACAATGGTGGGTCGTGATTACTGGTATAAAGGGCTCTCTTCTGTAGGCTGGGCCAGAGAAGTACATTAAACTATACTTTTCGGAGGGCTTCTTGTTATTGTTAAAGTAGTGGCTGGGTTACACAGCTTCCTGCGTTGGCAACTGGCCCGGGCAGGGCCACTGCCACGGGAGTGGATAAGGAGGTACCTTGACTGTGTGAAGCCGAGAACCGCTCGTGTAGTGGAGGAGAGAAGGCAACGTCTGGGCATACTTTAAGTGGACGAGGGCCTATAGGTGCGCAGCACATTGAGTGGCGACGGAGATATGAACTAAGCTGGCAGACAGCCATGGGCTGTCTGTGCAGAAGTCAGGTGGCGTACAGCAAAACGTCTCGGCACCCTTCAGGCGTCGTCACCGACGCGACAAATGGTTAGTAAAGAAACTCGGTGCTCACTCGTAGGAACAGGGCACAGCAGCACAATTAAAAACATATGTATACATATGGACATGGAAAAAAACCTACAGGGAGGAAGAACAAACACTGTGGTGTGTTGTGTAAACATCGTGGCAAAGACAATGACGGCGTCGAAGGGCATCACTGCAACGCCTTCCTGGTTGGACAGATACTGGCACACGGGGAATCGCTGCGGTGGCAGTGACGTAACAGTGGTACGGTTCTCGTGGAACGGAGAAGCAGTCACGAAGATTTACTTCTCGTTTTACATGTTTAGGAGACACAAAGAAGACAGGTCAACGCTGGTGGTAGTGTTACTGGTGTGACGGGAGGGTAGTCAGGTGGCAGACAGGTCAACAATGGTGGTAGTGTTACTGGTGTGACGGGAGGATAGTCAGGTGGCAGACAGGTCAACAATGGTTTTAGTGTTACTGGTGTGACGGGAGGATAGTCAGGTGGCAGACAGGTCAATAACGGTGGTAGTGTTACTGGTGTGACGGGAGGTAGCAGGTGGCAGACAGGTCAACATGGTGGTAGTGTTACTGGTGTGACGGAGGATAGTCAGGTGGCAGACAGGTCAACACTGGTGGTAGTGTTACTGGTGTGACGGGAGGATAGGCAGGTGGCAGACAGGTCAACACTGGTGGTAGTGTTACTGGTGTGACGGGAGGGTAGTCAGGTGGCAGACAGGTCAACACTGGTGGTAGTGTTACTGGTGTGACGGGAGGGTAGTCAGGTGGCAGACAGGTCAACACTGGTGGTAGTGTTACTGGTGTGACGGGAGGATAGGCAGGTGGCAGACAGGTCAACACTGGTGGTAGTGTTACTGGTGTGACGGGAGGATAGTCAGGTGGCAGACAGGTCAACACTGGTGGTAGTGTTACTGGTGTGACGGGAGGGTAGTCAGGTGGCAGACAGGTCAACACTGGTGGTAGTGTTACTGGTGTGACGGGAGGGTAGTCAGGTGGCAGACAGGTCAACACTGGTGGTAGTGTTACTGGTGTGACGGGAGGATAGGCAGGTGGCAGACAGGTCAACACCGGTGGTAGTGTTACTGGTGTGACGGGAGGATAGGCAGGTGGCAGACAGGTCAACAACGGTGGTAGTGTTACTGGTGCGACGGGAGGATAGGCAGGTGGCAGACAGGTCAACAACGGTGGTAGTGTTACTGGTGTGACGGGAGGATAGGCAGGTGGCAGACAGGTCAACAACGGTGGTAGTGTTACTGGTGTGACGGGAGGATAGGCAGGTGGCAGACAGGTCAACACTGGTGGTAGTGTTACTGGTGTGACGGGAGGATAGGCAGGAATTATAACAATTATAACTAGTGCTTAGTCGTCTGGTTGTGTCTAGCATCACCTCTGTACCAGATCACCTTTGTTGACACTGTTGTAACGTGTCTAGTATCACCACTATACCAGATCACCTTTGTTGACACAGTTATATCGTCTGCCTCACGGCTGTGGTTGCTTGAGCTTCAGAAGCTTCAAAAAAATCCCAAAATGCAGACGTGAGCTACAAGGACTTCGCTTCGCCAAGGTACGAATGTGAATATGAAGAACCAATGCATTAAATATAATAAATGGGGATAACAGAAAAAGTAGGTAAATGGATTTAAAACGAGTAGAAAACAAACATTATAAGTAGTAAAAAATTTAACATTTTTCATTAGGAAAGTAAAAAGACTGGTACCCCAAGGCACAGTCTTGGCTCCACTCTTGTTTCTCATCCTCACAGAAGACAGCTAAAATAACAAACCACAGATTTGTGTCATCCTTTGCAGAGGACATAAAAATTATCATGAAAGTCTTCCAATGAGCTCTAGAAAATAACATGCGTTCAATGGGGATAAATTCCAGTTGCTCAGATATCTAAAGAATGAGGAACTGGAGATTGGAAGGGTTTTCAGAGCACCGAAAGAAAAGAACATATAAAACACGTGGGAGTAAAAATAATATCAGTAGACCTATCTTTAAAAGAACACAAGAAAGTAAATGATGGCAAAAGTCAGGAGAATAAGTGGAAATAATGAGGACTTTTGTTAAGAGAAATAATGACAATGGTAACGCTATTCGAATTACTTGTGCTTATTGGCTTGAAGTAGAGCTCCCCTCAAGGAAGGTTCCTTGATGTTGGTGAGGGGCTCTTGATTTAGGGAATTGGATCTGTGCTCCAGTTCCCCAAATTAAGCCTGAATGCCTTCCACATCCCCCCCCCCCAGGCGCTGTATAATCCTCCAGGTTTAGCGCTTCCCCCTTGATTATAATAATAATAATAATAATTGAAGTAGAGCTTATTGTTGACAACTCTCAAGGCTGGAGACACGACACGGTTGTAACACATACAAAAAACAATTACTGCCCAAGAAGAGCCAATGAAATATTTAAATCCGAATCTAATACACACCAGTTCTCCCTCCCTCCCTCCCTCCTTGTGTTATTTTCCTCTCTTCACTCCTTTCCTACTTTCTCTCCCTAACTACAACCCTCCCTTCCTTCCACTCTCTCCCTCACACCCTTCCTCTTTCTTTCCTTCCACAATGAGTGTAAGAAGGCCAAGACTTGTCAACAGACTGAAAGCATTCACAAGGGGTCTTACCAAAAGAGCCCTTGCTGTCCTCAAGAATGAACCTGTCAAGTTCAAGTCGGTTCCTGATTAGCTGGGCTGTGGTTCGTATGTTGGACTGCGTGGGCCAGCAGTAAGAGTCTGGTTGATCAGATCTTGATCGACCAGGAGACCTGGTCTAGGACCGTGCTGCGGGGGCCGTGACCACCGAAAACATCCTTCAAGTATCCTTCCATACCAACCTTTTCTCCTTTAACTCCCACATCCACCATCCTCCCACTTTCCACTCCCAGTCACACCTCCACTCTCCCTTTTATACCTCCCCACACCTCCACTCTCCCTTTTATACCTCCCCACACCTCCACTCTCCCTTTTATACCTCCCCACACCTCCACTCTCTCTTTTATACCTCCCCACACCTCCACTCTCCCTTTTATACCTCCCCACACCTCCACTTTCTCTTTTATACCTCCCCACACCTCCACTCTCCCTTTTATACCTCCCCACATCCCACTCTCCCTTTTATACCTCCCCACACCCCCACTCTCCCTTTTATACCTCCCCACACCTCCACTCTCCCTTTTATACCTCCCCACTCTCCCTTTTTATACCTCCCCACACCTCCACTCTCCCTTTTATACCTCCCCACACCTCCACTCTCCCTTTTATACCTCCCCACACCCCCACTCTCCCTTTTATACCTCCCCACACCTCCAATCTCCCTTTTATACCTCCCCACACCTCCACCCTCCTCACAGCACCCGACAAGACCGACCCAGCACACCAGTCACTGGATAGTGAGTAGCAGAGCCAAGGTGTGGGAGTGACAAGCGCTTATTCACTGCACCGGAGAAAAACATAGCAGAGAGAGCATAACAGCAACAGCCTCAATAACAGCAGCAACATCATAACTACCAGCAGCATGAACAGCAGTAACAGCAGCAGCAGATGTTCAAGCACCACCACCAACAGCAGAAGAGAGGAATGAAGGGAATAAGAGAGGGATGGGGGGGGGAAGAATGAATAAGAGGAAGTAGGAAGAGGCGCTGGATGACATGGAAGAGAATGAGATGACGGGGGGGGGGGGAGACGAGGAGGAAAAAGGAATATGAGAGAGAATGAGGAAGACAGAGAAGGAAGAGGAACATAAGGAAGGATGAAATGGAGGAACAATGAAACGAGTCTTCAATAGAAGAGAGAAACAACTTGAGATGGAAGGTCAGACACCAGCCTCCACCTGTGATGGAAGGTCAGACACCAGCCTCCACCTGTGATGGAAGGTCAGACACCAGCCTCCACCTGTGATGGAAGGTCAGACACCAGCCTCCACCTGTGATGGAAGGTCAGACACCAGCCTCCACCTAAGATGGAAGGTCAGACACCAGCCTCCACCTGTGATGGAAGGTCAGACACCAGCCTCCACCTGTGATGGAAGGTCAGACACCAGCCTCACCTGAGGATGGAAGGTCAGACACCAGCCTCCACCTGAGATGGAAGGTCAGACACCAGCCTCCACCTGTGATGGAAGGTCAGACACCAGCCTCCACCTGAGATGGAAGGTCAGACACCAGCCTCCACCTGAGATGGAAGGTCAGACACCAGCCTCCACCTGAGATGGAAGGTCAGACACCAGCCTCCACCTGTGATGGAAGGTCAGACACCAGCCTCCACCTGAGATGGAAGGTCAGACACCAGCCTCCACCTGTGATGGAAGGTCAGACACCAGCCTCCACCTGAGATGGAAGGTCAGACACCTGCCTCCACCTGAGATGGAAGGTCAGACACCTGCCTCCACCTGAGATGGAAGGTCAGACACCTGCCTCCACCTGAGATGGAAGGTCAGACACCTGCCTCCACCTGTGATGGAAGGTCAGACACCAGCCTCCACCTGTGATGGAAGGTCAGACACCTGCCTCCACCTGAGATGGAAGGTCAGACACCCGCCTTCACCTAAGATGGAAGGTCAGACACCAGCCTCCACCTGTGATGGAAGGTCAGACACCTGCCTCCACCTGTGATGGAAGGTCAGACACCAGCCTCCACCTGTGATGGAAGGTCAGACACCAGCCTCCACCTGTGATGGAAGGTCAGACACCAGCCTCCACCTGTGATGGAAAGTCAGACACCAGCCTCCACCTGTGATGGAAGGTCAAACACCAGCCTCCACCTAAGATGGAAGGTCAGACACCAGCCTCCACCTAAGATGGAAGGTCAGACACCAGCCTGCACCTAAGATGGAAGGTCAGACACCAGCCTCCACCTGAGATGGAAGGCCAGACACCTGCCTCCACCTGAGATGGAAGGTCAGACACCCGCCTTCACCTAAGATGGAAGGTCAGACACCAGCCTCCACCTGTGATGGAAGGTCAGACACAAGCCTCCACCTAAGATGGAAGGTCAGACACCAGCCTCCACCTAAGATGGAAGGCCAGACACCTGCCTCCACCTGAGATGGAAGGTCAGACACCCGCCTTCACCTAAGATGGAAGGTCAGACACCAGCCTCCACCTGTGATGGAAGGTCAGACACCAGCCTCCACCTAAGATGGAAGGTCAGACACCAGCCTCCACCTAAGATGGAAGGTCAGACACCAGCCTCCACCTGTGATGGAAGGTCAGACACCAGCCTCAACCTAAGATGGAAGGTCAGACACCAGCCTCCACCTAAGATGGAAGGTCAGACACCAGCCTCCACCTAAGATGGAAGGTCAGACACCAGCCTCCACCTGTGATGGAAGGTCAGACACCAGCCTCCACCTAAGATGGAAGGTCAGACACCAGCCTCACCTAAGATGGAAGGTCAGACACCAGCCTCCACCTGTGATGGAAGGTCAGACACCAGCCTCAACCTAAGATGGAAGGTCAGACACCAGCCTCCACCTAAGATGGAAGGTCAGACACCAGCCTCCACCTGTGATGGAAGGTCAGACACCAGCCTCCACCTAAGATGGAAGGTCAAACACCAGCCTCCACCAGAGATGGAAGGTCAGACACCAGCCTCCACCTAAGATGGAAGGTCAGACACCAGCCTCCACCTGTGATGGAAGGTCAGACACCAGCCTCCACCTAAGATGGAAGGTCAAACACCAGCCTCCACCTAAGATGGAAGGTCAGACACCAGCCTCCACCTAAGATGGAAGGTCAGACACCAGCCTCCACCTAAGATGGAAGGTCAGACACCAGCCTCCACCTGTGATGGAAGGTCAGACACAGCCTCCACTAAGATGGAAGGTCAGACACAAGCCTCCACCCGTGATGGAAGGTCAGACACAAGCCTCCACCTGTGATGGAAGGTCAGACACCCGCCTCCACCAAAGATGGAAGGTCAAACACCAGCCTCCACCTAAGATGGAAGTCAAAACAGCTCCCTAAGATGGAAGGTCAGACACCAGCCTCCACCTGTGATGGAAGGTCAGACACCAGCCTCAACCTAAGATGGAAGGTCAGACACCAGCCTCCACCTAAGATGGAAGGTCAACACCAGCCTCCACCTGTGATGGAAGGTCAACACTAGCCTCCACCTAAGATGGAAGGTCAAACACCAGCCTCCACCAGAGATGGAAGGTCAGACACCAGCCTCCACCTAAGATGGAAGGTCAGACACCAGCCTCCACCTGTGATGGAAGGTCAGACACCAGCCTCCACCTAAGATGGAAGGTCAAACACCAGCCTCCACCTAAGATGGAAGGTCAGACACCAGCCTCCACCTAAGATGGAAGGTCAGACACCAGCCTCCACCTAAGATGGAAGGTCAGACACCAGCCTCCACCTGTGATGGAAGGTCAGACACCCGCCTCCACCTAAGATGGAAGGTCAGACACAAGCCTCCACCCGTGATGGAAGGTCAGACACAAGCCTCCACCTGTGATGGAAGGTCAGACACCCGCCTCCACCTAAGATGGAAGGTCAGACACCAGCCTCCACCTAAGATGGAAGGTCAGACACCAGCCTCCACCTGTGATGGAAGGTCAGACACCAGCCTCCACCTAAGATGAAGGTCAGACACCAGCCCACTAAGATGGAGGTCAGACACCAGCCTCCACCTGATGGAAGGTCAGACACCAGCCTCACCTAAGATGGAAGGTCAGACACCAGCCTCCACCTAAGATGGAAGGTCAGACACCAGCCTCCACCTGTGATGGAAGGTCAGACACCAGCCTCCACCTAAGATGGAAGGTCAAACACCAGCCTCCACCAGAGATGGAAGGTCGACACCAGCCTCCACCTGATGGAAGGTCAGACACAGCCTCCACCTGATGAAGGTCAGACACCAGCCTCCACCAAAGATGGAAGTCAAACACCAGCCTCCACCTAAGATGAAGTCGACACCAGCCTCCACCTGTGAAGGTCAGCACCAGCCTCCACCAAGATGGAAGGTCGACACAAGCCTCCACCTGTGATGGAAGGTCAGACACCGCCTCACATAAGATGGAAGGTCAGACACAGCCTCCACCGTGATGGAAGGCAGAACTGCTCCACCGTAGAAAGGTCAGACACTCACGTCCTCCACCAGAGATGGAGTAACGCAGCCACTGATGGAAGTCACACCAGCCTCCACTAAGATGGAAGGTCAGACTCCAGCCTACCAGCCTGAGATGGAAGGTCAGACACAGCCTCCACTGTGATGGAAGTCAGAACACAGCCCCATCCTAAGATGGAAGGTCAGACACAGTCCTCACCTGAGATGGAAGTCGACACAGCCTACCGGATGAGGTCAACTAGCCAGCCTCCACTGTGATGGAAGTCAGACAACCAGGCCTCACCTAAGATGAAGGTCAGACACCAGCCTCCACTGGATGGAAGGTCGACACCAGCCTCCACGTGAAATGAAGGTCAGACACCCGCTCACCATGTGAAGTCAACATAAGCCTCACCGAAGATGGAAGGACAGCGTCCTCTACTACCACCCTCCACAAGATGGAAGTCAGACACCAGCCTACCTGTGATGGAAGGTCAGACACCGCTCCACCTAGATGAGAATTCAGACATAGCCTCCACCGTGATGGAAGAGTCAGAACACGCTCCACCTAACATAGAAGTCAGACACCCGCTCACAAGATGGAGATCAAACACAGCCTCACCTAAGATGAGAGTTAAACACCAGGCTCCACCGAGATGGAAGGTCTGGACACCAGCCTGCACCGTGATGGAAGGTCAGACACGCCTCCACTAACATAGGAAGGCAGACCCGCTCCACAAAGATGGTGTCAGTCACCAGGTCACTAACTTAGGTTAAGACACCAGTAGAGAGATAAGGTCTGACCATTTCAAGGTGACGGTAGAACTTGTCACCTAGTGGAAGGTCGACACAAGTCCCTAAAAACCATCACTCAGTTACAGGTAAGCACATCTTATAGAGTCTAGCACAGATACAGCTTAACGAGGTGAGTCACACATACTGAGGAGTCTTGACTATGTTGTGGTCCAGATAGATCGTAACAGTTTGTGCGTTAACACCCACATAGTGAACAACTGAGCAGAGATATGAAGTCCTGTAGCATACGTGTTCTAGTGCAGAAGGGCCTGACAATCCAGTAGCTAGAAACTAACATGTCTATGGACCCTGAACATCCTGTGTTAAGAAGGGGAGACATTAGAGACAGTGAGTGCAAGGAACACTGTCGTGAGTTGACGCACCTTCAGCAAAGTAGATTCTGTTAACTGAGAACACGTGTCAGCTGATGTGGATGCTTCAGCAGTGTCAGCCTGATCTGAGAGACTATCAGCAGTGTCAGTAGGCTGGGAGATTCTGCAGTGTCAGCCTGAGCGAGACTTAGCAGTGTCACCTGAGTAGGACTTCAGCAGGTCAGCCTGAGCTGAGAGACTTCACAGTGTCAGTCGAGCTGGGAGACTTCAGCAGTGTCAGCCTGAGCTGGGAGACTTCAGCAGTGTCAGTCTGAGCTGGGAGACTTCAGCAGTGTCAGTCTGAGCTGGGAGACTTCAGCAGTGTCAGTCTGAGCTGGGAGACTTCAGCAGTGTCAGTCTGAGCTGGGAGACTTCAGCAGTGTCAGTGTATGTAATAACACACACTAACAACCGGAAAGGTGTTCAGGTGGTGTGTCAGTCTCCAGGTTCACTGAACTTAGGAAGCACGTCAGGTAGAAGATAACTGAGCCATTTACAGGTAATCGTGAACTGATTCAGGCGAGGCACCGAGTGCTTCAAACCATCACTGTTACAGAGTAAGGCACTCTACTGAGTGCCTGAAGCACAAACAGCTTCAACGAGAGTGCAAGTCACAATACTGAATCTTTCTTTGGTGTAGTCCAGATCAGATCGCTTTGTTTACCCCAACACTAGTGAACAACATAGCAAGATAGGAAGGATCCTTAGCATCCTGTTCTAGTGAACATAGGAAGGACCACCAGCATCCAGTACTAGAGAACAACATAGCAAGGACCCCCTAACATCCTGTGTTAGGAAGGCGAGACAGAGACAGGAGTGACACTGGTCGTGAGTGACGCATCCTTCGCACCAAGTAGGACTTCCTGTGTACACCTGAGGACACGTGAAGGATATTGATGCTTCCCGAGGTGCACCATCCTCTTTCCTATCCCACGCAGGATGTGTAACATGGCAGTCTCTTCAGCCAGACGGTTGCTATGTACACCCCAGTATTGTACTTCAGAGAGGCCTAAGGCTCACAATCGAAGGACTTAGGTTGCATCGTGGGGCGGGTGAACACGTTAGACATGCTTCCTTACACACGGTGTCTCGTTTCGTCTAGCAGTAAATAGCTGCTGTGGGTGGCATCCTTGAAGGTGGTAGTAGACCCAGATAGCGCTGCACTTGGTAACGAACTCAGGTAAGATAACAGCTACTAGCCTGACAGGATAACAGCTCTAAGCTTGTAAATAAGCAGTGAGAGGATAACAGCTCTGTGTAAAAACATCACTGGTTGGTAGATAAATGGTTCAGAGAACCGACAAGTTGATAAATTAGAGACATGTGCAACACTTGGGTATCTTTATTGAGGAGACGTTTCGCCACACAGTGGCTTCATCAGTCCATACAAGGAAGAATGGTAACGATCAGGAGTCTGAGATAATCAGTCCCTTAACCCTGGAACAAAATACCATGTTGTAGAGCCATTTTCAGAACCATTAGGGAACAAAATACCATGTTTTAGAACCATTATGGGATAAAACAGACTAAGAAGTCAGATTAAACGAGCGTCACAATATGAGATATGTGTTAATT
>NC_069400.1:110456302-110716302 GCF_026875155.1 Cherax quadricarinatus | reverse complement strand
TTCCTTCGGTCTCCCCTCATCCTCTTCCGTTCAACCTCTCTTCTTCACTCTCCCCTCAATCCCCCCGCGCCATTATCTTCATCCTTCTCTCCCTACTTCATAATCTTGCTCTTCCTCCTTCATTTCCTCTAAATTTCGTCCCTCTCTCTCTCTCCCTTTCCTAGTGAGCTTCATTTCCTCCCAGGACAAGCGGGGAAACATATCAAATTAGCTTCACCTCTTCACTATAGTAAAATACTCAAGACTTCAGGAGTACGATGACAAAACTGCGATCACGTATAAATATTGGCCAGAATGGAAGGCTAATTAGTGCAGAAAAGTCTTAACTAATCCAGACTTGCTAAAGAGATGCTTGAATTAACTCTGGACGGCTACGATGACTATAGTTACACTTGGTGTCAGGAAACACTCTGTCCTGTTGCCTGACAAACCTTACCTACCTTACCTTGGTGTCGGGGTAAGATCACTGTTAAGGTGATGGTGATGTGTGGAGGGAATATTTCCTGATGATATTCTAAGTTACTTGTCATCTCTAGACTGGATTATCACTCTAACAGTCCCTTTAAAAGCAGGTGAATCCACAAACCTGGAGAATGTACACAGAACTTTCCCTTCTCTTACACACTCGCTCAACCATCTAAATTATCAGTTAAAGCCTCTCAAACTACTCACAGTAACGTAAGTGAGAAAGATATGCCATAATTTACACTTGGAAAATTTGCAGACAGGAATCAACCCCGATGAGATGAGGCGGCTTGACAGAGCAAGCTAAGGGACATCTCAGAAAGAGTAAAGGGACCAAGACTTTTCAACACTCTCCCATCATACACAAGGGGAATTACCATCAAGCCCTTGTCTGTCTTGAAGAGGATGCTCCTTGAGTCAGTTCCTGATCAGCCAGGCTGTTGTGCATACGCTGGACTGAGTGTGGTCAGCACTAACAGTCTGATGGATCAAGTTGCTGGTGCTGACCGCAGGCAACTAATATTCTTTGTCTGAGACTGAGTCGGGGGGGCAGTGACCCCCGGAACTGATACAGGTACTGTCCCCCCTCCCTCCCTATACATCCCCCTCACCTGCCTCTCTCTATATTCAATCTATTTTCACTTCTCCTTTTCCTCGTACTCCCTCTTTCTTTCACTCATTTCTTCCTTTACTCCCTCCCTCCTTCCTTCACTCCTTCGCACTTCCTTCTTGTTTCACTCCCTCCTTCCTTCACTACCTACAACTCCCTCCTCCTTTCACTCCTTCACTAGCTCCCTCCTTTCACTCCTTCACTCCCTCCCTCCTTCCTTGACTCCCTCCTCCTTTCGCTCCTTCACTCCCTCGCACTCCCTCCTTCCTTGACTACCTCGCACTCCCTCCTTCCTTCACTCCGTCGCACTCCCTCCTTCCTTCACTCCCTCGCACTCCCTCCTTCCTTGACTACCTCGCACTCCCTCCTTCCTTCACTCCCTAATTCCTTCACTCCCTCCTTTCACTCCTCCACTCCCTCCCTCCTTCCTGACTCCCTCCTCCTTTCACTCCTTCACTCCCTCGCACTCCTTCCTTGACTACCTCGCACTCCCTCCTTCCTTCACTCCCTCGCACTCCCTCCTTCCTTCACTCCCTCGCACTCCCTCCTTCCTTCACTCCCTCGCACTCCCTCCTTCCTTCACTCCCTCGCACTCCTTCCTTCACTGCTTCCTTCACTCCCTAATTCCTTCTTTACTTTCATCAATATAACTTTCTATTTTTTTCATTTATCAAGTCTTGTAACTTTATTAAAGTAGATACAAGAATGTCTACCACCATCTACTTATCTACCACCATCTACTGCCGTGTCAACCACCATCTACTTGGCCACCACCGTCTACTCATCTACCATCATCCACTTGTCTACCACCATCTACTTATCTACCATCATCTACTTATCTACCACCATCTACTTATCTACCACCATCTACTTATCTACCATCATCTACTTATCTACCACCATCTACTTATCTATCACCATCTACTTATCTACCACAATCTACTAATCTACCACCATCTACTTATCTACCACCATCTACCATCATCTACTTATCTATCACCATCTACTTATCTACCACCATCTACTTATCTACCACCATCTACTTATCTACCATCATCTACTTATCTACCACCATCTACTTATCTACAATCATCTACCACCATCTACTTATCTACCATCATCTACTTATCTACCACCATCTACTTATCTACCACCATCTACTTATCTACCACCATTTACTTATCTACCACCATCTACTTATCTACCACCATCTACTTATCTACCACCATCTACTTATCTACCTCCATCTACTTATCTACCATCATCTACTTATCTACCACCATATACTTATCTACCATCATCTACCACCATCTACTTATCTACCATCATCTACTTATCTACCACCATCTACTTATCTACCACCATCTACTTATCTACCACCATCTACTTATCTACCACCATCTACTTATCTACCACCATCTACTTATCTACCACCATCTACTTATCTACCATCATCTACTTATCTACCACCATCTACTTATCTATCACCATCTACTTATCTACCACCATCTACTTATCTACCATCATCTACTTATCATACCATCATCTACTTATCTACCATCATCTACTTATCTACCACCATCTACTTATCTACCACCATCTACTTATCTACCACCATCTACTTATCTACCACCATCTACTTATCTACCACCATCTACTTATCTACCACCATCTACTTATCTACCACCATCTACTTATCTACCACCATCTACTTATCTACCATCATCTACTTATCTACCACCATCTACTTATCTACCATCATCTACTTATCTACCATCATCTACTTATCTACCATCATCTACTTATCTACCACCATCTACTTATCTACCATCATCTACTTATCTACCACCATCTACTTATCTACCACCATCTACTTATCTACCACCATCTACTTATCTACCACCATCTACTTATCTACCATCATCTACTTATCCACCACCATCTACTTATCTACCACCATCTACTTATCTACCATCATCTACTTATCTACCATCATCTACTTATCTACCACCATCTACTTATCTACCACCATCTACTTATCTACCATCATCTACTTATCTACCACCATCTACTTATCTACAACCATCTACCTATCTACCATCATCTACTTATCTACCATCATCTACTTATCTACCATCATCTACTTATCTACCACCATCTACTTATCTACCATCATCTACTTATCTACCACCACCTACTTATCTACCACCATCTACTTATCTACCATCATTACTTATCTACCACCATCTACTTATCTACCACCATCTACTTATCTACCATCATCTACTTATCTACCACCATCTACTTATCTACCACCATCTACTTATCTACCATCATCTACTTATCTACCACCATCTACTTATCTACCATCATCTACTTATCTACCACCATCTACTTATCTACCACCATCTACTTATCTACCACCATTTACTTATCTACCACCATCTACTTATCTACCACTATCTACTTATCTACCATCATCTACTTATCTACCACCATCTACTTATCTACCATCATCTACTTATCTACCACCATCTACTTATCTACCACCATCTACTTATCTACCACCTTCTACTTATCTACCACCATCTACTTATCTACCACCATCTACTTATCTACCACCATCTACTTATCTACCACCATCTACCATCATCTACTTATCTACCATCATCTACTTATCTACCACCATCTACTTATCTACCACCATCTACTTATCTACCACCATCTACTTATCTACCACCATCTACTTATCTACCACCATCTACTTATCTACCATCATCTACTTATCTACCACCATCTACTTATCTACCACCATCTACTTATCTACCATAATCTACTTATCTACCACCATCTACTTATCTACCATCATCTACTTATCTACCACCATCTACTTATCTACCACCATCTACTTATCTACCACCATCTACTTATCTACCATCATCTACTTATCTACCACCATCTACTTATCTACCACCATCTACTTATCTACCACCATTTACTTATCTACCATCATCTACCATCATCTACTTATCTACCATCATCTACTTATCTACCACCATCTACTTATCTACCACCATCTACTTATCTACCACCATCTACTTATCTACCACCATCTACTTATCTACCACCATCTACTTATCTACCACCATCTACTTATCTACCACCATCTACTTATCTACCACCATCTACTTATCTACCACCATCTACTTATCTACCACCATCTACTTATCTACCACCATCTACTTATCTACCACCATCTACCAGCCACAAACTCACCTGTCAACAATATATTAATCTCAAGTTTTACCAACAATTTTATATTTCTTTAGCGATCTTCAACAAAAAAACAATTTTATCGTAAAAGTTTAAAACATTTCCGCTTTTCTTTCAGAACAAAGAGCTAACTCTCTCTCTCTCTCTCTCTCTCTCTCTCTCTCTCTCCTCTCTCTCTCTCTCTCTACGATAAAATCACCATGTGGTTGCGGTGATGATGGTGGTGGTTGTAGTTGTGGTGGTGGTTGTAGTTGTTGTGGTGATTGCAGCTGTGGGTTGTAGTTGTGGTGGTTATAGCTGTGGTTGTGGTTGTTTCAGCGGAGTAACACAGTGTTGAACTGGGTGTTGTTACACCCCTGAAGCCCTGACTGGTAACACTGCGCCAGATTCAGTAAGTCAACACCTGGTAGATGATTGACCATCGTAGTACAACCACTCTAACACTCCACCCAACACCACTCACTGTAGTAGTCACTACAGTGCTCACTTGTTGTGACTACTACAGTGTTCACCTGTTGTGACTACCTCTCTCTTTAATAATGCACACACGGATTTGTGTCCAATATTCCTGAGAGGGATGCTGAGGCTGTCACCTGTTTCTTGGACGATATCTACATCTCTGTCAACATATCCAAAAAACCCAGACACTGCTACAAGTATTTACCCTGGTCTACTCACATCCAACACACTCGGACACTGCTACAAGTATCAACCCTGGTCTACACACATTCAACACACCCAGACACTGCTACAAGTATTAACCCTGGTCTACACACATCCAACACACCCAGACACTGCTACAAGTATTAACCCTGGTCTACACACATCCAACACACTACCAACACACCCAGACACTGCTACAAGTATTAACCCTGGTCTACACACATCCAACACACCAGGACACTGCTACAAGTATTAACCCTGGTCTACACACATACAACACACTACCAACACACCCAGACACTGCTACAAGTATTAACCCTGGTCTACACACATCCAACACACCCAGACACTGCTACAAGTATTAACCCTGGTCTACACACATACAACACACTACCAACACACCAGGACACTGCTACAAGTATTAACCTGGTCTACACACTACCAACACACCCGGACACTGCTACAAGTATTAACCCTGGTCTACACACATCCAACACACCCAGACACTGCTACAAGTATTAACCCTGGTCTACACACATCCAACACACCAGAACACTGCTACAAGTATTAACCCTGGTTTACACACATCCAACACACCAGGACACTGCTACAAGTATTAATCCTGGTCTACACACATCCAACACACCCAGACACTGCTACAAGTATTAACCCTGGTCTACACACATCCAACACACCCAGACACTGCTACAAGTATTAACCATGGTCTACACACATCCAACACACCAGGACACTGCTACAAGTATTAACCCTGGTCTACACACATCCAACACACTACCAACACACCCAGACACTGCTACAAGTATTAACCCTGGTCTACACACATCCAACACACCAGGACACTGCTACAAGTATTAACCCTGGTCTACACACATCCAATACACTACCAACACACCAGGACACTGCTACAAGTATTAACCCTGGTCTACACACATCCAACACACCAGGACACTGCTACAAGTATTAACCCTGGTCTACACACATCCAATACACTACCAACACACCAGGACACTGCTACAAGTATTAACCCTGGTCTACACACATCCAACACACCAGGACACTGCTACAAGTATTAACCTGGTCTACACACATCCACAAACACGATTAAAATCGTGTTCCAGTGTTTGTACTTATAATCTTCTCCTTTTTCCAAGTAATCATACTTGTACACTAAGCCCTCTGAAGCTCTCTAAATAAAAGTCACAATACCGTGACTGGAGACAGAAACTCATGACGTATCAGCCTGTCTTGAACCATTAAGTAGTCTCACACTGTCGGACTATATGATGTGTATATATATATATATATATATATATATATATATATATATATATTATATATATATATATATATATATATAACATATATATACATATATATACATATATATATATATATATACATATATATATATATATATATATATATATATATATATATATATATATATATATATATATATGTGTGTGTGTGTGTGTGTGTGTGTGTGTGTGTGTGTGTACTCACCTAATTGTACTCACCTAATTGTGGTTGCAGGGGTCGAGACTCAGCTCCTGGCCCCGCCTCTTCACTGATCGCTACTGGATCCTCTCTCTCTCTGCTTCCTGAGCTTTGTCATACCTCTTCTTAAAACTATGTATGGTTCCTGCCTCCACTACTTCACTTGCTAGGCTATTCCACTTGCTGACAACTCTATGACTGAAGAAATACTTCCTAACGTCCCTGTGACTCGTCTGAGTCTTCAGCTTCCAGTTGTGACCCCTTGTCCCTGTGTCCCCTCTCTGGAACATCCTATCTCTGTCCACCTTGTCTATTCCCCGCAGTATCTTGTATGTCGTTATCATGTCTCCCCTGACCCTTCTGTCCTCCAGTGTCGTCAGTCCGATTTCCCTTAACCTTTCCTCGTACGACATTCCCCTGAGCTCTGGGACTAGCCTTGTTGCAAACCTTTGTACTTTCTCTAACTTCTTGACGTGCTTGACCAGGTGTGGGTTCCAGACTGGTGCTGCATACTCCAGTATGTGTGTGTGTGTGTGTGTGTGTGTGTGTGTGTGTGTGTGTGTGTGTGTGTGTGTGTGTGTGTGTGTGTGTGCTTACTCTCTGTACTGCTGTACACTACCAGCCCCTTTTAAGTCAAATAAAATCGTTGATCTAGGTAATACAGAGAGAACCTTCACCCTCACTATTAATCCACTCAAGTACTTAAAGTACTGGGAACGCCTGAAGTCCCTGGAACGTAGGCGAGAAAGATACAATATAATTTTCACCTAGAAAATTTTGTGGAGATATTGTGTGTGACGTTCAGCGCGGCCTTGAACACAAACTTTAAACTCAGAACACTTGTAGGAAAGAATTATATGGAAGGTTGTTCTACATGTTAATCACATCACTCGTAGACTATCACCACTTATATACACAAGTAACCCTTTACACTGTTATGCTTTTACAGAGTTTCACTTTACAGAGCTTTGCTTTACAGAGCTTTGCTTTATAGCGATTCACTTTCAGAGCAATTCACTTTCAGAGCAATTCACTTTACAGAGCTTCACTTTACAGAGCTTTGCTTTATAGTGATTCACTTTCAGAGCAATTCACTTTACAGTGCTTCACTTTACAGAGCTTTGCTTTATAGTGATTCACTTTCAGAGCAATTCACTTTACAGAGCTTTGCTTTATAGTGATTCACTTTCAGAGCAATTCACTTTACAGTGCTTCACTTTACAGAGCTTCACTTTACAACATTTGGCTAATGTAGTGGCTTTCAATTATGCCTATTCTTCATTTATTCAGACTTCCTGCAATAAATACATTGAACACTCGCTATAAGCTCACGACGAAAATATTTTAAGGTAAGTAATGTGTACTGTCTATGAACTTTTTAGACCTACCTCTATTGCTCACTTATTGTAAACTTGTTATCTGGCTTTATATGCATTTGAAAGTGAAAAATAAGCTATGATTCACTTACAGCAGTTTTCGTTTTACAGCAGTAGCCCAGAACCTAACCTGCTGTATAAGCGGGGCCCTCCTGTGCAGCAATAGCCCAGAACCTAACCTGCTGTATAAGCGGGGCCCTCCTGTGCAGCAGTAGCCCAGAACCTAACCTGCTGTATAAGCGGGGCCCTCCTGTGCAGCAACAGCCCAGAACCTAACCTGCTGTATAAGCGGGGCCTCCTGTGCAGCAGTAGCCCAGAACCTAACCTGCTGTATAAGCGGGGCCCTCCTGTGCAGCAACAGCCCAGAACCTAACCTGCTGTATAAGCGGGGCCCTCCTGTGCAGCAACAGCCCAGAACCTAACCTGCTGTATAAGCGGGGCCCTCCTGTGCAGCAACAGCCCAGAACCTAACCTGCTGTACAAGCGGGGCCCTCCTGTGCAGCAACAGCCCAGAACCTAACCTGCTGTATAAGCGGGGCCCTCCTGTGCAGCAACAGCCCAGAACCTAACCTGCTGTACAAGCGGGGCCCTCCTGTGCAGCAACAGCCCAGAACCTAACCTGCTGTACAAGCGGGGCCCTCCTGTGCAGCAACAGCCCAGAACCTAACCTGCTGTACAAGCGGGGCCCTCCTGTGCAGCAACAGCCCAGAACCTAACCTGCTGTACAAGCGGGGCCCTCCTGTACAGCAACAGCCCAGAACCTAACCTTCTGTATAAGCGGGGCCCTCCTGTACAGCAGTAGCCCAGAACCTAACCTGCTGTATAAGCGGGGCCCTCCTGTACAGCAGTAGCCCAGAACCTAACCTGCTGTATAAGCGGGGCCCCCCTGTGCAGCAATAGCCCAGAACCTAACCTGCTGTATAAGCGGGGCCCTCCTGTGCAGCAATAGCCCAGAACCTAACCTGCTGTATAAGCGGGGCCCCCCTGTGCAGCAATAGCCCTGAACCTAACCTGCTGTATAAGCGGGGCCCTCCTGTGCAGCAATAGCCCAGAACCTAACCTGCTGTATAAGCGGGGCCCTCCTGTGCAGCAATAGCCCAGAACCTAACCTGCTGTATAAGCGGGGCCCCCCTGTGCAGCAATAGCCCAGAACCTAACCTGCTGTATAAGCGGGGCCCTCCTGTGCAGCAATAGCCCAGAACCTAACCTGCTGTATAAGCGGGGCCCCCCTGTGCAGCAATAGCCCAGAACCTAACCTGCTGTATAAGCGGGGCCCTCCTGTGCAGCAGTAGCCCAGAACCTAACCTGCTGTATAAGCGGGGCCCTCCTGTACAGCAGTAGCCCAGAACCTAACCTGCTGTATAAGCGGGGCCCTCCTGTACTTGTTTAACTCTCCACGAACTGTGCTTAACAAACTTGAAATGATTCTCATGTTTATGATCGCAGTGCACACTGAAGCACTAGTCTTAACTCTCATTTAGGGCTCTGGTAGCCTGGTGGTTAACGCTCTCGCTTCACACGGCGAGGACCAGGGTTCGATTCCCAGCCAGAGTAGAAACATTGGGAGTGTTTCTTTCCACCTGTTGTCTATGTTCCCCCATCAGTAAAATGGGTACCTGGGTGTTAGTGGACTGGTGTGGGTCGCATCCTGGGACACTGACCTAATTTGCCAGAAATGTTAAGCATAACAAGCGGCTTTCTATATAGTAGTGTGTCACTGATGTCAGCTATGGTCTGTATACCTTGTACATGTACTGGTAGAGAGAGAGAGAGAGAGAGAGAGAGAGAGAGAGGAGAGAGAAGAAATGCCAGCTGCTCTAAGCTACATCAATCACCAGCTGAGAGCTATATCAGCTTGGGGAAATAGATGGCAAGTAACATTTGCACCTGAGAAAACGCAAATGATGATCGTCTCTAGGCACCATGATGGTAATGCTGGTGCAGTAGTAAGGATGAATGGGACGATGTTGGCACCTGGAGAAGAAGTTGATATCCTTGGGGTGAAATTTGACTCCAAACTAACCATGAAGAACCATGTTGTAAATCTTGCAAACAAGGCAGCCAGGAAGCTTACAGCACTTCGCCGTATCTCGCATCTGCTTGACAGTAGGGGTTGCAAGATCCTGTACGAGGCACAAGTACGCTCACACCTTGAGTATGCTCCACTTTCTTGGTTTGCCTGCCCCCCCTTCATCTGCGACTGCTTGACAGAGTAGAGAACAGAGCAAGACGTCTCATCTCTCGCCTGGACCCATCCTGGATAGATCTGTCATTTCAGCAGAGCCTTCAACATAGGAGGGATGTGGGTGGCCTTACTGTTATGTACAAGGCCAATATTGTCAAAATACCACACTTGGATCCACTTCGAGGACAGCGTGAAACAAGCTTTTATGCCACAAGACGGGCAGAAAGCAGCAACTTCACTCTGGCTGTACCCTTCTCCAGAACATCACTCCATCTGAGATCATACATACCCAGGATGACTCGAGTATGGAACACATTCGTACAGCATAATGATGTCAACGAGATAACGTCAGTTGATCAAATGAAAATGCTGGCCCACAGATGGCTCCAACTTCATCCTGTTCCCTACTTGTATGTCTCATAACAATAAAAATGCTTTCAAATGAGCTGATGTAGGTAACAGCTCTTAGCTTGCCAATAAAGTTAGGGATCCTTAACCTTGTCAAACCCTGTGTAAAAAAAAAAAAAAAGAGAGAGAGAGAGAGAGAGAGAGAGAGAGAGAGAGGAGAGAGAGAGGGAGGGGGGTGAAGTAATGAAGGGTGTTGGGTTACACACGACAATCTTCTTTCCTTCCTTCTCCTCCTCCTACTCTTTTGTTTCGTCTTATTTTCTTCTATTTTTCTTCAGTATTTCCCTTACCACCAACCAGTTACATTATCACTCACTCCTCTTCTTTCTACATCTTCCTCACTACTGTTCCCCCCTTCACTCTTTTGTTTATTATCATCACATTTCTTCTCATAGGCCTATGAAGGCCTAGTACTAGTTTTAGTGTAGTAAAAATAGTGGTAGTAGTAGTAGACTATGTACATTAATTGACTATATTCCGTATCCTGTCTTCTCTCTCTCTTCTTTCAGTATCCTCATACCCTGTTGTGTGTGTGTGTGTGTGTGTGTGTGTGTGTGTGTGTGTGTGTGTGTGTGTGTGTGTGTGTGTGCACTCACCTAATTGTGGTTGCAGGGGTCGATACTCAGCTCCTGGCCCCTGGTGTGTGTGTGTGATCCAGGTAAGCACAGAGAGACAATAAAGATATAATAATCTGCCTCCACACCCAACGTTTCCATCTCCCAGGCCTCCATAGGCCTATGAAGAGAGATACTATAATATTGTGAGTGAAGAGGGGAACAAGTGTGAGGGGAATGAAGAGGAAGACAGAAGTGAGGATGATGAATGAAGAGGAAGACAGAAGTGAGATGATGAATGAAGAGGAAGACAGAAGTGAGATGATGAATGAAGAGGAAGACAGAAGTAAGGATGATGAATGAAGAGGAAGACAGAAGTAAGGATGATGAATGAAGAGGAAGACAGAAGTAAGGATGATGATGAAGAGGAAGACAGAAGTAAGGATGATGAATGAAGAGGAAGACAGAAGTAAGGATGATGAATGAAGAGGAAGACAGAAGTAAGATGATGAATGAAGAGGAAGAAAGAAGTAAGGATGATGAAGGAAGAGGAAGACAGAAGTAAGGAGATGAATGAAGAGGAAGACAGAAGTAAGGATGATGAATGAAGAGGAAGACAGAAGTAAAGGATGATGAATGAAGAGGAAGACAGAAGTAAGGATGATGAATGAAGAGGAAGACAGAAGTAAGGATGATGAATGAAGAGGAAGACAGAAGTAAGGATGATGAATGAAGAGGAAGACAGAAGTAAGGATGATGAATGAAGAGGAAGAAAGAAGTAAGGATGATGAAGGAAGAGGAAGACAGAAGTAAGGATGATGATGAAGAGGAAGACAGAAGTAAGGATGATGAATGAAGAGGAAGACAGAAGTAAGGACGATGAATGAAGAGGAAGACAGAAGTAAGGATGATGAATGAAGAGGAAGACAGAAGTACGGACGATGAATGAAGAGGAAGACAGAAGGATGATGAATGAAGAGGAAGACGGAAGGATGATGAATGAAGAGGAAGACAGAAGTAAGGATGATGAATGAAGAGGAAGACAGAAGTGAGGATGATGAATGAAGAGGAAGACAGAAGTGAGGATGATGAATAAAGAGGAAGACAGAAGTGAGGATGATGAATGAAGAGGAAGACAGAAGTAAGGATGATGAATGAAGAGGAAGACAAAAGTGAGAATGATGAATAAAGAGGAAGACAGAAGTGAGGATGATGAATGAAGAGGAAGACAGAAGTGAGGATGATGAATGAAGAGGAAGACAGAAGTGAGAATGATGAATAAAGAGGAAGACAGAAGTGAGGATGATGAATGAAGAGGAAGACAGAAGTAAGGATGATGAATGAAGAGGAAGACAAAAGTGAGAATGATGAATAAAGAGGAAGACAGAAGTGAGGATGATGAATGAAGAGGAAGACAGAAGTAAGGATGATGAATGAAGAGGAAGACAAAAGTGAAAATGATGAATAAAGAGGAAGACAGAAGTGAGGATGATGAATGAAGAGGAAGACAGAAGTGAGGATGATGAATGAAGAGGAAGACAGAAGTGAGAATGATGAATAAAGAGGAAGACAGAAGTGAGGACGATGAATAAAGAGGAAGACAGAAGTGAGGATGATGAATGAAAAGGAAGACAAAAGTGAGGATGATGAATAAAGAGGAAGACAGAATTAAGGATGATGAATGAAGAGGAAGACAGAAGTAAGGACGATGAATGAAGAGGAAGACAGAAGTGAGGATGATGAATAAAGAGGAAGACAGAAGTAAGGACGATGAATGAAGAGGAAGACAGAAGTGAGGATGATGAATAAAGAGGAAGACAGAAGTGAGAATGATGAATAAAGAGGAAGACAGAAGTAAGGACGATGAATAAAGAGGAAGACAGAAGTGAGGACGATGAATGAAAAGGAAGACAAAAGTGAGGATGATGAATAAAGAGGAAGACAGAATTAAGGATGATGAATGAAGAGGAAGACAGACATGATAGCTGTTGTTGAAACATTTTTGGATGACAGGACTCCAGAAAATTTTGCAAGAATTGCTGGCTACACCTCATGGATGAGAAGAGACAGGCAAGGGCAAGGAGGACGTGTTGCTGTGTGCTACTCTAAAAGTGTTCATGCCCAGCATATTGATGTTGCCACCCCTACACATCTTGAAATGATGTTCTTCAAGCTCTGTATAAACACTAGTACCTCTGTACTAGCATGTGCAATGTACAGACCTCAGTGGCAACATGCAGATCCCATCAACTTCCTAATGGAAAATATTGACTCCCTTCTGCTACAACACAACTGTCAACATATCATAATTGTTGGTGACCTCAACCAGCACCTTATACAGAGGGACTTTGATGACCTTCTTGCAGTGTTTGACATGAGAAACTTTGTTGATTTCCCTACTCACATCTCTGGCTCCTCCCTTGACCCAGTAGTGAGTGATCTGGCAGAAGGCATAGTCACTTGTCAACCCCTCGGCTATGTTGGATCGTCTGACCACAAGGCTGTTTTTACGACACTTAAGATCCCAACAGAACGAGGTGAGGAGTCCATACGCACAACCTGGCTATGGGAAAGAGGTAATTGGCCAGCCCTTCGCTCTGAGCTCGCAACCACCGATTGGAATGCTCTTCTCCAAGGGGATGTTGACAACCAAGTGAAAGCCTTCACTGGACACATCCTTAATCTACAACAAGAACACATTCCTCACCGGCAATATGTGACGAAGCCTACGGATCAGCCTTGGTTTGGCTTTCGTTGTAGAGAGGCTGCTACTGCTAAGTACAAAGCATGGCGAAGGTATAAGAGATCCTACCACCTATAACAGGAACTTGCACAGGCAGGCCTGTAGGCAAATGGGTGATGTTCAAAAGTGGGCCATTGCTAAATGGGAGGTGGACACTAAAAGAAAGCTAGCATCAGGTAGGGTAGGCTCCAAAACCTGGTGGTCCCTGGTCAAGGACAGACAAGGTTATCTGCCTGATGAACTCATTCCACCTCTAAATCGACAGGATGGGACCACCTCTACTAGTAGTCAAGAGCAGGCGGACCTCTTTGCTGAACACTTTGCTACCAAAATGCAGGTTCCTAATCCAGCAAGGGACCCTCCTTGGCTAGCCGCAAGAACTGTGTCAAAACTGTCAGTGGTGACAATAAGGCAGGAGGAGGTGCATTTCTTTCTTAAATAACTTGACCAAGAAAAGGGTGTGGGCCCAGACAAGTTGAGCCCAAGATTGCTGAGAAGATGTGCAGACCAGCTAGCAGCACCTCTAACTCGCATCTTTCAGCACTGCCTAGTACAGTGTAAATGGCCCTCTCTATGGAAAGAGGCAAATGTAGTCCCTGTTCACAAAAAGAAGAGCAGAGCAGAAATCAGCAACTACAGACCAGTGTCACTCCTGTCAATCACTGGTAAGATCCTTGAGACAATAATCTCAAGACAAATGACAGAGTTTTTTTGACTACCACTCACTACTTTGTGATCGTCAATATGGCTTCAGGAAAGGTTAATCTGCTGCTGATCTGTTGTTAAACCTCTCCACTAAGTGGCACCAGTCACTGGATGAATCCAAAGTCAGCTGTGTGGTAGCACTGGATACTGCTGGCGCTTTCGACCGGGTGTGGCACCAGGGCCTCTTAGCAAAACTTCAAACACTGGGAATTGCAGGCTCTACGCTATGTCTCCTCAGTGATTACCTTAATGGTAGATCTCTAAGTGTAGTTCTCAATGGAACGGAATCAGCAAGACATCCTATTAGGGCAAGTGTTCCACAAGGAAGCGTGCTGGGACCATTGTTATGGAATGTCTATTTCAACGACCTTCTTCATCTCATCCCAGAATCACATGCATATGCAGACGACTGCACACTGACATTCACTTATCCAAGAGAAGAAATGCCAGCTGCTCTAAGCTACATTAATCATCAGCTGAGAGCTATATCAGCTTGGGGAAATAGATGGCAAGTAACATTTGCACCTGAGAAAACGCAAATGATCGTCTCTAGGCACCATGATGGTAATGCTGGTGCAGTAGTAAGGATGAATGGGAGGGTGTTGGCACCTGGAGAAGAAGTTGATATCCTTGGGGTGAAATTTGACTCCAAATTAACCATGAAGAACCATGTTGTAAATCTTGCAAACAAGGCAGCCAGGAAGCTTACAGCACTTCGCCGTATCTCGCATCTACTTGACAGTAGGGGTTGCAAGATTCTGTATGAGGCACAAGTACGCTCGCACCTTGAGTATGCTCCACTTTCTTGGTTTGCCTGCCCCCCCTCTCATCTGCGACTGCTTGACAGAGTAGAGAACAGAGTAAGACGTCTCATCTTTCGCCTGGACCCATCCTGGATAGATGTGTCATTTCAGCAGAGCCTTCAACATAGGAGGGATGTGGGTGGCCTTACTGTTATGTACAAAGCCAATATTGTCAAAGTGCCACACTTGGATCCACTTCGAGGACAGCGTGAAACAAGCTTTTATGCCACAAGACGGGCAGAAAGCAGCAACTTCACTCTGGCTGTACCCTTCTCCAGAACTTCACTCCATCTGTGATCCTATATACCCAGGATGACTCGAGTATGGAACACATTCGTACAGCATAACGATGTCAACGAGATAAAGCCAGTTGATCAAATGAAAATGCTGGCCCACAGATGGCTCCAACTTCATCCTGTTCCCTACTTGTATGTCTCATAACAATAAAAATGTTTTCGAATGAGCTGAAGTAGGTAACAGCTCTTAGCTTGCCAATAAAGTTAGGAATCCTTAACCTGTAAATAGCTGTCAATAAAGCTAGGGATCCTTAACCTTGTCAAACCCTGTGTAAAAAAAAAAGTGAGGATGATGAATAAAGAGGAAGACAGAAGTAAGGATGATGAATGAAAAGGAAGACAGAAGTGAGGATGATGAATAAAGAGGAAGACAGAAGTGAGGATGATGAATAAAGAGGAAGACAGAAGTAAGGATGATAATAAAGAGGACCAGAGTGAGGATGTGAATAAAGAGAAGAAGAAGTGAGGATGATGAATAAAGAGGAAGACAGAAGTGAAGGATGATGAATAAAGAGGAAGACAGAAGTGAGGATGATGAATAAAGAGGAAGACAGAAGTGAGGATGATGAATAAAGAGGAAGACAGAAGTGAGGATGATGAATAAAGAGGAAGACAGAAGTGAGGATGATGAATAAAGAGGAAGACAGAAGTGAGGATGATGAATAAAGAGGAAGACAGAAGTGAGGATGATGAATAAAGAGGAAGACAGAAGTGAGGATGATGAATAAAGAGGAAGACAGAAGTGAGGATGATGAATAAAGAGGAAGACAGAAGTGAGGATGATGAATAAAGAGGAAGACAGAAGTGAGGATGATGAATAAAGAGGAAGACAGAAGTGAGGATGATGAATAAAGAGGAAGACAGAAGTGAGGATGATGAATAAAGAGGAAGACAGAAGTGAGGATGATGAATAAAGAGGAAGACAGAAGTGAGGATGATGAATAAAGAGGAAGACAGAAGTGAGGATGATGAATAAAGAGGAGTGAAAATGTAATAACTTGTTGGTAGTAGGGGAAATATTGAAGAAAAACAGAAGAAACTACTAAGTACTACTAACTACTACTGCTCCATCACTACCACTATTAGACCATCACTACGACTAGTCCATCACTACTACTACTACATCACGACTACTAGTCCATCACGACTACTAGTCCATCACGACTACTACTCCTACATCACTACTACTACTACATCACGACTACTACTCCTACATCACTACTACTACTACATCACGACTACTAGTCCATCACGACTACTAGTCCATCACGACTACTACTCCTACATCACTACTACTACTACATCACGACTACTAGTCCATCACGACTACTACTCCTACATCACTACTACTACTACATCACGACTACTAGTCCATCACGACTACTACTCCTACATCACTACTACTACTACTCCTACATCACGACTACTACTACTACTACATCACGACTACTACTACTAGTGGATCACGACCACTACTACCAGAAGACAAATCAACAACTACAGCAACATACATAACACTAATAACATTTAAGAACCATCTTCAAGAATATTTTACAACATTATGTATATAACATTATAGATAACAAGACTGACAAACACTGAAAATGGCGTCAGTCTCCAGCCTGAGGGACTAACCACCTCAAACACTCTTTCTCCAAGGTTGATGGACTGATTACATCAATAAAGATACCCAACTGTTGTATATGTGTCTTAAATGTCAACTATAGAAGATACAAGACCAGGTCACACAAGCACTGGAGGGTGGGGGTGGGTCAGGGTGTTTTGGATACGAGGAAAGAAGAGCCAAGGACACGGGTGCCTGCTAGGTGTCAGGGGGGATGTTTGGAAGTACTTTTTTCACGATTAGTTGGTTAATAAGGTTTAAAACCTATATACTACACGAGGGTTATTAACACTACAAGTCACCTGTTAACCATCACAACACTAGTCACACACACACATTTTATATATATATATATATATATATATATATATAATATATATTATATATATATATATATATATATATATATATATATATATATATATATATATATATATATATGTCGTGCCGAATATGTTAAATGGTCAATTACAAGAACTCATTTAAAATTAAATCCTTTCTAAAATTTTCTCTTATACGTTTAAGATATATTTTTTTCATTAATGTTACTGTAAAAAATTTTAATTTTGCACAAAAGAATCTTAGAAAACTTACCTAACCTTATTATAACAAGAACAATTTATTTTAGCCTAACCCAACTATATATAATTTTAGATTTGTTTACAATAATTTAATACTAAACAAACACAGTGAAATATATTTTTTTCGTTAGGTTCAGAATGATTTTGGCGAAATTATTGCATACACAAATTTTCGTTGTCCTATATGGCAGATGACGTTGCTATTAAGCCAAGATCGCAAGTTCTGCCTATTCGGCACGACAATTATATATATCTATATAATATATATATCATATATATATATATATATAATATAATATATATATATATAATAATAATATTATATTAGTTAATCAATATAAATTGCGTCACTATAATTTAGCCAGCAGTCATTATAAAGTTTATAGTGTCAGGGGTCGTAATAAATATCAGTGGAGGGACGACCACCACCAGAGGTGGCTACCACGACCACTATCTACCCACCTACACTGAGGCTCATTACACTCTAGCAGTTATAACCTCCCTCTGTTCCTCCTTCCCTCCCTCCCTCCCTCCCTCCCTCCCTCCCTCTCTCTCTCACTCCCTCGCCCCCCCCTCACCAACTCCACACATTACTTAATGATAAACTCAACTTTAAAACACAAATTTGGCAGCGACCAGCGTGGTAGAACACACAGGTCTGGTGAACACACACACAGGTCTGGTGAACACACACACACAGGTCTGGTGAACACACACACACACAGATCTGGCAGAACACACACACACAGGTCTGGTGAACACACATACACAGATCTGGCAAAAATCACACATGTCTGGCAGGTCACGGAGATATATAGTCCTGCCCAGGATGACGTAAATTAAAGAGTATATACAAAGAAAGGGGACTATCCTTCAGTGTACACTGAGAGGTATATATATCTGTGTACATGCAATAAGATCACAGTAAACAGGCAATATCACAATAAACAAAACAACCACTGTGAAAAAATAGCGAAATCGCAAGTACTTTCGTGACCTCTCACTTTATCAAGGACCTTGATAAAGTGAGAAATCAAGAAAGCGCTTGGAATTTCAGTATTTCTTACACTGTGATTGTTTTGCATAACTGTGTTTATGTATCAGGAGGCGAATGTCTTCCAGCGCATATACGCAGAGGTATTCAATGTTCTTAGCAAAACAAGTGACGGTATATAAACAGCAGCATGGCGACCAGTAGGCAGAGTAGTTGACAGAATTTCTATACTGGGGGCTATATGGTTGAAAGGAGGGGGTTAGGGAGACTTGTTTTGAAACAGCATTATTATTATTATTATTATTATTATTATTATTATTATTATTATTATTATTATTATTATTATTATTATTAGTATTATTATTATTATTTGGGGGTGTTGGAACCGCCCCTGCCAGCAGGAGTCAAACCCAGGTCGTCAGCGAGTGCACCTGCTAATCTCACGCCATAAACCACTCAGCAACAGATGCCACAGAACGTTAGGTAGCCTGCAGGGCCTGTCAAGGGCTCCTGCAAGACCTGGCAAGGGCTCCTGCAAGACCTGACAAGGGCTCCTGCAAGACCTGTGATGAGTGACTAGTTCTGCTATTCCCGGAGCCCGGTCCCTGGCCCAGGCTTGTCTAGTGTTTGCCTGGTCAACCAGGCTGTTGCTGCTGGCGGTCAGCTGGCCCACATATCACAATAAAACAGAAATTTTGAGAAATATTTAGAAAATATAAAAGAAAATCCTAGGAGAAAGCTGAAAGAAAGATATAAAGCAACGAAGAGAGGTGGATACAAGAGAAAGTAGAAAGTTAAGAGACTGGGTGAGAGAGAAAGCCACAACAAAGCAAGCGAAAAGAAATGAGAGGAGAGGAAAGGGGATTAGGAAAGTGGCAATTAAAGAGAGAATAAAAGTTTGTGAAGAGAGGGGAAAGAGAGGGAATGGAGAGGGAGAGGAAGGGAGAGTATTTGAGGGTACACTTAAGTATTACTGTAAGTGAAGAGAGAGAGAGAGAGAGAGAGAGAGAGAGAGAGAGAGAGAGAGAGAGAGAGAGAGAGAGAGAGAGAGAGAGAGAGAGGAGAGAGGAGAGAGGAGAGAGGAGAGAGGAGAGAGGAGAGAGAGGAGAGAGGAGAGAGGAGAGAGGAGAGAGGAGAGAGGGGAGTGGGAAAGTGAGGAGAGTGAGGAGAGTGGGAGAGAGCGGGAGAATGAGAATGAAAGTGAGAGTATCTGAGTATACACTCAGGTGACCCTTTACAATACACTCTCTTAGTTATATAATAATAATAATAATAATTTTATTTACTACCAGTACATGTACAACGTATACAGACCATAGCTGACATCAATGACATACTACTATATAGAAAGCCGCTTGTTATGCAGAGCATTTCCGGCAAATTAAGTCAGTTTTGTCCCAGGATGCGACCCGCACCAGTCGACTAACACCCAGGTCCCCATTTTAAATTGATGGGTGAACAGGGACAGCAGGTGTCTTATGGAAACACGTCCCTAACGTTTTCCAGTCGTACCGTAGGAGATTCGAACCCCGGACCTCAGTGTGTGAGGTGAGTGCGCTAGCGATCGAGCTACGGGACACCGTAGTTACCTCTGACTCACCTGATACAGTCATAGCAGCCTTGAAGTCTAGTATAGAATTCAGCTAGTTGTGCCCGTAGGGGTTGATTCACAGCTCCTGTCCCAGCCCAAGCTCTTACATAAGTTATGGTATGTGCAGAAGTGAGAGTGTCTAAGGTGATGGCAGCTGTGAGACGTGTGTCAGGGAAGGCATGAAGCAAGGCTTAAATATTTACCAGGATTTAACCCGGACATATCACTGCCTGCCTGCCAGCCTGCCTACCTGCCTGCCTATCTGTCAACATGGGTACCTGCCTACCTGTCAACATGGCTGCCCGCCTACCTGTCAACATGGTTCCCTGCCTGTCAACATGGCTGCCTGCCTGCCTCCCATCCTCTCTTTCTCTCTATTATATATCTCACGAGAGCAGGCACAGAAGACATACATTAATATTAGCCATATCAACACGGAACACACACACACACACCACACACCACCACACACACACACACACACACACACACACACACACACAAAGATAAACAAATGAGTTCATGCTCCGTGAGCATGAAATCATTTGTTTATCTTGTGTGGAAGGATGTGATCTTTTATATTATAGGATAGGAAGGATATGATCCTTTATATTGACTGACTTTGCTAATCATTGTATTGTGTTGTCAGCCGCAATACACTGTCAAAGATTTAGTGAACACTTTCCTCGACAGGGGCCTGTCAATAACAAGGATAGTGGACACTCACTTACCAGGATGAGTCCTAATTGACGCCTGGTTCCTGGTTCACTACCAGGCTCGGTGGTCCAGCAGATCTGACCGCTGGATGAAGCTCTGACACAATGATACGACACTCTGACAACCTCTAGAACGATTATCAACACTGTTCTGCTTTAACAGTCCTTACCTGTCTTGTACAAAGTCATGGACTGCAATCTATTTAATGAACAAGGAATAGATAAATGGACTTTACCTTCAGCTCAAGTGTAATAATACCTGAGATCCCCGGTGTTTCTGACTCAAGGTATCGTTAAGACAGCCTCCATTAACTATGTCCTCTACATGAATGGTACACAATACGAACAAGATGAAGAATTAGAGACATTTGCGACATCTGGGTAACTTTAATTTGTAGATGCTTCGCCATCCAGTAGCTTTATCAATACAAGGACATAATGTGAAGACTGTAGAAATATATACAAAAGATGAGGTAATCAGTCCCTCAGCCTTGGAATTGGTGATGAGCACTACGGTGCGTATCACCAACTCCAACCCTGAGGGACCGATTACCTCATCTTTTGTATACACTTCTACAGTCTTCACATTATGTCCTTGTATTGATAAAGCTACTGGAAGCGTAACGTTTACAAATTAAAGATACCTAAATGTTGTATATGTGTCTAATTCTTCAACGTATGACCTGTTAAATAATGAACAGCGTCGCCAAATTTAATATCATCAGTCACAGGTAGCACTCGGCACACATGACAGCAATGTTCTCAACATCGTTCTCAGTGTGGACACCAGTTTAGCTCCAAAAAGTCCACTAATAACACTGAAATGAGTCTCGGTACTTCAATGACCCGACAAACGTCGAAACATACGATAAACAGAGGTGCCAGGTCCTCTCTCATTAATTCATTCAGGGATCAACACTAAATTAATGGTGGTCCCTGACTGAGAAATAACAACCAGCCATGACTCTGTCCTCTTTAGTTCCTGATACAAGGCTGACTGCCCTCTGGACATTCAGGTAACCTGGCCCAGCATACACTGGGTGACCAACTCCAGCCACTGTTACTAGACAGCTGCCAAACATCAGTAAATCGATTACTCTCAATATATACCTTTACCTTTGATATACCTTTGAAGAGTTTCGAGAGCTTCTCTACTCTCTGAGCCCGGGCATGGGCAAGGCTCCTCTGGTGCTTGCCTGGTCATGTGGGAACATCCTGCAACTCAACAATTCTCTGAGACCCTAGTAAACAACTGGCTTGGGAAACTAACTTACCTTATTTAGCATTATAACCTACTCACAGGTAAAGCGCAGAGAAGATCAGTGAAAGATGAGGAGGAGAATGAGGTATCAGTCTTCACACTTCAACTGCTACTGGGCATGCAGGTGCGAACCTGGTATATAACACTCCGGGGTAGTGGAATAAATTTATTAACCCCCCTTCCCCCTCCTCCCAACTGGTTGAGAGTGGATTAATGGTCACGCAGACACCTAGAAGAGTGTCACATAGTATGGGATTCGAAATCCTCACAATGGGAAGGATGTGATTCCTCATACTACAGGATAGGATCTGATATTTTGTATCACATGAGAGGAAGGATGTAATCCCTTATATTATAAGACAGGGTGTTATGGCTTATAAGAGGAATCCCTTATATTATAAGCTGGGAAGGTACAGATTATACTAGGTTATACACACACACCAGGTTATACACATACCAGATGCAACATCACCCCATCTATCCCCGCCCGTGGTATGGTTTGTCTCCCAGCATACATAAGGGAGATTACCAATAGACCCCCGGCTGTCTTCAAAAAGGCTCTGGACAGGTACCTAAAGTCAATACCTGACCAGCCGGGCTGTGGTTCGTACGTCGGGTTGCGTGCGGCCAACAGTAACAGCCTGGTTGTTCAGGCCCTGATCTATCATGAGGCCTGGTCACAGACCGATCCGCGAGTGTGTATACACAAACACACACACCAGGTTATACACACACCAGGTCACACAGTGACCCGTGGACCTGTCACTTTACCAGTGACTAGTGATGAGGGGTCTCCTACCCTACACTGTATTGATTAAGCATCGTGTAATATTACTCACACTACAACCCAGGTTATAACTGCAGGATCAATACTATGTTTACTCTTAATCATGTGATGTTACTTAATTTTATCCTACGGTTAATAAACTCCACATAAGAGATCCGATCCTATTAAAAATACAATAAAGGATCTGATCCTTTTAGATATAAAATAAAAGATCTGATCTTATTAAATATACAAAAAAGGATCTGATCCTATTAATATGCAACAAAGGATCTGATCCCATTAAACATACAATAAAGGATCTGATCCTATTATTATACATACAATAAAGGATCTGATCCTATTATTAAACATACAATAAAGGATCTGATCTTGTTATTAAACATACAATGAAGGACTTATATCCCCAGTGTAACAAGGAGTTAAAACATCAGTCCAGAGTAACAGCCGGATTAATATATTACATCTCACCACACCTGCCGTTACCCACAACACTTCCCTCATACTTCCCCACACCTGTCAATGCCTCATACTTTCACAAACCTGTCTATCCCTCATACCTCCACATATCTGTCCACAAACACATAATCTCCTGGAGTCTGGTTTTTCTCCCGGTCTCCTACAGTGATGCTCTCTTGGCCTACCTTCTTCCTTCTCTCTTTTGTGCTACATGACGTACCCACTCATGAAGCTCTGTATCCCTGTCTACACTAACACAGTTCTTCCTGTACATCACCACATAAACTATACAACTGTACAAATATATGTGAACAATGTACAAATGGATGTAATAAGTGGTCGATTAGCCAAGCCTGCGAGCCCTGGGCAGCAACAGCCTGGTTGACCAGGGAGTCAACAAGGCAGGCTATGGGGGGGGGGGGAGGAGTGAAACCTCGGAAGCTATCACAGGTACGTCACAGGTATACCAGTGGGAGGTCACACAGCGTGCTGGAGATCACACTCGCAGAGATTCCAATATCTCTTTCAAAGCTTAAACGTAAATATTTAGCCAGGTGTGTAAACACCTTGACGAGGCTCGTCTCTTCCCTCACACACCTGTGTGAACTCATCCTTCCCTCACACACCTGTGTGAACTCATCCTTCCCTCACACACCTGTGTGAATTCATACTTCCCTCACACGCCTGTGAGAAGACATCCTTCCCTCACACACCTGTGAGAACCAATACTTCCCTCGCACACCTGTGAGAAGCCATCCTTCCCTTACACACCTGTGAGAAGCCATCTTTTCCTCACACACCTGTGAGAACCCATCCTTCCCTCACACACCTGTGAGAAGCCATCATTCCCTCACACACCTGTGAGAACCAATACTTCCCTCACACACCTGTGAGAAGACATCCTTCCCTCATACACCTGTGAGAACCAATACTTTCCTCGCACACCTGTGAGAACCCATCCTTCCCTTACACACCTGTGAGAAACCATCCTTCCCTTACACACCTGTGAGAACCTATCCTTCCCTCACACACCTGTGAGAACCAATACCTCCCTCGCACACCTGTGAGAAGCCATCCTTCCCTCACACACCTGTGAGAAGTTATCCTTCCCTTACACACCTGTGACAACCCATCTTTCCCTTACACACCTGTGAGAACCAATACTTCCCTCACACACCTGTGAGAAGCCATCCTTCCCTTACACACCTGTGAGAACCAATACTTCCCTCACACACCTGTGAGAAGCCATCCTTCCTAACGCACCTGTGAGAAGCCATCCTTCCCTTACACACCTGTGGGAACCAATACTTCCCTCACACACCTGTGAGAACCAATACTGCCCTCACGCACCTGTGAGAACCCATCCTTCCCTCACACACCTGTGAGAAGCCATCCTTCCCTCACACACCTGTGTGAACTCATCCTTCCCTCACACACCTGTGTGAACTCATCCTTTCCTTACACACCTGTGTGAACTCATCCTTCCCTCACACACCTGTGAGAACCAATACTGCCCTCACACACCTGTGAGAACCCATCCTTCCCTCACACACCTGTGAAAACCCATCCTTCCCTCACACACCTGTGAGAACCCATCCTTCCCTCACACACCTGTGAGAACCCATCCTTCCCTCACACACCTGTGAGAACTCAACCTTCCCTCACACACCTGTGAGAACCCATCCTTCCCTCACACACCTGTGAGAACCCATCCTTCCCTCACACCTGTGAGAACTCAACCTTCCCTCACACACCTGTGAGAACCCATCCTTCCCTCACACACCTGTGAGAACTCAACCTTCCCTCACACACCTGTGAGAACCCATCCTTCCCTCACAAAAGAACCAGAAGCGAGATTATCGTAAGATACAAAACAAGCAGAGTAATGGCAGTGTCAGCATAGTTGCTGATCCCCTGTATATGTATATGTTATCTGAGTATCATAGTTAGTACCATCCATATGTTTTACATAGTTGACCCCTTGCTAGGCTCAGTGACTAGCATGTGTGACGTCACGCGATGCCGGAGGTGAGCGCTGCGCTCCCGGCCTCCCTCTCAGTACTCCACGCTTAGGTCTACAGGTAACACAGGCAGGCTGGGCCTCTCCCTCTCACACTCTGCTAATATAAGTGTTACCAACCAATGACTGTGTTTAACTCCAACCATCACATCTCCATGAACCCTCCCGACACCAGAATGGAAGCTAAAAAATGAAAATGTGCTGTAAAGACCTCAGGAAATTCTTGTTTGTGCCTGATCAGCCGTGTTGTGGTGCTTACGTTGAACTGCGTGCAGTTCAACGATCAACAGCCTGGTCGATCAGGTCATCCACGAGGAGACCTGGTGAGGGACCGGGCCGCGGGGGCGTTGACCCCTGGAACACTGCAGGTAAACTGTGACTAGTAAGTGAAATGAGGACAAGTAACGTATTGAAGCCTTTCAGAACCTTTTATATGATGTACGTCAAAACTGTACTAGAGTATGCAGCAGCAGCATGGAGCCCTCACACCAAACATGTAGTGACAAGTAGCATTATGATAATGGTATACAACACTGACAAGTTGTTCAGTACCGTAGAACTGAACACCTATCAAGGCTGAGGGACTGATCCCAGCATTTTCACCTCTCCACTGCTGTCTCCATATGTAGTCACCTCTGTATTCGACTGAAGTAGTCTGCTGTGTAGGTGAAACATTTCGGAAAAAGAAATACCTAAGTGATGCACATATGTCTGTCACCAGAACAACGTCCTCAAGAGAACTAGACAAATTCTTGCATAAGAAGCCTGATCAATCAATCTGTAATTATAATGTTGGACTGCAGACGCGGACAACAACAGCCTGAGTGATCAAATGGCCACTAGTAAAGTTTGGTCTGAGAGTGGGTTGGAAATGGAAGAAAAGGAGAATGGAAAAAGATAAAAAGAAATATGAAGAGGGAAGGAGATGGAAACAAAAAAGAAGAAAGGGAATAGGAGAAAGCTAATGTCAGAAAGAAAGGGAACGAAATGAAGGTGAGATGAAAGAAGAAATGAAGGAAACAGGAGGGAGGGAGGAAGGGAGAGAAGGAAGGAGGAAAGAAGCCCCACCTCAGCATCAACTTCATCCAGGACAAACTTATAAGCTTGTTAAATCTGCAAGTTGTGGAGGCTGAGAGAGTGAGGGAGAACTTGGTGATGGAGGTCTCCTTCCGTCCCTCCAGGTGATGGAGGTCTCCTTCCGTCCCTCCAGGTGATGAAGGCCCCCTTCCGTCCCTCCAGGTGATGGAGGTCTCCTTCCGTCCCTCCAGGTGATGGAGGTCTCCTTCCGTCCCTCCAGGTGATGGAGGTCTCCTTCCGTCCCTCCAGGTGATGGCCCTCTTCCTTCCCTCCAGGTGATGAAGGCCCCCTTCCGTCCCTCCAGGTGATGGAGGTCCCTTTCCTTCCCTCCAGGTGATGGCCCTCTTCCTTCCCTCCAGGTGATGAAGGCCCCCTTCCGTCCCTCCAGGTGATGGAGGTCCCTTTCCTTCCCTCCAGGTGATGGCCCTCTTCCTTCCCTCCAGGTGATGGAGGTCCCCTTCCTTCCCACCAGGTGATGGAGGTCCCGTTCCCTCCCTCCAGGTGATGGAAGTCCCTTTCCTTCCCTCCAGGTGATGGCCCCCTTGCTTCCCTCCAGGTGATGGAAGTCCCCTTCCTTCCCTCCATTTGATGGAGGTCCCCTTCCTTCCCTCCAGGTGATGGAGGTCCCCTTCCTTCCCTCCAGGTGATGGCCCTCTTCCTTCCCTCCAGGCGATGAAGGCCCCCTTCCGTCCCTCCAGGTGATGGAGGTCCCTTTCCTTCCCTCCAGGTGATGGCCCCCTTGCTTCCCTCCAGGTGATGGAAGTCTCCTTCCTTCCCTCCATTTGATGGAGGTCCCCTTCCTTCCCTCCAAATGATGGAGGTCCCCTTCCTTCCCTCCAGGTGATGGCCCTCTTCCTTCCCTCCAGGCGATGAAGGCCCCCTTCCGTCCCTCCAGGTGATGGAGGTCCCTTTCCTTCCCTCCAGGTGATGGCCCCCTTGCTTCCCTCCAGGTGATGGAAGTCTCCTTCCTTCCCTCCATTTGATGGAGGTCCCCTTCCTTCCCTCCAGGTGATGGAGGTCCCCTTCCTTCCCTCCAGGTGATGGAGGCCCCTTTCCTTCCCTCCATTTGATGGAGGTCCCCTTCCTTCCCTCCAGGTGATGGAGGTCCCCTTCCTTCCCTCCAGGTGATGGAGGTCCCCTTCCTTCCCTCCAGGTGATGGAGGTCCCTTTCCTTCCCTCCAGGTGATGGAAGTCCCTTTCCTTCCCTCCAGGTGATGGAGGCCCCTTTCCTTCCCTCCAGGTGATGGAGGTCCCCTTCCTTCCCTCCAGGTGATGGAGGTCCCTTTCCTTCCCTCCAGGTGATGGAGGTCCCCTTTCCTTCCCTCCAGGTGATGGAGGTCCCCTTCCTTCCTTGGGTAGGTTGAGAGGGACCTGCAGGCCCTTCTCAACCTACCCAACAAGACACATGTGCAACATCTGGGTATCTTTATTGTAGACGTTTCGCCATCCAGTGGCTTTATCAATACAAATTCCAGGACATAACTTGAAGACAGTAAAACTATATATAGAAAATGAGGTAATCAGTCCCTTAATCTTGGAGTTGGTGCGAAGAGCACCGTAGTCGTGTAGATTCTGAAGCAGAAGCAAGGAGCTTGACGCTTTTATACTAACGTCAGGTGAAAAGGGGACGTATAGTAGACGAGGGCACAGTCACTGGTAGGCGGGATTCCCCAGTGGAAGTAGGTCCTACCCAGAGATGGGTTAGTTGTAGTAGAAGTTGTTGTAGTCGTGATGGTTATGTACATGTCCTCAGAATCAAGACTCCATGATTTTGCAGAGTCTGACAAATTGTACAAGAATGGTATACAATACCGACAAGATATACTCACGTACTATTCACCCAGGTAGATCTGTTTGTGACTTGATAAGTCCACTGTGTGGGCGAAACGTTGCCAATAAAGGATCACATTATACTGCATTTGTGTTATTTTTCCACCGTGTCCGTATTTTATACCATTTATCTCCATCAATCCAATACAGAGAACAGAAAAACGGAGCATATAAGAAGAAATGTCAGGTGAGTTAGGCAGGGTCAGATGCAGTGATGTCAGTGCTGGAACATTATACATCTTGATAAATTAGACACATGTGCAACTCTTGGGTATCTTTATTGTTTCCTCAATAAAGATACCCAAGAGTTGCACATGTGTCTAATTTATCAACATGTCGGTTCTCTGAACCATTTATCTACATTATACATCTGCTGGTGTAGTGTGGCGGGATAGGCTTAGTTTGGCCAAGCTGTCTAGAGATGCTAAAACTGCCTGGGTTTTGTGCTGTCGTGTACCTGGAGGATGGTCCGGCGGTCAACAACTACCCCGCGACCCAGTCCTTGACCAGACCTCCCGGTGGATCAGGGTCTGATCAACCAGGCTGTTAATGCTGGCCGCACGTAGTCCAACGTACGAACCACAGCCCCGCTGATCGGGTACTGACTTTAGGTATCTCTCCAGCTCCCTCTAGTGGGAAACAGCGATCAAGACAGCGACATTACTGCAGACTGTAGACCACCACCCTAGCTCCTGGCTGTATCACCCACATATATCTTACCACATACCCTGCATAGCATAAAACACACACACAACACACACACACACACACACACCACAGCACACACACACACACACAACACACACCGGTAACAACATCACACCACACACACACACACAACAACACCCCCACACACACACTACACACAAACACCACAACGACACACTCACACACACACACAACTACAACCACCACACACACACACACTACACACACACAACAAAACACACAACACCACACACACACACAATCACACACACACAACACACACACAGCACCACACACAACACAGCACAAACAACCACCACACACAACACAGACCACACACCACACCACATCACACACACCTAACACCTACGACAGGCCTAGTGTCTAATCGACATGTGCCTAGGACAAAATGGTAACTAACTAACTAACTAACACACACACACACACATACTTGGTCTCTCAAATAAATCTTTTATTTACGAGAATATAACTGACCACGTAATTTCTGTTATCTCCCAGAGTGTCGGCACTGTTGTACTTATACCTGATTCAGAGCATCCTGAAGGATCCCAGGAGTCAGTTCAACATCCTGCAGGATCCCAGCAGTCAGCTCAACATCCTATAGGATCCCTGGAGTCAGTTCAGAGCATCCTGCAGGATCCCAGGAGTCAGTTCAACATCCTGCAGGATCCCAGGAGTCATTTCAACATCCTGCAGGATCCCAGGAGTCAGCTCAACATCCTGCAGGATCCCAGGAGTCAGCTCAACATCCTGTAGGATCCCTGGATTCAGTTCAGAGCATCCTGCAGGATACCAGGAGTCAGTTCAACATCCTGCAGGATCCCAGGAGTCAGTTCAACATCCTGCAGGATCCCAGGAGTCAGCTCAACATCCTGTAGGACCCTGGAGTCAGTTCAAGCATCCTGCAGGATCCAGGAGTCAGTTCAACATCCTGCAGGATCCCAGGAGTCATTTCAACATCCTGCAGGATCCCAGGAGTCAGCTCAACATCCTGCAGGATCCCAGGAGTCAGCTCAACATCCTGTAGGATCCCTGGATTCAGTTCAGAGCATCCTGCAGGATCCCAGGAGTCAGTTCAACATCCTGCAGGATCCCAGGAGTCAGTTCAACATCCTGCAGGATCCCAGGAGTCAGTTCAACATCCTGTAGGATCCCTGGAGTCAGTTCAGAGCATCCTGCAGGATCTCAGGAGTCAGTTCAACATCCTGCAGGATCCCAGGAGTCAGCTCAACATCCTGAGGATCCCTGGAGTCAGTTCAGAGCATCCTGCAGGATCCCAGGAGTCAGTTCAACATCCTGCAGGTTTCCAGGAGTCAGCTCAACATCCTGTAGGACCCCAGGAGTCAGTTCAACATACTGCAGGATCACAGAAATCAGCTCAACATCCTGCAGAATCCCAGGATCAGTTCACAGCATCCTGCAGGACCCTAGGAGTCAGCTCAACATCCTGCAGGATCCCAGGAGTTAGCTCAACATCCTGCAGGACCCCAGGAGTCAGTTCAACATACTGCAGGATCACAGGAATCAGCTCAACATCCTGCAGGATCCCAGGATCAGTTCACAGCATCCTGCAGGACCCCAGGAGTCAGCTCAACATCCTGCAGGATCCCAGGAGTCAGCTCAACATCCTGCAGGACCCGAGGAGTCAGTTCAACATACTGCAGGATCACAGGAATCAGCTCAACATCTTGCAGGACCCTAGGAGTTAGTTCAGAGCATACTGCAAGATCTAAGGAGTCAGCTCGATATCCTGCAGGATCCCAGGAGTCACCTCAACATGCTGTGGGACCCCAGGATCAGTTCAGAGCATCCTGCAGGATCCCAGGAGTCAGTTCAACATCCTCCAGGATCCCAGGAGTCAGCTCAACATCCTGTAGGACCCCTGGAGTCAGTTCAGAGCATCCTGCAGGACCCCAGGAGTCAGTTCAATATCCTGAAGGACCCCAAGGTCAATTCGACATCCTGCAGGATCCCAGGAGTCAGCTCAACATCCCGCAGGATCCCAGGAGTCAGCTAAACATCCTGCAGGACCCCAGGAGTCAGTTCAGAGCATCCTGCAGGACACCAGGAGTCAGTTCAATACCTGCAGGACCCAGGAGTCAGCTCAACTATCCTGCAGGACTCCACTACTCCACACCTGCACAGGAAGAAGAGTCAATTATCTAAGGTAGAGGGAGAGCACCAGCTGCGGCACCAGCCACCCACCTTGCTGCACACCACCACAAGCTGTGGCACCAGCCAACCACCTGGATGCACACCACCTGTTAGTACCCGTCGCCCCTCACTCATGTACCAGTCCCCCGCACCATAACTTCTAATTGATAAACTGCTCTCTTTGTCATTGTTGAGAATAGGGTTATGGCACCAGTGACAGTTATGGCACCAGTGACAGTTGTGGCATCAGTGACAGTTATGGCACCAGTGACAGTTATGGCACCAGTGACAGTTGTGGCAGCAGTGACAGCTGTGGCAGCAGTCACAGTTATGGCACCAGTGACAGTTATGGCACCAGTGACAGTTGTGGCATCAGTGACAGTTGTGGCAGCAGTGACAGTTGTGGCAGCAGTGACAGTTATGGCAGCAGTGACAGTTATGGCACCAGTGACAGTTATGGCACCAGCACATGGCACAGTGTTAGTGGCACCAGTGACAGTTAGCACCATGACAGTTATGGCATCAGTGAGTTGTGGCAGCAGTGACAGTTATGCACCAGTGACAGTTGTGGCATCAGTGACAGTTATGGCACCAGTGACAGTTGTGGCATCAGTGACAGTTATGGCATCAGTGACAGTTATGGCACCAGTGACAGTTGTGGCAGCAGTGACAGTTATGGCACCAGTGACAGTTGTGGCAGCAGTGACAGTTATGGCACCAGTGACAGTTGTGGCAGCAGTGACAGTTATGGCATCAGTGACAGTTGTGGCAGCAGTGACAGTTATGGCACCAGTGACAGTTATGGCACCAGTGACAGTTGTGGCAGCAGTGACAGTTATGGCATCAGTGACAGTTATGGCATCAGTGACAGTTGTGGCAGCAGTGACAGTTATGGCACAGTGACAGTTGTGGCAGCAGTGACAGTTATGGCACCAGTGACAGTTGTGGCAGCAGTGACAGTTATGGCACCAGTGACAGTTGTGGCAGCAGTGACAGTTATGGCACCAGTGACAGTTGTGGCAGCAGTGACAGTTGTGGCAGCAGTTACAGTTATGGCATTAGTGACAGTTGTGGCATCAGTGACAGTTATGGCATCAGTGACAGTTGTGGCAGCAGTGACAGTTATGGCATCAGTGACAGTTATGGCAGCAGTGACAGTTATGGCATCAGTGACAGTTGTGGCAGCAGTGACAGTTATGGCACCAGTGACAGTTGTGGCAGCAGTGACAGTTATGGCATCAGTGACAGTTATAGGCACCAGTGACAGTTGTGGCAGCAGTGACAGTTGTGGCATCAGTGACAGTTATGGCACCAGTGACAGTTGTGGCAGCAGTGACAGTTATGGCACAGTGAGCAGTTGTGGCAGCAGTGACAGTTATGGCATCAGTGACAGTTTGGCACAGTGACAGTTATGGCATCAGTGACAGTTGTGGCAGCAGTGACAGTTATGGCACAGTGACAGTTGTGGCAGCAGTGACAGTTATGGATCAGGACATTTGCAGTGACAGTTGTGGCAGCAGTGACAGTTATGGCATCAGTGACAGTTGTGGCATCAGTGACAGTTGTGGCAGCAGTGACAGTTATGGCATCAGTGACAGTTGTGGCATCAGTGACAGTTGTGGCAGCAGTGACAGTTATGACATCAGTGACAGTTATGGTATCAGTGACAGTTGTGGCAGCAGTGACAGTTATGGCATCAGTGACAGTTATGGCATCAGTGACAGTTATGGCACAGTGACAGTTGTGGCACAGTGACAGTGTGGCAGCAGTGACAGTTTGGCATCAGTGACAGTTATGGCAGCAGTGACAGTTATGGCATCATGACAGTTGTGCACAGTTGACAGTTGTGGCATCAGTGACAGTTATGGCACCAGTGACAGTTGTGGCATCAGTGACAGTTATGGCATCAGTGACAGTTATGGCACCATGACAGTTTGGCAGCAGTGACAGTTATGGCATCAGTGACATTTGTGGCAGCCAGTGACAGTTTGGCATCAGTGACAGTGTGCATCAGTGACAGGTGTGGCATCAGTGACAGTTATGGCACCAGTGACAGTTGTGGCATCAGTGACAGTTATGGCATCAGTGACAGTTGTGGCACCAGTGACAGTTGTGGCATCAGTGACAGTTGTGGCAGCAGTGACAGTTATGGCATCAGTGACAGTTATGGCAGCAGTGACAGTTATGGCATCAGTGACAGTTGTGGCATCAGTGACAGTTATGGCACCAGTGACAGTTGTGGCATCAGTGACAGTTATGGCATCAGTGACAGTTGTGGCATCAGTGACAGTTATGGCATCAGTGACAGTTATGGCACCAGTGACAGTTGTGGCAGCAGTGACAGTTATGGCATCAGTGACAGTTGTGGCATCAGTGACAGTTATGGCACAGTGACAGTTATGGCATCAGTGACAGTTATGGCACAGTGACAGTTATGGCACAGTGACAGGTTGTGGCACAGTGACAGTTATGGCATCAGTGACAGTTGTGGCATCAGTGACAGTTATGGCAGCAGTGACATCAGTGACAGTTGTGGCAGCAGTGACAGTTATGGCATCAGTGACAGTTATGGCACAGTGACAGTTGTGGCAGCAGTGACAGTTATGGCATCAGTGACAGTTGTGCACATGACAGTTCATGGCATCAGTGACAGTTTATGGCATCATGACAGTTGTGGCAGCAGTGACAGTTATGGCATCAGTGACAGTTATGGCAGCAGTGACAGTTGTGGCAGCAGTGACAGTTATGGCATCAGTGACAGTTGTGGCAGCAGTGACAGTTGTGGCAGGTGGCAGCAGTGACAGTTATGACATCAGTGACAGTTATGGCATCAGTGACAGTTGTGGCAGCAGTGACAGTTGTGGCATCAGTGACAGTTGTGGCAGCAGTGACAGTTGTGGCAGCAGTGACAGTTATGGCATCAGTGAAGTTTGGCAGAGTGACAGTGTGGCAGCAGTGACAGTTATGGCATCAGTGACAGTTGTGGCACTCAGTGGACAGTTATGGCATCAGTGACAGTTGTGGCATCAGTGACAGTTATGGCATCAGTGACAGTTATGGCATCAGTGACAGTTATGGCATCAGTGACAGTTGTGGCAGCAGTGACAGTTATGGCATCAGTGACAGTTGTGGCATCAGTGGGGAGCGTGACAGTTATGGCATCAGTGACAGTTATGGCATCAGTGAACAGTTGATGGCATCAGTGACAGTTGTGGCATCAGTGACAGTTATGGCATCAGTGACAGTTATGGCATCAGTGACAGTTATGGCATCAGTGACAGTTGTGGCACAGTGACAGTTTGGCATGCAGTGACAGTTGTGGCAGCAGTGACAGTTATGGCATCAGTGACAGTTATGGCATCAGTGACAGTTGTGGCAGCAGTGACAGTTGTGGCACCAGTGGCTTTACCTTTAATATACTTTTGACGAGTTCCGAGTCTTTCTACTTCTGGAGTCCGGCCATGGGCCAGGCTCGTCTGGTGCTAGACTGGTCAATCAGGCTGTTACTGCTGGTGGCCCGCCACCCCACATATCCATCACAAACTGGCTGAGCTGGCACCTGGTGAAGATATCTGTCCAGTGCCTCTCTGAATGCACGACTTCCCAATCTCGTGTTTCATAAGAGCATAAGAAAGAAGGAGCACTGCAGTGGACCTACTGGCACAAGCTTTCCGGGACCAGAATCGGGCTTCGGGAGTAGGAAGACTCTCGAAACCCATCTAAGGTAAGGTATCATAGGCAAAGGTTGTCTTCGTGGAGTGTGTGTGGGATGCAAGGTTGTCTGATGCTCAACTATTCTCGTGGCAACGACTTTTACTACCGGGATATGTTTGTGTAAGAAGCTAACAGGAAGGAACCTAGTGAGTGAGGACCCACCAGCGTCTGTGATAGTGAAGAGTGACTGTGTTGCCACACACACACGGCACGACCACTAGGGGGATATGATAACAACGTACTAATATATATATATATATATATATATATATATATATAATATATATATATATATATATATATATATATATATATATATATATATATATATTCTCAGTTGCCTATTATTATTAAAGTTCCTGTATTAATAAGTCATACAGACAGCTCACACAGTGTTTCATCGCCAGTGATCTCATATGGTGACAGGGCGCACACACAGGTGTTCTCACATGCCCCGCTGTGCCCATATGAGAATACCTGTGTGTGTGTGTGTGTGTGTGTGTGTGTGTGTGTGTGTGTGTGTGTGTGTGGTGTGTGTGTGTGTGTGTGTGTGTGTGTGTGTGTGCCGCTGCGCGCGCACTGTACACCCTACAACCATGGGAGAACACCTGTGTGTGTGCACCCTGCAACATCTGTGACCACTGGAAGAAAACACACAGATCGTAAGTTCCTCCCTGTTAGTTTCTTACACAAACTTAGCTTCCGGTGGTAAGTCTCTCTCCCACGATAAGAATCATGCATCAAGAACACGAGGTTTCTTACAGACTCAACTTTACACAAACTCCAGACATTAACATTTCTGACAAGCCTACACCAGGAGAGAGACAAGACCAGGAGTTACCACTTGTGGATACCACAACTACCTAGAACAAGAGTGTCCGTATATACTACAATCCCAGACCAGGAAGCATGAACTGCTACCTACCATACCACTCCATAACCACCACTACTGGTATTACTACTACCACCACCACAACTGCTAGTATTACTACTAGTACCACCACCACCACCATTACTACTACTATAACTCACACTTTGCTACTCTACTGGTTCAATATATTATCGCTCCTGCAGCGCTGTCTCCTGGCGGCTGATTAGGAACACTGGGATACCAGAGGGATGTCTGAAGGATGTTTCTGGGGTCACCGCTCCCGCGTCCCAGTCCCAGACCAGAAACTCCAAACTTTACTTTTAAAACGTAAAGGCCTCTTGTTAGCTTTCAGTATATTAGAAGGATTATTAAAAACGCCTGACCCTTTGTCCTTACTGGATTATGCGGAAGGATAAGCCTTGAAACATAATAAGGGACACTGCTGCAGGTCTACTGGCCCATACTAGGTAGGTCCTTCTCAAATCCAAACCCACTAGCGAAAATATTTGCCCAACCCATAGAGAAACCCACTGAGGTACGACACAGTCACAAGTACAGTGGTACTCCCAACCGTCTACCGTAAGGAGTTATTTCAGAGTGCAAATCTGTCCCAAGTGAAATATTTCTAGCCATTTCAGTAATGATGCACCCTAGTCCTTCCTCTAGCCTACTCCTCTAGCCTTCCCCTTCCACTCCAACAACACTAATTCAACCCTCCCCCTTCCCTTACAATCCCTTCCTTCCCTCTCCTCCCTCCCTCCCCCCTTCCCCCTCAAGAAACACGCACGGCAATTAAATAAAAAATAAAACCCTCTTAGTGTACCGTAAATAGCGGGCAACCGCAGCAAAACCGGAATTTCTCCGTCAATAAATCTCTCTCAATAGTTTGTTGAAAAAGAGAAAAATCTCTCTTTGGAAAGTAAGTAAGGAGTTGAGAGTAATGTGGCAGTGGTGGCTCTCACACGTGGCTCCCAAGTGCCATCAACCAGGCCTCCACCTCCAGGATTTACCTCCTCCTTGGATTACACTAATGGTGTGGATTAAGTGGAGGATTTGTGAGCATGGTGGCTATATGGCGGCCCAGGTGGAATGACCCATTCTATCAACAACGTACCTACCAACCCTCTCCCTCGCTCCCTTTAGCTCTCTCTCTCTCTCTCTCTCTCTCTCTCTCGCGTGGTAGTCTTGGTGTGGCCCAGATAGGGACGGACACACACACACACACACACACACACACACACACACACACACACACACACACACACACACACGTGACGTACCACCATGGAACACACACACACGCTGCGTGGGATAGACAAGGTGGACAGAGACAAGATGTTCCAGAGAGGGGACACAGAAACAAGGGGTCACAATTGGAAGCTGAAGACTCCGATGAGTCACAGGGATGTTAGGAAGTACTTCTTCAGTCACAGAGTCGTCAGGAAGTGGAACAGTCTGGCGAGTAATGTAGTGGAGGCAGGAACCATACATAGCTTTAAGATGAGGTATGATAAAGCTCATGGAGCAGAGAGAGAGGACCTAATAGCACTCGGTGAAGAGGCGGGGCCAGGAGCTGAGCCTCGACCCCTGCAACCACAATTACGTGAGTACACACACACACACACACACCTCACCAAACATACCAAGAAACCGGATGAAAAAAATAAAGATTCGCAACAAAACTGACACCAGAACAGAAGTGGATAACTACGAGGAAATCCGTTAGTAACTCAGCGTTAACACAGGAAAAGAAGAGGATCAGAGGAGATATCATCACGACATACAAAGTACTTAGGAGCTTGAACAAGCCACAGTCTCTTACATATATTCAACGTCAGTTTCTCAACGTTTCTGCCTGTATATAACTTTTCTTAACTTCTTATTTTAACATGAGAGCTACAACATTAACAAAGGTTATTAACACACTGGTTAATATTTAACACAGGTTAATATTAACACACAGGTTCATATTAACACAGGGATTAACATTTAACACACAGGTTAACATTTAACACACAGGTTAACGTTTAATACAGGTTAACATTTAACACACAGGTTAACATTTAACACACAGGTTAACATTTAACAGACAGGTTAAAATTTAACACACAGGTTAGCGTTTAACACACAGGTTAACACTTAACACACAGGTTAACATTTAACACACAGGTTAACATTTAACACACAAGTTAACATTTAACACACAGGTTAACAATTAACACACAGGTTAACGTTTAACACAGGTTAACATTTAACACACAGGATAACATTTAACACAGGATAATATTTAACACACAGGTTAACATTTAACACACAAGTTAACATTTAACACACAGATTAACAATTAACACACAGGTTAACGTTTAACACAGGTTAACATTTAACACACAGGATAACATTTAACACACAGGATAATATTTAACACACAGGTTAACATTTAACACACAAGTTAACATTTAACACACAGGTTAACAATTAACACACAGGTTAACGTTTAACACAGGTTAACATTTAACACACAAGTTAACATTTAACACACAGGTTAACAATTAAAACACAGGTTAACGTTTAACACAGGTTAACATTTAACACACAGGTTAACATTTAACACACAAGTTAACATTTAACACACAGGTTAACAATTAACACACAGGTTAACGTTTAAACAGGTGTTAACATTTAACACACAAATTAACATTTAACACACAGGTTAACAATTAACACACAGGTTAACGTTTAACACAGGTTAACATTTAACACACAAGTTAACATTTAACACACAGATTAACAATTAACACACAGGTTAACGTTTAACACAGGTTAACATTTAACACACAGGTTAACATTTAACACACAGGATAATATTTAACACACAGGTTAACATTTAACACACAAGTTAACATTTAACACACAGGTTAACGTTTAACACAGGTTAACATTTAACACACAAGTTAACATTTAACACGCAACTTTCACTGAATATTTTGTATTGGTTGTTAAGTTTCAATATTAAATGAGGCTAAATTAGTAAAGTACGAGGCTTGGTGAATGATTTATTCAGTGATAATTACGCCGCCAGACCCCAACAATGTTGTGGAATTTCATAATTTTTACGCTTATTTAACAAGAGAAACTGTGTAGTTTATGCTATTAATAAACGAGGGAGACGAGCCTATCCTGATACTCTTGATGTAGGATGACACCAGAGACACGAGGCTACCTTGATACTCTTGATGTAGGATGATACCAGAGACGAGGCTACCTTGATACTCTTGATGTTTGGTGATACCAGGGAGACGAGGCTACCTTGATACTCTTGATGTAGGATGATACCAGAGACACGAGGCTACCTTGATACTCTTGATGTAGGATGATACCAGAGACGAGGCTACCTTGATACTCTTGATGTAGGATGATACCAGGGAGACGAGGCTACCTTGATACTCTTGATGTAGGATGATACCAGAGACACGAGGCTACCTTGATACTCTTGATGTAGGATGATACCAGAGACACGAGGCTACCTTGATACTCGTGATGTAGGATGATACCAGAGACACGAGGCTACCTTGATACTCTTGATGTAGGATGATACCAGAGACACGAGGCTACCTTGATACTCTTGATGTAGGATGATACCAGGGAGACGAGGCTATCTTGATACTCTTGATGTAGGATGATACCAGAGAGACGAGGCTACCTTGATACTTTGATGTAGGATGATACCAGAGACACGAGGTACCTTGAACTCTTGATGTAGGATGATACCAGGGGACGAGGGTTTTCTTGATACTCTTGATGTAGGATGATACCAGAGAGACGAGGCTACCTTGATACTCTTGATTAGGATGATACCAGAGGGCACGAGGCTACCTTGATACTCTTGATGTAGGATGATACCAGAGACACGAGGCTACCTTGATATCTTGATGTAGGATGATACCAGAAAAGACGAGGTACCTTGATACTCTTGACGTAGGATGATACCAGAGACACGAGGTACCTTGATACTCTTGATGTAGGATGATTTCCAGGGAGACGAGGCTTTTCTTGATACTCTTGATGTAGGATGATACAGGACACGAGGCTACCTTTGATACTCTTGATGTAGGAATGATACCAGAGAGACGAGGCTACCTTGATACTCTTGATGTAGGATGTACCAGGGAGACGAGGCTATCTTGATACTCTTGATGTAGGATGATACCAGGGAGACGAGGCTATCTTGATACTCTTGATGTAGGATGATACCAGGGAGACGAGGCTATCTTGATACTCTTGATGTAGGATGATACCAGAGACACGAGGCTACCTTGATACTCTTGATGTAGGATGATACCAGAGAGACGAGGCTACCTTGATACTCTTGATGTAGGATGATACCAGGGAGACGAGGCTATCTTGATACTCTTGATGTAGGATGATACCAGGGAGACGAGGCTATCTTGATACTCTTGATGTAGGATGATACCAGAGACACGAGGCTACCTTGATACTCTTGATGTAGGATGATCCAGAGAGACGAGGTACCTTGATACTCTTGATGTTTGGATGATACCAGGGAGCGAGGCTATCTTGATACTCTTGATGTAGGATGATACCAGAGACACGAGGCTACCTTGATACTCTTGATGTAGGATGATACCAGAGAGACGAGGCTACCTTGATACTCTTGATGTAGGATGATACCAGGGAGACGAGGCTATCTTGATACTCTTGATGTAGGATGATACCAGGGAGACGAGGCTATCTTGATACTCTTGATGTAGGATGATACCAGAGACACGAGGCTACCTTGATACTCTTGATGTAGGATGATACCAGAGAGACGAGGCTACCTTGATATCTTGATTTTAGGATGATACCCGGGAGACGAGGCTATCTTGATACTCTTGATGTAGGATGATACCAGGGAGACGAGGCTATCTTGATACTCTTGATGTAGGATGATACCAGGGAGACGAGGCTATCTTGATACTCTTGATGTAGGATGATACAGGGAGACGAAGGCTATCTTTATAAATCTTGATGTAGGATGACACCAGGGGGACGAGGCTATCTTGATACTCTTGATGTTTGGATGATACCAGGGGGACGAGGCTATCTTGATACTCTTGATGTAGGATGATACCAGGGAGGGCGAGGCTATCTTTATACTCTTGATGTAGGATGATACCAGGGAGACGGGCTATCTTGATATCCCCTTGGGTGTAGGATGATACCAGGGAGACGAGGCTATCTTGATACTCTTGATGTAGGATGATACCAGGGAGACGAGGCTATCTTGATACTCTTGATGTAGGATGATACCAGGGAGACGAGCCTATACTGATACTCTTGATGTAGGATGATACCAGGGAGACGAGGCTATCTTGATACTCTTGATGTAGGATGATACCAGAGAGACGAGGCTATCTTGATACTCTTGATGTAGGATGATACCAGGGAGACGAGGCTATCCTGATACTCTTGATGTAGGATGATACCAGAGAGACGAGGCTATCTTGATACTCTTGATGTAGGATGATACCAGAGAGACGAGGCTATCTTGATACTCTTGATGTAGGATGATACCAGGAGACGAGGCTATCCTGATACTCTTGATGTAGGATGATACCAGGGAGACGAACCTATCCTGATACTCTTGATGTAGGATGATACCAGGGAGACGAACCTATCCTGATACTCTTGATGTAGGATGATACCAGGGAGACGAGCCTATCCTGATACTCTTGATGCAGGATACCAGGGAGACGAACCTATCCTGATACTCTTGATGCAGGATGATACGAGGGAGACGAACCTATCTTGATACTCTTGATGTAGGATGATACCAAGGAGACGAGCCTATCCTGATACTCTTGATGCAGGATACCAGGGAGACGAACCTATCCTGATACTCTTGATGCAGGATGATACCAGGGAGACGAACCTATCCTGATACTCTTGATGTAGGATGATACCAAGGAGACGAGCCTATCCTGACACTTTTGACACAGAATGATACAATTATCATTCGCCGACGAACAACGAACACTAACAGGTGAGAAATTACCTTAATTATCATCGTCATTACAACGTGCAGCCTCACCCCCGATTATCATTTTAATGACGTTAATATCCATTATTCCTCAAGTTCATTACTCTCTCCACGAAAATCATCTAAATTGGTGTAAGTTCAACCATGTGTAAGTATTCTGACTTACATTGTTCCTGACACGAATACTGTGTCAGGTCACACACTTAACCCACTCTCATTGCTAATGTTTGGTATAATAATTATAATAATAAAATAACTATAAAGATAATAATGATAAATAATAATAATAATAATAATAATAATAATAATAATAATAACAGAGAGCGGAATACTAAATATTAACGTGCCTAGTGTCAAAAAATAACAGCTTATTTGAAGGCCTAGGCGAGAGGTGTGAAACTGGGTGGAAACCTGTGTTTGTGTAGTTAGGCTGCATCACCTGTGTGACCTACATCACCTGTGTGACCTGCGTGACCAGTGGTGAAAGTGACCACCACTGCAGGTCTCAGTAATGCTTCGTTAACCTTCCAAAAAACAAAACAAAAATGTCTCGTATCAGACAAGGCATTCATATATTTATATGTATATTTTCTGGTCAAGTGATTTCTCACTCTCATCAGTGTTTATCACTCTCTCTCTCTCATATATATATATATATATATATATATTATATATATTATATATATATATTATATATATATATATATATATATATATATAAATCAGAATAATTCTATCTTGAGCCTACTATGCACGTCCAGAAACTTTTCAGGTGTTGTGGAGAGATAAAAACATAACTTAGTCTCGCAACTTACATAATAATAACTTCAAGTTTACAAGGCAGTTATCTCCAGAATAACTTTAAGTATTTTACATTAATAACCTTCACCTCCAGATAACTTATAATAACACCCTGGTGGCTTATATTCAGTGTTTCTCATCAGAGAACAAGAAATGAGAAATGCAGCACGATGAGAGCGCTTATTGTGTTGCCCTTTTTTTGCGCGCGCTTTATTGCGCGCGTTTTTCTTGCGCGCGCTTTTTTGTAACAAGATTCGACACTGTGACAAAAAATGTGTATTATTAAGAGCACGTTATTGGACAGCGGTGTGTATATGAGATATACAACAATACTATATACATGATATACAACACTATACTTTATATATGATATACAATATTATATTTGTTATACAATATACAACACACGAAACACGGCAAAAGTATGAGGGTGTGATGCAGGTCTGTAGACTGCAAGCCACAACAGCCTGGTTGATCATCTGGTAGCTAATGAAACCTGACCTTAAGATGTACGGGAGCTTTTAAGATGTAAAGGTTTGTTTACTATCAAATACTGGGAAACAGGAACACCCTAAGTTCTCACCAGTGCCTGGAAGAACCACGGATGTTGTTACATCCGTGGCTACAATACGAGAACATTGTATCAGCATCCGTGGTTACAATACGAGAACATTGTATCAACATCCGTGGTTACAATACGAGAACATTGTATCAACATCCGTGGTTACAATACGAGACCATTGTATCAACATCCGTGGTTACAATACGAGAACAGTGTATCAACATCCGTGATTACAATACGAGAACATTGTATCAACATCTGTGGTTACAATACGAGAACATTGTATCAACATCTGTGGTTACAATACGAGAACATTGTATCAACATCCGTGGTTACAATACGAGAACATTGTATCAACATCCGTGGTTACAATACGAGAACATTGTATCAACATCCGTGGTTACAATACGAGACCATTGTATCAACATCCGTGGTTACAATACGAGAACAGTGTATCAACATCCATGGTTACAATACGAGAACATTGTATCAACATCCGTGGTTACAATACGAGAACATTGTATCAACATCGTGGTTACAATACGAGAACATTGTATCAACATCCGTGGTTACAATACGAGAACATTGTATCAACAACCGTGGTTACAATACGAGAACATTGTATCAACATCCATGGTTACAATACGAGAACATTGTATCAACATCCGTGGTTACATTACGAGAACATTGTATCAACATCCGTGGTTACAATACGAGAACATTGTATCAACATCCATGGTTACAATACGAGAACACTGTATCAATATCCATGGTTACAATACGAGAACATTGTATCAACATCCGTGGTTACAATACGAGAACACTGTATCAACATCCATGGTTACAATACGAGAACACTGTATCAATATCCATGGTTACAATACGAGAACATTGTATCAATATCCATGGTTACAATTCGAGAACATTGTATCAACATCCATGGTTGCAATACGAGAACACTGTATCAACATCCATGGTTACAATACGAGAACATTGTATCAACATCCATGGTAACAATACGAGAACATTGTATCAACATCCATGGTTACAATACGAGAACATTGTATCAACATCCACGGTTACAATACGAGAACATTGTGTCAACATCCGTGGTCCCCGAATATTCAAGACTACCACAAGACATCAGAAACACGGCTGGGATAAGTGTAGAAGCCTTCAAGAGGAAACTGGACAAGCACCTCCACTAACTGCCTGGTCACTCAGGCTGTGATGGATATGTGGGCCAGCAGACCGCCAGCAGCAACAGCCTGCTTGACCAGGCAATCACCAGACGAGCCTGACCCAGGGCGGACTGCAGGAGCAGGAAAATAGGAAACCCATCAAAAATATATCAAAGGTAAAGGTAAGATGTGAGAGGAAGTTGGAAGAAGGACTGAGGTAGAACAGATATCTCTGGGGGAACACCAGAGGCAGGTCCTGTAATGATTTAGGCTGTGTAAGCACGAAGGAAGATTGGGAGGGAGGGAGGGAGAGTAAAGGTAGGACGGATAGGGAGGTGGTGTAGAGCAAGGGGGGAGAGGGGAGGGGGAGGGAGGGAGAGTAAAGGTAGGACGGATAGGGAGGTGGTGTAGAGCAAGGGGGGGAGAGAGAGAGAGAGAGAGAGGAGAGAGAGAGAGGAGAGAGAGAGAGAGAGAGAGAGAGAGAGAGAGAGAGAGAGAGAGAGAGAGAGAGAGAGAGAGAGAGGGGGGGTCCTGACAAGAATACTAAAACACCATCTGTGTCAGTAAGGAAGACTGAGCCTGGTGTGTATTGTATAATAACCTTCATTTAAAGATCGAAGGATAATGGTTGTAGCGAGGGAGGGAGGGAAGCTGGAGGAAGAGCAGGCTGAAGGAAGAGCAGGCTGGAGGAAGAGCAGGCTGGAGGGAAGGTCTACTTCAAGTGTTATAGTGAAGACCTGGAGTTTATCTGGAGAGAGTTCCGGGGGTCAACGCCCCCGCGGCCCGGTCTGTGACCAGGCCTCCTTAGGTCAGTGTCCCAGGATGCGACCCACACCAGTCGACTAACACCCAGGTACCCATTTTACTGATGGGGAACATAGACAACAGGTGGAAAGAAACACGTCCAATGTTTCTACTCTGGCTGGGAATCGAACCCAGGCCCTCGCCGTGTGAAGCGAGAGCGTTAACCACCGGCCACCAGAGCCCTGGATAACTGTTTTCCAACAATCAATGGAACAGTAGGTGTGAGAGGTGATTAATTATCCAATACTGTGAATAATAATAATTATATTAATAATAGCTTTATTTACTACCAGTACATGTACAGTGACATCAGTGACATACTACTATATAGAAAGTCCCTTGTTATGTTGAACATTTCCCGCAAATTTGGTCAGTTTTGTCCCAGGATGCGACCCACACCAGTCCACTAACACCCAGGATGCGACCCACACCAGTCCACTAACACCCAGGATGCGACCCACACCAGTCCACTAACACCCAGGATGCGACCCACACCAGTCCACTAACACCCAGGATGCGACCCACACCAGTCCACTAACACCCAGGTACACAGTATACTGATGGATGAACATGGACAACCAGTGTAAGGAAACACGTCCGATGTTTCTACCCCTTCGCCGGGAATCGAACCCGGACTCTCACCGTGTGAAGCGAGAGCTTTTGCCACCAAGCCACTGTACAACATGTGTAACTAAGGTGTTGTCGGTGAGTAAGACACAGGTGCAACACTTGGGTATCTTTGCTGACGAAACGTTTCGCCTCCTCAGCAGGCATCAAGCTGACGGAGGGACTGATCACCTCAAAATTACTTCTACTGCCGTCAGTGTTGTGCTCCCCTGTATTCGACTGAAGAAACCTGTTGTGCAGGCGCAACGCTTAATCAACAGAGATACTTAGGTGTTGTACATGTGTCTTATTCATCACCTTGTAGTTATTGTGTACCATTAATAAACTGAGAGTACTTACCTCTTCCAGTACTCAGCTCTGAGATACATTATCTCTCATAAGACTGCTTAAACAACACCGCTCTTTGTATTGCTCTCAGATGCTTCAAGGACATGTTGGTCAGGGCTTTAAACTAGGTGTCCCAGGGACAGGCTTCCTCCCTCACCATCCCAGGGACAGGTGTCCTCCCTCACCATCCCAGGGACAGGCTTCCTCCCTCGCCATCCCAGGGACAGGCTTCCTCCCTCACCATCCCAGGGACAGGTGTCCTCCCTCACCATCCCGGGGACAGGTGTCCTCCCTCACCATCCCAGGGACAGGTGTCCTCCCTCACCATCCCAGGGACAGGTGTCCTCCCTCACCATCCCAGGGACAGGTGTCCTCCGTCGCCATCCCGGGGACAGGTGTCCTCCCTCACCATCCCAGGGACAGGCTTCCTCCCTCACCATCCCAGGGACAGGTGTCCTCCCTCACCATCCCAGGGACAGGTGTCCTCCCTCACCATCCCAGGGACAGGTGTCCTCCCTCACCATCCCAGGGACAGGTGTCCTCCCTCACCATCCCAGGGACAGGTGTCCTCCCTCACCATCCCAGGGACAGGTGTCTTCCCTCACCATCCCAGGGACAGGTGTCCTCCCTCACCATCCCAGGGACAGGTGTCCTCCCTCACCATCCCAGGGACAGGTGTCCTCCCTCACCATCCCAGGGACAGGTGTCCTCCCTCACCATCCCAGGGACAGATGTCCTCCCTCACCATCCCAGGGACAGGTGTCCTCCCTCACCATCCCAGGGACAGGTGTCCTCCCAGAGCTGAGGTAACTAAGCCTTCACCATGGTTAGAGCTAGGCTCTAAAGCAGAGCTGAGGTAACTAAGCCTTCACCATGGTTAGAGCCAGGCTCTAAAGCAGAGCTGAGGTAACTAAGCCTTCACCATGGTTAGAGCCAGGCTCTAAAGCAGAGCTGAGGTAACGAAGCCTTCACCATGGTTAGAGCCAGGCTCTAAAGCAGAGCTGAGGTAACTAAGCCTTCACCATGGTTAGAGCCAGGCTCTAAAGCAGAGCTGAGGTAACTAAGCCTTTACCATGGTTAGAGCCAGGCTCTAAAGCAGAGCTGAGGTAACTAAGCCTTCACCATGGTTAGAGCCAGGCTCTAAAGCAGAGCTGAGGTAACTAAGCCTTCGCCATGGTTAGAGCCAGGCTCTAAAGCAGACCTGAGGTAACTAAGCCTTCACCATGGTTAGAGCCAGGCTTTAAAGCAGAGCTGAGGTAACTAAGCCTTCACCATGGTTAGAGCCAGGCTCTAAAGCAGAGCTGAGGTAACTAAGCCTTCACCATGGTTAGAGCCAGGCTCTAAAGCAGAGCTGAGGTAACTAAGCCTTCACCATGGTTAGAGCCAGGCTCTAAAGCAGAGCTGAGGTAACTAAGCCTTCACCATGGTTAGAGCCAGGCTTTAAAGCAGAGCTGAGGTAACGAAGCCTTCACCATGGTTAGAGCCAGGCTCTAAAGCAGAGCTGAGGTAACTAAGCCTTCACCATGGTTAGAGCCAGGCTCTAAAGCAGAGCTGAGGTAACTAAGCCTTCACCATGGTTAGAGCCAGGCTTTAAAGCAGAGCTGAGGTAACGAAGCCTTCACCATGGTTAGAGCCAGGCTCTAAAGCAGAGCTGAGGTAACTAAGCCTTCACCATGGTTAGAGCCAGGCTCTAAAGCAGAGCTGAGGTAACTAAGCCTTCACCATGGTTAGAGCCAGGCTTTAAAGCAGAGCTGAGGTAACTAAGCCTTCACCATGGTTAGAGCCAGGCTTTAAAGCAGAGCTGAGGTAACTAAGCCTTCACCATGGTTAGAGCCAGGCTCTAAAGCAGAGCTGAGGTAACTAAGCCTTCACCATGGTTAGAGCCAGGCTTTAAAGCAGAGCTGAGGTAACTAAGCCTTCACCATGGTTAGAGCCAGGCTCTAAAGCAGAGCTGAGGTAACTAAGCCTTCACCATGGTTAGAGCCAGGCTTTAAAGCAGAGCTGAGGTAACTAAGCCTTCACCATGGTTAGAGCCAGGCTCTAAAGCAGAGCTGAGGTAACTTAACAACTTGTAAAAAATAAGACAAAATGAGCGAGAGGAAAAATGACTAGAGAGAGAGAGAGAGAGAGAGAGAGAGAGAGAGAGAGAGAGAGAGAGAAGAGAGAGAGAGAGAGAGAGAGAGAGAGAGAGAGAGAGAGAGAGAGAGAGAGATAAGCGAAGACAAGATGGAGAGAAAGTAACCACCGATGGTCCAGTACACGAGGAAGTAATAAATATGGAGGTGGAAGGAAATTGAGAGGAAGAGGCGATAAGGAGGTACTGAGAGATAAGAGGAAGACTCAGATGACACCTCTTGAATCTTCTTACTTCCTCCACCACACATTATACAACTCTCTCTCTCTCTGATCTCATGCAATAGGTATAGGTTATCTTTAGTTATCTGTCAACTTATATAAATAAGATCACATGTTTTGAGTTAGCTTGTTCACAGAGGCAGAGTTGTGTTGTTCTAGGTGGCCCGTCTTCAGTGATGTTATTATTAAAGACTTACATGTACCACCACCCATCCACAACACACACACACACACACACACACACACACACACACACACACACACACACACACACCACACACACACACAAACACACACACACACACACACACACACACACACACACACACACACCCACACTCACACACACACACACACACAAACACACACACACACACACACACACACACACACACACACACACACACACACACACACACACACACACACACACACACACACACACACACACACACACACACACATACAAACACACACACACACACACACACATACACACACACACACATGTACATTAATAAGAACAGAAGAAGGTAGTGATCGACGTCAGAGAGACCTCAACAGATTGCAGATGTGGTCAAACAAGTGGATTCTCGAGTTCAACCTGAGCAAATGCAAGGTCACGCGCTTTGGAGGAGAGGACAGACCGGACACAGAGTACAGCATGAGAGGAGACAAGCTGCATATATCAGTGAATGATAAGTACTTCGGGTGAATATAACTCAAAGTGTAGCCAGTGCAACAGAGTTTGATCCTCCCAGAGATGACACCCATTCTGCATATGTCAATCTCACCCTAGCAGAGTTGGGGTTAAATGTAAATAACCTGTATAGATGAATAATTACAGTATCAACTTATCATTAGTCAAGATTTTTTTTTTTTTGTGTTCACGTTCTCTACGAATTCTGAGAGTTAACAGTCTAGATTTGAGTGCACCGAATCTGCCTTTCTGTTAAACACTTCTTTCTTTGTATATATTTTTTCCTCAGAATCCGTAGATCACATAAATACAGATCGATCGATCAAATTTTTTTTATCACTTCTATTGTGTAAACTCAACGTTGAGTTTCCGATGAGTTGTGCTATATTATACCTTATAATGCATTACAGTTTCATTACAGTAAGTTTCATTATAGTCAATTACGTAAGCTTCCATTCTAATATTCTCCTGTTATAATGTTCAATTGTTGTGTACTTTGACATCATATAGAATCAGCCCAAGCCGTACACCTGCCGTCTCTAGTTTGTATTAGCTGTATGTTGGGACGACATACGTTAGCGTCGCCGAGCTCTCAGTAGTAGTACCAGCTCCTAGTAACCAGTTACCAGTAACCAGTGTACCAGTAGATGACTCACTACCAACCATCTGTATGAATCACTGACTGTTATTCATGTTGCTGCTGACCATAGCATATTTTTGAATGCCTTACCCGCTAGGCACTTGTGAGTCAGTCTAGGACAGGGAGCAGAGAGAGGCAGGTCGGCTGATGGTGCTTCCCATTCTTCCCGTTATATATTATACGTACTACCAGCCTACGTGAGTATTTTTACCCCATCCACGTTATCGAACCCACATGATACTTCGGGTGAATATAACTCAAAGTGCACATAAGCAGAATAACGGTAGTGGTATATGTAAGCATAGCAAACCTCAGAATAGAACCTAATTCACGACACAGGTTAGTCACTGAGTGTCTGACCACAGCATGGAGTCCACACCTAGTGTCTGACCACAGCATGGAGTCCACACCTAGTGTCTGACCACAGCATGGAGTCCACACCTAGGGTCTGACCACAGCTGGGTGGCGGTGGTGGTCATCAACAGTGTAACAGCTGGGTGGTGGTCATCAACAGTGTAACAGCTGGGTGGTGGTCATCAACAGTGTAACAGCTGGGTGGTGGTGGTGGTCATCAACAGTGTAACAGCTGGGTGGTGGTGGTCATCAACAGTGTAACAGCTGGGTGGTGGTGGTGGTCATCAACAGTGTAACAGCTGGGTGGTGGTGGTGGTCATCAACAGTGTAACAGCTGGGTGGTGGTCATCAACAGTGTAACAGCTGGGTGGTTGTGGTGGTCATCAACAGTGTAACAGCTGGGTGGTGGTGATCAACAGTGTAACAGCTGGGTGGTGGTGGTGGTGGTGATCATCAACAGTGTAACAGCTGGGTGGTGGTGGTGGTCATCAACAGTGTAACAGCTGGGTGGTGGTGGTGGTGATCAACAGTGTAACAGCTGGGTGGTGGTGGTGGTCATCAACAGTGTAACAGCTGGGTGGTGGTGGTGATCATCAACAGTGTAACAGCTGGGTGGTGGTGGTGGTCATCAACAGTGTAACAGCTGGGTGGTGGTGGTGGTGGTGGTCATCAACAGTGTAACAGCTGGGTGGTGGTGGTGGTCATCAACAGTGTAACAGCTGGGTGGTGGTGGTCATTACAGTGTAACAGCTGGGTGGTGGTCATCAACAGTGTAACAGCTATGTGGTTGTGGTGGTCATCAACAGTGTAACAGCTGGGTGGTGGTGGTGGTCATCAACAGTGTAACAGCTGGGTGGTGGTGGTGGTGATCATCAACAGTGTAACAGCTGGGTGGTGGTGGTGGTCATCAACAGTGTAACAGCTGGGTGGTGGTGGTGGTGATCATCAACAGTGTAACAGCTGGGTGGTGGTGGTGGTGATCAACAGTGTAACAGCTGGGTGGTGGTGGTGGTGGTCATCAACAGTGTAACAGATGGGTGGTGGTGGTGGTCATCAACAGTGTAACAGCTGGGTGGTGGTGGTCATCAACAGTGTAACAGCTGGGTGGTGGTGGTCATCAACAGTGTAACAGTGGGTGGTGGTGGTCATCAACAGTGTAACAGCTGGGTGGTGGTGGTCATCAACAGTGTAACAGCTGGGTGGTGGTGGTCATCAACAGTGTAACAGCTGGGTGGTGGTGGTCATCAACAGTGTAACAGCTGGGTGGTTGTGGTGGTCATCAACAGTGTAACAGCTAGGTGGTGGTGGTCATCAACAGTGTAACAGCTGGGTGGTGGTGGTCATCAACAGTGTAACAGCTGGGTGGTGGTGGTCATCAACAGTGTAACAGCTGGGTGGTGGTCATCAACAGTGTAACAGCTGGGTGGTTGTGGTGGTCATCAACAGTGTAACAGCTGGGTGGTGGTGATCAACAGTGTAACAGCTGGGTGGTGGTGGTGGTGGTGATCATCAACAGTGTAACAGCTGGGTGGTGGTGGTGGTCATCAACAGTGCAACAGCTGGGTGGTGGTGGTCATCAACAGTGTAACAGCTGGGTGGTGGTGGTGGTCATCAACAGTGTAACAGCTGGGTGGTGGTCATCAACAGTGTAACAGCTGGGTGGTGGTGGTGGTCATCAACAGTGTAACAGCTGGGTGGTGGTGGTGGTGGTCATCAACAGTGTAACAGCTGGGTGGTGGTGGTCATCAACAGTGTAACAGCTGGGTGGTGGTGGTGGTGGTCATCAACAGTGTAACAGCTGGGTGGTGGTGGTCATCAACAGTGTAACAGCTGGGTGGTGGTCATCAACAGTAGATAACTCTAAAACAAGTCATCAACATCCAATTAATTTTCTAATCATGGAAAATGTTCAAGGCAGAGATTTTGTCCGTTGACGCACTCCCGTTTATTTGTTCGCGTTGACGCTCTCCCGTTTATTTGTTCGCGTTGACGCTCTCCCGTTTATTTGTTCGCGTTGACGCACTCCCGTTTGTTCGCGTTGACGCACTCCCGTTTATTTGTTCGCGTTGACGCACTCACGTTTTGTTCGCGTTGACGCACTCCCGTTTATTTGTTCGCGTTGACGCACTCCCGTTTATTTGTTCGCGTTGACGCACTCCCGTTTACTTGTTCGCGTTGACGCACTCCCGTTTATTTGTTCGCGTTGACGCACTCACATTTATTTGCTCGCGTTGACGCACTCACATTTATTTGCTCGCGTTGACGCACTCCCGTTTATTTGTTCGCGTTGACGCACTCCCGTTTATTCGCGTTGACGCACTCCCGTTTATTTGTTCGCGTTGACGCACTCCCGTTTATTTGTTCGCGTTGACGCACTCCCGTTTATTTGTTCGCGTTGACACAATTTTCTTGCTTAAAAATCAATATCCACATATTTTCGTTTTATTTTTTGTGTATATAATTATTGTTATGTTAATATATAATTATTGTTATGTTAATATATAATTATTGTTATGTTAATATATAATTATTGTTATGTTAATAAGGAAAAGTCTAAAAATAGTCGGCTTCGTCGACCATCACAGACATGTTAAGTCAGTGCCGGATCAGCCGGGCTGTGGTTCCTACGTTGGACTGCGTGCGGCCAGCAGTAACAGCCTGGTTGATCAGGCCCTGATCTACCGGGAAGCTTGGTCGTGGACCGGGCCGAGGGGCACTGATACGGAGTAACTCCGGGTAGTACAATACTCATAATAGACACACATTCTAGTTAATAACTACTTTCTACCATCCAAATTACATTAGACTCACTTATCAATCTAACAACCTACCGCCATGATAGTATTAACACTAACACCACCACTACGTACCCCCTTCACTACAGAAGATATATCCACCTACGTACAACACCTCCATCATAAACTAGCTACACCACCATCTACTAACCTACCTCATCACACATCGCTAATACCTCAGTAACACCACCTCCAACTACAACCACTGCATCTAACTCGTTCAACACCACTTTCACTACACACATAACACACCACTACAACCACTCCTCATCATACAACACTACAACCACCACCCCAAACTACAATACCCCACTACAACAACCATCACTACAACCACTAACACCACCACTTTACCAACCACCTCCATCACTACAACCACATAACAACCACCATCACTACAACCACCACCATCACTACAACCACTAACACCACCACTACAACCACCACCATCACTACAACCACTAACACCACCACTACACCTCCACGCATTCACTACATCACATTAACTACCTACCACTAACTAACTCACCATCACTACTAACCACAACCACTCACCATCACTCACAAATCCACTAACACCACCAGTATTACAACCACCACTCATCACTATCAACCACTTACCACCACCTCACTACAACCACCAACCCATCACTAAACAACCACTAATCACCACACTACAACCACCACCATCACTACAACCACTAAACACCACCACTACAACCCCCACCATCACTACAACACACGACACCACCACTACAATCCACCTCACCTCACTACAACCACTAAACAACCACCATCACTACAACCACCTCCATCACTACAACCACTAACACCACCACTACAACCACCTCCATCACATAAACCACTTACACCAACCACTACAACCCCTCAACACTACAACCACTAACACCACCACTACAAACCCCCCCATCACTAACAAACCACTAACACCACCACTACAACCACCATCATACAACCACAACCACCACCATCACTACAACCACTAACACCACCACTACAACCACCACCCTCACTACAACCACAACCCACCCACCACACAACAACCAAACCACCACCACTACAACCACCATCACACAACCACAACCCACACCACCTACAAAACCACAACCCACCACCTACAACCCACTACAAACCATACCACCCCAAATACAACCACCACACTACAACCACAACCACCCCAAACTACAACCACCACCATCACTACAACCACAACCACCACCACACTACAACCAAAACCCCCAACCACCTTCACTAAAACCACAACCACCACCTAAACTACACCAAAACCACCAAACCACAACATCACCACCATCACTACAACCCAACAACCACCACCCCATACAACCACCACCAATCACTACAACCACAACCACCACCATCCACTACAACCACTAACCCCACCACCATCACTAAAACCACAACCACCACCATACTACAACCACAACCACCACCACAACACCACCACCATCACAACAACCAAACCACCACCACTCAACCACCCCCATCACTACAACCACAACCCACCACCCCAAACAACCACAACCACCACCCATCACTACCAACCACAACCCCCCACCACAACAACCACCACCAACAACAACCACAACCACCACCACAACAACCACCACCATCACAACAACCACAACCACCACCACAACAACCACCACCTCACTACAACACAAACCACCCACAACAACCACCACCATCACAAAAAACCCCCCAAACACCACCAAAAAACAACCACCACCTCAACAACCACAACCCCACCACCACAACAACCACCACCATCACAACAACCACAACCACCACCACTAACAACCACCACCATCAACACACTTCAGTAATGTGTCAACATCCTCCTCAACACTGTATATGATTCTCCATCATACCATAAATGACTATCAGAGGCGAAGCCTAGAAGTATGTGTGATATAAATTGGTGCGTATATGCTGACAGATCTACTGCGTATATGCTGACAGATCACCTGCGTATATGCTGACAGATCTACTGCGTATATGCTGACAGATCACCTGCGTATATGCTGACAGATCTACTGCGTATATGCTGACAGATCTACTGGGTATCTGCTCAAAGATCTATTGCGTATCTGCTCACAGATCCGGTTGTATAGCGTATTTTTACTCACAGACAGAATCAGCAGCCACAGACTCCTCAACCGATCATCTATTTCTGCTACGAAATCATTCTCAAATATAGCAGGAAGAGTAAAATAAGACCCAGTTTTTAAAATGCATGAGCGCCGCGGTCACAATACAAGAACACTGTATCAACATCCGTGGTCTCAGACTCCGATACCAGGAGGTATCAGAAATATTGCTGGAACAAGTGCAGAAGTTCCGGTATAAACGTTGGTAATGGAAAAACCACAAGTGGTTTAAAAAGATCCGTGAGTACACACAAACATATATATTAAAACACGTTTCGATCCCGGGACCACTATCTTTGTGAAGTGCTAGGCTGTGACGGCTGTGACGGCTGTGATGGTTGTGACGGCTGTGACGGCTGTGATGGCTGTGATGACTGTGATGGCTGTGACGGCTGTGATGGCTGTGACGGCTGTGACGGCTGTGACGACTGTGATGGCTGTGATGACTGTGATGGCTGTGATGGCTGTGACGGCTGTGACGACTGTGACGGCTGTGACAGCTGTGATGACTGTGATGGCTGTGATGACTGTGATGGCTGTGATGGCTGTGACGGCTGTGATGACTGTGACTACTGTGATGGCTGCGATGACTGTGACGGCTGTGATGACTGTGACTGTGATGGCTGCGATGACTGTGATGGCTGTGACGGCTGTGATGACTGTGACTACTGTGATGGCTGCGATGACTGTGACTACTGTGATGGCTGTGATGACTGTGATGGCTGTGACGGCTGTGATGACTGTGACTACTGTGATGGCTGCGATGACTGTGATGGCTGTGATGACTGTGATGGCTGTGACGGCTGTGATGGCTGTGACGGCTGTGATGGCTGTGATGACTGTGATGGCTGTGACGGCTGTGATGACTGTGATGGCTGTGATAACTGTGATGGCTGTGACGGCTGTGATGACTGTGATGACTGTGATGACTGTGATGGCTGTGACGGCTGTGATGGCTGTGACGGCTGTGATGGCTGTGACGGCTGTGACAGCTGTGATGGCTGTGACGGCTGTGATGGCTGTGACAACTGTGATGACTGTGACGGCTGTGATGGCTGTGACAGCTGTGATGACTGTGACGGCTGTGATGACTGTGACGGCTGTGACAGCTGTGACGGCTGTGATGACTGTGACGGCTGTGATGACTGTGACGGCTGTGACGGCTGTAATGGCTGTGACGGGTGTGATTACTGTGACGGCTGTAATGGCTGTGACGACTGTGATGACTGTGACGTTTGTGATGACTGTGACGGCTGTGACAGCTGTGATGACTGTGACGGCTGTAATGGCTGTGACGGCTGTGATGACTGTGACGGCTGTGACGGCTGTGATGGCTGTGACGGCTGTGATGACTGTGACGGCTGTAATGGCTGTGATTACTGTGACGGCTGTAATGGCTGTGACAGCTGTGACTGTGACGGCTGTGATGGCTGTGACAGCTGTGATGACTGTGACGGCCAGCGGGATAACGGAACTCTCAAAATTAATCACAGGCATGTTACAGTATCTTATAATGCTGCAGCATCACCCACATGCTGCACACATCATCTTACAATACTGCAGCATCACCCACATGCTGCACACATCATCTTACAATGCTGCAGCATCACCCACATGCTGCACACATCATCTTACAATACTGCAGCATCACCCACATGCTGCACACATCATCTTACAATACTGCAGCAGCATCAATATGCTGTATGCATCATCTTACAATACTGCAGCATCACCCACATGCTGCACACATCATCTTACAATACTGCAGCAGCATCAATATGCTGTATGCATCATCTTACAATACTGCAGCATCACCCACATGCTGCACACATCATCTTACAATGCTGCAGCATCACCCACATGCTGCACACATCATCTTACAATGCTGCAGGGATCACCCACTTTCTGCACACATCATCTTACAATCTGCAGCATCACCCACATGCTGCACACATCATCTTTACAAGGCTGCAAACATCACCCACCCCCCTGCTGCCCAAACATCATTTTTAGAATGCTGAAGCATCACCCACAGCTGCACACATCATTTTTAGAATGCTGCAGCATCACCCACATGCTGCACACATCATCTTAGAATACTGCAGCATCACCCACATGTTGCACACATCATCTTAGAATGCTGCAGCATCACCCACATGCTGCACACATCATCTTAGAATACTGCAGCATCACCCACATGTTGCACACATCATCTTAGAATGCTGCAGCATCACCCACATGCTGCACACATCATCTTAGATGCTGCAGCATCACCCACATGCTGCACAAAATTTATCTTAGAATACTGCAGCATCACCCACATGCTGCAACACATCTTAGAATACTGCAGCATCACCCACATGTTGCACACATCATCTTAGAATGCTGCAGCATCACCCACATGCTGCACACATCATCTTACAATGCTGCAGCATCACCCACATGCTGCACACATCATCTTAGAATACTGCAGCATCACCCACATGCTGCACACATCATCTAAGAATGCTGTAGCATCCCCCCACATGCTGCACACATCATCTACAATCTGCAGCATCACCCACATGCTGCACACATCATCTTAGAATGCTGCAGCATCACCCACATGCTGCACACATCATCTTAGAATACTGCAGCATCACCCACATGCTGCACACATCATCTTAGAATGCTGCAGCATCACCCAACATGCTGCACAAAATCATCTTAGAATACTGCAGCTCACCCACATGCTGCACACATCTTAGAATACTGCAGCATCACCCACATGCTGCACACATCATCTTACAATACTGCAGCATCACCCACATGCTGCAACAAAAATATCTTAGAATACTGCAGCATCACCCACATGCTGCACACATCATCTTAGAATACTGCAGCATCACCCACATGTTGCACACATCATCTTACAATACTGCAGCATCACTCACATGCTGCACACATCATCTTAGAATGCTGCAGCATCACCCACATGTTGCACACATCATCTTAGAATACTGCAGCATCACCCACATGCTGCACACATCTTAGAATACTGCAGCATCACCCACATGTTGCACACATCATCTTAGAATGCTGCAGCATCACCCACATGCTGCACACATCATCTTACAATGCTGCAGCATCACCCACATGTTGCACACATCATCTTAGAATACTGCAGCATCACCACATCTGCACACATCTTAGAATACTGCAGCCCTCACCCACATGTTTTCACACATCATCTTAGAATGCTGCAGCATCACCCACATGCTGCAACATCATTTAGAATATGCAGCATCACCCACATGCTGCACACATCATCTTAGAATGCTGCAGCATCACCCACATGCTGCACACATCATCTTAGAATGCTGCAGCATCACCCACATGCTGCACACATCATCTTAGAATACTGCAGCATCACCCACATGCTGCACACATCTTAGAATACTGCAGCATCACCCACATGCTGCACACATCATCTTAGAATACTGCAGCATCACCCACTGCTGCAAACATCATCTTTTGAATACTGCAGCATCACCCACATGTTGCACACATCATCTTAAATACTGCAGCATCCTCACATGCTTTCAACAAATCATCTTAGAATGCTGCAGCATCACCCACATGTTGACACATCATCTTTGAATGCTGCAGCATCACCCACATGCTGAACACATCATCTTTAGAATGCTGCAGCATCACCCACATGCTGCACACATCATCTTAGAATGCTGCAGCATCACCCACATGCTGCACACATCATCTTAGAATACTGCAGCATCACCCACATGCTGAACACATCATCTTAGAATGCTGCAGCATCACCCACATGCTGAACACATCATCTTAGAATACTGCAGCATCACCCACATGCTGCACACATCTTAGAATACTGCAGCATCACCCACATGCTGCACACATCATCTTAGAATACTGCAGCATCACCCACATGCTGCACACATCATCTTAGAATGCTGCAGCATCACCAAGATGAAGCATTAAAGAACACTACAAGAACTCCTCCGAGATTTCCTGGCGCTATCTTCAAGTTTATTTCTATTTTTCCAGGAAGTTCCTCTTCAGGGAAGAAGAAGTGAGGCATCCTCAGAGTTATCTAAAAAGAAAAAGAGTTAGTCTGGGGACAGTTTTAACCACCATCACCCCACTATTACAAAGCACCACCACCACTAATAGCAGCAGGAATACCACCCCTCACCTTCAAGGCACCAAACCCACAGGCCCCACTTACAGCACCGTAACCAGTAACACCTTACAGCGCCACACATTCTTTGTTATCCACTGAATAAACTAAAATTGCTTCGTTTGCTTTACGTACGAAATGTTGAAATAGTTGGACGGGATTGAACACGTCCCAAACCCCCCCCACCCCCCCCATCGCCACCCAACCTCCCAAATGAGAACCGACTTCACCGCGTTAATGTCGGGAGCCAGGGTCTCCCCTGAAACCACAGCTCTGGGCCAAGGTCGGGCCCCAAACCCACAGCTTGGCCAGGGGCTTGCCTTCAACTTCAGCTCGGGGCCCAGGGGCGGGCCTGCACCACAGCTCTGGGCCAGGGGGGCCCAAAACCACAGCTCGGTCCAGGGGCGGGCCTGCAACCACAGCTCTGGCCCGGGGGCGGGCCCTGTAACCACAGCTCTGGTCCAGGGGCTGGCTTAACCACATTTCGGGGTCCATGAACTGGCCTTTAACCACATCGGGGCCAGAGGCGGGCCCTGTAACCACAGCTCGGGTCCGGGGGCTGGCCTGTAACCACAGCCTGGTCCAGGACGGGCCTGAAACCACAGCCTGGGAAAGGGGCTGGCCTGTAACCAGGGGCTCGGGGCCGGGGGGCTACCCTGTAACCACGGGTCAGCTGAAAAAACTCCAGCCCAGTCCCAATTTTAACAAGGACCTGGAAGGAGGTGCAAGTTAAACTGGAAGTGATCCTACGGGGGCCCGGGGCGAAAATTATAACCACACCGAAATTAATTCCAATTTTGGCGTGCGGAAAGGAATTGTAGGTGGGGGGAGACTTTCCAAAAAAGGGGAAAACCCGAAATAAAGGCAAACGCGAAGTTTTTAAGCGAATGAAAAAGGGACTGGTTAATGGGCAGGCCCCAATGAGAACCAGGCCATCTTACAGTTTACTCCTACAGAAAGTATTACAGCACAAATGAGAAAAAATTCAAATTTGGCCCGGGAATGTCAAGCGACGACAGAAAAAAATATTTGGAAGTATAAACCCATGGTTTCCCTGGAGAAGGGGCCTTTTTGGGAAAAATTATATCAGGACGGGTGAATTTTCAGCTTGGAACAGAGTACCATCCTCATGAACAACATGAAACACAGTACCATCCTTATGGACAACATGGAATACAGTACCATCCTCATGAACATAAATACAGTACCATCCTTGAAAAACCTGCAACACAGTACCATCCTCATGAACACGGGACACAGTAACACAACCTGGAACTCATCACACTCACAAACAGCCAGAAACACTGCAACACACTCACAAACATCCTGGAACATTGCAACACACTCATAGACACTCTGGAACATTGCAACATATCACAAATACCCTGGAACACTGCAACACACCCACAAATACCCTAAAACATTGTAACACACTCATAAACACCCTGAAACATTGCAACACTCACAAACACGCTGAAACACTGCAACACACTCACACACACCCTGAAAACATTGTAACACACTCACAAACCCTGAAAAATTGTAACACATCATAAACACCCTGAAACATTGAACACACTCATAAACACCCTGAAACACTACAACACACTCACAAACACCCTGAAACATGGCAACACACTCATAAACACCCTGAAACATTGCAACACACTCACAAACACCCTGAAACATTGTAACACTCACAGACAACCTGAAACACAGCATCATAATGTCAAACAGAAACAACAAGAAAGTTTGGGACAACGTCGAGTGACACACACGTCTCCGTCTACAATATATAACTAACTCTAAAGAAATTCTAATAAGAGTAATTACGGCTAAGACTCTGGGAATGTGGTAAACACTAGTTGTGGGAATAATGACCTAATTGCTGGGAGACCTGTGTTGAGGAGGTCACTAATGAGATTGTCGCCAGAAACATTCTTCAGATTCCCTTCTAATTTTACAAAGAATACCAAGAGACTGCTGCTTCTTCCTTCTATTATTATTAATTATTTTATTATTATTATTATTATTATTATTATTATTATTTTATACGCAGGGATGCAAGAAAGGTGGACTGAAGTGGGACTCGTCACTGGTATAAACACAAGGCTGGAAGGACACTGGCTTGGAATGATCATGCAAATTGCAGTGAGCTTGAGATTGGAAGGAGGCTTTGCCACGAATGAGACCACGGAGGGGAATGAGAGACTGGAACGAGGCTTTACCTGGAATGAGATTTGGCGACTGCAAAGAGGCTGACTTGGAATTAGACTGCATCTTGGAACGTGGCAGATGATTAATTTACGTGGAGGAGATGCTGATGTCCCTGATCCCTGCTAGGCACCTGCTACGACCCTGCTAGGCACCTGCTAGGCTAATATCTGCTAGGGACAGGCTCGCTACCGAGAAAATCACCGCCTCAGCCCACCACCGTAATGACAAAAGTTTTTCTGCCATAACCACGGTCATACCTCCCGCACGGTACTTTCCTACCTACGGCACGGTACTTTCCTGCCTCCCGCACGGTACTTTTCTACCTACGGACGGTACTTTCCTGCCTCCGCACGGTACTTTCTACCTCGGCACGGTACTTTTCCCACCTACGGCACGGTACTTTCTGCCTCCCGCACGGTACTTTCCTACCTACGGCACGGTACTTTCCTGCCTCCCGCACGGTACTTTCCTACCTACGGCACGGTACTTTCCTGCCTCCCGCACGGTACTTTCCTACCTACGGCACGGTACTTTCCGCTCCCCCACGGTACTTTCCTACCTACGGCACGGTACTTTCCTGCCTCCCGCACGGTACTTTCCTACCTACGGCACGGTACTTTCCTGCCTCCCGCACGGTACTTTCCTACCTCCCGCACGGTACTTTCCTACCTACGGCACGGTACTTTCCTGCCTCCCGCTCGGTACTTTCCTACCTCCCGCACGGTACTTTCCTGCCTACGGCACAGTACTTTCCTGCCTACGGCACGGTACTTTCCTGCCTACGGCACGGTACTTTCCTACCTCCCGCACGGTACTTTCCTACCTACAGCACGGTACTTTCCTGCCTACGGCACGGTACTTTCCTACCTCCCGCACGGTACTTTCCTACCTACGGCACGGTACTTTCCTGCCTCCCGCACGGTACTTTCCTACCTACGGCACGGTACTTTCCTGCCTCCCGCACGGTACTTTCCTACCTCCCGCACGGTACTTTCCTACCTACGGCACGGTACTTTCCTGCCTCCCGCACGGTACTTTCCTACCTCCCGCACGGTACTTTCCTACCTACGGCACGGTACTTTCCTGCCTCCCGCACGGTACTTTCCTACCTACGGCACGGTACTTTCCTGCCTCCCGCACGGTACTTTCCTACCTACGGCACGGTACTTTCCTGCCTCCCGCACGGTACTTTCCTACCTACGGCACGGTACTTTCCTGCCTCCCGCACGGTACTTTCCTACCTCCCGCACGGTACTTTCCTACCTACGGCACGGTACTTTCCTGCTCCGCACGGGACTTTTCCTCCCCCGCACGGGTACTTTCCTACCTACAGCACGGTACTTTCCTGCCTCGGCACGGTACTTTCCTACCTCCCGCACGGTACTTTCCTACCTACGGCACGGTACTTTCCTGCCCCGCACGGGTACTTTCCTACCTACGGCACGGTACTTTCTGCCTCCCGCACGGTACTTTCCTACCTCCGCCGGTACTTTCCTACTACGGCACGGACTTTCCTGCCTCCCCCACGGTACTTTCCTCTCCCGCACGGTACTTTCCTCCTACGGCACGGTACTTCCTGCCTCCCGACGGTACTTCCTACCTCCCGCACGGACTTTCCTACCTACGGCACGGTACTTCTGCCTCCCACGGTACTTCATATTACGGCACGGTACTTTCCTGCCTCCCGCACGGTACTTTCCTACCTACAGCACGGTACTTTCCTGCCTCCCGCACGGTACTTTCCTACCTCCCGCACGGTACTTTCCTACCTACGGCACGGTACTTTCCTGCCTCCCGCACGGTACTTTCCTACCTCCCGCACGGTTACTTTCCTGCCTACGGCACGGTACTTTCCTGCCTACGGCACGGTACTTTCCTACCTCCCGCACGGTACTTTCCTACCTACAGCACGGTACTTTCCTGCCTCGGCCCCGGTACTTTCCTAACCTCCCGCACGGTTTCTTTCCTACCTACGGCACAGTACTTTCCTGCCTACGGCACGGTACTTTCCTGCCTACGGCACGGTACTTTCCTGCCTACGGCCGGTACTTTCCTTTCCCCCCGCAGGTACTTTCCTACCTTGGCCCCAGGTACTTTCTGCCTACCCGGGACGGTACTTTCCTGTCGGCACGGTACTTTCCTACCCCCCCAGGTCTTTCCTACTAGGGACGGTACTTTCCCGCCTCCGCCGGTACTTTCCTACCTCCCCCACGGTACTTTTGCCCACGGCACAGTACTTTCCTGCCACGGCACGGGACTTTCCTACCTCCCGCACGGTACTTTCCCACCTACGGCACGGTACTTTCCCCGTCTCCCGCACGGTCTTTCCTGCCTCCCCCACGGTACTTTCCTACCTCCCGCCCGGGACTTTCCCACCTCCGCACGGTACTTTCCTGCCCCGGAAAGTACTTTCCTGCCTACGGCACGGTACTTTTACCCCCCGCACGGGGATTTCCCACTCCCGCCGGTACTTTCTACCTCCCCCCGGTACTTTCCCACCCCCCGAAAGGTACTTTCCTACCTCCCGCCGGTACTTTCCCCTCCCCCCGGTACCCCACTTCCAAATTGTATTATCCCAAAAAGTAGTTCTACACCTTTACTAGATGGTCCCATCCCATTATTTCTCTTTAAACCCTGTTTTAAAAAATGAGGGGTGGTATCTTTAAACTTCAATGTTGTACTTGAATTTTAAAATGTATTCTTTTTCAACAAAAAAAAATTTTTATATCCTTTAACGTAGGCAGAAAGAAAAATCATAATTTTAAACCCGGAAAATTTGGAAGGGGTTTGGGCCCCAAAACTGCACACCCAAAAAAATTCTAGGAAAGCAAGACGTTTTGGGGATAGGGGAAAAAGTGTAAAGGGACCAAGATTTTCGCATCCTCCCACCAGTTCCCGGCGTCACCCGTAGAGAATTTATAAGTTGCTCAAGTTAGTTTTTGTCACCCCAAGTTGTTACCTTACCTTAAAACGATTTGGGGGTATCGCCTCCGGTCCCGCTGGACCACACTGTTTTGGTCTGATCAACCCGCAACTAGGTGTGTGACCCGGAGCCTGGGCTGGGCTGGGCTGGGGTCTGTGAAATGTTCGGGTAACCTACAGGTGTGAATTTAGAGGCACTGGTCAGTCTATTAAAAATTAAGGTCAGTCTACTAAACATAAAGGTCAGTCTACCAAACATTAAGGTCAGTCTACTAAACATTCAGGTCGGTCTATTAAATAATAAGCCAATATTGTAAGTTGAGTGGAGACCAGGCAGAGTAGAGGGAGAGTAGCCAAGATCAATAATGATGCAACACACTGCAACAACACGCTACAGCAGTGCAACACACGCTACAGTAGTGCAACACACTACAGTGCAACATCTCATGTTACTGGGGACATGTATCTACTCTCCTCGTATCACTGAGGACATGAATCTACTCTCCTGTGCAGGTTCTCTGTACATTTTCCAGATCAGAAATTTCGCCTGTCTTGAAGGAAGTTGTCAGTACACAACAATATTCCAGCCTAGAGAGGAGTGACCTGAAGAGTACTGTCATCATTGGCTTCGCATCTCTTGTTTTGAAGGTTCTGAAGAACAAAACGTCACAATACCGTGACTGGAATACACAAATAACCCGCATGTAAGAGAATTAAACTTATGACGATGATTCAAACGTGTCTAAGAACACGATGTAATAGTACAGCAATTGTGAAAGGCACGAGTGACCTGTTCTGAACCCATGTTGACCTGGGTCGTGCAACTTGTGAGAGTCCAGGTGAATGGTAATCTTGCTGCTTAAAACCATTTAATAAAAAATGATAATGTGGGATGTTAGGGCTACTGGCTCACAGTTAAAGAATTGTGGGCCAGTGGTTTTTAATGATTGTGAGATGACTCCAGTGTCAAGGCTCCTTCTCCATAGAATTATTTAAGGCACGCGATAAGGGTTTCTTACAATTCTCGATGAATATAGGGTACCACGAGTGTGGACCTGGGGCAGAGTGCGTGGGCAATCAATGGTTTCTTCGAAGTCAAGTGATGTCCGAGTTAGATCAGAGATTAGGGAGATTTCGAAGTCAAGTGATGTCCGAGTTAGATCAGAGATTAGGGAGATTTCGAAGTCAAGTGATGTCCGAGTTAGATCAGAGATTAGGGAGATGTCTGCAACATTTTGCGTTTCAGTCATGAATTTATTTTTGTCGTTAAACTAAAGATTAATTAGTGGTTCACTAAACACTGAGTCATACTGGCACCTTAATATTCACTCAATTCTTTGTTATCAGTGTATGATGTTCCATCTGCTCTAATCAACGGCCCGATAAAAAACAAAAAAGGCACAATACCGTGACTGGAACGATACACAAATAACCCGCACATAAAAGAGAGAAGCTTACGACGACGTTTCGGTCCGACTTGAACCATTGACAAAGTCACACTAGATGTTTTGTGAGACCTGGGCTTTGCACATGAGAAGCATTCTGGGTTTCTCTCAATTCCACTTAAAGATTTTAGTGCCTCCGTCTCTCCTAGACTATAATGTATTCCATCTGACTTAACGTTTCCTGATTCTCTAGCCAATGTTACTTTTTATTTCTTCAGAGCCTCTGTTGCCTTGAGCTCTGATATTCGTCGTCTTCGCTTATATAGGGAACGCCTCTCCCTTTCTAATCTGCACCTCCTCCTACTTCGTTAAGGTATGTGTCTGAAGCATACTTATAATGCCACCGAGCTCATCCTCTCGATATGCCGGTTTAGGTCATTGCGGAATGCAATAACAAACTGGTGAGTGAAATGTTCTAACAAACGAAGGGTTGGTGAACGAACAAGTGAAAGAAGTGGACGGGGGAATTGAACGAGGGGAAGTGAATGCACCGCACAAACTCGGCAAATGAATAAACGAACAAGCAGGATAATACACTAGGAGATAAACGAGCCAGAGCTATAAATGCGGGAAATAAAAGTATAAAAACAAACAGACAATCATGAAGAGAACAACAGGCTGGCGAGTGGACGAACGACCTGGCGAACTGGCAAGAGAACAGACGGTCAGGCCGACAGGAAAGCGGGCGGGCAGGCGAGCGGACTGGTGGACAGGAGGACGGACGGACGAACGGACGGGCGGGTCGAATAAACAACAGGAAAAAACACAAGGGCGGACAATGTGAGTGCCAGACTCTCACTATTTCAGAGATGGAAGAGCAATATAGAATGTAGGGGTCCCCGGAGAGGAATGCCGGTGGGCATACCTGTGTTGGTATACTTGTGTGGGTATACTTGTGTGGGTAAACTTGTATGGGTATACTTGTGTAGGTATACTTGTATGGGTATACTTGTGTAGGTATACTTGTATGGGCGTCCTGTGATGTACACTCAGTTCTCACTTTGGAAGAAAATATTGAAGGATCAGGGAAGAAAATGCCCAAATGAAATGCCCGAAATGCCGGGCACAGAGGAATGCTGCCAGTGTCTGTGTATGTTTGTATATACAACTTTCATTACAACGATGTACAGCACTAATGAGCAACAAACATGTGTGAAACACCTGCTTATCTTTGAAGTTTTACCAACTGAACACCGGCTTCCAAGCTGAGGGACTGGATCACCTTATCTTCCAGTGTTAATAGTTCAGCAAGACTGAGGGACTGATTACCTTATATTCTGTCTTCGCACATCATCTCTGTGTTGCTTGGCAAAATGTCCTCGATTAAAGATAGCGGGTGTTGCACATGTGTCTAATTTCTCACACATACCTTTATCGTTTGTGACTCACAATCGCACCACCACATTACAAACACTGCCACATCACCACCACCACACCACACCACCACCACTACCACCACCATTATCACAGTTAGTTAAAGATTAGCCGGTATTCTCCCGGCCCGGGCCTTTTCCAAGTGGTGGCCCGGCCTTGGCTCCCTCTTTAGGGAGTGTCTGAGACCTAAGTCTCCCATGGGAGGAGGCACAAGTACCTCCTCATCTTTGGGACCAACTGTCCCCAGGCCTAGCCACAAGCTAGGCCTCTCTGGTCTGCCATCCTCGCCCCAAGGGGACAAATGGGAATGACAGTCTTGTGAGCTAAAGGCTCGGACTCAGGCACCTACCCTACCCTAGAAGGGTTAGGCATGGTATCGATCCCATTATCACACCAGCACAACAATGGTAGACACAGGGCCAGAATGAAAAATTAAATAATTCAGATCTCTATGCTACCCTCCCCGCCATCCTCCCCTTGACACATTTAATTTACACTCCTTTCTCTCCTTTTTTTCTAAGTTAAAATTTAGGCCAAACCTCTGACCTCCAGAGGTCGGCGCTTCTTCCAATTTAGTCACTAGAGGTTGTTCCTGCTTCAGGATTATTTCCAGGGATAGTTCCTCCCTCCAGGGTAACTTCCAGAGGTCACCTTCCTCCAGGGTAACTTCCAGAGGTTATCTTCCTCCAGGGTAACTTATAAAGATCACTCTTCCCTCCACGGTAACTTCCAGAACCACCTTCCTCCAGGATAACCTTTAGAGGTCACCTTCCTCCAGCGTTAACTTCCAGAGATCACGCATCACTCAAGGGTATACAACATTTAGATCACTCTTGTCAAATATTACCAAATATTTACAAGTTGACACAGCATGACAATCAAGTGTCATGACACAGCATTACCATATATCAATCTGAAGTGAAGATATATTTATCTATTTCTACGAAGTTTTGTCTGATATAGGTTGGTGTTGACCGTGAAACCTGGAGGGGAAGGAATGAATGAATGAAGGAAGGAAGGAAGGAAGGAAGGAAGGAAGGAAGGAGGGAAGGAAGGAAGGAAGGAGGGAGGGAAAGAAGGGGAGGAAGGTGGATACGGAAGCAGTAGTGTGGGTGATTGCATTAACAAGGCATCAAATGAGGTGTGGGGAGCCAGCAGTGGTGTTGTAGTGCCACGCCCCATTATTGTGATGTAAATACTGCCACTTCCTTCCTTATTATCACTACCACTACTGCCTCTATCATTACTGTCTCCACCACCACTACTGTCCCCACCACCACTACTGCCTCCACCACCACCATTACTGCCTCCAACAACACCGCTACTGCCTCCACCACCACTACTACTGCCTCCAGCACCACCACTGTTGCCTACATTACCACCACTCTTGCCTCCATCACCACCACTATTGCCTCCATCACCACCACAACTGTATCACCACCACTACTGCCTTCATCACCACCACTACCTCCATCACCACCACTACTGCCTCCACCACCACCGCCCCATCATCAATGAAGAAGAAGTGGTGATGTACTCGGCGTGCTGAGTACATCATTTCTCTCAAGGTGAACAGGAGAAAAATATTTCGACTTACTTTCATTTTCGCTAATGAATTTCTGATCTCTGTCTCAGGGTCCTGTATGACCTGAAGTTTGAAGTTTGTGAAGGTCTGTGACTCTTCGTCTCCTCCTGTAGAGGGAGCTCCATTCTTAGTCTAATTAGCATTTATTACTTCAAATATTTTTTAGGTTCAATGATTTTTAAGAAACTTCAATTTCTATATACACACACAAAAATAAAATGACCATTAAGTGCATTAACTTCGATTTAACTGAACTTTGTATGTGTTTAATTAAGTCTTAATGAACGACAGTCAATGAATAAATGGAAGAATGGATGGAGACTTGAACCATGGTCCTGCGAGGTAGCAGAACCAACACTGAACCACCAAGCTTACCACATCAACATTTTACACAGTTGATGCTGCTGATGCAGACAGGTCACATTATAATCAAAACCAAGCGCTAAACCCACAAAGGTCACACAGCACTGGAGACAGGTCACAGAAGTGTTGTCTGTAAAATAGTGGTATGTAAGCTACGTGTGTCTGTGGTGTAAGACCTGGTTGCTGCTCCTTGTAACACACCCCAGGTAGTCAGGTACAGCACTGAGCCTCCAATATACCAGCACCACGGTTCGAATCTCCCTCACATGTTCAATAAAACTTTCAAAAAATATATTGGTGTTGAAAAGCAGCTTCGTGTTGAGAGTTGCTCCCATTTAACAACCATTCCATTTTAATTCAATTTTATTCATGAAATGTCCTAAAACCATTATCTGTTACCTGTTAGCGGTTCTGGAGATTATCATGGCGGCGGCGGCGGCGGTGCTGGCGGCCTCTGAGGTCACTCACCGCTGACAATGTGACGAAAGCGGAAATATCTCCGTCATTTCAGCCCAAGAAGAAACTACCTCATTCATGGATTGTCTGAACTTTAGTGACGGGGAACAACGCTCACTCCACGCTAAACTTCAGTGACGGGGAACAACGATCACTCCACGCTAAACTTCAGTGACGGGGAACAACGCTCACTCCACGCTAAACTTCAGTGACGGGGAACAACGCTCACTCCACGCTAAACTTCAGTGACGGGGAACAACGCTTACTCCACGCTAAACTTCAGAGACGGGGAACAACGCTCACTCCACGCTAAACTTCAGTGACGGGAACAACGCTCACTCCACGCTAAACTTCAGTGACGGGGAACAACGCTCACTCCACGCTAAACTTCAGTGACGGGGAACAACGCTCACTCCACGCTAAACTTCAGTGACGGGGAACAACGCTCACTCCACGCTAAACTTCAGAGACGGGGAACAACGCTCACTCCACGCTAAACTTCAGTGACGGGGAACAACGCTAACTCCACGCTAACTTCAGTGACGGGGAACAACGCTCACTCCACGCTAAACTTCAGTGACGGGGAACAACGCTCACTCCACGCTAAACTTCCAGTGACGGGGAACAACGCTAACTCCACGCTAAACTTCAGTTGACGGGGAACAACGCTCACTCCACGCTAAACTTCAGTGACGGGGAACAACGCTCACTCCACGCTAAACTTCAGTGACGGGGAACAACGCTCACTCCACGCTAAACTTCAGTGACGGGGAACAACGCTCACTCCACGCTAAACTTCAGTGACGGGGAACAACGCTCACTCCACGCTAAACTTCAGTGACGGGGAACAACGCTCACTCCACGCTAAACTTCAGAGACGGGGAACAACGCTCACTCCACGCTAAACTTCAGTGACGGGGAACAACGCTCACTCCACGCTAAACTTCAGTGACGGGGAACAACGCTCACTCCACGCTAAACTTCAGTGACGGGGAACAACGCTCACTCCACGCTACTCTCTACCTCCATTATCTTCTCACCTTATACAATAATAATAATAATAATAATAATAATAATAATAATAATAATAATAATAATAATAATATTTCCCGTCTGACAACAGTGGTGTTACAACGGCGTTTGCAAAGGCGTTTAAACGGGATAAATTGCAACAGCCTTTGTAGATTGTCGCACACCTGTGTTGAGTGTGCTGGTGTTGTAACCTGTGTTGAGTGTGCGGGTGTTGTAACCTGTGTTGAGTGTGCTGGTGTTGTAACCTGTGTTGAGTGTGCGGGTGTTGTAACCTGTGTTGAGTGTGCGGGTGTTGTAACCTGTGTTGAGTGTGTGGGTGTTGTAACCTGTGTTGTTGTGTACAGGTGCTGTAACCTGTGTTGAGTGTGTGGGTGTTGTAACCTGTGTTGTTGTGTACAGGTGCTGTAACCTGTGTTGAGTGTGTGGGTGTTGTAACCTGTGTTGTTGTGTACAGGTGCTGTAACCTGTGTTGAGTGTGTGGGTGTTGTAACCTGTGTTGAGTGTGCGGGTGTTGTAACCTGTGTTGTTGTGTACATGTGTTGTAACCTGTGATGAGTGTGTGGGTGTTGTAACCTGTGTTGAGAGTGTGTGTTGTAACCTGTGTTGTTGTGTACAGGTGTTGTAACCTGTGTTGTTTTGTACAGGTGTTGTAACCTGTGTTGTTGTGTACAGGTGCTGTAACCTGTGTTGAGTGTGTGGGTGTTGTAACCTGTGTTGAGTGTGCGGGTGTTGTAACCTGTGTTGAGTGTGTGGGTGTTGTAACCTGTGTTGAGTGTATGGGTGTTGTAACCTGTGTTGAGTGTGTGGGTGTTGTAACTTGTGTTGTTGTGTACAGATGTTGTAACCTATGTTGAGTATGCAGGTGTTATTGCAACCTGATTTGTGTGCATGTGTTATTGTAACCGGTGTTGAGTGTCCAGGTTTTGTAATCTGTATTGTTGTGTGCGTGCAGGTGTTGCGTGTGCAGGTGTTATTGTAACCGGTGTTGAGCGTCCAGATTTTGTAATCTGTGTTGTTGTGTGCGTGCAGGTGTTGCATGTGCAGGTGTTGTTGTAAACTGAGGTGTTGCGTGTGCAAGTGCTGTTGTATACCTCTGATATGCCTTTGGTGAGCTTCGAGAGTTTTCCTGCTCCCGGTCCTGGACCAGCTTTGTCTGGTACTTGCCTGGTCAGCCAGGCTGTTGCTGCTGGTGGCCCGCTGTCTCACACATCCATCACAGCCTGGTTGATCTGGCACCTGGTGAAGATACATGTCCATTTTCCTCTTGAAGACTTCAACACTTTTCCAAGCAGTGTTTCTGACATCTTCTGGTGAGATGTCGAGTCAAGTCTTGATCCACTAGGTCTGGTCTGTGGCCAGGCCGCGGGGGGCGCTGACCCCCGCCAGCATCTTACAGTTATCTTGCAATGCTTTCCTTCCCCCTCCGTCTCACCCGCTTCCTCAATCCTCAACCCCTTTCTCACCCATCACCCCCTCTCCCACCTCTAGCCTAACCCCTCGCACCCCTTACCTACCTGCGTCCCTGGAAGCTGAGGACCAAATGAGATTTCCTTTAGGAGCACCGAATCTTGATTAAAGGCGCTGCTAGGATGCTGATTCCCAGCTCTGGAACGCTGCTAGGATGATAATTCCCAGCCGGACTGATGTTAGTTACATTACTAGTGGGTAGAGTATTCCAGTGTAACATTTTGCACATCCTTCCTGAGGTTCTGGAGACCGTCTACACCCAGAGATTAAGATGGTAGGGAATTTAAGTTTCTTGAAAGATGTAGGTGATGGTGTTACACTTACAGTCGAGGGACTCACAGCTTCAAATTGTTTATGCCCTCAGAAAGAAGACGACTTAAGTACTTCGCGTTAAGTGCCTTTCTTGGTGTGAGGAAAGAGAGAACGATTTCATTGTATTTATTGTCTATAAAACACATGTGCTCTGTGCATAATGGTATTCTACCTTATTCACAAAACTGCCGTTTCCTGCAGCCAGCCTAACACCGCAGGGAACTTCCAGTGGAGACATGACACACAAAGAGAGTGGAGAGTTAACATGATACACTGAAGCAGCGTGGAGGGTTAATAAGACACACACAACAGTGTGGAAGGTTGTGAGGGACTCACTACACAGTGTGGTGGAGCTCCCAGTGTTAAACCAACCTTCATTCCCACAATGTGTCCACCCAGGCTAAAAATACCTTTAGTAAACCTTGGTGACAGTGCTCACTTGCTTCGTAACACTCGTCGTGTGTCGCATGACCAGGTTACCAGCTTGGCGAGACATGAGTTACTTGTAGAGTATCCCCTGGTATGTTTACGTTATCTCCAGCATGGTGAGGTATATAAGTGTGAAAGACTTTTTAAGAGTTCCTGATACTGCTTGATTCAACACATACTGGAAGGTCATGTGTTCTCTAGTGTAGCTAGAAGCAAACACTAGAGAAACAGACCGAGAGAGGGAGAGAGAGGGGAAAGGAAGAGAGGCAAGGTGCAAATTTATTTCCTGCAATTTATGCTCATAATCTTCCTCCCCTACCCCATCTACCTTCCCTTTTCCCTCTCTCACTCTCTCTCTCTCTCTCTCTCTCTCTCTCTCTCTCTCTCTCTCTCTCTCTCTCTCTCTCTCTCTCTCTCTCTCCCATACAGAGTGCTGGAAAGGTCAAGCCACCAGTGAACAACGGTTTCTCACACTGAAGGTTACCTTCTTATGTCACCCAAAGGTCACACTGGCAACACAACACATAGTAACGAAACAGCACATGTTGAAGGAACAGCACATGTTGAAGGAACAGCACGTGTTGAAGGAACAGCATATGTTGAAGGAACAGCACATGTTGAAGGAACAGCACATGTTGAAGGAACAGCACATGTTTAAGGAAAAAGCACGTGTTGAAGGAACAGCCCCATGTTAAGGAAACAGCACATGTTGAAGGAACAGCAGTGTTGAAGGAGCAGCACGTGTTGAAGGAACAGCACATGTTGTAAAGGAAAAAGCACGTGTTGAAGGAACAGCCATGTTGAAGGAGCAGCACATGTTGAAGGAACAGCACATGTTGAAGGAACAGCACATGTTGAAGGAACAGCCAAAGTTGAAAGGAACAGCACGTGTTGAAGGAACAGCACATGTTGAAGGAACAGCACGTGTTGAAGGAACAGCACATGTTGAAGGAACAGCACGTGTTGAAGGAACAGCACATGTTGAAGGAACAGCACATGTTGAAGGAACAGCACGTGTTGAAGGAACAGCACATGTTGAAGGAACAGCACGTGTTGAAGGAACAGCACATGTTGAAGGAACAGCACGTGTTGAAGGAACAGCACGTGTTGAAGGAACAGCACGTGTTGAAGGAACAGCACATGTTGAAGGAACAGCACGTGTTGAAGTGAACAGCACGTGTTGAAGGAACAGCACGTGTTGAAGGAACAGCACGTGTTGAAGGAACAGCACGTGTTGAAGGAACAGCACGTGTTGAAGGAACAGCACATGTTGAAGGAACAGCACGTGTTGAAGGAACAGCACATGTTGAAGGAACAGCACGTGTTGAAGGAACAGCACATGTTGAAGGAACAGCACGTGTTGAAGGAACAGCACGTGTTGAAGGAACAGCACATGTTGAAGGAACAGCACATGTTGAAGGAACAGCACGTGTTGAAGGAACAGCACATGTTGAAGGAACAGCACGTGTTGAAGGAACAGCACATGTTGAAGGAACAGCACATGTTTGAAGGAACAGCACGTGTTGAAGGAACAGCACGTGTTGAAGGAACAGCACATGTTGAAGGAACAGCACGTGTTGAAGGAACAGCACATGTTGAAGGAACAGCACATGTTGAAGGAACAGCACGTGTTGAAGGAACAGCACGTGTTGAAGGAACAGCACGTGTTGAAGGAACAGCACGTGTTGAAGAAACAACACATTGTGAAGTAACACAGAGTGCAAAATCGCCTGCAATTACCGCCATGCTGTTAGTGTCACGACTACACCAGACTGTAGTACCTACGTCAGACTGAATGCAGCAAGCTATAAGAGAATCATCAGACTGTCGATTAGGTGTGGCCCGAGACCAGGACGATCCCCGCGGAGGTGACGTGCCGCATCACCTCCCCGGCGACGATGATTCCCGGAAGCAACAACTGAGAGTAAGCAAGTTCTTGTTTACCTTCCTGCTGGACGTCAACAAACACACGTGGTTTTGTTTACCTTCCTGCTGGACGTCAACAAACGCACGTGGTTTTGTTTACCTTCCTGCTGGACGTCAACAAACGCACGTGGTCTTAAGTCTTTCCTTTCTGTTCCATGAACACGTAAGATGACAGGTAGATCTTACAAACTTTTAAATACACTGACTGTATACAAATCTTTACTTATGTGCTTGTTAATAGGTCCTGTAATTATGTGCTTGTTAATAGGTCCTGTAATTATGTGCTTGTTAATAGGTCCTGTAATTATGTGCTTGTTAATAGGTCCTGTAATTATGTGCTTGTTAATAGGTCCTGTAATTATGTGCTTATTAATAGGTTCTGTAATTATGTGCTTGTTAATAGGTCCTGTAATTATGTGCTTGTTAATAGGTCCTGTAATTATGTGCTTGTTAATAGGTCCTGATAATTATGTGTGTGTTAATAGGTCGTTGTAATTATGTGCTTCTTAATAGGTCTGTAATTTACGTGCTTGGTTATAGGTCCTGTCATTATGTGCTTGTTAATAGGTCCTGTAATTATGTGTGTTAATAGGTCCTGTTAATTTTGTGCCTTGTTAATAGGTCCTGTATTATGTGCGTGTGTTAATAGAGTCTGTAATTATGTGCTTGTTAATAGGTCCTGTAATTATGTGCTTGTTAATAGGTCCTGTAATTATGTGCGTGTTAATAGGTCCTGTAATTATGTGCTTCTTAATAGGTCCTGTAATAAACTATGTGCGTGTTAATAGGTCTGTAATTATGTGTTCTTAATAGGTCCTGTAATTATGTGCTTCTTAATAGGTCCTGTAATTATGTGCTTCTTAATAGGTCCTGTAATTATGTGCGTGTTAATAGGTCCTGTAATTATGTGCTTCTTAATAGGTCCTGTAATTATGTGCTTGTTAATAGGACTGTATTTTATGTGCTTGTTAATAGGTCTGTAATTTGTGCGCTGGTAATAGGTCCTGTAATTATGTGCTTGTTAATAGGTCGGTAATTATGTGCTTCTTAATAGGTCTGTAATTTTTATGGTGCTTCTTAAAAGGATCCAGTATATTAAGTGCGTGTTAATAGGACCTGTAATTATTTGCTTCTTAATAGTTCCTGTAATTATGTGCTTCTTAATGAGGTCCTGTTAATTAGTGCTTCTTAATAGGTCCTGTAATGTATGTGTTCTTAATAGGTCCTGTAATCATGTGCTGTGTAGGTCCTGTAAATTATGTGCTTGTTAATAGGTTGTATAATTTATGTGCTTGTAATAGGTCCTGTAATTATGTGCTTATTAATAGGTCCTGTAAATTATTGCTGATAATAGTCCTGTAATTTGTTGCCTTGTTAATTGGTCCTGTATTATGTGCTTGTTAATAGGTCCTGTAATTTTGTGCTTGTATGATTAGGTCCTGTAATATGTGCTTCTTATAGGTCGTGTAATTATTGCTGGTTAATAGGTCCTGTTAATTATTTGCTTGTTATAGGTCCTGTAATTATGTGCTTCTAATAGGTCTGTAATTATGTGCGTTGTTAATAGGTCTGTTAATTATGTGCTTCTTAATAGGTCGGGTAATGATGTGTTTGTTTAATAGGTCCTGTAATTATGTGCTTGTTATAGGTCGGGGTAATTATGTGCTTGTTAATTGGTCCTGTAATTATGTGCTTGTAATAGGTCCGGTAATTAGTGCTTCTTAATAGGTCGTGTATTATGGGTTGTTAATAGGTCCTGTAATGATGTGCTTCTTAATAGGTCATTGTAATTATGTGCTTCTTTATTAGGTCACTGTAATTATGTGCGTGTTTAATAGGTCCTGTAATTATTGTGTTGTTTAAATAGGTCCTGTAATTATGTGCTTTTAATAGGTCCTGTTATTATGTGCTTGTAATTAGGTGTGTATTATGTGCGTGTTATAGGTCTGTGTAATTAGGTGCTTCTTTATAGGTCGTGTAATTAGTGCTTGTTAATAGTCTGGATTATGTGCGTGTTAATAGGTCGTGTATTATGTGCTTCTTAATAGGTCGTTTGTAATTATGATGCGTGTTCATAGGTCGTGTTATTATGTGCTTCTTAATAGGTCGTGTTAATTATGTGATTGTAAAGGTCCTTGTAATTATGTGCTTTTATAGGTCGTGTAAATAAGTGCTTGTTATAGGTCGTGTAATTATGTGCTTGTTAATAGGTCGTATAATTATGTGCTTGTTAATAGGTCGTGTAATTATGTGCTTGTTAATAGGTCGTGTAATTATGTGCTTGTTAATAGGTCGTATAATTATGTGCTTGGTAATAGGTCGTGTAATTATGTGCTTGTTAATAGGTCGTATAATTATGTGCTTGGTAATAGGTCGTGTAATTATGTGCTTGTTAATAGGTCGTATAATTATGTGCTTGTTAATAGGTCGTGTAATTATGTGCTTAGTTAATAAGGTCGTGTAATTATGTGCTTGTTAAAAGGTCGTATTAATTATGTGCTTGGAAATAGGTCGTGAATTATGTGCTTGTTATATAGGTGTATAATTTGTGCTTGGTAATAGTCGTGTAATTATGTGCTTGTTAATAGGTCGTATAATTATGTGCTTGTTAATAGGTCCTGTAATTATGTGCTTCTTAATAGGTCGTGTAATATTGTGTTTGTAAGTCAGGCAGCGTGGTCAGAGACCTGACTATTGGGAAGATCATTGCAGTCTGAATGTAAGTACAAGTTCGAAGATTTCCCCGTCATCTAACAAGCTCACAGGCAGAAGGAAGAGCTGTAATCTTGCCAGAGTGCAAAACGTTTGACAGGCTTCAGTTTGGCCCACATGTGAGAGGAAGGTAGTACCTCGCTGCATGGTTGCTGTCTTTAGGCTACCACAAGTGGCCTGGGTTAAATACGGGGGTTTAAAGCCTATCTACTCCACGAGGGTCAACTGAGGTTTCATGTCACCTGTCCACCAACAGTCAACAATCTTTAGTACCCAAACAAAGGGTTTAAAGTCAACTTTCAGTGTATACAGATGCACTAGGAGACATACACCTCTAAAATTTATACATTATATAATATATACAATTTTACATTATATTATATATATATATATTATTATTTTATATATATTTATATATATATATATATATATAATTTATGACATACATCTGTCAGTGTATATTCACTAAGAGGCATACATCTCTGAGTATGTATACAGTGAGATATACACTTCTCAGTGTATATATCCTATGCATGATAACTCAAGCACTTGCAAACACAGCGCAGCTCACAGCAGCAACACCATCACACAACTCACAGCAACATTATGTTAACACCACCACACAACTCACAACAACATCATGTTAACACCACACAACTCACAACATCATGTTAACATCACCACACAACTCACAACAACATCATGTTACACACCACACACTCACAGCAAATCATGTTAACACCAATCACACAAACTAAAGCAACATCATGTTCACACCAACACACATACTCACAGCTACATATGTTAACACCACCACACATAATCACAACAACATCATGTTAACACCACCCACAACTCCAACATCAGGTAATACACCACCACACAACTCACAACAACTTCATGTGAAACACCACCACACAACTTCACTACAAACATCATGTTAACACACCACACACTCACATAACATCATGTTAACACCACCCACACATCTCACAACAACATCATGTTACCACCACCACACACTCACAACCGGCCATGTTAAACACACCACACAACTCACAACAAACATATGTTAACACCACACAACTCACAACATCACATTTTACAACCACCACACATTCACACAACATCATGTTAACACCACCACACAAACTACAGGAACATCATTGTTAACACCATCACACAACTCACAGCGACATCATGTTAAAACACCTCACAACTCACAGCAACATAATGTTACTCCACCACACAACTCACAACAAACTATGTTAACACCACCACACAACTCACAACCTTCATGTTATCTCACCACAATCTCACAACAACATCATGTTAACACCACCACACAACTCACAACAACATCATGTTAACACCACCACACAACTCACAACAACATCATGTTAACACCACCACACAACTCACAACAACATCATGTTAACACCACCACACAACTCACAACATCATGTTAACACCACCACACAACTCACAACAACATCATGTTAACACCACCACACAACAACATCATGTTAACACCACCACACAACTCACAACATCATCATGTTAAACCCACCACACACAACCTCACAGCAACATCTTGGTAAACATCCACACACAACCTCACAACAACATCATGTTTAACACCACCACACAACTCACTCCATCATTTAACACCACCACCACCTCACAACTACATGTTAACACCACCACACAAACTCTCTGCAACATCATGTTAACACCCACACAACTCACAACAACATTGTTAACACCACATCCAACTCAGAGGCAACATCTGTTAACACCATCACACAACTCACAGCTAATCATGTTAACACCCACCACACAAACTCACAACAACATCCATGTTACACACCACACAACTACATCATCTTGTTAACACACCACACAACTCACAAACAAACATGTTAACACCACCACACAACTCCGAGCAAATCTTGTTAACACCATCACACAACTCCAGCAAACCATCATATTAACACCAACACAACTCACAAGCAACCATCAGTTAAAACCACCACACAACTCACCAACAACTTCCATGTTAACACAACACACAATCACAAATCAGTTAACCACCACCACACAACTCACAACAACTTTATGTTAAACACCACCACACATCGCACTAAAACATCATTGTTAACACTTTCACACAAATCCCACAACTACATCAAGTTGTTAACACCACCACACAACTCACAACAAACATCATGTTAACTCCACCACATAATCACACTATCATGTTAACACCAATCACACAACTACAACATCATGTTAACACCACCACACAATCACACAACATATTAACACCTCCACACAACTCACAGAAATCATGTTAAACACCAACAAAACAACTCACAATACAACATGTTAACATATTAACACCACCACACAACTCACAACAACATCATGTTAACACCACCACACAACTCACAGCAACATCATGTTAACACCACCACACAACTCACAGCAACATCATGTTAACACCACCACACAACTCACAGCAACATCATGTTAACACCACCACACAACTCCACACAACATCATGTTAACACACCACACAACTCACAGCAGCATCATGATAACTCCACAACAACAATTCACAACCAACATTTGATAAACCACCACACAACTCACAATCAACATCATGTTAAACACACCACACAACTCACAAACATCATGTTAACACAACCACACAACTCACAAAACATCTTGTTAACACACCACACAACTCACAACAACTTCTGTTAACACCACCACACAACTTCACAAATCCATGGTAACACCACAACACAACTCCAACAAACATATGGTAACACCACCACACAAACGCAACATCATGTTAAACACCACACACAACTCATCAACAACATTCTGTAACACCACCACACAACTCACAACATCATGGTAACACCACACCATAACTCACAACAATCTTATGTTAACACCACCACACAACTCACGAAACATCATGTTAAACACCACCACACAACTCACAACAACATCATGTTAACACCACCCACATACTCACAGCATCATCATGTAACTCCACCACACAACGCACAAACAACATTGTATCACCACCACACAAATCCTCAGGCAACATCATGTTAACACATCACACATCTCAGAGCATCATCATGTTACCACCATCACACAACTCACAGAATCATCATGTTAACCCATCACAATACTCACAGGAACATCATATTTACACCTCCACACAACTCACAGCACATCATGTTAACACCACCACACAACTCACAACAACATCATGTTAACACCACCACACAACTCACAACAACATGTTAACCCACCACACAAACTCACAACAATATCATGTTAACACAACCACGCAAACTCACAGCAACATCTTGTTTACACCACACACAACTCACAGCAACATCATGTTAACACCATCACACAAACTACAGCAACATATGTAACACCACCACAAACTCACAAAATACATGTTAACACAACCACCAACTCACCAACATCATGTTAACACCACCACTCAACTAACAGCAAAACTAATGTTAAACACCACACACAAACTCACAACACATTGTTAACACCACCACACAACTCACATAAAACTTCATGTTAACACCCACCACAACAAGATCACAACAACATATGTTAACTACCGCCAAAAACAATCACAATCAACATCTGTTAACACCACCACACAACTAACACAACATCATGTTTACACACCACACAACTCACAACAACATCAGGTTAACACCTCCGTATACGCACAAACAAACATATGTTAACACCACCACACAACTCACACATCATGTTAACACCACCACACAACTCACAACAGCATCATGTTAACACCACCACACAACTCACAACAATCTTATGTTAACTCCACCACACAACTCATAGCACATCATGTTAAACACCAACCACACAACTCACAACAACATCATTGTTAACACCACCACACAACTACAAATACATCATGTTACACCACCACACAACTCACAAAACATCATATGTTAACGCCACCACACAACGCAACAACAACTCATGTTATACCACACACCAACCTCACAAACATCATGTTTACACCTCACATAACTCACAACAACTTATGTTAAAACCCCCCCACCATCACACAACTCTACAACATCAGTTAAACACCACCAACAACTCACAACAACATATTTACACCACCACACAACTCACAGCACATTCAGGTTAACACCCCACCACAACTCACAACAACCATGGTAACCACGGACCACAAATCACAACAACATCATGTTAACACCACCACACACTCACAGCAACATCATGTGAACACCACCACACAACTCACAGGCAACATTCATGTTAAAACACCCACCAGGTCTAACTCACTAGCACTTCATGTTAACACCACCACACAAATCACAACAACTTCATGGTTAACACCCAACACAACTCTCAGCAAGCTCATGGTAACACACTCCAATTCACAACAACATTGTTAACACCACTACACAACTCTCAACAAACATCATGTTAGCACCACCCACAACTCACAACATCATGTTAATCACCACCACACAACTCAAAACAGCATCATGTTAACAACACCACCAACTTCACAACAATACTTCATGTTAACACCATCCACACAACTCACAACAACATCATGTTAACCCCACCACACAAACTCACAACTACATTCATGTTTAACACCAACACAACTCACAACAAACATTCATGGTTACCCACCACACAACTACATCATTGTTAACACCACCACACAACTCACAAAAACATTCATGTTAAAACACCCACCACACAACTCACAACAAACAATCATGTTAACACCACCACACAACTCACAACAACTTCATGTTAACTCCACCACACAACTCACAGCAACATCATGTTAACACCACCACACAACTCACAACAACATCATGTTAACACCACCACACAACTCACAACATCATGTTAACACCACCACACAACTCACAACAACATCATGTTAACACCACCACACAACTCACAGCAACATCATGTTAACACCACCACACAACTCACAACAACATTGTTAACACCACCACACAACTCAGAGCAACATCATGTTACATCCATCACACAACTAGACACACATATGTTAACACCATCTGTCTCAACTAACAGCAACTCATGTTAACACATCACACAACTCACAGCATACATCATATTAACATCAACAAATCACAGCAACATCATGTTAACAACACAGACAATCACAACAACATCATGTTAACACACCACACAACCTCACAGGCAACATTTGTTAACACCACCCCACAACATCACTACAAACATCATGTTAACACCACCACAAACTCACAACTATTGTTATCACCTCCACTCAACTCACTACATAACATCATGTTAACACCACCCTCACAAATCACAGTAAAATCTTGTTAACAACACCTCCAAACTCACACAACATCATGTAACACCACCACACAAAGCACAGTAACATCTTGTTAACACCTCCCACCACAACTCACAGAACATCATGTTTAAATAAAAAAAAAAACCCCATACCATCACACAACTCACAGCAAACTTCATGTTAACACCACCCACAACTCACAACAGCCATGTTAACTCCACACACAACTCACAACAACTCATGTTAACACCACACACACAACTCACTGGCAACATCTTGTTAACACCACACACAATCACAACAACATTGTTTACAACCACCACACATTCCACAACAAATCATGTTTAACACCACCACACAAATCAAACATCATGTTAACACCTCACACAATCACAAACAACATCATGGTAACACCACACACAAACTCTCTACAATTCATTGGTAACTCCACCTACACAACTCACAAACTACATCATGTTAACTCCACCAACTCAACTCACAAAACATCTGGTTAACACCACCAACACACAACTCACAACATGTTAAAACACCACACAATTCACAAAAACATCTGTTAACACCACCACACAATCACTAACAACTCATGTTAACACCACCACACAACTCACAACCATCATGTTAACACCCCCACACAATCTCACAACTGCATCAATGTTAACACCACACACACACATCATCATTGTTAACACACCACACAACTCACATCAAAATCATGTTAACACCCCACACAACTCACATACAACATAATGTTAACTCCACTACACACTCACCGCAACATCATGTTAACACCAACACACAACTCACAACAACTCATGTTAACACTCCACACAACTCACTAAAACATTATGTTAACACCCCCACACAACTCCAAACAACTTCATTGTTAAACTCCACCACACACTAACAGCAAACATCATGTTTAACACCACCACACAACTCACAACAAATCATTGTTAACACCACAAACAACTCCACAACAAAATCTTGTAACACCACAACAACAACTCACAACAACATCATGTAACACCACCACACAACTCACAACAACATTATGTTACACCACAAAACAACTCACAACAAACATATGGTAACACACCCCAACAATCACAACAACATCATGTTAGCATAACACACAAATCACAACAAACAATGTTAACACCATCCTCCACAACTCACAACATACATTGTTAACACACCACACAACTCACAACATCATGTTAACACCACCACACAACTCACAACAACATTGTTAACACCACCACACAACTCACAACAACATCATGTTAACATCACCACACAACTCACAACAACAACATGTTAACACCATCACACAACTCAACCATAAATAAAAAAAAATACAACATTGTAAAAACATCACCACACAACTCACAAATATGTTAACACACCACACAACTCACAAACAACAAATGTTAACCCACCACACAACTTCACAACATCGATGTTACACCACACTCAACTCAAAACACATTGTTAAACACCACCACACAATCACAACAACATCAGGTTAACACCACCACACAACTCACAACAACAACATGTTAACACCACCACACAACTCACAACAACATTGTTAACACCACCACACAACTCACAACATCATGTTAACACCACCACACAACTCACAACAACATTGTTAACACCACCACACAACTCACAACTTCATGTTAACACCACCATCAAACTACAACAAACATTGTTAAAACACCACCAAACAAAACTACAACATCATGTTAACACACCACACAACTACACACATATGGTAAACACCACCACACAACTCACAACAACATTGTTAACACCACCACACAACTCACGACTCACCTTGACAACCGCTCACTTCCACATGTATACATTTGTCTTACTCATCAACTTGTCTGTAGTAATAACTATTATTAAAATAACACCAAAGTTGCTGTCCCATAACTACGAGCACCAGGTGTGTGTGTGTGTGTGTGTGTGTGTGTGTGTGTGTGTGTGTGTGTGTGTGTGTTGTGTGTGTGTGTGTGTGTGTATGTGGGGGGTGTAATGGGTGTTCAAAAAACGCACAACTATTAACGACGCTAAGGGGGTACCGTTTCGGGGAACAAGCGCCATATAAGCCGGTGTCGTAAAGCAAGCCCTGGACGGGGTCCATTAAGCGCATCTTAATACGGTATAACCAGGCTGCCTCTACGGCAGCAACCCACAGCAGCAGTACGGCAGTAGCCACAGTAGCAGCTACGGCAGCAGCTACGACAGAAGTTACGGCAGCAGCCACGGCAGCAGCCACGACAGTAGCCACAGCAGCAGCTACTGCAGCAGCCTAGCAAAGCTACTGCAGAAGCTACACGGGCCGGAGATAAAATACGTTAAAGAGCGAGGGCCAGTTTTTCCCGCTTCCCCGGGCTATGATATTTGAGAGCTTACCTACTAGAGATGATGGTGTAGACGGGGGAGCGGGGGTAGGGCGGGGTGAGACAGAGGAGGAGGAGGAGGGCAGAGAGAGAGTGAGAGGGGGGATTTAAAGGGGTAAGGAAGAGAGGAGGATGGGTTACGAAAAGTATAAGTAGAATAGCAGACGAAATGGTAGACACACTTGGGCGGCACCCAATACTTTTCCTCTTGGACTCTGGAAACCTTACTGTATGTAAGATTACAAATGAGAGAGAGAGAGAGAGGCGAGAGAGCGAGAGAGAGAGAGAGAGCGAGAGAGACAGAGACGACAGAGAGAGCGATGAGAGCGAAGAGAGAGCAGAAGAGAGAGAGTGAGACAGACAGAGGACAGAAGACAGAGAGAGAGAGAGAGAGAGAGAGAGAGGAGAGAGGAGAGAGAGAGGAGACGAGAGCGGAGAGAGTGAGAGAGGATGAGTGGTGAGAGAGAGAGAGAGAAGAGAGAGAAGAGAGTGTGGAGAGAGAGGATTGGGAGAGATGAGAGGAGCAGCGGAGATGAGAGAGAGAGCGAGAGCGACGAGAGGAGAGAGCGAAGAGGGAGAAAGAGCGAGACAGAGACAGAGCGAAAAGAGAGAGAGAGAGAGAGGATGAGAAGAGAGAGAGAGAGAGAGAGAGAGAGAGAGAGAGAGAGAGAGGAGAGAGGAGACGGAGAGAGAGTGAGACGAGGGGAGAGAGAGAGAGAGAGAGAGAGAAATAATTTAAACAGTTTCCATATATCTCTGTACTTCACCACACTATAAAAACAAGCTACCTGATCCTCTCGTCCACACTATCACCCACTCATCTACAACTCCATTACTACCAATATTCTTCCTCTCATTCCATTTTAAAACATAAGTTGTGTCATAGATATATATCTATTTATATATATTATATATATTGATATATATATATTATAATATATATATTATATATAATGCCAATAAGATCCAGAGTAACAGGCTGATTTCAGATTATGCAAAACAACCACTCTGAAAGAATAGAGAAATTCCAAAGCGCCTGTTAGTGACTACTCACATAATCAAGGGAACTGGAAAGTAAAGCATCAAGGAAGCTATATAAGGGTCTGGCCCAGCCCCAAAACCTCACTTTCAGATCCCACAACAGTTTAAAAACCTGACGCGCGCCGACCCAATCTTGTATAGGTCCTTTGCAACAACTCACCCAATCTATTCTACCCAAGAAAAATTTAACAATTATTATTTATCCAGTGTATTATTTAATTCTTCCCAAATTCTATTAATTATAAATGGATCTAATTTATATGAACCAAAGGAAATATTCTATTATTGTCAATAACTGCTTTTATGAACAAGATTCAATTTATTCCTGGTGACCATGGACTGCTTGATACTTACTTCTCAACTTTTTTTGAAAAATCAATTGGATGGTTAAAATCTCTTACATGAATTAATAGGCTTGGAATCTTGTCCAGTTCTAAGGCTATATGTTATTGTTGTTTTAAATCTTAGTTCGTGGATTTTTACCAGTTTGACCGTAATAAACTTTATCGCAATTTTTACAAGGAATCTTATGGACACATTCCATCAGCAAGTAAGTGTCAAGTAGATATCAAGCAAGTCCATGGTCGACAGGAAGATGATTGAAATCTGTTTCATAAAAAGCAGTTATGACAATAATATGAATATTTCCTTTGGTTTATTAAATTAGATCCTTTTTAATTAATAGAATTTGGGAAGAAATTATAATAATACATTGGACAAATAATAATTTTTAAATTTCTTGGGTTAGAATAGTTTGGGGGGAGTTGTGCAAGTACCTATCCAAGTTGGGTCGGCGCGCGTCAGGTGTTTTATAACTGTTGGGGGATTGATAGTGAGGGGCTGGCCAGACCCTTTTATAGCTTCTTGGATGCTTTACTTTCATAGTTCTTGTAATGTGAGTAGACACGAAAGCGCTTGGAAATTTCTCTATTCTTTCAGAGTGGTTGTTTTTGCATATATATATATTTATATATATATATATTTTATATTTATATAATAATTAATATATATATTATATATATATATTATATATATATAGATATATTTATGTATATATTTATATATATTAATTTTTTTTCCTTGATAATGTGAGTAGTCACGAAGGCGCTTGGAATTTCTCTATTCTTTCACAGTGGTTGTTTTACATATTCTGAATCCCCTGTTTATTGTGATTTTATTGCACACACACACACACACACACACCAACACCACACAACAACACACACACACACACACACACATATATATATATAATATATATATATATATATATATAAATATATATATATATATATATATATATATATATATGCAATAAAATCACAGTAAACAGGGATTTCATAATATGCAAAACAACCACTGTGAAAGAACAGAGAAATTCCAAGTGCTTTCGTGACTATGTCACATCAAGGAAAAATTGTTCCTTGATTCCCACCAAGGAAGGGTGGCCGAAAAAGAAAAACTTTCACCATCATCACTCCATCACTGTCTTGCCAGAAGGGTGCTTTACACTACAGTTTTTAAACTGCAACATTAACACCCCTCCTTCAGAGTGCAGGCACTGTATTTCCCATCTCCACGGACTCAAGTCCGGCCTGCCGGTTTCCCTGAACCCCTTCATAAATGTTACTTTGCTCACACTCCAACAGCACGTCAAGTATTAAAAACCATTTGTCTCCATTCACTCTTATCAAACACGCTCACGCATGCCCGCTGGAAGTCCAAGCCCTCGCACACAAAACCTCCTTTACCCCCTCCCTCCAACCTTTCCTAGGCCGACCCCTACCCCGCCTTCCTTCCACTACAGACTGATACACTCTTGAAGTCATTCTGTTTCGCTCCATTCTCTCTACATGTCCGAACCACCTCAACAACCCTTCCTCAGCCCTCTGGACAACAGTTTTGGTAATCCCGCACCTCCTCCTAACTTCCAAACTACAAATTCTCTGCATTATATTCACACCACACATTGCTCTCAGACATGACATCTCCACTGCCTCCAGCCTTCTCCTCGCTGCAACATTCACACCCATGCTTCACACCCATATAAGAGCGTTGGTAAAACTATACTCTCATACATTCCCCTCTTGCCTCCAAGTTCTTTGTCTCCACAAACTCCTAAGTGCACCACTCACCCTTTTTCCCCTCATCAATACTATGATTCACCTCATCTTTCATAGTCCCATCCGCTGACACGTCCACTCCCAAATATCTGAATACATTCACCTCCTCCATACTCTCTCCCTCCAATCTGATATCCAATCTTTCATCACCTAATCTTTTTGTTATCCTCATAACCTTATCTTTCCTGTATTCACTTTTAATTTTCTTCTTTTACATACCCTACCAAATTCATCCACCAACCTCTGCAACTTCTCTTCAGAACCTCCCAAGAGCACAGTGTCATCAGCAAAGAGCAACTGTGACAACTCCCACTTTATGTGTGATTCTTTATCTTTTAACTCCACGCCTCTTGCCAAGACCCTGGCATTTACTTCTCTTACAACCCCATCTATAAATATTTAAACAACCACGGTGACATCACACATCTTTGTCTAAAGCCTACTTTTACTGGGAAATAATCTCCCTCTTTCCTACATACTCTAACTTGAGCCTCACTATCCTCGAAAAAACTCTTCACTGCTTTCAGTAACCTACCTCCTACACCATACACCTGCAACATCTCCCACATTGCCCCCCTATCCACCCTGTCATACGCCTTTTCCAAATCCATAAATGTCACAAAAACCTCTTTACCTATCTAAATACTGTTTACTTATATGTTTCACTGTAAACACCTGGTCCACACCCCCCCCCCTACCTTTCCTAAACCTCCTTGTTCATCTGCTATCCTATTCTCCGTCTTACTCTTAATTCTTTAAATAATAACTCTACCATACACTTTACCAGGTATACTCAACAGACTTATCCCCTATAAATTTTGCACTCTCTTTTGTCACCTTTGCCTTTATACAAAGGAACTATGCATGCTCTCTGCCAATCCCTAGGTACCTTACCCTCTTCCATACATTTATTAAATAATAGCACCAACCACTCCAAAACTATATCCCCACCTGCTTTTAACATTTCTATCTTTATCCCATCAATCCAGCTGCTTTACCCCCTTTCATTTTACCTACTGCCTCACGAACTTCCCCCACACTCACAACTGGCTCTTCCTCACTTCCTCCTTGCCCTATACACGAAATCACAGCTTCCCTATCTTCATCAACATTTAACAATTCCTCAAAATATTCCCTCCATCTTCCCCAAAACCTCTAACTCTCCATTTAATAACTCTCCTCTCCTATTTTTAACTGACAAATCCATTTGTTCTCTAGGCTTCCTTAACTTGTTAATCTCACTCCAAAACTTTTTCTTATTTTCAACAAAATTTGTTGATAACATCTCACCCACTCTCTCATTGCTCTCTTTTTACATTGCTTCACCACTCTCTTAACCTCTCTCTTTTTCTCCATATACTCTTCCCTCCTTGCATCACTTCAACTTTGTAAAACTTCTCATATGCTAACTTTTTCTCCCTTACTACTCTCTTCACATCATTCCACCAATGCCTCTCTTTCCTCCCGCACCCACTTTCCTTAACCACAAACTTCTGCTGAACCTCTAACACTACATTTTTAAAAAACCTACCTCATACCTCTTCGCCCCATTGCCCATGCTCTATCAGCCCATCTATCCTCCAATAGCTGTTTATATCTTACCCTAACTGCTCCTCTTTTGTATTATAACTTCACTCTCTCTGCCCTGATGCATTCATTCTCCTTTATCTCCATCTACTTTTAATCTCAGTGTAGCCACAACCCTAAAAAGTGATCTGATATATCTGAGGCCCCTCGATAAATAGCTCATACTGAAGTCTACTCAACAGTCTTCTATTTTCCAATACATAATCCAACAAACTCTGTCATTTCGCCCTACATCATTCTTGTATACTTATTTATCTCTTTTTCTTAAAATATGTATTACTATAACTAAACCCCTTTCTATACACAGTTCAATCAAAGGGCTCCCATTATCATTACCACCGGGCATCCCAAACTTACCTACCACACCCTCTAAAATTCTCCTACTTTAGCATTCAGGTCCCCTTACCACAATTACTCTCTCACTCTGTTCCCAAAGGTTCTATACATTCACTTAACATCTCCCAAATCTCTTCTCTCCTCTAAATTCCTTTTCCCCAGTGCATCACGCTTATTATGGCCACTTTTCGCATCCAACCTTTACTTTAATCCACATAATCCTTGAATTTACACTTTACATATCTCTTTTCTCCTTTCCATAATTGATCCTTCAACATTATTGCGACCCTGCCTTAGCCTAACTCTCTCAGATATTTCATTTAATCCCAATTATTATCCCCACTGAAACTCCCCATACCCCTTCAGCTTTGTTTTGCTTAGGGCCAGGACATCCAACTTCTTTTCATTCAAAACATCAGCAATCATTGTTTCTTTCATCCGCAACTACATCCACGCAATTCAAGCATCCGTTTTATAAAGTTTTCTTCTTCTCTTTTTAGTAAATATCTACAGGAGAAGGTTACTAGGCCATTGCTCCCGGCATTTTAGTCGCCTCAACGACACGCATGGCTTAGGGAGGAAAGATTCTTTTCCACTTCCCCATGACAATAGAAGAAATAAAGAAGAAAAAGAACTATTTAGAAAAAGGATAAAAACCTAGATGTATGTATTATAATAATGCATGTGCGTGTCTGTGAAGCGTGACCAAATGTAATAGAAGTAGCAGATATCTGTTATCTAGGTGTTTATGGACAGAAAAAAAACCAGCATCCTACCATCATGCAAAACCAGTTACAGGTTTCTGTTTCACAGTCATCTGGCGGGGAACGGTAGTACTTCCTGGTGGTTGCTGTCTACCAAACCTACTACCTACATATTTTATATTATATATATATATATATAAAAATATATATAAAATATATATATATATAATATATATATAGTTTATTATTTTATATATATATGTATTATGTATATTATATATATAATTAATATTATATATATATTATTATATATATATATAATATATATTATAATATAATATAATTATATATATATATATATGTCGTGCCGAATTGGCAGAACTTGCGATCTTGGCTTAAATACAACGCTCATCTTGCCATATAGGACAAGTGAATATTTGTTATGCAATAATTTTCGCTAAAATTAATTCTGAACCTAACGAAAAAAATATTATTTATCTGTGTTTTTTACAGTATTAAATTATTTGTAAAAAATATCTAAAATATATATAGTTGGGTGTGGCTAAAAAAATTGTTCTTGTTAATAATAAGGTTAGGTTAAGTTTTCTAAGATTCTTTTGGTGCAAAATTAATTTTTTTTTTACATTTAACTTTAAATGAAAAAATTATATCTTTTAAACGTAAAGAGAAATTTTAGAAAGAACTTAATTTTAAATGAGTTCTTGCTAATTGACCATTTTTTTACATATTCGGCACGACATATTATAATATATATATTTATATATATTATATAAATATATATATATATTTTATATATATATATATATATATATATATATATAATATATATATATATATATATATATATAAAATTTCTTCAGCTTCGTTATCACTGTTATTGTTAAAATTACCATCACTTATCAGTAATTGTCAATTACGTAATACTTTCATTAGTAATATAAATATAACTTCAAACATAGTTTCAAGCATGGGTATGATTGGTGAGTATGTGGTGGCATGTGTTAGGTGGTGATTAGTGCATGTGGTGTGTGTGTAGCAGAAGTATGGTAGTATTAATGGTGGTGGTGGTATGATGGGATACGTTGTGAGTACAGTGAATGGAGTATGGTGAGTTGAATGGTAGAGTGCAGGGTAGGCCAGAGTGAGGCAGGGATACAAGACAGGTGTTGAGTGGTGAGAGTGCAGGGTAGGCCAGAATGAGGCAGGGATACAAGACTCAGGTGTACCAGGAAACACGTAATTACCAACAGATGTGAGGCGGCCACGTTACAGCAGCACCTAAACTACACATGACCAGCTCTGTAGTCTTAAGAGTGTAGCAGCAGCCTACACGCAGGAGGAAGAAGAAGAGAAGGATGAATAAGATAAAGAGGAGGAGGAGAGAAGTAGAGGGAGAGAAAGATGCTGATACAAGAGGATATGGAATAATATCAGCAGTATATGCAAACATTAAAGCAGTAACCTAAGCAACTATAAACACATTTGGTACGTTAATGACGGAGTGACTGTTGTAGATTCACCGGTACAATCACCAGGTCCAAGCCTTTTCTAAGGCTCCAGTATGGAACCTCATCTGGTCAATTACGTACAACAACTCGCAAAGGTGAGAGTTAAACAAGGAGAGTAATAACTGCACTGAGATAAACACACTGCGAGGAGAGGCTGAAGAGGGTGATAAGCATTAATTTCAATATCTCGTTGTTCCGTTAATCACATTGTTTTAATACATAAAATCCAATTTGGTTGTATTGTTCCGGGTTACGAGAAAACACCTCTGTTACTGAAACATCCGCGGCGGAGAGGAGGACTACCTGCGATATACCATACCGTTGATATACCTCTGAAGACTTCGCTAGAGCTCTCCTATACTCGGATTCCAGTTAGGCTTGTCTGGTGCTTGGTTGGTCAACAAGGTTGTTATTACTGGCGGCCCGCTGGCCCAAATATGCATCACAGCCTGGTAGGTCTGGCAGACATGATTATGACATACAGAATTTTAAAACTGACGGGGCAAGTAAGACTGGACTAAATGTTAACAAAATGAGCAACACGGAGGAAAACTGAAGACGAGAATATGAGAAGCTGAGATATTAGGAAGTTCTTTATTGTTATTATGCCAGTACTCTCTCCTGTTATTTCTTCACCAGTCTCCCCTCACTATACACCAGTCTCCCCTCACTATACACCAGTCTCCTCTCACTATACACCACTCTCCCCTCACTATACACCAGTCTCCCCTCACTATACACCACTCTCCCCTCACTATACACCACTCTCCCCTCACTATACACCACTCCCCTCACTATACACCACTCTCCCCTCACTATATACCACTCTCCCCTCACTATACACCACTCTCCCCTCACTATACACCACTCTCCCCTCACTATACACCCCCTCTCCCCTCACTATACACCACTCCACCTCACTATACACCACTCTCCCCTCACTATACACCACTCTCCCCTCACTATTACACCACTCACCCTCACTATTTCACCACTCTCCCCTCACTATCACACTCACTCCCCTCACTATACAACACTCTCCCCTCACTATACACCACTCTCCCCTCACTATACACCACTCTCCCCTCACTATACACCACCTCCCCTCACTATACACCACTCTCCCCTCACTATACACCACTCTCCCTCACTATACACCACTCTCCCCTCACTATACACCACTCTCCCCTCACTATACACCACTCTCCCCTCACTATACACCACTCCCCCTCACTATACACCACTCTCCCCTCACTATACACCACTCTCCCCTCACTATACATCACTCTCCCCTCACTATACACCACTCTCCCCTCACTATACACCACTCTCCCCTCACTATACACCACTCTCCCACTATACACCACTCTCCCCTCACTATACACCCCTCTCCCCCTCACTACACCACTCTCCCCTCACTATAAGCACTCTCCCTCACTATACACCACTCTCCTCACTATACACCACCTCCCCTCACTATACACCACTCTCCCTCACTATACACCACTCACCCTCACTATACACCACTCTCCCCTCACTATACACCACTCTCCCTCACTATACACACTCTCCCTCACTATACACCACTCTCCTCACTATACACCACTCCCCTCACTATACACCACTCTCCCCTCACTATACACCATCCCCCCACTATACACCACCCCCCCTCACTATACACCACTCCCCTCACTATACACCACTCCCCTCACTATACACCACTCTCCCCTCACTATACACCACTCTCCTCACTATACACCACTCCCCTCACTATACACCACTCTCCCTCACTATACACCACTCTCCTCACTATACACCACTCCCCTCACTAATACACCACTCTCCCCTCACTATACACCACTCCCCTCGCTATACACCACTCTCCCTTACTATACACCACTCTCCCCTCACTATACACCACTCCCCTCACTATATACCACTCTCCTCACTATACACCACTCCCCTCACTATACACCACTCTTCCCTCACTACACACCACTCCCCTCACTATACACCACTCTCCCCTCACTATACACCACTCTCCCCTCACTATACACCACTCTCCCTCACTATACACCATCTCCTCACTATACACCACGCCCCTCACTATACACCACTCCTCCTCACTATACACCACTCCCCCCACTAACACCACTCCCCCTCACTATACACCACTCCCCTCACTATAATACCATCTCTCACTATATACACCACTCCCCTCACTATACACCACTCTTCCCTCACTACACACCACTCCCCTCACTATACACCACTCTCCTCCTTCACTATACACCACTCTCCCCTCACTAACACCACTCTCCTCACTATACACCACTCCCCTCACTATACGCCACTCTCCCCTCACTATACACCACTCCCCTCACTATACACCAATCCTCACTATATACCACTCCCTCACTATACACCACCCCCCCTCACTATACAACCACTCCCCTCACTATACAATACTCTCCCTCACTATACACCAGTCTCCCTACTATACACCACTCTCCCCCCACTATACACCAGTCTCCCCTCACTAACACCACTCCCTCACTATACACCAGTCTCCCTCACTATACACCACTCTCCCTCACTATACACCAGTCTCCCCTCACTATACACCCCTCTCCCCTCACTATACACCACCTCCTCCCCTCACTATACACCAGTCTCCCCTCACTATAACACCACCCTCCCTCCCTCACTATACCACCAGTCTCCCTCACTATACACCACTCTCCCTCACTATATACCACTCTCCTCACTATACACCACTCTCCCCCCACTATAACACCACTCTCCCCTCACTATACAACCATCTCCTCCCCTCACTATACACCACTCTCCCCCTCACTATACACCACTCTCCCCTCACTATACACCACTCCCCTCACTATACACCACTCCCCTCACTATACACCACTCCCTCACTTACACCTCCCCTCACTATACACCACTCTCCCCCCACTATACACCACTCTCCCTCCTTCACCACTCCCCTCACATACACCACTCTCCCCTCACATTACCAATCTCTCATTACACCACTCTCCCCTCACTATACACCACTCTCCCCTCACTATACACCACTCTCCCTCACTAATACCACTCCCTCACTATACACCACTCTCCCCTCACTATTACCACTTCCCCCCCTCACTATACACCACTCCCCCTCACTATACACCACTCTCCCCTCACTATACACCACTCTCCCTCACTATACACCCCTCTCCCCTCACTATACACCACTCTCCCCTCACTATACACCCCTTCCCTTACTATACACCACTTCCTCACTATACACCACTCTCCTCACTATACACCACTCTCCCCTCACATAACCTCCCCTCACTATACACCACTCCCCCTCACTATACACCACTCTCCTCTACTATACGCCACTCTCCCTCACTATACACCACTCCCCCTATATACCACCACCCTCACTATACACCACTCTCCCCTCACTATATACCACTCTCCTCACATAACCACTCCCTCACTATACACCACTCTCCCCTCACATACACCACCTCCCTCACTATACACCACTCCCACTATACACATCCCTCACTATACACCACTCTCCCTCACTATACACCACTCTCCCTCACTATACACACTCTCCCTCACATACCACCTCACTATCACATCCCTCACTATAAACACCTCCCCTCACTATACACCACTCTCCCCTCATATACACCACTCCCCTCACATACACCACTCCCTCACTATACACCACTCCCCTCACTATAACACCACTCCCTCACTATACACCACTCTCCCCTCACTATACACCACTCTCCCTCACATACCACTCTCCCTCACTATAACACCACTCCCCTCACTATACACCACTCCCTCCTTACCACTCCCTCACTATACACCACTCTCCCCTACTATACACCATCCCTCACTACACACCACCCTCACTATACCCCCACTCTCCCCTCACTATACACCACTCTCCCTCACTATACACCACTCTCCCTCACTACCCACTCCCTACTTCACCCCTCCCTCACTATAACCACTCCCCTCACTATACACCACACTCCCCTCACGATACACCACTCTCCCCTCACTATACACCACTCCCCTCACTACCACCACTCCCCTCACTATACACCACTCTCCCCTCACTATACACCACTCTCCTCTCACAAACACCACTCCCCTCACTATCACCACTCTCCCCTCACTATACCACCACTCTCCCCTCACTATACACCACTCTCCCTCACTAACACCACTCCCCTCACTATCACCACTCCCTCCTCACCATCCCCTCACTATACCACCTCCCCTCACTATACACCACTCCCCCACACAACCACTCTCCCTCATAACCCCATCCCCTATAACACCACTCTCCCCTCACTATACACCACTCCCCACTATATAACCACTCCCCCTCACTATACACCACTCCCTCCCCCTCACTATACACCACTCCCCTCACTATACACCACTCTCCCCTAACTATACACCACTCCCCTCACTATTTCACCACTCCCCCTCACCATACACCCACTCTCCCCTCACATACACCACTCCCCTCACTATACACCACTCTCCCCTCACTATACACCACTCTCCCCTCACTAATACACCCTCTCCCCTCACATATACCACTCCTCCCCTCACTATACACCACTCTCCCCTGACTAACACCAACTCTCCCCCCACTATACACCACTCTCCCCCTGACTATACACCACTCCCCTCACTATGCACCACTCTCCCCTGACTATACACCACTCCCCTCCTATGCACCACTCTCCCCTCATATACACACCACTCTCCCCTCACTATACACCACTCTCCCCTCACATAACCACTCTCCCTCACTATACAAACCCCCTCCCTACTATACACCACTCTCCCCTCACTATACACCACTTCCCCTCACTATACACCACTCTCCCCTCACATATACCACTCTCCCCTCACTATACACCATCTCCCCTCACTATACACCACTCCCCTCACTATACACACTCTCCCTCACTATACACCACCTCCCCTCACTATCACCACTCTCCCCCCACTATAAACCCCCACTCCCTCACTATACACCACTCTCCCCTCACTATACACCACTCCCCTCACTATACACCACTCTCCCCCTCATATACACACTCTCCCTCACTATACACCACTCCCCTCACTATACACCACTCCCTCACTATACACCACTCCCCTACTTATACACCACCCTCCCCACTCATACAACCACTCCCCCTCACTATACACCAACACTCCCTCACTATAACCCCCCACTCCCTCTCTATACACCACTCACCACTCACACCACCACTCCCCTCACTATACACCACCTCCAACTCCCCTCACTATAACCACCCAACCCCTCACTATCACCACCTCACTCACCTCACTATAACCACACCCCTCACTATACACCACCTCCCCTCACTTAACACCACATCCATCACTATACACCACACACTCCCCTCACTACACACCACCTACACCACCTCACTAACACCCACCCTCACTATACACCACCACTCCCCTCTATACACCACCACACTCCCTCACTATACACCACCACACTTTCCCCCACTATACACCACCCACTCCAACTATACACCCCCCACACCCTCATACACCACCACATCCCCTCACTATACACCACCCCCCACTCCCCTCACTATAACCACCAAACTCCCTCACTATACACCACCACCACTCACCTCACTATACACCACCACACTCCCTCACTATACACCACCACACTCTCACTATCCCCATTCACTACACACTATCCCCACTATACACCAAACACTCCCTCATATATACCCACCACACTCCCCTCACTATATCACCACCCCTCCCTCACTATACACACACCACTACACCACCACCTCCCCCACTATAGCACCACCACACTCATCCTCACTATACACCACCACACCCCCTCACTTTACACCACCCACACTCCCCTCACTCTATACACCCCCCACAAATCCCACCTCACTAAAACACCACCACACTCCCCTCACTATACACCACCCACTCCCCTCACATACACACCACACTCCCCTCACTATACACCACCAACTCCCTCACTATACCCACCACACTCCCTCACTTATACACCACCACACTCCCCTCACTATACACCACCACACTCACTCTCACTATACACACCCCACTCACCTCATATACACCACCCACTTCACTCACTATACCCCCCTCTCACTATACACCACCACATCCCTCACTATACCCACCACACTCCCTCACTATACACCACCACCTCCCCTCACTATACACCACCACACTCCCTCACTATACACCACCACACTCCCCTCACTATACACCACACACTCACCTCTATAACACCCCATCCTCACTTACACACCCCCTCACTATACACCACCACTCCCCTCACTATACACCACCACACTCACCTCACTATACACCACCACACTCCCCTCACTATACACCACCACACTCACCTCACTATACACCACCACACTCCCTCACTATACACCACCACACTCCCTCACATATCACCTCACTCCCTCACTAAACACCACACACACTCCTCTCACTATACCACCACACTCCCTCACTATACACACACCACACTCCCTCACTATACACCACCACACTCACACTCACTATACACCAACCCCACTCACCCACTTCCCTCTACCCACTCTCACCTCACTATAACACCCCACTACACACTCCCCTACATACACCACCACCTCACCCACTATTCACCAACCACACTCCCCCTCACTATACACGTCCACCACATCACCTCACTATAACACCTCCCCTCACTATACCCCCTCCCTCCTATACACCCCCACTAAACCATCTCCCTAACAACCCTATAACCACTCCACTACCCTCCTCATATACACCATCACACCTCACTATACACCACATCCCCTCACTATACACCACTCTCACCTCACTATACCACCCTCCCTCACTATACACCACCTCCCCTCACTATAAACCACTCACTCCCCTCACTAACACACTCTCCCTCACTATATACCCCCAAATCCCCTCACTATACACCACTCTCCCCTCACTATACACCACTCCCCTCTCTATACACACCACTCCCCTCACTATACACCATTCTCCCCTCACTATACACCATCCCCTCACTATATACCACTCTCCCTCTCACTATCACCACTCCCCTCACTATAACACCACTCCCCTCACTATACACCAAACTCCCCTCACTATAACCACTACTCACCCTCACATATACACCACACTCCATATATACCAACATCCCCTCATATACACCACTCCCCTCACTATACCAACCACACTCCCCCTCACTATATACCACCCCTCCCTATACTACCACTCTCCCCTCACATAACCACTCGTCCCCCACTATATATACCACCTCCCCCCTCATATATACCACTCTCCCCTCACTATATACACTCATCCCCTCACTATATACCACTCTCCCTCACTAATAACCACACTCTCCTCACTATAATACCACTCTCCCCTCACTATATACCACTCTCCCCCTCACTATATACCACTCTCCCCTCACTATATACCACTCTCCCCTACTATATACCACTCTCCCTCACTATACACCACCTCCCTCACTATATACCACCTCACTCCCCTCACTATTACCACCCCCTTATATCACTCTCACCTCACATATACCTCTTAATAACAGCACTCCTCACTATAACACTTTCCCACCACAATACACTCCCCTCACTAAACCACCACACCCTCATAATACACCCCACCAACACCACTTCCCAATAATACACCACAACACTCCCTAACTATACACCACCAACTCCCCTACACACACTCACATATTCATATACACACCAAAATTAACCAACACTCCTATATAAAACATAAAACCACTTGCATATAACCATAAACCATAATACATTTAACATTGATGCGGGAAGGCTCATTTATACCATAGATATTAACCAACTCGTAAAAACAAACTTCTGTTGTGTTTCAAATACAATATAATCTTAATCCATAATTCAATCCAATATATACTCATTGTAATACTACTCCATATAAAGAGGTAGGATAATAAGTGGGGGAAAAGGGGAAGAATTTCTCCCCCTTTCCCCTAAATACAATGAGGGATTAGAACCAGGAGAGAAAGAGTAGGGATAGATCCAGTAGGCCAGGATTACCCTTAGTCTATCCGTCCAGGTAGAGGAGAGACCGTGTGTGTGGGAGAGAACCAGGTGTGGGAGAGAGCCAGTGTGGAGAACCATTGTGGGAGAGAGAACAGTGGAGAGAGAGACCGTGAGGGAGAGAACCATGGAGGGGAGAGAACCAGAGTGATGGGAGAAACATGGAAGAACCAGGGAGGAGAGAACCAGTGGGGAGAGAACAGGGGGAGAGACAGTGTGGGAGAAGAACCCCGGTGGGAAGAACCAGTTGTGGGGAGAGAACCAGGTGAGGGAAGAACAGTGGGGGGAGAGAGCCAGTGTGGTGAGAGACCAGGTGAGGGGACAGAACCAGTTGTGGTGGAGAGAACCAGGTGAGGGGATAGAACCAGGTGCGGGAAACCAGATGAGGGAGAGAGCCAGGTGAGGGAAGAAGCCAGTGGGGGGGCCAGGTAGGGGAGAGAACCAGGGTGGGGAGAGAACCAGGTATGGGGAGGAACCAGGGTGGGGAGAGAACAGGTGGGGAGAGAGACAGGTGAAGAGAGAGAGCCAGGTGGGGGAGAGAAACCATGTGAAGGAAGAACTAGGTGATGGGAAAATACGAAGCAATAAACAAGGAAGAGAGAGGAAAAGAGAACAAACTGCAGTGTAAGAGACAGGAAAGAGAGAACAGTGCAGGAGTATACTCAGTGAGTGCCCAGGTGCATAGCACAGATTCCCTCCCTACAGGTGACAGGTCACGAGTTCTCAAGCACCTTGTGACCAGGAGTGAGACTGTGCACTGTATCATGTGCTTGGTGGCAGAGATGAGACTGTGGCACTGTAACAAGGCTTGGTGGCACTCATGAGACTTTGGGACTGTAACAAGTGCTTGGTGGCACCCAGTGAGACTGTGGCACTGTAACAAAGGCTTGGTGGCACCCAGTAAGGCTGTGGCGCAGTAACAAGTGCTTGGTGGCACTCAGTGAGACTGTGGCACTGTAACAAAGTGCTTGGTGGCACCCAGAAAGGCTGTGCAGTACAAGTGCTGTGGCACCAGTAACTGTGCACTGAACAGTTTGTGGCACCCAAAAGTGTGGGGCCCGTAACAAGTGCTTGTGGCACCGTAAAGGCTTGGCTGCTCAAAGGCTGTGGCACCCAAAAGGCTTTGGGACCAATGCTTGGTGGCACCCAAAAGGCTGTGGCACTGTAAAATACTGTGGCACCCAAGTAAGGCTGGGCACGTAACAAGTGCTTGGTGGCAATCAGTGAGAAAATGTGGCCTGTAACAGTGGCTGGTGGCACCCAGTAAGGCTGTGGCACTGTAACAAGTGCTTGGTGGCACCCAGTGAGACTGTGGCACTGTAACAAGTGCTTGGTGGCACCCAGTAAGGCTGTGGCACTGTAACAAGTGCTTGGTGGCACTCAGTGAGACTGTGGCACTGTAACAAGTGCTTGGTGGCACCCAGTAGGGCCCGGGAATGTACAATGTTTGGTGCCTCAGGGACTGGCACTGTAAAATGTGGCTTGGGGCACCCGTGGCTGTGGAACAGTAAAGTGCTGGTGGACCCGAGACTGGGCACTGTAACAAGCTTGGTGGCACCCAGTAAGCGTGGCATTAACAAGTATTGGTGGCACGCAGTAAGGCTTCCTGTAACAAGTTTGGATTCAGTGAGACTGTGGCACTGAACCGGTTGGTGCACCAGAGACTGTGGCACTGTAACAAGTGCTTGGTGGCACCCAGTAAGGCTGTGGCACTGTAACAAGTGCTTGGTGGCACTCAGTGAGACTGTGGCACTGTAACAAGTGTTGGGGACCAGTAAGGCGTGGGCACTGACAAGTGCTTGGTGGCACCCAGTAAGGCTGTGGCACTGTAACAATACTTGGTGGCACCAGTAAGGCTGGGCACTGTTAACAAGTGCTGGTGGCAACCCGTAGGCTGTGGCATGAACAGTGCTTGGTGGCCCATGGGAGTGGGCACTGACAGGGTGTTGGGCCAGTGAGGGCCAGACTTCACTGGTCGTCATCTAAAAGTTAAAACTATTCACATAAAACCTTCAGGTCCTCTCACCTCCCCTCAATCCTCGCCACTCCACCTCCCTCTCTATACCTTCCTCCGCACATCCACCCCTCTCCACCTTCCAACCCACCTACGCATCTCTCCACCTTCCCCCACTCCACCTTCCTCCCACACCACCATCCCTCTCTCTAACCTTCCTCCCACTCACACCTCCCTCTCCACACTTCCACTCCACCCCTCTCCCACCATTCCTCCCACTCCACCTCCTCCCACTCCACTCCCCTCTACCTCCTCCCACTCCACCACCCTCATCTCCACCTTCCCCCCACTCCATACCCACTGCCCACCCACCTTCCCACAACCACCCCCTCTCTCTACCTTCCTCCACTCCACTCCCTCTCTCACCTTCCTCCAAAGCCACCTCCCTCTCTCCAACTATACACCCCTCACTCCAACACCACCTCCCTCTCCTACCTTCCTCCAACACCTCTCATACCTTCCTCCACTACCGAACCTCTCCCAACCTTCCTCCCACCACCCACCCATCCACCCTCTCTACCTTACCTCCCACCCACCTCCCCTCCTCTCACTCCCAGCACACCTCCACTAACCCCCCCTACTCCGCCTCCCTCTCCTAACCTTCCTCCCACTCACCCCTTAACCTTACCTCCCACTCCACCTCCCTCTCTCTACCTCCCCACTCCACCCCTCACCTAATTTCCCCCTCCAACCTCCCTCTCTCAACCTCCTCCCACCACCACTTCCCCCTCTACCTCCTCCCACTCCACCTCCCTCTCTCTACCTCCCCACTCCACCTCCCTCAAAACCCTCCCACCCTCCTCACCTTCCTCCCACTCCACTCCTCTCTCTACCTCCTCCCACTCCACTCCCTCACTAATCACCCAACTCCACCTCACCTCTCTTACCTTCCTACCACTCCACTCCTCTCAGATCTCCCATCCACCTCCTCTCAACCTTCCCCATCACCCCCTCCCTACCTTCCCACTGCCACCTACCTCACTAACCTCCTCCCACTCCAACCCTCTCTCTACTTCCCACTACCTCCCCTTTTACTCCCCACCACTCCCCCATTACCTCCTCCACTCCACACCACTCTCTCTACTCCCCACTCCACCTCACCTCTCTCACTCCCACTCCACCCCTCACTCTACTTCCTCAACTCCACCCCTCTCTCTACCTTCCTCCACTAACCCCGGCAAACCCTTTCCCCCATACTCCGCTGTAACCTCCCATCCAAACCCCCCTCTCTCTACTTCCTCCCACTCCACCTCCTCTCTCTACCTTCCCCCACTCCAAACTCCTCTCTAACATCCCCATCACCCCTTTCTACCTCCTCCACTCCACTCCCTCACTCTACCCCTCCCACTCACCTCCCTAACACCCACTCCACACCCCTCTCTAATTCCCCACTCCACCTCCCTCCCAAAACCTCCCCCACCCACCTACCTCTCTCTACTCCAACCCACCCCCTTCAAACTTCCTCCACTGCCACCTCCCTCTCACCTACCTCCACTCCACCTCCCTCGACCTTCCCAATCAACCCCCTCTAACTTCCCACCACCCACCTCCCTCAATACCGTTCCTCCCACCCTCTAACTCCCGCACCCCACCTGCCTTCCTCCACCCACCCCTCCTTCCCCACCTCCTCCACACTCCTATACTACCTCCCAATCCCAGGTCCCCTCCACTTCTCCCACCACCTCCCTCTCCTACCTCCCACTCCACCTCCTTTAACCTCCTCCCACCAACCTCCTCTCTCTACCTTCCATCCCACTACCACCTCCCTCCTCACCTTCCTCCACTCCACCTCCCTCCACTACTTCCCCCACTCCACCCCCTCTTCACCTCCCCACTCCACACCATTTTTACTTCCACCCACTCCACACCTTTAAACTTCACCCACTCCACCTCCCTCTCTCAAACTATCCCCCACCACTCCCTCTCTCAACTTCCCCACTCCACTCACCCTCAGACCTTCCCCCAACTCCACCTCCCCTCTACCTCCACCCCACCTCCCCTCTCTACCTCCGCCACTCCCCTCTCTAACCTTCCCCACTCCACCTCCCTTTCTCTACCTTCCTCCCACTCCAAACTCCCATCTCTACCTCCAAACCCCTTTCCTACTTCCTCCCACCACCTCCCACTCTCACGTCCTCCACTCCACCCCCTCTCGTCTAACCTTCCTCCCACTCCACTCCCCCACAACCTTCCTCCACTACACCTTCCTACCACACCTCCTCTCTAACTTCCCCCAAAACTACCTCTCTCTACCTTCCTCCCACCCAACCCCCTTTCTACACACCACCACTCCCCTCTCTACCTTCCCCTACTAACATAACTGGGGGTGGACCTTCCTCCAGTCCACCTCCCTCTCTCTAACCTTCCTCCACTCCACCTACCTCATCTAACTTCCCCCCCACCTCCCTATCAATACCTTCCTCCACTCCACCCCCCTATAACTTCCACCCCCACTCCACCCGAATCCCAGATCCACACTCCCTCTCTCTACCTTCCTCCACTCCACCTCCCTCTCTCTAACCTTCCCACCCCCATCACTCCATCTACCTTCCTCCCACTCCCTCTCATACTTCCCCACTCCACCCCCTTACTCTAACCTCCACCCCCCTCTCTATACTCCCCCACTGCCACCCCTCATACTCCTCCACTCCACCCCTCTCTCTAAAACTCTCCCACTCCACCTCCCTCCTCACACCTCCACATCCCCCCTCCTAATCCTCCTGACTACACCTCCTCCCAACTTCCACCTCCTCTCTCTACCTTCCCCACTCCACCTACCCTCTCACCTTCCTCCCAACGCACTCCTCTCTCTACTCCCCCCACCCCTCCCCTCTACCTTCCTCCACTACACTTCTCCTCTAACCTTCCTCCCAGTCCACTCCCTCTCTACTTCCTCCCACTCCACCTACCTTTTAATACACCACGCCAACTCCCTCACTCTACCTTCCCCCACTCACCTCGCCCTACTACCTGCTACACACCTCCCACCCCTCCTACATCCCCCACTCCCCTACCTCCTCATACCTTCCTCCCACTCCACCTCCCTCTCTCAACCTTCCTCCACGCCACCTCCCCTCCTACCTCCTCCACTAACACACCTCTACACATCCGTCCCACTCCACTACCAACTTTCTCCCCACCCCACCTCCCTCTACCTTCCCCCAACTCCACCTCCTTCTCTAACCTTCCTCCCACTCCACCTCCCTCTCTCTACCTCCCCTACTCACCCCTCTCTCACCTTCCTACCACTCCACCTCCCCTCCCTACCTACCCCTCTCCTACCTTACCTCCCACTCCACCCCCTCTCTCTGACCTCCCCACTCCACTCCTTCTCTAAAACCCTCCTCCAACTCCACTCCCTCTCTCAATCCTCCCAATCCAACCACCTCTCTACCTTCCTCCACTCAACCCCTCTGTCTACCCTCCACAAAACCTCCTAATAACAAGATTAGGAAACATAAGAAAGTAAGAACAATCAAACGACCTACCCTCCTACTTCTACCACATCCACCTCCTCTCTACTCCCACTCCACTAACTCTCCCATAATTCCTACCAATCCCCCCCTACAAACTCCACTCACACACCACCTTCCCCCACTAGCACCTAGTCACCCTACCTCCCCCCCTCCTAAAACTCTCCCCAGGAAAAATTTAAACGTATTAAAATTGCACATTTTCCAAAATTTTTAATTTAACCCCATAACTTAATAAACCCAAACCCAAACAAAGTATAAAATAAAAAATTCTAACTCCCCAAAAAATTCCCAAAAAACTAAAAATTTTTCCCCCCAAAAAAACCCCCAAAAAATCCCAACCCCACAAAACCTCCACAAAAATCCAAAAACCCCCCAAAAAAAAAATTTTCCCCTACCCCCATAAATTAAAAATTATTTAAACCCCCCCAAAAGTATATTTAAAATAAAAAATTAAACCAATTCCCCCCTCAACCACCCCACCTAATAAAAAAGGGGAAAAAAAAATAAGAAACCCCCCCCCTTAAAAAAACCCCAAAAATAAAAAAAAATTTTTTTAAAAAAATAAAAAAAAATCTAAAAAAAAAAAAAATTTAAAAAAAAAAATTAATGGAAAAAAAAATAAAAATACCAACCTTTAAAAAAAAATAAAAAACCCCCCCCCCCCCCAAAACAAATACCCCCATCCCCCCCAAAAAAAAAAAATTTTTATTTAAATTCCCACCCCCCAATAATTTTTCCCCCCCCCCCCCCCCAATAAATTTTTCCCCCCCCCCTCCCAAAATTTTAAAAAAACCCCCAAAAAAAACCCCCATCCAAAAAATTTTCCTTTACCCCCACATATTTAAAAATCCCCCCCCATAGAATAACGTACCCCTAAGAAAAATAATAAGACATATGACAACAAACTCAACGTAAGAGAAAGTAAAAATAATACACCAACTTTAAAACCCCTAACCCAGCACACCTCAAAACACTACTAGAATTCCAACTCCACTCTATACCCCACTCCACATATCCTAAATTCCAGCACTCCACCTACCTCTCCCACTCCTTACAGCACTAGCCCCAACCTCCCAAATCCACTAGCCCCCTACCTTCCTCCACTCCATCCCTCCAATATGCCACTCCAGCTCCTCGATACGAGAAATCCACACTAAGAACTAGCAAAGATAGTCACAGAAAAATCAGACATCCAGCCCGAAATAGTAAGGACCGTAATATCCACTCCAGCTAAGCAGGCGAAATCCATACTAAAGAATCTAAGGAGAAATAAAACTACAAGCGAAAATAGGCAGCAATTAGAATAAGTCAGAAAGTAGGCGACATAATCCGTAAGACCAAACTAGCCGTAAAACCGAATTCGTCCACTCCAACATACCTCTCCCTAACCTAATAGCCACATCCACCTACATCTAAACTCAAATACTCCTCCCATCCACCTACCTCTCCCTACCTTCCTCCCACTCCACCTACCCTCCCTACGTTCCTCCCACTCCATTTACCTCTCCCTACCTCCTCCACTCCACCTACCTCTCCCTACCTTCCTCCCACTCCACCTACCTTCCCTACCTTCCTCCCACTCCACCTCCCTCTCCCTACCTTCCTCCCACTCCACCTACCTCTCCTACTTCCTCACCATTTCCACCTACCTCTCCCTACCTTCCTCCCACTCCACCTACCTCTCCCTACCTTCCTCCCACTCCACCTACCTCTCCCTACCTTCCTCCCACTCCACCTACCTCTCCCTACCTTCCTCCCACTCCACCTACCTCTCCCTACCTTCCTCCCACTCCACCTCCCTCTCTCTACCTTCCTCCCACTCCACCTACCTTTTCCTACCTTCCTCCCACTCCACCTACCCCTCTCTACCTTCCTCCCACTCCACCTACCTCTCCCTACCTTCCTCCCACTCCACCTACCTCTCCCTACCTTCCTCCCACTCCACCTACCTCTCTCTACCTTCCTCCCACTCCACCTACCTCTCCCTACCTTCCTCCCACTCCACCTACCTCTCCCTACCTTCCTCCCACTCCACCTCCCTACACATCAACTGGCTGGTATAACCAAACTACAACAAGAGAATAAAGCCTGGCCCATGGCAGGGCTCAGGGGAGTAGAAAGACCCTGGAATCTCATCAAACGTATATCATCAAAGATGGAGTCATACTGCTGAGTGGTGAGGTCACAGTGACAGTCACTGCAGCAAGTCATACTGCTGAGTGGTGAGGTCACAGTGTGATAGTCACTGCAGCAACAGTCATACTGCTGAGTGGTGAGGTCACAGTGTGATAGTCACTGCAGCAACAGTCATACTGCTGAGTGGTGAGGTCACAGTGTGACAGTCACTGCAGCAACAGTCATACTTCTGAGTCGTGAGGTCACAGTGTGACAGTCACTGCAGCAACAGTCATACTGCTGAGTGGTGAGGTAACAGTGTGACAGTCACTGCAGCAACAGTCATACTGCTGAGTGGTGAGGTCACAGTGTGAGTCACTGCAGCAACAGTCATACTGCTGAGTGGTGAGGTCACAGTGTGACAGTCACTGCAGCAACAGTCATATGCTGAGTGGTGAGGTCACAGTGTGACAGTCACTGCAGCAACAGTCATACTGCTGAGTGGTGAGGTCACAGTGTGACAGTCACTGCAGCAACAGTCATACTGCTGAGTGGTGAGGTCACAGTGTGACAGTCACTGCAGCAACAGTCATACTGCTGAGTGGTGAGGTCACAGTGTGAGTCACTGCAGCAAGTCATACTGCTGAGTGGTGAGGTCACAGTGTGACAGTCACTGCAGCAACAGTCATACTGCTGAGTGGTGAGGTCACAGTGTGACAGTCACTGCAGCAACAGTCATACTGTTGAGCGGTAAGGTCACAGTGTGACAGTCACTGCAGCAACAGTCATACTGCTGAGTGGTGAGGTCACAGTGTGAGTCACTGCAGCAACAGTCATACTGCTGAGTGGTGAGGTCACAGTGTGACAGTCACTGCAGCAACAGTCATACTGCTGAGCGGTGAGGTCACAGTGTGACAGTCACTGCAGCAACAGTCATACTGCTGAGTGGTGAGGTCACAGTGTGACAGTCACTGCAGCAACAGTCATACTGCTGAGTGGTGAGGTCACAGTATGAGTCACTGAAGCAACAGTCACACTGCTGAGCGGTGAGGTCACAGTGTGAGTCACTGCAGCAACAGTCATACTGCTGAGTGGTGAGGTCACAGTATGAGTCACTGCAGCAACAGTCATACTGCTGAGCGGTGAGGTCACAGTATGAGTCACTGAAGCAACAGTCACACTGCTGAGTGGTGAGGTCACAGTGTGAGTCACTGCAGCAACAGTCACACTGCTGAGTGGTGAGGTCACAGTGTGAGTCACTGCAGCAACAGTCATACTGCTGAGTGGTGAGGTCACAGTGTGAGTCACTGCAGCAACAGTCACACTGCTGAGTGGTGAGGTCACAGTGTGACAGTCACTGCAGCAACAGTCATACTGCTGAGTGGTGAGGTCACAGTGTGAGTCACTGCAGCAACAGTCACACTGCTGAGTGGTGAGGTCACAGTGTGAGTCACTGCAGCAACAGTCATACTGCTGAGTGGTGAGGTCACAGTGTGAGTCACTGCAGCAACAGTCATACTGCTGAGTGGTGAGGTCACAGTGTGACAGTCACTGCAGCAACAGTCATACTGCTGAGTGGTGAGGTCACAGTGTGACAGTCACTGCAGCAACAGTCATACTGCTGAGTGGTGAGGTCACAGTGACAGTCACTGCAGCAACAGTCATACTGCTGAGTGGTGAGGTCACAGTGTGAGTCACTGCAGCGCCACTAACTGCTGAGGTTTGAGTACTGCTGAAAATGGTATAAAATACTGACAAGATGAAGATTAAGACACATGTACAACAGTTGGGTATGTTTACTGATGAAACGTTTCGCCTACACAGTAGACTTCTTCAGTCACATACACAGGCAGCAGTAGTAACGAAATAAACATGTCATCACTCCATTAAATATTTTGTCTCCGAGGTTGATGGACTGACTATACCATCTTCATTTCGTTACTACTTCTGCCTTTGTATGTGACTGAAGAAGTCCCTCCAGCGCCACTAACTGTACACCCAGAGGAAGGCAGGGGAAGTAAAACCTACTTAACTGTCTCAGTATTTTTCAAGCACAGAGGCACTCCAAGCTGGACAAAAAAAAAAAAAACAGAATAAGGAACAAGAATGCCGGAACACACGAAAAGCGCTGGCAAATTAACCAGGTGTACTGGTACAAATAATCAGGTGTACCGAACATTTTCACTGAGTAAATACAGGCGTCTCTCCCTCATAAGTGTACATATTTGTACATAAGGCTGGTGTACACTAAGCTGGTGTTGTACACCAGGCTCGTGTTGTATGCCAGGCTAGTGTTGTACACTAGGCTGGTGTTGTACACCAGACTGGTGTACACACATACACACACACACACACACACACACACACACACACACACACACACACAACCACCACCACCACCATTTAATGGGCTGTTACCCCATGGTGATCTCTGTCATACCATACAAACTATAAACACACACACTACACTAAAGACACCCTATACACATCCTCTATCACACACCACACACGCCATAACACCCTCTACTACACAATTATACACACCCTCCACCATACACACCCTACACCATACACACTAGCAATATAAACCTGCGTAGCATGTTTCCCGAGGCTTGGTATACATGACCGCCACTGAGAGAAATAAACTTTACGATCTCCTGCCAGACACTTCCCACATCTCTCTCTCTCTCTCTCTCACACACACACACAGCGACCAGTAACGGGGGCGGGGCCGGGAGCTATGACTCGACCCTTGCAACCACAATTATGTGAGTACAATTAGGTGAGTACATAGTGTAACAAAACAATTAATTTTCTTAGGCAAGAACATGTTAAACCACAATATAAGTAGGGAAGCCGAGATTAGTGTGTGTGTGTGAGAGAAAGAGAGAGAGAGAGAGAGAGAGAGAGAGAGAGAGAGAGAGAGAGAGAGAGAGAGAGAGAGAGAGAGAGAGAGAGAGAGAGAGAGAGAGAGAGAGAGAGAGACAGCAGAGGGAGTGAGTGAAAGAACGAGCAAACTGGGAGTTAGAGTACTGAAAAGTGTAAGTAGGTAACGTGAGAAAGAGAGGAGAGAGTAAACAGAGAAGAGACAAAGAGGAGGGGAAGAAAGGAGAACAAAAAAAAAACAGGGGACATTAAAATGACAATGACAATATAACACGTAAAGGGATCCAATGGAAATCAGATAAGATCAACTGGACTGGAAATGACAGTATGGTGAGTACTGGGTGGAGGAGACGCACTGTAAGACCCCACAGCAAGCACTGGTTCACCCCACAGCAAGCACTGGTTTACCCCACAGCAAGTACTGGTTCACCCCACATCAAGTACTGGGTCACCCCACAGCAAGTACTGGATCACCCCACAGCAAGTACTGGGTCACCCCACAGCAAGTACCGGGTCACCCCACAGCAAGTACTGGTTCACCCCACAGCAAGTACTAGGTCACCCCACAGCAAGTACTGGTTCACCCCACAGCAAGCACTGGTTCACCCCACAGCAAGTACTGGTTCACCCCACAGCAAGCACTGGTTCACCCCACAGCAAGTACTGGTTCACCCCACAGCAAACACTGGTTCACTCCTGACTCGTTAACACCAACTCTCACTGTTTTATTCCAAAGCTCTTTCTTAGCTCACAGGTTTTTGTCGTCCTCTCTTTTCTGTGTGTTTTCCATGCTCTTTTATTCCTAGCATTCATCTTAATACACTTCTTCGTCAACCATGAAGAGTCTGTGGGCTTTGTCTCCTTTTCTCCTTGATAGTGTAAATCTGTGACACTTTCTGGACTATCTTAAGGAATCTCTTCATTTATCTTACCCCTTTTACATTCTATCTTTCTCTCGCAGTACTTCCTTCAGCAATCCTCTTCATTTGGGAATCCTTTTTTATCAGAAATCTTATCATCCTTGCGTAATCACGTCACATACAGTGTAGTTCTTGGTATGAACTTGGGTAATTGATACCAACCATGTGTCACTCACATCTCACTCTTCGCCTAAATATACTGTCATTTTAATCTTTGTATGTTAGAAATGGACAAGGTCCCAGAACCGAAACGTTTTCTAATAAATATGTCCTAGTGTTTGCTTACATATCTTTCTGAACCAGGATAGTTCCCTCTCGCAGCTGTGCCTCTCCTTCCCTCCCTCCCCACACCTGCCAGGTCCTTACTATAGCATCATAATGCTGTGTTGTCTTAATGTGCCTCGGGGTTGACAGGTTACACACTGTTTCCCGTTCCTCGTCTTCTGCGTAATTCCCGGCAAGTGATCAATCTCAGGTGATCAGATTTCTCTTCTGTTGTTTGTCCTACTTCCTCTAGGCGTTCTATTGTTTGTCCTGCTTCCTCCAAGCGTTCTATTGTTTGTCCTGCTTCCTTCAAGCGTTCTATTGTTTGTCCTGCTTCCTCCAAGTGTTCTATTGTTTGTCCTGCTTCCTCCAAGTGTTCTATTGTTTGTCCTGCTTCCTCCAAGCGTTCTATTGTTTGTCCTCCTTCCTCCAGTATTTCTATCACCACTGTCATTATTCTCTTACTCGTGTTATTGTCTTATATGTGTCTGAGAGCTACAATTTTTTATAATTATCTTAAAATACCACTGTCATCATCGTCTGTGATGTCTTCACTGTAGAGGCTGGTCACCTCTCAGTCTCCACACACAGTTAAGTGTTGGCCCTTGTCTTCCCTCTCTTGAGTCTTACTATGTGATATCCCTGGAAGAATATAACATCCACTGTCATTTTCATGAGCTTCATAACAAGGAACTCTTGCTTACAGTGCCATCTGTTATCTGTTAAAGGTTCTAGGAATTATCACCCCTGCTGTCCAGTCATACCAGGAAAGGAAATATTGCACGAATAAAAGCAAAGTAGTAAAAAATAAAAGGATATATAAGGAAATAAAAGAGTATAATGAAAGTAAGTTGAAGTTCGTAATATTTACCTGTTATCTCATGTGTCCATGAGACGGAAAAAAATGACCAGCACTCCCACCAGAGTTCAAAATGTTTAAGAAGCTTCACATTCCAGTGACAAGACAGTAGCAGCAGCAGCCTGGAGGACTGAGAGAGTGAGCAGTATCGTGAAGGAAGGAGTGAGAGTGAAGAATATCGTGAAGGAAGGGGCTAGAGTGAGCAATATCGTGAAGGAAGGGGCTAGAGTGAGCAATATCGTGAAGGAAGGGGCTAGAGTGAGCAATATCGTGAAGGAAGGGGCTAGAGTGAGCAATATCGTGAAGGAAGGGGCTAGAGTGAGCAATATCGTGAAGGAAAGTGTAAGAGCGAGCAGTATCGTGAGGCAGGTGTTGAGCCTCCCTCACTGTAAACACTGACACTGCTAGTATTTACATAGAATATAACCGCGGACAACACCACTGTTGTCCACCGTCAGGAGAGCAGGTTGTGAAGCTCCGGGAGAAGGGGTAAACATGGAGGAAACAGGGAAGATAAGCAGGGAAATGAGGAAAGGCGGAAGGTAGGTGGAGAAAGAGAAATGAGAGGAGGTAGGTAAAGAGACGTAATAGACAAAGACGTAGAAGAGGGATAAGGAAGAGAGAGAGAGAAAGAGTTAAATTAACAGGAAAATGAAGAAGCTATTGAATTTTTCCCATGTCCAACACAGTGGACCAATACAGAGGTCGAACACAGTGGTCCTATACAGTGGTCCAATACCGTGTTCTAATACTGTTCCAATATTGTGTTCCAATTTCGTCGAATTTTACGCCACTATAGGCAAGCAGGCAGGCAAGCAGGCAGGCAGGTAAGCAGGCAGGCAAGCAGGCAGGCAGGTAAGCAGGCAGGCAAGCAGGCAGGCAGGTAAGCAGGCAGGCAAGCAGGCAGGCAGGTAAGCAGGCAGGCAGGTAAGCAGGCAGGCAGGTAAGCAGGCAGGCAAGCAGGCAGGACTGGACAAAATAACACTGGTGCCTGAGCAAGTTCAGTTGTTCAGTAACTCCCACATCCAACTGTACCTCCAATATACACACTGACAGCAACTACACTACCGTTGTAAACAACGGGAGACGCATACAACTACACTACCGTTGTAAACAACGAGAGACGCATACAACTACACTGCCGTTGTAAACAACGCTAGGATCACTGAGCTACAGCACTGTTGTAAACAACGGGAGGATCATTGACCTACACTACTGTTGTAAACAACGGGAGGCTCACTGACCTATACTACTGTTGTAAACAACGGGAGGATCACTGACATATACTACTGTTGTAAACAACGGAAGGATCATTGCGCTACATTCCTGTTGTAAACAACGGGAGGCTCATTGACCTACACTACCGTTGAAAGCAATGGGAGGATCATTGACTTACACTACAGTTGTAAACAACGGGAGGATCACTGACCTACACTACTGTTGTAAACAACGGAAGGATCATTGTGCTACAGTCCTCTTGTAAACAACGGGAGGATCACTGACCTACACTACTGTTGTAAACAACGGAAGGATCATTGTGCTACAGTCCTCTTGTAAACAACGGGAGGATCACTGACCTACACTACCGTTGTAAACAATGGATCATTGACTTTACCGTTATAAACAACGGATCACTGACCTACACTACCGTTGTAAACAACGGGAGGAGTACAAAGGCAAAAATACTCGCTATAAACAACAGCTATCACAGATCAAACCAACAGCAGCACAGCTAACAACAGCAAAAACAGGGAGAGATAGACAACGGAGACCTAAGGTAACACACGATGAACAACGCGCTCGACAGTTCAACAGAACAACTGGCACCAACATATATTTCAATCTAAGATAAAACAGTAAAATTTCGATCTATTCCCTCCCTTTTACAGCGAATTTTTTGAGAACAAAATTTGATTCAGAAAATTATAATAATTTAGGCTTTTTCATTTCGAAACATTAATTATGATTTTTTTGCTTATATTCTACTGTTGATGTCGTTTCTATTGTGGCTACCGTTGCTTCTGCTAAACGCCAACAGTGTTTATTCTCCGCACTGGATTGAAAAAAAGGGGTCACTTGTGGGCGAAACGTGTCAGTGTGGATATGTAGGTGTTAACACATGTGTCTTATTGGTTAACCTGCTGTGAAACATCAGACGCAGTTAAAGGCGTCAGAAAACGCACTGTTACAAGATTTTTTTTAGCAGGGAGAGTATACCCACACAAGAGATGTCAGCACAGGTCAGGCTGGATGCTGGGTCAACATAGATGAGGTTGGATGCTGGGTCAGCATAGATGAGGCTGGATGCTGGGTCAGCATAGATGAGGCTGGATGCTGGGTCAGTATAGATAAGGCTGGATGCTGGGTCAGTATAGATGAGGCTGGATGCTGGGTCAGCATAGATGAGGCTGGATGCTGGGTCAGTATAGATGAGGCTGGATGCTGGGTCAACATAGATGAGGTTGGATGCTGGGTCAGCATAGATGAGGCTGGATGCTGGGTCAGCATAGATGAGGCTGGATGCTGGGTCAGCATAGATGAGGCTGGATGCTGGGTCAGCATAGATGAGGCTGGATGCTGGGTCAGCATAGATGAGGCTGGATGCTGGGTCAGCATAGATGAGGCTGGATGATGGGTCAGCATAGATGAGGCTGGATGCTGGGTCAGCATAGATGAGGCTGGATGCTGGGTCAGCATAGATGAGGCTGGATGCTGGGTCAGTATAGATGAGGCTGGATGCTGGGTCAGCATAGATGAGGCTGGATGCTGGGTCAGCATAGATGAGGCTGGATGCTGGGTCAGTATAGATGAGGCTGGATGCTGGGTCAGCATAGATGAGGCTGGATGCTGGGTCAGTATAGATGAGGCTGGATGCTGGGTCAGCATAGATGAGGCTGGATGCTGGGTCAGTATAGATGAGGCTGGATGCTGGGTCAGCATAGATGAGGCTGGATGCTGGGTCAGCATAGATGAGGCTGGATGCTGGGTCAGCAAAGATGAGGCTGGATGCTGGGTCAGCAAAGATGAGGCTGGATGCTGGGTCAGCATAGATGAGGCTGGATATTGGGTCAGCACAGGTCAGGCTGGGTGCTGGGGGTCAGCACAGGTCAGGTTGGACACTGGGTACCTCACTCGCCCTGTCATCTTTACAAAGGTTCAAATCAATGGTTCTAACAATACGGCAGAGAGAGAGAGAGAGAGAGAGAGAGAGAGAGAGAGAGAGAGAGAGAGAGAGGGGGGGGGGATATGGGTGGCTTTACTGTTTTGTACAAGGCCAATATTGTCAAAGTACCACACTTGGATCCACTTCGAGGACAGCGGGAGTTTATCTGGAGTGAAACAAGCTTTTATGCCACAAGACGGGCAGAAAGCACCAACTTCACTCTGGCTGTACCCTTCTCCAGAACATCACTCCATCTGAGATCCTATATACCCAGGATGACTCGAGTATGGAACACATTCGTACAGCATAATGATGTCAACGAGATAAAGTCAGCTGATCAAATGAAAATGCTGGCCCACAGATGGCTCCAACTTCATCCTGTTCCCTACTTGTATGTCTCATAACAATAAAAATGCTTTCAAATGAGCTGATGTAGGTAACAGCTCTTAGCTTGCCAATAAAGTTAGGAATCCTTAACCTGTAAATAGCTTGTCAATAAAGCTAGGGATCCTTAACCTTGTCAAACCCTGTGTAAAAAAAAAAGAGAGAGAGAGAGAGAGAGAGAGAGAGAGAGAGAGAGAGAGAGAGAGAGAGAGAGAGAGAGAGAGAGAGAGAGAGAGAGAGAGAGAGAGAGAGAGAGAGACCCTGTTCACAAAAAGAAAAGCAGAGCAGAAATCAGCAACTACAGACCAGTGTCACTCCTGTCAATCACTGGTAAGATCCTTGAGACAATAATCTCAAGACAAATGACAGTTTTTTGACTACCACTCACTACTTTGTGATCGTCAATATGGCTTCAGGAAAGGTCACTCTGCTGCTGATCTGTTGTTAAACCTCTCCACTAAGTGGCACCAGTCACTGGATGAATCCAAAGTCAGCTGTGTGGTAGCACTGGACATTGCTGGCGCTTTCGATCGGGTGTGGCACCAGGGCCTCTTAGCAAAACTTCAAACACTGGGAATTGCAGGCTCTACGCTATGTCTCCTCAGTGATTACCTTAATGGTAGATCTCTAAGTGTAGTTCTCAATGGAACGGAATCAGCAAGACATCCTATTGGGGCAAGTGTTCCACAAGGAAGCGTTCTGGGACCATTGTTATGGAATGTCTACTTCAACGACCTTCTTCATCTCATCCCAGAATCACATGCATATGCAGACGACTGTACAGTGACATTCACTTATCCAAGAGAAGAAATGCCAGCTGCTCTAAGCTACATCAATCACCAGCTTAGAGCTATATCAGCTTGGGGAAATAGATGGCAAGAAACATTTGCACCTGAGAAAACGCAAATGATGATCGTCTCTAGGCACCATGATGGTAATGCTGGTGCTGTAATAAGGATGAATGGGAGGGTGTTGGCACCTGGAGAAGAAGTTGATATCCTTGGGGTGAAATTTGACTCCAAACTAACCATGAAGAACCATGTTGTAAATCTTGCAAACAAGGCAGCCAGGAAGCTTACAGCACTTCGCCGTATCTCACATCTACTTGACAGTAGGGGTTGCAAGATTCTGTACGAAGTACAAGTACGCTCACACCTTGAGTATGCTCCACTATCTTGGTTTGCCTGCCCCCCCCCCTCTCATCTGCGACTGCTTGACAGAGTAGAGAACAGAGCAAGACGTCTCATCTCTCGCCTGCACCCATCCTGGATAGATCTGTCATTTCAGCAGAGCCTTCAACATAGGAGGGATGTGGGTGGCCTTACTGTTTTGTACAAGGCCAATATTGTCAAAGTACCACACTTGGATCCACTTCGAGGACAGCGTGAAACAAGCTTTTATGCCACAAGACGGGCAGAAAGCAACTTCACTCTGGCTGTACCCTTCTCCAGAACATCGCTTCATCTGAGATCATATATACCCAGGATGACTCGAGTATGAACACATTCGTACAGCATAATGATGTCAACGAGATAAAGTCAGTTGATCAAATGAAAATGTTGGCCCACAGATGGCTCCAACTTCATCCTGTTTACCTGGAGAGTTTACCTGGAGAGAGTTCCGGGGGTCAACGCCCCCGCGGCCCGGTCTGTGACCAGGCCTCCTTAGTTCAGTGTCCCAGGATGCGACCCACACCAGTCGACTAACACCCAGGTACCCATTTTACTGATGGGGAACAAAGACAACAGGTGGAAAGAAACACGTCCAATGTTTCTACTCTGGCTGGGAATCGAACCCAGGCCCTCACCGTGTGAAGCGAGAGCGTTAACCACCAGGCCACCAGAGCCCTTCTTGTATGTCTCATAACAATAAAAAAGAGAGAGAGAGAGAGAGAGAGAGAGAGAGAGAGAGAGAGAGAGAGAGAGAGAGAGAGAGAGAGAGAGAGAGAGAGAGAGAGAGAATAACAGGAGGGAAATCTCAGGGCAACTCTGTGTACATTCTGAAGAGTTAATCTGTATCGTTTTGTGTCAGCACTGAGAGCAGCGACGTATGTACACTTGGATGACTGTACGCGTTAGTATGTCAAAAATTCACCTGTCTACTGAAACTCGCCCTCCAGAAATTGGAAAACTGTTTTCAAATGTTTCCAGCATAGTTAAGGATCGTCGTCAGGTCAAAACAGGAGGGAAAACAACAGAGTAAGTCTTAACTGTAGTCAGTAAAGGTAAAAATTATGGCCTTTTGTCCTCTTGAAGGATGTTTAGCTACTGTGATAGGTTTTGCAAACCATACTGTCATCTCTGATTGTTGTGATACCTCGGTACAACACCTCAGGAGACACTTGTCTGCAGTGATGGATAGTGTTGTGATACCTCGGTACAACACCTCAGGAGACACTTGTCTGCAGTGATGGATAGTGTTGTGATACCTCGGTACAACACCTCAGGAGACACTTGTCTGCAGTGATGGATAGTGTTGTGACACTTCGGTACAACATCTCAGGAGACACTTGCCTGCAGTGATGGATAGTGTTGTGACACCTCGGTACAACACCTCAGGAGACACTTGTCTGCAGTGATCCTGAATTTACTGAATGGTGTGTAAAACTTGGCTGTGTAAGTCGGTGGATGTCTCAAGCACTGTACAGTTATCATCAGATTTAAGACCCGTGTCTGGAGGCACTGTTGGTGGTGCACAGGCGACATGCAGCCTTAATGACCCTCGTGTAGTTGACAACATATAAACCTAATCCAGTAACCTGAAGACACGATGCTTGTGTTTCCCAGCTCCATACTTTGGCAGTTTACTACCATCACTTGAAATGGAAGGTGGTAAATGGGTGTTAAAAGAGGGAGGGGAGGGGGTAAATGGGTGGTTATATGCAGCACTCTAAGAAGCACTTGAAGTATGAAAGAAGCATCGCTAGACACAGGCAAAATGAGGCTATCATCCACCAGCTCTCAGCACTCTACTACGCATTAAACTCTTCTTTCTGGTAACCATTTAAATAAATCTATATACTCGACTGGCTCATTCATTCTCTCTCTCTCTCTCTCTCTCCCTTTTACACAGAATACATACACACACACACACATACATATTCCTCACACTGTATATACCAGCTGCTTACTACACTGCTCCTTGACCCATAATGTTACTTACTACCTGATCGTGATTTCACCAGTCAAGCCTTCAGCCTGGCCACCACAAGCAGTGCTCCTCGCCTCACCAACCTGCAAAATGAAACACCAAGATAAAACACCAGTAACGTTAAATACCTGCTATCCACACACAAGCGTACAAGAACGTGAAGATCTGTTTGCCGTATAGATCTACATCAGCATAGGTTTACATTCTTCCTCACTCGTGTAGACCTCCCCCACCCCAACAAAGGGGAAGGTCTACATGTTGAATCTGTGAGTTATCACCATCCTCTCCTGTGGACCGGTTCAGAATCACATCTTCCAGTTGATGGCCACAGACTGATTGGTCAGGAACTGACTCGAGGCTCCTACCAACTTTCCTCTTGAAGATAGCTAGCTAGGGCGGGGGTGCACGTCTTGGCTCTACCCCCTGGGTAGGCAATGCCTCAAAAGGCAAAATATACAGGGCCTGAGAAAGGAATGTGAAACAGTACCGTAGAGCTTAGGCAACAGAGGCACGTTCCTACGGCACTACCTACCTACACACCTACCCGCCTGCCTGCCTACCAACCTACCCACCTACCCATCTACCCCAGCCTGCAAAAACAAGTCTCTCCCCCCTTACCCCATGCCTTCTCTCTCTCTCTCCCTCCCTCACGTCTCATTCAAGAATAGCCTTGACTAACCTTGTTTGGGTAGAGGGGAGAGAACAGGATAGCGGGCAGGAGAGTTAGAGAAGGACGTAAGGAAAGATGGATGATAAGAATGTCTGAATGAGAGAGAGAGAGAGAGAGAGAGAGAGAGAGAGAGAGAGAGAGAGAGAGAGAGAGAGAGAGAGAGAGAGAGAGAGAGAGAGAGAGAGAGAGAATTTTGAATAATGTGTCGAAGCGAAGATGAAGTAGGAAAATGGGTAGGAGTAATGGAGGGAGGGAGAAGACGAGGGAAGGGAGGGAGGATGGACATACCTGACCATCACTATCACCTGATTGTCCACTGCATCACAATCACGATCTCTCCCTCCCATTCACATATATATATATGCAATAAGATCACAGTAAACAGGTGATTTCAGAATATGCAAAACAACCACTCTGAAAGAATAGAGAAATTCCAAGCGCTTTCGTGACTACTCACATTATCAAGGAACTATCAATTCCTATCAGTTCCTTGATAATGTGAGTAGTCACGAAAGCGCTTGGAATTTCTCTATTCTTTCAGAGTGGTTGTTTTGCATATATATATATATATATGCAAAACAACCACTCTGAAAGAATAGAGAAATTCCAAGCGCTTTCGTGGAGTCATCTTTTCTGACGGGAGAATGTTCCTGTCGTCACGGAGAGAATATATATATATATATATATATATATATATATATATATATATATATATATATATATATATATATATATATATATATTATAATATATATATATATATATATATATATATATATATATATATATATATATATATATATATATATATATATATATATATATTCTCTCCGTGACGACAGGAACATTCTCCCGTCAGAAAAGATGACTCCACAACCTTCTTGGTATTAAAGTCTGGGAATTCATGATACTTTTTGTCTGTGCGTATGAGATACACACTCTGCTACCTCGCTTGTTATCATCTCTACGTGGAGATGAACTAAAGAGAGAACACACTCTGAGAAGCCCAGCATTACAGCTCTAACTGAAACATGTACAAAGAACTGGTAAACAAAACATTAAGATAACCAATAATAACTTGCTATCATAAGATGATAATGACTCCAAGGAGAAAAAGACAGGATATACCCGTAACTAGTTTCTAGTGTTGACCAGCCTGATCAACCAAGCTGTTTGTGGTAGCGGCCTGCTGGCCCACATATCCATCACAACTGATCAGGAATTTCCAGGAGAATGTGGTCTATTTTCCCCTTTATTCTTTTGCTATATCACTGATGGGTTTCGCGAGTATTTTCCACTCCGGGAGCCGGCTCCTGGGCCAGGCTTGCCTGGTGCTTGCCAGGTCAACCAGGATGTTGCTGCTAGTTGCCTGCTGCCCAACATATCCATCATAGCCTGGATGATCGGACACCTGCCAAAGATATTTGTCTAGTTTCTTGAGAACTTTCAGCTCATCTTAGTGAACACGGTTCTCAATCATCGTACATCTCGGTTCCATCTCAGTATGAACACGGACCTACATCAAGCTGTCTCGTCACTGAGAAGGAAAGTTAAACAGGTCCAAGGCTCTTACAAAACAAGTGGGAAAATGTGGCCAGCTTCTTTTTTTAGTGGAGAAGAATGTCAGTTCCGGTGTGCCAGTGGTTACTGCACCTGCGGCTGGTTGGCTGGCTGGCTGGCTGGCTGGCTGGCTGGCTAGCTGGCTGGCTGGCTGGCTGGCTGGCTGGCTGGCTGGCTGGCTGGCTGGCTGGCTGGCTGACTGGCTGGCTGGCTGGCTGGCTGGCTGGCTGGCTGGCTGGTTGGTAGGCTCATCCCGTTAAAAAATATATATTTCGCAAAAAAATTCACGTTTTATGAAGTTATTCAGACATTTTTTTGTAAATTTCAATGTCCCTGCAATAATTAGAATACATAAATTTTGAAGAGCCTGACGAGGAGACACTCACGGTGGAAGACAACAACCCTGGCACTCACTAAGACTCTGGACAATTGGTTAAACACTGTGGAGTTGGTCGTCAAGGCCAGCCAGCGGCCCTCTGACACTCTCCGGCCCCGACGATTAGCGAAAGATGTTCTCGTGGTGACCAGGGTCAGGGATAAAGTAGGGCAGAAACACTGGAGGGCGGGTATAGTGACCACTGACATGAGAGAATAAGACAGTAAGAGGGGTTAGCGACGGGGTATGATGTCGTGTAAAGGGTCAGAAGTGACACTTTCTCAGCAGTGTCACTTGCCAGCAACATCATCATGGCCGCAGGAGGCTAGCCAAATGAGACAGATTTACGTAGAGCGGAAAACCAAGAAGGCTGGACCTTGCCGAGGAGAGACAGAGGGAAGAATAGTTGGTGGATAGTAGCCACAGGGAGGGCGGGTTAAGTGGGTAACAACCACTGGGTGGGCAAGATACGTGGGTATCAATCCCAGGATGGGCGGGGTACGTGTATAACCTCTCAGGTGTAATGACTGGATGAATAATGAGAACCTTCAAAACAAGAGATGCCAAGCCAATGATGATCCTCTTTAAGTCACTTATTCTCTCTGGTCTGGAATACTACTGTACACTAACAATATTATTCAAGGCAGGTAAATCTGCAGATCTAGAGAATTGACAGAGAATTTTCACTGCCCGTATAAGTCCAGGGTGTGTGTGTAGCAGACAGATAGTCAGAGGGTGGCGAACAGGTAGCCAGGGTTGGCGAACAGGTAGCCAGGGTTGGCGAACAGGCAGCCAGGGGTGGCGAACAGGTAGCCAGGGGTGGCGAACAGGTAGCCAGGGGTGGCGAACAGGTAGCCAGGGGTGGCGAACAGGTAGCCAGGGGTGGCGAACAGGTAGCCAGGGTTGGCGAACAGGTAGCCAGGGTTGGCGAACAGGTAGCCAGGGTTGGCGAACAGGTAGCCAGGGGTGGCGAACAGGTAGCCAGGGTTGGCGAGCAGGTAGCCAGGGGTGGCGAACAGGTAGCCAGGGTTGGCGAACAGGTAGCCAGGGGTGGCGAACAGGTAGCCAGGGGTGGCGAACAGGCAGCCAGGGTTGGCGAACAGGTAGCCAGGGTTGGCGAACAGGTAGCCAGGGTTGGCGAACAGGTAGCCAGGGGTGGCGAACAGGTAGCCAGGGGTGGCGAACAGGCAGCCAGGGTTGGCGAACAGGTAGCCAGGGTTGGCGAACAGGCAGCCAGGGGTGGCGAACAGGTAGCCAGGTTTGGCGAACAGGTAGCCAGGGTTGGCGAACAGGTAGCCAGGGGTGGCGAACAGGTAGCCAGGGGTTACCTGGAGGTTATTCCGGGGATCAACGCCCCCGCGGCCCGGTCCATGACCAGGCCTCCCGATGGATCAGGGCCTGATCAACCAGGCTGTTACTGCTGGCCGCACGCAGTCCAACGTACGAGCCACAGCCCGGCTGATCCGGCACTGACTTTAGGTATCTGTCCAGCTCTCTCTTGAAGGCAGCCAGGGGTTTATTGGCAATTCCCCTAATGCTTGATGGGAGGCTGTTGAACAGTTTTGGGCCCCGGACACTTACGGTGTTTTCTCTTAGTATACCAATGGCGCCCCTACTTTTTATTGGGGGCATTTTGCATCGCCTGCCCAGTCTTTTACTTTCGTAGGGAGTGATTTCTGTGTGCAGATTTGGGACCATTCCTTCCAAGATTTTCCAAGTGTAGATTATGATATATCTCTCCCTCCTGCGTTCCAACGAGTACAAGTCAAGTGCTTCCAAGCGTTCCCAGTAGTTAAGGTGCTTGACAGAACTTATACGTGCAGTAAAGGATCTCTGTATACTCTTTAGATCTGCGATTTCACCTGCTTTGAATGGAGATGTTAATGTACAGCAGTATTCCAGCCTAGAGAGAACAAGTGATTTGAAAAGGATCATCATGGGCTTGGCATCTCTCGTTTAGAAAGTTCTCATTATCCATCCTATCATTTTCTTTGCACGTGCGATCGTGGCACTGTTGTGATCCTTGAAAGTGAGATCCTCAGACATTACTACTCCCAGGTCCTTACATTAGTTTTTCCGCTCTATTGTATGGCCGGAGTCAGTAGTATACTCTGTTTCTAGTTATTATCTCCTCCAGTTTTCCATAACGGAGTAGTTGGAATTTGTCCTCATTGAACATCATATTGTTTACCGTTGCCCACTGGAAAACTTTGTTTATATCTTCTTGGAGGTTAACCGCGTCCTCAGCAGATGACAGCCTCATGCGATCCTAGTATCATCCGCAAAGGATGATACGGTGCTGTGGTGTATATCTCTGTTTATGTCTGATATGAGGATAAGGAATAAGATGGGGCGAGTACTGTGCCTTGTGGAACAGAGCTCTTCACTATGGCAGCCTCCGATTTAACTCTGTTAACCACTACTCTTTGTGTTCGATTTGTTTGGAAGTTGAAGATCCATCTCCCCACTTTCCCAGTTATTCCTTTAGCACGTATTTATGGGCTATTACGCCATGATCGCATTTGTCAAATGTTTTTTGCAAAGTCTGTGTATATTACATCTGCATTCTGATTTTCTTCCAGTGCATCCAAGGCCATGTCATAGTGATCCAGTAGTTGTGAGAGGCAGGAGCGACCTGCCCTGAACCCATGTTGCCCTGGATTGTGCAGATTTTGGGAATCCAGGTGATTTGCAATCCTGCTTCTTAGCACTCTTTCAAAGATTTTTATGATGTGGGACGTCAGAGCTATGGTCTATAGTTCTTAGCTAATGCTTTGCTGCCACCTTTATGGAGTGGGGCTATATCCGTTGTTTTTTAAATGACTGTGGAATTTCACCCATGTCCAAGCTCCTCCTCCATAGTGTACTTAGGGCATGCGAGAGGGGTTTCTTGCAGTTCTTAATGAAAACAGAGTTCCACGAGTCTGGGCCCGGGGCTGAGTGCATAGGCATGTTGTCAATGGCTTTTTCGAAATCTATCGGAGTTAGGGTAATGTCGGAAATCTGGCATACATTTATGGAGTTTTGAGGCTCATTCATGAAGAAATCATTTGGGTCGTCGATCCTCAGACCGATTAGTGGTTCACTAAACACAGAGTCGTACTGGGATTTCAATATTTCACTCATTTCCTTGTTGTCATCTGTATAAGTCCCATCCTGTCTGAGTAAGGGCCCGATACTAGATGTGGTATTTGCCTTGTTTTTGGCATATGAAAAGAAATATTTTGAATTTCTTTCAATTTCACTAATAGCTTTAAGCTCCTCCTGCCTCTCCTGGTTCCTGTAAGAGTCATTTAGCTTAAGTTCGATAGTTTCCACTTCCCTGGTCAGCGCCTCCTTTCGTGTATCAGATATTCTAGCACTCCTGAGGAGCTCAGTGACTCTTCGTCGTCTTCTGTAGAGGGAGCGTCTTTTTCTCTCCAGTTTACTCCTGCTCCTTTTCAAATCACTTGTTCTCTCTAGGCTGGAATACTGCTGTACATTAACATCTCCATACAAAGCAGGTGAAATCGCAGATCTAGAGAGTGTACAGAGATCCTTTACTGCACGTATAAGTTCTGTCAAGCACCTTAACTACTGGGAACGCTTGGAAGCACTTGACTTGTACTCGTTGGAACGCAGGAGGGAGAGATATATCATAATCTACACTTGGAAAATCTTGGAAGGAATGGTCCCAAATCTGCACACAGAAATCACTCCCTATGAAAGTAAAAGACTGGGCAGGCGATGCAAAATGCCGCCAATAAAAAGTAGGGGCGCCATTGGTACACTAAGAGAAAACACCGTAAGTGTCCAGGGCCCAAAACTGTTCAACAGCCTCCCATCAAGCATTAGGGGAATTGCCAATAAACCCCTGGCTGCCTTCAAGAGAGAGCTGGACAGATACCTAAAGTCAGTGCCGGATCAGCCGGGCTGTGGCTCGTACGTCGGACTGCTTTGCGGCCAGCAGTAACAGCCTAGTTGATCAGGCCCTGATCCATCGGGAGGCCTGGTCATGGACCGGGCCGCGGGGGCGTTGATCCCCGGAATAACCTCCAGGTAACCTCCAGGTAATATGCCTAGAACATGCTTCGGCTACCAGGAAGTTGATCCTTTCAAGGCACTGGTTTGGATACATGTCATTTAAGACATCTTCCCAACATGTTTCGTTTAGGACATGGTTTACCTGGTCCCAGTTGATGTTCTTGTTGTTGAAATTGTATTTTGTGAAGACACCTTCACAGGTACATGCATTCTGCTGTTCAGGACCCCTATGCATGTACGTCTGGACTTCGATTAGATTGTGATCGGAATTAGTTGTTTTTGATATTCTTATGTCTCTTATCAGGTCCTCATTATTTGTGAAGATAAGGTCAAGTGTGTTTTCTAGTCTTGTTGGCTCCACTATCTGCTGGCTTAAGGTTGTGTTTTTCGCAGAGACTTAGTAGCTCATGTGTGTGTGACCTTTCATCTGCGCTACCTCCGGGGATTGTTTCAGCTATAACATTATTTGCTACATTCTTCCATTTTGTATGCCTTAGGTTGAAATCACCAAGCAGTAAGATGTTTGGGGATGGAGCTGGAAGGTTTTCCAAACAGTAATCGATTTTCAGTAGCTGTTCCTTGAACTGTTGTGAGGTTGCATCTGGTGGCTTGTATACAACCACAATGACTAGGTTTTGGTTCTCGATCTTTATTGATAGAACTTCAACTACCTCATTTGTGGTGTTCAGCAACTCCGTGCAGATAAGGGACTCTTTGACATACAGGCCAACCCCCCCTTGTTGCCTGTTTTTTCTGTCGCATCTAAAAAGGTTGTAACCACTTATCCATATTTCACTGTCAAAGTGTAGCCAGGGGTGGCGAACAGGTAGCCAGGGTTGGCGAACAGGTAGCCAGGGTTGGCGAATAGGTAGCCAGGGGTGGCAAACAGGTAGCCAGGGTTGGCGAACAGGTAGCCAGGGTTGGCGAACAGGTAGCCAGGGTTGGCGAACAGGTAGCCAGGGTTGGCGAACAGGTAGCCAGGGTTGGCGAACAGGTAGCCAGGGTTGGCCAGCAGGTAGCCAGGGGTGGCGAACAGGTAGCCAGGAGTGGCGAACAGGTAGCCAGGGGTGGCGAACAGGTAGCCAGGGGTGGCGAACAGGTAGCCAGGGGTGGCGAACAGGTAGCCAGGGGTGGCGAACAGGTAGCCAGGGGTGGCGAACAGGTAGCCAGGAGTGGTGAACAGGTAGCCAGGGGTGGCAAACAGGTAGCCAGGGTTGGCGAACAGGTAGCCAGGGTTGGCCAACAGGTAGCCAGGGTTGGCGAACAGGTAGCCAGGGTTGACGAACAGGTAACCAGGGTTGGCGAGACTCTCATTCAGATCTTGTAAACAAGGATCATGTACAGCAGTATGTAAGACAGTTTTCACAGCTGCTGGGACTGCAGGGTGGGGAGAGAACCTTCGGCTTCACTACCTCGCTCTCAACCCTCCACACAGCAGATAGAACACTAACGTAAATAGTGAAATAGTTTTTAGTGATAACCTGAACAGACAGAAATATCTCTACCGTCACACACACACACACACACACACACACACAACTAGGTGAGTACACAAGCACATAGGAGCTGTGACTCGACCCATGCAACCACATATAGATGAGTACACACACACAAGCTGAAGATCTAATCCAATAATGTTACATTTTTTATTCTTTTACGGTATGAGAGAGAGAGAGAGAGAGAGAGAGAGAGAGAGAGAGAGAGAGAGAGAGAGAGAGAGAGAGAGAGAGAGAGAGAGAGAGAGAGAGAGAGAGAGAGAGAGAGAGAGACGTTATATAAATGGTAAAAGCATCTCTTACGTAAGAGTGAAATATGTGACAGTGATAAAGGGGGAAAGAGAGGGGAGAGGGGAAGTGAATGTTCAAGTGAGAGGGGAGGGAAGGTTCACGAGAGAGGGAAGATTCAAGAGAGAAGGGAGGGAATGTTCAAGAAAAGGGAGGGAAGGTTCAAGAGAAGGGAGGGAAGGTTCAAGAGAAGGGATCGAAGGTTTAAGAGAAGGGAGGGAAGGTTCAAGAGAAGGGAGGGAAGGTTTAAGAGGGGAGGGGAGGATCCAGCCCGCGAGAGAGGGAAGATGGGGGAACATAGAGGTAAGAGGGATATGACGTGGCGCCAGGTAGTGACGTGGCGCCAGGTAGTGAGGTGGTGCCAGGTAGTGAGGTGGCGCCAGGTAATGACGTGGTGAAATGGTGGTTATGATGTAGTAGTGGTGGTGATGGTAGTAGTAGTGGTATTGATAGTAGTGGTGGTGGTAATGATAGTGGTATTAGTGGTGGTGGTGGTAATGATAGTGGTATTAGCGGTGGTGGTGATTGTGGTGGTGGTAGTAGTAGTAGTAGTAGTAGTAGTAGTAGTAGTAGTAGTAGTAGTAGTAGTAGTAGTATAGTAGTAGTGGTGGTGGTGGTGGTGGTGGTGGTGGTGGTGGTGGTGGTGGTAGTAGCAGCAGTAGTAATGGTGGTAGTGGTAATGGTAAAAGTAGTCACCTCAATTACTGGGAGCGCTTGAGGTTCCTGAACCTGTATTCCCTGGAACGCAGGAGGGAGAGATACATGATTATATACACCTGGAAAATCCTAGAGGGACTAGTACCGAACTTGCACACGAAAATCACTCACTACGAAAGCAAAAGACTTGGCAGACGATGCAACATCCCCCCAATGAAAAGCAGGGGTGTCACTAGCACGTTAAGAGACCATACAATAAGTGTCAGGGGCCCGAGACTGTTCAACTGCCTCCCAGCACACATAAGGGGGATTACCAACAGACCCCTGGCAGTCTTCAAGCTGGCACTGGACAAGCACCTAAAGTCGGTTCCTGACCAGCCGGGCTGTGGCTCGTACGTTGGTTTGCGTGCAGCCAGCAGCAACAGCCTGGTTGATCAGGCTCTGATCCACCAGGAGGCCTGGTCACAGACCGGGCCGCGGGGGCGTTGACCCCCGGAACTCTCTCCAGGTAAACGCCAGGTTACCTACCATACTTGGTTTAAGCTACAAGGTCGCCCTACCTAACCAGCTGAATCATCCACAACACAACAACAATCACTGCCACAACTTCACAACACAACAACAATCACTGCCACAACTTCACAACACAACAACAATCACTGCCACAACTTCACAACACAACAAACAATCACTGCCACAACTTCACAACACAACAACAATCACTGCCACAACTTCACAACACAACAACAATCACTGCCACAACTTCACAACACAACAACAATCACTGCCACAACTTCACAACACAACAACAATCACTGCCACAACTTCACAACACAACAACAATCACTGCCACAACTTCACAACACAACAACAACAATCACTGCCACAACTTCACAACACAACAACAATCACTGCCACAACTTCACAACACAACAACAATCACTGCCACAACTTCACAACACAACAACAATCACTGCCACAACTTCACAACACAATAATCACTGTCACAATCTCAACACAACACTGTCACAATCTCAACACAACACTGTCACAACCTCACAACACTGTCACAGCGTCACAACAATCACTGTCACAGCCCTCATAACACAATCACAACCCCACAACAGAAAAATGGTCTAAATGTCCATGACAATGCACTCAACAAAGGGATTCAAATTTGATCAATTTAGATTTAGAAAGGATTCAGGACAATAGTTTTCGCTCCATATTTTAGTTAAATTCTTTATAAAAACCTGGAGGTTTTACTTTGATTCCCTCACACCTTTGGTATTCTGCTTGTATCATTCAGTTACTGATGTATGACACATGTGCAACACCTGGGTATCTTATGTTGATGAGTAAGACACATGTGCAACACCTGGGTATCTTATGTTGATGAGTAAGACACATGTGCAACACTCTGGTATCTTATGTTGATGAGTAAGACACATGTGCAACACCTGGGTATCTTATGTTGATGAGAAAGACACATGTGCAACACCTGGGTATCTTATGTTGATGAATAAGACACATGTGCAACACCTGGGTATCTTATGTTGATGAGTAAGACACATGTGCAACACCTGGGTATCTTATGTTGATGAGAAAGACACATGTGCAACACCTGGGTATCTTATGTTGATGAATAAGACACATGTGCAACACCTGGGTATCTTATGTTGATGAGTAAGACACATGTGCAAACACCTGGGTATCTTATGTTGATGAGAAAGACACATGTGCAACACCTGGGTATCTTATGTTGATGAATAAGACATATGTGCAACACCTGGGTATCTTATATTGATAACTAAGACACATGTGCAACTCCTGGATATTTTATGTTGATGAATAAGACACATGTGCAACACTCTGGTATCTTATGTTGATGAGTAAGACACATGTGCAACACCTGGGTATCTTATCTTGATGAGAAAGACACATGTGCAACACTCTGGTATCTTATGTTGATGAATAAGACACATGTGCAACACTCTGGTATCTTATGTTGATGAGTAAGACACATGTGCAACACCTGGGTATCTTATGTTGATGAATAAGACATATGTGCAACACCTGGGTATCTTATATTGATGACTAAGACACATGTGCAACTCCTGGATATTTTATGTTGATGAATAAGACACATGTGCAACACCTGGGTATCTTATGTTGATGAGTAAGACACATGTGCAACACCTGGGTATCTTATGTTGATGAATGGTTGTCTAGGGCAATTGGTGTAAATTACTGGCTAGACAGATACTGCAAATAACTTGCAATCCCATTCATTGACAACTGGAACAACTTTTATGGCAAACATGATATGTATGCAAGGGATGGGGTACATCTCTCTGGGGCAGGGGTGGTAGCACTTGCAGACTCGATTGAGAAGGCCATTGGTGAAATGCCTATGATTTTAAACTGATGGAAGATAGAGGTATGGGTGTGTGTGGGAAACAAGCAGGTTGCAACACTAGGGTTGGAAACAGTAAATGTATAAAAGGCATTCAGCATGAAGTTATAAATAAAGACAATAGATCAGGTCAGCAAACAAAGGGGGACAGCAGAGGGCAGCAAGGGACTAGCTCCCTTAAGGTTTACTATACTAATAGCAAGAGTGTAAGAAATAAGATAGATGAGCTAAGATTAATTGCAAGTGCAGGAAACATAGATATTATTGCTATAACAGAGACCTGGCTCAATCTGAAAGATAGAGAGAGGCCCTCTGAATGTCACATACAAGGCTATAAATTATTCCACACTGACAGGGTCAACAGGAAAGGTGGTGGAGTAGCGATGTATGTCAGAGACAATTTAAATTGTTGTGTTAGACAAGATATTAAATTAGAAGCGTCAGCCACTGAATCTGTTTGGTTACAGCTTCTCGAGGGCCGAGAAAAACTAATTTTGGGTGTGATATACAGGGCCCCAAATCTTGATAGGGAGTGCAGTAAACTTCTATGGGACGAAATTCGTAAGGCATCTACATACGAAAATGTTGTGCTAATGGGATATTTCAACTACAGACAGATTGACTGGAGCAATTTGACAGGAAATTTAGAGTCAGGTGACTTTCTTGATACGATCCAGGATTGTTTTTTAAAACAGTTTGTGACAGAGCCAACTAGGGGAAACAACCTCCTTGACTTGGTTCTTGCCAGTAGGGAAACACTAATTAATAATCTTGAGATTAATGATGAGCTTGGGGAAAGTGATCACAAATCACTCAGTTTTAATATATCATGGAATTCCCCTAATAAAGGCAATCAAGTCTCTGTCCCTGACTTCCGCTTGGCTGATTTCATAGGACTGAAAAATTACTTAGGTGGGTTGAACTGGAATGACCTGACTAAGGGTCAGGTAGGTGGTGATGGTTGCCGATATGATGCTTTCCAGGGCATAGTTCTAGCTGCTCAGTCAAATTATGTTCCAAATAGGGAAATCAGATCAAACAAAAATGATCCTAAATGGATGAACAATAGATTAAAATATCTGATTGGTCAAAAGAGAGGCATATATAGGCAAATCAAAAGAGGAGAGGGGCAATTAAGAAATCGATATATTCAGTTAAAGAGAGAAATAAAAAAGGGAATTAGAAAAGCAAAAAGAGATTATGAGGTTAAAGTTGCAAGAGAATCGAAGACTAACCCAAAAGGATTCTTTCAGGTATACAGAAGTAAGATCAGGGACAAGATAGGCCCACTCAAAAGTTCCTCGGGTCAGCTCACTGACAGTGATAAGGAAATGTGTAGAATTTTTAACACATACTTCCTCTCAGTTTTTACACAGGAGGATACCAGCGATATTCCAGTAATGATAAATTATGTAGAACAGGACGATAATAAACTGTGCACGATTAGGGTCACAAGTGACATGGTCCTTATGCAAATAGATAAATTAAAACCTAACAAATCCCCAGGCCCTGATGAACTGTATGCAAGAGTTCTAAAGGAATGTAAAGAGGAGCTTAGCACACCTTTGGCTAATCTTTTCAACATATCACTACAAACTGGCATAGTGCCAGATAAGTGGAAAATGGCAAATGTGATACCTATTTTCAAAACAGGTGACAGGTCCTTAGCTTCGAACTATAGACCAATAAGCCTAACCTCCATAGTGGGAAAAATTATGGAATCAATAATTGCCGAGGCAGTTCGTAGCCACCTTGAAAAGCATAAATTAATCAACGAATCTCAGCATGGTTTTACAAAGGGGCGTTCCTGCCTTACGAATTTATTAACTTTTTTCACTAAGGTATTTGAGGAGGTAGATCATGGTAATGAATATGATATTGTGTATATGCACTTCAGTAAGGCTTTTGACAGGTTCCCACATCAGAGACTATTGAGGAAAATTAAAGCACATGGAATAGGAGGAGAATTTTTTTCCTGGATAGAGGCATGGTTGACAAATAGGCAGCAGAGAGTTTGCATAAATGGGGAGAAATCAGAGTGGGGAAGCGTTACGAGCGGTGTTCCACAGGGGTCAGTGTTGGGCCCTCTGCTGTTCACAATCTACATAAACGACATAGATGAGGGCATAAAGAGCGACATCGGCAAGTTTGCCGATGACACCAAAATAGGCCGTCGAATTCATTCTGACGAGGACATTCGAGCACTCCAGGAAGATTTGAATAGACTGATGCAGTGGTCGGAGAAGTGGCAGATGCAGTTTAATATAGACAAATGCAAAGTTCTAAATGTTGGACAGGACAATAACCATGCCACATATAAACTAAATAATGTAGATCTTAATATTACGGATTGCGAAAAAGATTTAGGAGTTCTGGTTAGCAGTAATCTGAAACCAAGACAACAGTGCATAAGTGTTCGCAATAAAGCTAATAGAATCCTTGGCTTCATATCAAGAAGCATAAATAATAGGAGTCCTCAGGTTGTTCTTCAACTCTATACATCCTTGGTTAGGCCTCATTTAGATTATGCTGCACAGTTTTGGTCACCGTATTACAGAATGGATATAAATTCTCTGGAAAATGTACAAAGGAGGATGACAAAGTTGATCCCATGTATCAGAAACCTTCCCTATGAGGATAGACTAAGGGCCCTGAATCTGCACTCTCTGGAAAGACGTAGAATTAGGGGGGATATGATTGAGGTGTATAAATGGAAGACAGGAATAAATAAAGGGGATGTAAATAGTGTGCTGAAAATATCTAGCCTAGACAGGACTCGCAGCAATGGTTTTAAGTTGGAAAAATTCAGATTCAGGAAGGATATAGGAAAAGTACTGGTTTGGTAATAGAGTTGTGGATGAGTGGAACAAACTGCCGAGTACAGTTATAGAGGCCAGAACGTTGTGTAGCTTTAAAAATAGGTTGGATAAATACATGAGTGGATGTGGGTGGGTGTGAGTTGGACCTGATAGCTTGTGCTACCAGGTCGGTTGCCGTGTTCCTCCCTTAAGTCAATGTGACCTGACCTGACTAGGTTGGGTGCATTGGCTTAAGCCGGTAGGAGACTTGGACCTGCCTCGCATGGGCCAGTAGGCCTTCTGCAGTGTTCCTTCGTTCTTATGTTCTTATGTGCAACACCTGGGTATCTTATGTTGATGAATAGGACACATGTGCAACACCTGAGTATCTTATGTTGATGAATAAGACACATGTGCAACACCTGGGTATCTTATGTTGATGAATAAGACACATGTGCAACACCTGGGTATCTTATGTTGATGAATAAGACACATGTGCAACACTTGGGTATCTTATGTTGATGAATAAGACACATGTGCAACACCTGGGTATCTTATGTTGATGAATAAGACACATGTGCAACACCTGGGTATCTTATGTTGATGAGTAAGACACATGTGCAACACCTGGGTATCTTATGTTGATGAGTAAGACACATGTGCAACACCTGGGTATGAAAGTTAAGACACATGTGCAACATCTGGATATCTTTATTGTAGACGTTTCGCCATCCAGTGGCTTTATCAATACAGATTCTAGGACATAATAGGAAGACAGTAGAACTATATACTATATATATAACTATATACTGGATGGCGAAACGTCTACAATAAAGATATCCAGATGTTGCACATGTGTCTTAACTTTCATATTGTCGGTATTTTATACCTTTCTTGCACAACTTGTCAGACACTGCAACATCATGGAATCTTGGTTCAGAGGACATCTACAAGACCTTCTTCACGGCTGCTGCAACTAACCCATCTCTTTGGGAAGGACCTACTTCCACTGGGGAATCCCGCCTACCAGTGACTGCCCTCGTCTGCTGCCCGTCCCTTCCACTGACGCCTATATAACCGCCAGTCTTCTTGCCTTTGCTCCAGATTCTCCTCCACCACGATGCTGTGAACACTAACTCCAAGGCCGAGGGACTGATTACCTCATCTTTTGTATATAGTTCTACTGTCTTCCTATTATGTCCTAGAATCTGTATTGATAAAGCCACTGGATGGCGAAACGTCTACAATAAAGATATCCAGATGTTGCACATGTGTCTTAACTTTCATACTGTCGGTATTTTATACCTTTCTTGCACAACACCTGGGTATCTTATGTTGATGAGTAAGACACATGTGCAACACCTGGGTATCTTATGTTGATGAGTAAGACACATGTGCAACATCTGGGTATCTTATGTTGATGAGTAAGACACATGTGCAACACCTGGGTATCTTATGTTGATGAGTAAGACACATGTGCAACACCTGGGTATCTTATGTTGATGAGTAAGACACATGTGCAATCTTATGTTGATGAGTAAGACACATGTGCAGCACCTGGGTATCTTATGTTGATGAATAAGACACATATGCAACACCTGGGTATCTTATGTTGATGAGTAAGACACATGTGCAACACCTGGGTATCTTATGTTGATGAGTAAGACATGTGCAACACCTGGGTATCTTATGTTGATGAGTAAGACACATGTGCAACACCTGGGTATCTTATGTTGATGAGTAAGACACATGTGCAACACCTGGGTATCTTATGTTGATGAATAAGACACATGTGCAACACCTGGGTATCTTATGTTGATGAGTAAGACACATGTGCAACACCTGGGTATCTTATGTTGATGAGTAAGACACATGTGCAACACCTGGGTATCTTATGTTGATGAGTAAGACACATGTGCAACACCTGGGTATCTTATGTTGATGAGTAAGACACATGTGCAACAACTGGGTATCTTATGTTGATGAGTAAGACACATGTGCAACACCTGGGTATCTTATGTTGATGAGTAAGACACATGTGCAACACCTGGGTATCTTATGTTGATGAGTAAGACACATGTGCAACACCTGGGTATCTTATGTTGATGAATAAGACACATGTGCAACACCTGGGTATCTTATGTTAATGAGTAAGACACATGTGCAACACCTGGGTATCTTATGTTGATGAGTAAGACACATGTGCAACACCTGGGTATCTTATGTTGATGAATAAGACACATGTGCAACACCTGGGTATCTTATGTTGATGAGTAAGACACATGTGCAACACCTGGGTATCTTATGTTGATGAATAAGACACATGTGCAACACCTGGGTATCTTATGTTGATGAGTAAGACACATGTGCAACACCTGGGTATCTTATGTTGATGAATAAGACACATGTGCAACACCTGGGTATCTTATCTAACGAGACGTTTGTTCTGTGCTGACTTGTTCACTCTAATGGAGAGTTGTTTACTATACTGGAGACACTGAAGTGATGTTAATATGTCCAGTGCTTAACCTTGATAGATGATGTCCAGTGCTTAGCCTTGACAGAAGGTGTCCAGTGCTTAACCTTGATAGATGATGTCCAGTGCTTAGCCTTGACAGAAGGTGTCCAGTGCTTAACCTTGATAGAAGATGCCTTGACAGAAAGTGTTCAATACCTTAGCATGTGGGCGTGCTGTGTTTTTACTGGAAAGCAAGACTGGTCCACTCATCCAGTCACTGCTTTGATAACACTACTTACAACGGAACCTTGTTTACAGAAAAAAAAAAGTTTGTTGTGGACACTGTGTATTTTACCACAATTAACATTTACACTGGTATTTTCTTATCCCTGTGGTGACCTGTGATAGTTGGAACATGTTCCATACAGTGACACTCGTCCCCCTTACATGCACCTGCAAATGTCTCTCTACCTGTCCAAAACACGTTGCAGTTTCTTTGTCTATCCATTTAGGATTATTTTCGTTTTATAAAGTTTTGTGTTGGTAATATATGTAACTCTGTCTGTTGTTTGGAGGATGTCATCCTGGCAACCCTCTACAATAATCTCTCAGTTGTCTGTCGTGGAAATACCTTTGCAAGGTGACTCAGTCAACACTAGTAGGTAGTTTGGAATCTATTATAACTTTCTAAGCGTAAATTTCTTGCCTTAATTGCCTTACCGTTAATACAACACTTTTAAGAAATGTTTAAACTATCAGATTCGCTACCAGTTTTTCCCAGCTTCTCAGTGATCAACATTATTTATCCGAAATTCCTTGGTTGCTGCAACCAGGTCAAGCAGGTTATGCCTGCTGTCGACCTAGTTCCTCCACTCACATTAAAACAACAGTCTTGGCCTACCTCTGGAACGTTATAAAGTTTAAGATTTCCCATCAAAGTTCTGCAGTTAATGTGAATAAAATTAAAATCCACATTACGAAACTTCATACGTTTTATAACCTCTGTTTCACACTATGTCTTTTATATCCTTGGAAAAAACCGGAGGCGAACACTGCGTGCTTGTTTCTTCAGTACTTATGTCTTTGTTTAAGTAGTTCCCACTGACATATAACCGCACTCCACCCCCGCTGCTCTTGCTACTATCAGTGTTGAATAGTTTATAGCTGTGTGTGTGTGGCATTCAGACCCTCGCATGTTGCACTCAACATGCATGTTCCGACCCTTCAAATTAAACTCAGTCTCTGTTGTTGTAATAATGTTTCCTGTACGTACATTCAAGTGCCAGTTCCTTACTATCTTTCACTCCGGTTATATGTAAAGTAGCTACGAAGATACTCTTCTAATTTCTGAAAGTTCTGCAATATCTCTTCTTTTGTAGATGAATGGTTCAGAGAACCGACATGTTGATAAATTAGACACATGTGCAACTCTTGGGTATCTTTATTGAGGATAAAGATACCCAAGAGTTGCACATGTGTCTAATTTATCAACATGTCTTCTTTTATAGCTTTACATCTGTTTCTCTCCTCGTACCCCCTCACTTCAGTCTGTTTAAAGTCTGCGAATCAAGAGCAGCAAAAGCCTGGTTGATCAAGTAGTAAACATTGAATCTTGGCAAAAAATGATACGTATTACTGGCATTCCTCCTGATGACGTAATGAAATCTCTAGTTGCCCTGTACTTTGCAAACATCTCCGTGTATGCTTCACTGCCTCCAGCACTGAAGCAGATACTGTGATTCTTCCCATTACCTGTCGTGATATTGTCTAACCTGTTTTAACCGTATCCTGGCGTCTAGTTCCAGAAAACATGTCTTCTTGCACCATCCTTGTCACAAACTGCTTCATCATGTATCTAACCTCTGACTCTCCAACAACACGTATATTCTTACCTTTGAAGACTGCTCTTCTTGCCCCCCCCCCTCTCTCTCTGCTTATCAATAACCCAACTATATTCATCTTGTGCATAACAATGGAAGACTCACTGTATCTTCAGGAAAACACTAAAGTACAATTTAGGAAACTATTGTTGACATTGTTATGTCTGTGTTACAGTTTACAAAACTATTATGTACTGTCTTTTTAATGTATATTTGTCTTAGGTTTCATTATTTTTCTTCAGACTATTTTCCTCATTCTCTTCCTTGAGAATCTTCATAACTTCCAAGTTTGGTTATATATGAGAGCTTTTATGAGTCGTTATATAAATGGTCCAGAAAACCGATAAGTTGAGGAATGAGACTATGAAACACCTGGTTATCTTTACTGCGGTAACTTTTCTTTATTGATGGACTGAACACATCGACTCCAGGCTGAGGGACTGATTACCTCAGACGTCTTCTCATCTACCACCATTATTCTCTGTATTGGCCTGAGGAAGCCACTGGCTGGCGAAGCGTTTTCACAATAAAGATACCCGAGTTTTGCGCAAGTGTCTCGTTCATCAACTTTATGAGTGGCCTGAGTAAGTTATGGTAAGTGAGCTATTAGACTCGGCTAACAATGTTAACAAGGTTAATACCCCTCCTCCAGCGACCACTGACACTAAGTTAACATGTCGAGTGATTTCCAACTATTCAGTGAGATCTCTGTGACCAGAAATATTCGCTGTTGCTGCGCCCCAGCCACTGAACGGGTCATATCGTGGCAAAGACCTGAGTCACGTCACTTCCTGACAAACTAGAAACAATCAGATGACAACCACTAGCACTAACAGCTTAGTGAACCTACTGAATTCTTATGTCTCATAACTTCTAGCCAGGTATAAACGCCCTTACATGACTTTTGCCAACCTGCTGAAGGTTCCAGGGATCATCGCTCTTGCTGCTCGGTCTCAGACCAAGCAACCTGGGTAATTGGTACTTGTGGCACACGTCTGACGCAGGCGCCTCAGCCTGGCTGATCAGGAACAGTTAAGAGAAACTTGTCAAGCTTCCTACTGAAGACAACAAGAGTCTTCATGGGATTTATAGGGCCACTGACAGCTAACGTCGAAGGATAATACAGTAGGAGTCTGTTACTGATCTTACACCTGCATGGAAGGTATTAAAAGAGTCTTGAACCCAAGAACATAAATCATAAGATCGTAAAATCCTTGCTGATGACACCAAAATCTCTAAGAGTGGTGTCCGTCGAAGGTCCAGCTAATCTACAAGCGGATATAAATTAAGTCTTCCCAAACTCAAATCATTCAAGAGAACGTAAGTCTTATGTGGGAGACTTGAAAGTAATGATGTCACAAGATCTCATATTCAAATATCACAAGAACGTTGCCATTTTTACAGCAAGGAAAATGATAGGCTGGATAACTAGAACTTTCAAGACAAGAGATGCTGAGTCAATGTTTATACTCAAGTGACTTGTTTTTTCCAAGATGGGATACTGCCGTATACTAACGGCCCCTTCAAGGCAGGAGAGATTGCTGAGCAGGAAAACCTGCAGAGTCAAACAACTGAACTACTGGTAATGATTGAAGTCCCTGTAACTGTATTCCTTGGAACGTAGGACAACAAGAGACTTTGCAGACGGTGCAAAAATACCTCAACTAAAAAGGAGGGACGCGACGAGTACACTACGAGAGAACTGTTGTGATCCTTGATCACTGGATCCTCCGACATGGTTACCCTCAGGTCTCTTACATTCCTGTCTGATGCTCTACTGATTTGGTTGTAAAGACTATTTTGGAAGAGTGAAAAATGTTTATGTTGAAACGACAGAGTAATACAGACTGAAAAAAGTCCAAGACACTGATTAAGGTGGCGGGGGAGGCGGGGGTGTTGGTGTTGCTGGGGAGGTGGGGGTGCTCATGTGGCTGGGGTGCTGGTGTGGAGGTGGCAGGAGCGTTTTGGGGTGGTGAGCTGGCAGTCCCAGGATAGGTGACAGGTACAGTAGGGGTGGAAGAGGTGGTAAGGGTGTGGTGGGGTGGTGGTGAGTTGGCAGTCCAGGGTTCAAAGATTTCTAGCGAGGAGGAGGAGCTGGACAGGTAACCGGTTTGAGCAAGCACCACAGACACGACCACATACCCACCCGCTTGTAATGCCCCAGTGGTTCCACTAATATGAACACAGAACGAGCACCATACCCAAGACCTTCTTCATTCAAGAGTTCCTGTGTTGTGTATCACACGCTACCAGTGCTCGGAGGCCCCAACACACAGTTGTGTCGATGATGTATGCAAGACAAGCGTTTATGTAACGTTCCGCCCTAAGTACAACGTTTTCAAGTCATGGCAAGAAAAGCTCAACTTACAGCAAATCATTCTTACTAAATGCTGGTTAAGCACTCTGGTGTCTTGTCCACAAACTAAGAGTGCTTGTGACTCAGCCCAGCAGAAATTTCTTCAGCAACATCTTTGTGTTACAGTACCGTACACTGTAACCCCAATAGCAGACCAACACCTATCCGCAACTCGTACTTGATTCCAGGGACCAACGGCATTACAGCCCGGTCTCAGACCGCAGGCTTGACGGTTTGGCTAGTCAGGCTGTTCGTGCTAGCTGCAAGCATTTCAACGTAGTTTCACTACTCAAGACTCACGCGCTAACCTGTTGGGTCACACAGATGCAAACCTGCAGTGGAAATGAATCCAAGAGACTGGCTGTATCCGACAAAATATATCCTGGAGTAATAATCTTCAGGATAATATGGCAGCTGGGCCAGAGTGCCAGAGGTCCTGGTGCCATATTGCAATGGCACTGGTGGCAGGGTGCCCCGAGTCCAGCCTAACATAGCAGTAACAGAGGGTACGTGGCCTGCCACTGTAAGACCAGTACCAGACGGCCGTGAACACCTCAGGTGAGGCAAGAACGAGGCAAAACAAGGTAGAGTCTCGCACACCCACTCACCAGCTCATCTACCCACCCACCCGCCCATCGCCCTGTCCACCCACCTGCACGCCCATCGTGGTGGCCTCCCACCTGCCTGCCCCGTGACATTTGTTGTCCACGCTGCAATAAACACGGTCAGTGCCACGTCAAATGCCAGGCGCACTCACCTCGCTTCACTCACAATCGCTTTTCTGTCATTTTCCTCTCCACTCAACCCATTTCACCAGTAATACAAGTGCCTTACTTCGCAGAATTTATACCTCACTTGCTGCCAAACAGCCTCATAAAAGCAATACCAGCACCTCATGTGATGAGCTACCCTAGTGGGAAAACACACATGACGATAACAAGTGCATAAAAATATACGAGAAAGCTGGGAACACTCCTGTGAACCAAATAAAGGGAACACTCCTGTGAACCAAATACAGGGAACACTCCTGTGAACCAAATACAGGGAACTCTCCTGTGAACCAAATACAGGGAACACTCCTGTGAACCAAATACAGGGAACACTCCTGTGAACCAAATACAGGGAACTCTCCTGTGAACCAAATACAGGGAACACTCCTGTGAACCAAATACAGGGAACACTCCTGTGAACCAAATACAGGGAACTCTCCTGTGAACCAAATACAGGGAACACTCCTGTGAATCAAATACAGGGAACACTCCTGTGAACCAAATACAGGGAACACTCCTGTGAACCAAATACAGGGAACACTCCTGTGAACCAAATACAGGGAACACTCCTGTGAACCAAATACAGGGAACACTCCTGTGAACCAAATACAGGGAACACTCCTGTGAACCAAATACAGGGAACACTCCTGTGAACCAAATACAGGGAACTCTCCTGTGAACCAAATACAGGGAACACTCCTGTGAACCAAATACAGGGAACTCTCCTGTGAACCAAATACAGGGAACACTCCTGTGAACCAAATACAGGGAACACTCCTGTGAACCAAATACAGGGAACTCTCCTGTGAACCAAATACAGGGAACACTCCTGTGAATCAAATACAGGGAACACTCCTGTGAACCAAATACAGGGAACACTCCTGTGAACCAAATACAGGGAACACTCCTGTGAACCAAAATACAGGGAACACTCCTGTGAACCAAATACAGGGAACACTCCTGTGAACCAAATACAGGGAACACTCTTGTGAACCAAATACAGGGAACACTCCTGTGAATCAAATACAGGGAGCTCTCCTATGAAACAGCTACAGGGAACACTCCTGTGAACCAAATACAGGGAACACTCCTGTGAACCAAATACAGGGAACTCTCCTGTGAACCAAATACAGGGAACACTCCTGTGAATCAAATACTGGGAGCTCTCCTATGAAACAGCTACAGGGAACACTCCTGTGAACCAAATACAGGGAACTCTCCTGTGAACCAAATACAGGGAACTCTCCTGTGAATCAAATACAGGGAGCTCTCCTATGAAACAGCTACAGGGAACACTCCTGTGAACCAAATACAGGGAACTCTCCTGTGAACCAAATACAGGGAACTCTCCTGTGAAACAGCTACAGGGAACACGATGTCAATGCTTCCACACAAGGAAGGTGTGGTGAAGAAAATGCACGAGCACTGAGGGAAGCACTGTCTGCCACTGTCACTGTAACACTGTATAACAAGTGAATTATACTCATGGAATTGCACATGCACACACAGTAAGGTACAGTGTACACTGCTACAAATACCAGGTAGTTAAAATCTATTATAATTAAAGGTAACATGGCACTTGAAATTAAAAATATGTCATTATACACACAAATTTAGATAATTAAACACAGACACACACACAGTCAGTACTCGAACACCGCAAATAATGGTGAGCAAATACACACACACACACACACACACACACACACACACACACAAGAAGAGAATAGCAAGAAAGTTAAGACGAAAGGAATGGTAAACAAGGGGGAAACCGACAGAGTAGAGGGGAAAACCGCAGTTGAAGCTGTAACTACAGAGACAAGCAGTAACAACCAACAAGCCCATCCCTCTCATCCCCCGTGTATTGTAATCCCTATTCTATGCCTCTCCCATCCCCCTTATCCCTTCCCCACTCAACCATACCTGCCCCCTCACTAATGCCTTCCCCAATGAACCCCAATGGAAATAAGTTATGGGTTATCCTATTTACACATGGTGCTATGTATAATTTATGTAACTATATATGTACCTGTACCAGAAATTTATTGAATTCCCCCCCTCCCCACACCACCACCCTTCCTTCCCTTCCCATTTTCAATTGCACATAAAGACAGTGAGCTAAAGGGCAGAGTATCAGAGGAGCATTCAGACATCATAGCTCTCACAGAGACAAAACTCTCGGTAATAACCAATGCAGTATTCTAGAGGGTGTTCCTCCTAGTGAGAAAAAAATAGAACAGATGTGATGTGGAATTAATGGCAAGGAACCAGTGGAGAACAAAAAGGAGCAATACACAAATAACGCACACACAGAAGAGAGAAAAGCTTACGACGACGTTTCGGCCCGACTCCGATCAATTACGAAGTCACAATGTCCAAGTCGAACCAAAACGTCATCGTAAGCTTTTTTCTCTCTCTCTCCTATGTGCGTTTTTTTTTGTGTAACAAGTGTAGATTTGAGGAGTAGAAAACCCTAAACATCAGTGAGTACATTGGTCTTATAAGATAAATAATGATCGGGGGACGAAAGACACAGTATTATTACAGTGTTGAGTTACAATCACACTATACAACAGACTGAGGCAGGTTATGTAGCAGAACCACAATACACATCCTAGAGAAAGTGGAACAAAGAACATGGAAAATTAACAACAAACAACTGATCATAGGGAATTTCAATCGCTGGGAAATAAATTTGGGGAACTGGGATTTACAGAGTCAGAAACATGGAAAATAAGATTAACGGAGGCAGTTATGGAACATTTCATAAGTAAACAAGTGAAAACAAATACAAGGATGAAAGCACGGGATGACTGTGCTGTCTTTCACCTTAACCAGACAATGATAATTAAATTATAAACTACCACTTAGTGTCATTGGTCAAACGATGTTAAGTTTTGAATTGAAGAGAGGTAGGAGATGGTACAGATAAGAAGACAGATCACAGAAGAGGAAACTGTGTAGTGAGGACATATTTCTTAAGTAGAGTCCAGTGAGAGAGCAAAACAGGTGATCAAAGAAGACATGAGACGGAGAACAGAAGCAGAAAATGCACAAAAAAAGAGAAAGTCATACCAATTACAAGTGGAAATACAAAATACAGAAATTATTTGGTTTAACCAAAGAGACCCAAGCAAGGAGTAAAGGAGCATAGTAAAATATAGGCAGCAGGATATGGAAAAAAATAGATGGAAACAAATACGCAGGACTAAGGAGGCCAGCATGAGCATAGCATTGAAGGTCACCACTGGAAGGTAGGCGTTGTTGTTGTGTCAGAAACTCAAAGCACTGAAAAACTAAATGATGTTTCAGAGTTTCATAAGGTCACATAACTGAGATCCCAACACCTTCCTCTTCCCGTCTCTCTCTCTCCCTCCCCCCCTCTCTCTGTCTCCCCAGTTCCAGTCACCCCGGTCTAGGTACCGCCTTTCGGGCCATAAACTCCAGAGAAACGCAAATTTGCAAACTAGCGCGAGTACATTTGGCCTGGAATGTTGCCACCGCTTGGTTATTACTTCCAGGGACCTGCAGTGTTTATCCTGCAGCTGGTTATTACTTCCAGGGACCTGCAGTGTTTATCCTGCAGCTGGTTATTAATTCCAGGGACCTGCAGTGTTTATCCTGCAGCTGGTTATTACTTCCAGGGACCTGCAGTGTTTATCCTGCAGCTGGTTATTACTTCCAGGGACCTGCAGTGTTTATCCTGCAGCTGGTTATTACTTCCAGGGACCTGCAGTGTTTATCCTGCAGCTGGTTATTACTTCCACGGACCTGCAGTGTTTATCCAGCAGCTGGTTATTACTTATAGGGACCTGCAGAGTTTATCCTGCAGCTGGTTATTACTTCCAGGGACCTGCAGTGTTTATCCTGCAGCTGGTTATTACTTCCAGGGGCCTGCAGTGTTTATCCTGCAGCTGGTTATTACTTCCAGGGACCTGCAGTGTATATCCTGCAGCTGGTTATTACTTCCAGGGACCTACAATGTTTATCCTGCAGCTGGTTATTACTTCCAAGGACCTGCAACGTTTATCCTGCAACTGGTTACTACTTCCAGGGACCTGCAGTGTTTATCCTGCAGCTGGTTATTACTTCCAGGGATCTGCAGTGTTTATCCTGCAGCTGGTTATTACTTCCACGGACCTGCAGTGTTTATCCTGCAGCTGGTTATTACTTCCACGGACCTGCAGTGTTTATCCTGCAGCTGGTTATTACTTCCAGGGACCTGCAGTGTTTATCCTGCAGCTGGTTATTACTTCCAGGGACCTGCAGTGTTTATCCTGCAGCTGGCTATTACTTCCAGGGACCTGCAGTGTTTATCCTGCAGCTGGTTATTACTTCCAGGGACCTGCAGTGTTTATCCTGCAGCTGGCTATTACTTCCACGGACCTGCAGCTGGTTATTACTTCCAGGGACTTGCAATGCTTATCCAGCGTCTTGGATACGAGAGGTAATGAAGTTTGATCCAGAAAAGGGGAGCGCAGCTGCAAGTCACTGATCAAGAGCCCTACACTAGTATCAAGTCACTGATCAAGAGCCCTTCACTAGTATCAAGACACTGATCAAGAGCCCTTCACTAGTATCAAGTCACTGATCAAGAGCCCTTCACTAGTATCAAGGCACTGATCAAGAGCCCTTCACTAGTATCAAGGCACTGATCAAGAGCCCTTCACTAGTATCAAGTCACTGATCAAGAGCCCTTCACTAGTATCAAGGCACTGATCAAGATACCTTCACTAGTATCAAGACACTGATCAAGAGCCCTTCACTAGTATCAAGGCACTGATCAAGAGCCCTTCACTAGTATCAAGTCACTGATCAAGAGCCCTTCACTAGTATCAAGGCACTGATCAAGAGCCCTTCACTAGTATCAAGTCACTGATCAAGAGCCCTTCACTAGTATCAAGTCACTGATCAAGACCCTTCAATAGTATCAAGGCACTGATCAAGAGCCCTTCACTAGTATCAAGTCACTGATCAAGAGCCCTTCACTAGTATCAAGTCACTGATCAAGAGCCCTTTACTAGTATCAAGTCACGGATCAAGAGCCCTTCACTAGTATCAAGGCACTGATCAAGAGCCCTTCACTAGTATCAAGTCACTGATCAAGAGCCCTTCACTAGTACCAAGTAACTGATCAAGAGCCCTTCACTAGTATCAAGTCACGGATCAAGAGCCCTTCACTAGTATCAAGTCACGGATCAAGAGCCCTTCACTAGTATCAAGTCACTGATCAAGAGCCCTTCACTAGTATCAAGGCACTGATCAAGAGCCCTTCACTAGTATCAAGTCACTGATCAAGAGCCCTTCACTAGTATCAAGTCACTGATCAAGAGCCCTTCAATAGTATCAAGGCACTGATCAAGAGCCCTTCACTAGTATCAAGTCACTGATCAAGAGCCCTTCACTAGTATCAAGTCACTGATCAAGAGCCCTTCACTAGTATCAAGTCACGGATCAAGAGCCCTTCACTAGTATCAAGTCACGGATCAAGAGCCCTTCACTAGTATCAAGTCACTGATCAAGAGCCCTTCACTAGTATCAAGGCACTGATCAAGAGCCCTTCACTAGTATCAAGGCACTGTTCAAGAGCCCTTCACTAGTATCAAGGCACTGATCAAGAGCCCTTCACTAGTATCAAGGCACTGTTCAAGAGCCCTTCACTAGTATCAAGGCACTGATCAAGAGCCCTTCACTAGTATCAAGGCACTGATCAAGAGCCCTTCACTAGTATCAAGGCACCACTTCCTTCCACTGGTCGAAACCATACCTTTGATGAGTTTCGAGAGTTTTTCCTACTCAGCCTCATCTATTTTTTACCAAGTACAAAAGTTAAGCAATAACAACAAGCAGAAGTGTATGTACATTGAGACGTCTACTGAAGGGTGTTCCGGGGGGTCAACGCCCCCGCCGCCTGGTCCATGACCAGGCCTCCCGTTGGATCAAGGCCTGATCAACCAGGCTGTTACTGGTGGTCGCACGCAATCCAACTTACGGACCACTGCCCGGCTGGTCACGAACTCACTTTAGGAAGCCATCCAGTTCCGTCTTGGAAACAGCCAGGGGTCTATTGATAATCTCTTATGTACGATAGGAGGCTGTTGAACAGTGTTGGGCCCCGGACACTTACTGTGTTGTCTCTTAGTGTACTCATGGCACCCCTGCTTTTCACCGAGGGATGCTGCAACGTCTGCCGAGTCTTTTGCTTTCGTAGGGAGTGATCTCTGTGTGTAGATTTGGGACCAGTCCCTCTAAGATTTTCCATGTATAAATTATGTATGATACAGGCTCAGCGCTTCCTCATGAATACAATAATGATGATAATATAATAATTAATAATTTATACAGGAGAAGAGGGGGTTACTAGCCCCTTGCTCCTGGCATTTTAGTCGCCTCTTATGACACGCATGGTATAATAATAATATACATCACGTGGACGTTGGTTACCGTGTGCACTTGTATGATATAGTATCACGGTATTACCAGAATATATCAGGGGTCAGGAGCTAAGTTTCAACAACCACAAACTCCATAAAAAATCTTATTAATATAATTTTGTTATATTCAGGGTAGACTAAGACAATGGAAGACCTCGGTCTTATGGCCGACGCTCCACTCATTGGACAACAAGGATATATACACTGTCAGTGTATATACACAGTCTCCGTATATACACTCTTTCAGTGTATATACTGAGTTTAGTTTAATCCCTATTTTAGGAATTGAAGTATCCTTGACTGGGGACAAACAGGTTACATGTAGCCTTAATGATCCTCGTGTAGTTAATAGGCTTAAATCCAATTAACCAAACCTGAGCGAGTCATCATGTGACTGAGAGCCGGGGGTCATCATGTGACTGAGAGCCGGGGATCATCATGTGACTGAGAGCCGGGGATCATCATGTGACTGAGAGCCGGGGGTCATCATGTGACTGAGAGCCGGGGGTCATCATGTGACTGAGAGCCGGGGGTCATCATGTGACTGAGAGCCGGGGGTCATCATGTGACTGAGAGCCGGGGGTCATCATGTGACTGAGAGCCGCGGGTCATCATGTGATTGAGAGTCGCGTCATTAGAAATATTACTACTCTTTAACCTGCCAATCATTATATGTTGTTACCCTATTCTGAATGAGAGGGAGAGTGTGGAGCGAGATGGTGTGTGGAGGGAGAGTGTGATGAAAGGCTTGGGAGTGAGTGTAATAGCGAGGCGGCAGCAGCAGGTAGGAGAGCAGGGCCGCAGGCCATGGTGTCTTCTTCCCCTTCCACCACCATTACTACCACCACAATCACAACCACCATCACGATCACCACCACCGCCATCATCTTCACCACGTGGAAAGCACTTGAGGGCCCTGTCCCAAATCTGCACACTGCCATAACAACATACTGGACATGAGCGATATGGGAGGGGTCTACCTGGAAGGAGTTCCGGGGGTCAACACCCCCATGGCCCAGTTCTTGACCAGGCCTCCCGGTGGATCAGGACCTGATCAACCAGGCTATTACTGCTGGCGTTGATCCCCGGAATACCTCTCCAGGTAGACGAACCACAGCCCGGCTGGTCAGGTACTAACTTAGGAATCTGTCAAGCTCCCTCTTGAAAAGAGGGTACAATAAGAGTACCTTGTACCAATAACCGTGACTCTAGATTATTCAACATCTGACCAAAACAATAAGGCTGTGAGAGATAGGTGGGCCACCGAGTCGCCAGCAACAACAGCCTGGTTGACCAGGCAAGCGCAAGACGATACTGGCCCAGAGCTAGATTCCGGGAATAGAAAACATCTTAAAACTCATACAATAATATAGCTGTTCACCTAGTGTTCTCACAGTGTAGTCACAGTGTAGTCACACTGCGGTTGTTCCCAAATACACTGCCCTCGGGTTTTCAACCCCTTGTACATGTTTCCTGCCTCCTATACCTTCTGTGATTCCTTCCCCGCCTCCAAATACGAGACTCGCCGATACAAAACTCGGTGAAACAAAACTTGGTGATCACACAAAAGTCATCTCTCGAGGAAACTTTTGTTGAAGGAGAAAATGTGTTTTGCCGAAGATGAGAGAGCAAACTTGTCACTAACGGCCGACGCTGACAGCTGTGTGAGATGGGACACGTAAGGAAGGGTAGGGAAGAAAGGACAAAGACAGGAAGGGGGAAAAGAGGGAAGAAAGGGGAAAAAGTGGGTAGGGGAAGAAAGGGAGAGGAAAGGGAAAAATGAAAGGAGCAGCATCAAAAGGAGAGGGGATGACTGCCATACTTTAGAGGAAGCACTAGTGTAAAGACAAGCATGATTCCAGCGTTCAAAAGCAGGAATGGGTTAAACTTATCCTGTCTCCTACAACTCTTCCCTCCAACTGCTACCTGCTTCCTAAAAGTACAACTCGTTACTCCCACTGCGGCTGCCTCCTAAGACTACACATCAGCCTTCCACTGCTCTTGCCTCTTGAAGCCAGAGCTCCTGGTCCACACTGCTACTTCCTCCTTAAGCTATAATTCCTGGCCCTACTCCCTTGTGTATGCCTCCTGAAGCTACAGCTCCTGGTCCTACTGTTAATACAGCCCCTCCTTCACCGCCTGCATTACCAAACAAAATATCTGAAGGAAGCGAGATACTTAGGAACGCGGTGGTGTTGGGTTTCCTCTGGAGGACGCCACGCACACAAAACTCAAGTCATCGTCTACCCCTTTTCCACTGTGCTCATTTTACTTCCAAGACGGAGAAGGAGTTTCTTATCCCCTCGAGTTCTAGACAGGAAGATCAACGGCTATTTTAGTGTCTTATATATGTCTTACTGCAACATCTATGCTTGGAATATATTTTCAGTTAGTACCGCTGTAAATACAGTATCTTACATTAGAATACCAGATGATGATGCATGGCTGGTTCAACTGCCCCTGGCAGTTGTTACTGATAATACCTTGTACACATTACACACTCAGCTGGACTGGGGACCCTCCTCATCCTCAGAGAAGAGAATAAACGTACTTCAGGGAGAGAGGGAGAGAAAGAGAGTGCTCTCTTCTGTTCCAGGCTTCATCCTCTTCACCCCTTTCCATCCTCCACTACCCGTCTTTACTTCCTCCAGACCCCTCCCTCCAGCATACCTGGAGGTTACCTGGAGGTTATTCCGGGGATCAACGCCCCCGCGGCCCGGTCCATGACCAGGCCTCCCGATGGATCAGGGCCTGATCAACTAGGCTGTTACTGCTGGCCGCACGCAGTCCAACGTACGAGCCACAGCCCGGCTGATCCGGCACTGACTTTAGGTATCTGTCCAGCTCTCTCTTGAAGGCAGCCAGGGGTTTATTGGCAATTCCCCTAATGCTTGATGGGAGGCTGTTAAACAGTTTTGGGCCCCGGACACTTATGGTGTTTTCCCTTAGTGTACCAATGGCGCCCCTACTTTTTATTGGGGGCATTTTGCATCGCCCTGCCCAGTCTTTACTTTCGTAGGGAGTGATTTCTGTGTGCAGATTTGGGACCATTCCTTCCAAGAATTTTCCAAGTGTAGATTATGATATAATCTCTCCCTCCTGCGTTCCAACGAGTACAAGTCAAGTGCTTCAAGCGTTCCCAGTAGTTTAAGGTTGCTTGACAGAACTTATACGTGCAGTAAAGGATCTCTGTACACTCTCTAGATCTGCGATTTCACCTGCTTTGAATGGAGATGTTAATGTACAGCAGTATTCCAGCCTAGAGAGAACAAGTGATTTGAAAAGGATCATCATGGGCTTGGCATCTCTCGTTTTGAAAGTTCCATTATCCATCCTATCATTTTCTTTGCACGTGCGATCGTGGCACTGTTGTGATCCTTGAAAGTGTAGATCCTCAGACATTACTACTCCCAGGTCCCTTACATTTATTTTTCCGCTCTATTGTATGGCCGGAGTCAGTAGTATACTCTGTTCTAGTTATTATCTCCTCCAGTTTTCCATAACGGAGTAGTTGGAATTTGTCCTCATTGAACATCATATTGTTTACCGTTGCCCATTGGAAAACTTTGTTTATATCTTCTTGGAGATTAACCGCGTCCTCAGCAGTTGACAGCCTCATGCAGATCCTAGTATCATCCGCAAAGGATGATTACGGTGCTGTGGCGTATATCTCTGTTTATGTCTGATATGAGGATAAGGAATAAGATGGGGCGAGTACTGTGCCTTGTGGAACAGAGCTCTTCACTATGGCAGCCTCCGATTTAACTCTGTTGACCACTACTCTTTGTGTTCGATTTGTTAGGAAGTTGAAGATCCATCTCCCCACTTTCCCAGTTATTCCTTTAGCACGTATTTTATGGGCTATTACGCCATGATCGCATTTGTCAAATGCTTTTGCAAAGTCTGTGTATATTACATCTGCATTCTGATTTTCTTCCAGTGCATCCAAGGTCATGTCATAGTGATCCAGTAGTTGTGAGAGGCAGGAGCGACCTGCCCTGAACCCATGTTGCCCTGGATTGTGCAGATTTTGGGAATCCAGGTGATTTGCAATCCTGCTTCTTAGCACTCTTTCAAAGATTTTTATGATGTGGGGACGTCCAGGCTATTGGTCTATAGTTCTTAGCTAATGCTTTGCTGCCACCTTTATGGAAGTGGGGCTATATCCGTTGTTTTAATGGACTGTGGAATTTCACCATGTCCAAGTTCCTCCTCCATAGCGTACTTAGGGCACGCGAGAGGGGTTTCTTGCAGTTCTTAATGAAAACAGAGTTCCACGAGTCTGGGCCCGAAGCTGAGTGCATAGGCATGTTGTCAATGGCTTTTTCGAAATCTATCGGAGTTAGGGTAATGTCGGAAATCTGGCATACATTTATGGAGTTTTGAGGCTCATTCATGAAGAAATCATTTGGGTCGTCGATCCTCAGACCAATTAGTGGTTCACTAAACACAGAGTCATACTGGGATTTCAATATTTCACTCATTTCCTTGTTGTCATCTGTGTAAGTCCCATCCTGTCTGAGTAAGGGCCCGATACTAGATGTGGTATTTGCCTTGTTTTTGGCATATGAAAAGAAATATTTTGAATTTCTTTCAATTTCACTAATAGCTTTAAGCTCCTCCTGCCTCTCCTGGTTCCTGTAAGAGTCATTTAGCTTAAGTTCGATAGTTTCCACTTCCTGGTCAGCGCCTCCTTTCGTTGTATCAGATGTCTAGCACTCCTGAGGAGCTCAGTGACTCTTCGTCGTCTTCTGTAGAGGGAGGTCTTTTTCTCTCCAGTTTACTCCTGCTCTTCTTTCTAAGGGGAATATGCCTAGAACATGCTTCGGCTACCAGGAAGTTGATCCTTTCAAGGCACTGGTTTGGATCCATGTCATTTAAGACATCTTCCCAACATGTTTCGTTTTTAGGACATGGTTTACTGGTCCCAGTTGATGTTCTTGTTGTTGAAGTTGTATTTTGTGAAGACATCTTCACAGGTACATGCATTCTGCTGATCAGGACCCTATGCATGTACGTACTGGACTTCGATTAGGTTGTGATCGGAATTAGTTGTTTTTGATATTCTTATGTCTCTTATCAGGTCCTCTTATTTGTGAAGATAAGGTCAAGTGTGTTTTCTAGTCTTGTTGGCTCCACTATCTGCTGGCTTAAGGTGTGTTTTTCGCAGAGACTTAGTAGCTCATGTGTGTGTGACCTTTCATCTGCGTTCCTCGGGGATTGTTTCAGCTATAACATTATTTGCTACATTCTTCCATTTTGTATGCTTAGGTTGAAATCACCAAGCAGTAAGATGTTTGGGGATGGAGCTGGAGGTTTTTCCAAACAGTAATAAATTTCAGTAGCTGTTCCTTGAACTGTTGTGAGGTTGCATCTGGTGGCTTGTATACAACCACAATGACTAGGTTTGGTTCTCGATCTTTATTGATAGAACTTCAACTACCTCATTTGTGGTGTTCAGCAACTCCGTGCAGATAGGGACTCTTTGACTACAGGTCAACCCCCCCTTGTTGCCTGTTTTTTCTGTCGCTCTAAAAAGGTTGTAACCACTTATCCATATTTCACTGTCAAAGTGATCTTTTGTGTGAGTCTCTGTGAAGGCTGCAAACATTGCATTAGACTCTCTAGAAGTCCACTGATAAAAGGTATTTTGTTGTTGGTGGATGCTTAAGGCCCTGTATATTATCAAATATGAACGAGGTTGTATTCTGTGTTTGTTGGGGGATTTTGTTATTGGCATCAGTAGTTGTAATTGTGGAGGGCCAATGGGTGGCCTATGGCTGCGCCTCCAGTCCAACAAGGCTCCAAGGTGGTGGACTATTTTTGTTATTCCTTCCATTTTCTTTTTTCGTTTCCTGCCACTAAAAAATCACCTGGAGTTGGGTTGTCGTAGCTACTATTGTTTGTCTTGTGGGGTCTGTGCCTCCTGGTTCCCTTTTAGATGGTATGCAGGGCACTCGATGTTGTAACACTGCTTCTGGAGGACCGAGGAGTGGCACATTTTTGGGTGAAAGAAAGTACAGGAAGAAGAACGACACACTCCTTTAGACAGGAGGTCGCTACATTTTTTGGGATGGTCAAAGTTGCATGTCCCATTTTTTCCCCCTGTTATTCCATGCTTACAGATGCCCCAAGCATAATATTTGCACAAATTCACCTTTGGTTGAGAATTGTTGGGAGGTGTGTTGTCAATTTCTGCAGGTTCTGGGACTGCACTATAATCCTCAGTATATGCATTTCCCACCGAAAAGTGCTCAAACCTAATACAGCGTACTCTATTTCTTCTCTTTCCTTCCAATGCTTTCTCTTGTGCTGTCTTCTCTCGTACTCTCCTGTACTGTATTTTGCGGTAGTGGTAGAAGCGTCTTTATGGAGAAGCCAAGTCATGACCCGCACGTTCAGTGACTGAGCAACCACAAGTGTACCCAAGTCTGAGCTCAATGCCCCCTCCCCCAGCTTGTAAATCAACGGTGACTCGCTCAGTGACTACGATTGATTTTACTTAGGAAATCTATAAATAATTTTACGGACAACAGTATATATTTGTACAGCGATGCTGAAGGCACATATATGGATGCGCGCATACACTATGTAGTGTTGATCTTATTTTATTTATATTTCTTCACACACTTCATTATTATCCTGCACTCCCACACACTATAAATACAAGATATTCTCCTCGACTGTACCTCAATTCCTTTTAGTACTTTAAAAGTCATGTGAATCTTTTTTACTGTCCACAAATGCATTTCGTCAAGAAATCAGTCCAGTGTAATAGATGAACGAGTTGGTTGTAACTAGGCTACGACAGTTGTAAGATAAACGAGTTGGTTGTAACTAGGCTACGACCAGTTGCAAGATGAACGAGTTGGTTGTAACTAGGCTACGACCAGTTGCAAGATGAACGAGTTGGTTGTAACTAGGCTACGACCAGTTGCAAGATGAACGAGTTGGTTGTAACTAGGCTACGACCAGTTGCAAGATGAACGAGTTGGTTGTAACTAGGCTACGACCAGTTGCAAGATGAACGAGTTGGTTGTAACTAGGCTACGACCAGTTGCAAAGATGAACGAGTTGGTTGTAAACTAGGCTACGACCAGTTGCAAGATGAACAGTTGGTTGTAACTAGGTTACGACCAGTTTTTAAGATGAACGAGTTGGTTGTAACTAGGCTACGACCAGTTGCAAGATGAACGAGTTGGTTGTAACTAGGCTACGACCAGTTGCAAGATGAACGAGTTGGTTGTAACTAGGCTACGACTGTTGTAAGATGAACGAGTTAGTTGTAACTAGGCTACGACCAGTTGCAAGATGAACGAGTTGGTTGTAACTAGGCTACGACCAGTTGCAAGATGAACGAGTTGGTTGTAATTAGGCTACGACAGTTGTAAGATGAACGAGTTGGCTGTAACTAGGCTACGACCAGTTGCAAGATGAACGAGTTGGTTGTAATTAGGCTACGACAGTTGTAAGATGAACGAGTTGGTTGTAACTAGGCTACGACCAGTTGCAAGATGAACGAGTTGGTTGTAACTAGGCTACGACCGTTGTAAGATAAACGAGTTAGTTGTAACTAGGCTACGACCAGTTGCAAGATGAACGAGTTGGTTGTAACTAGGCTACGACTAGTTGCAAGATGCAACTGGTCGCAGAGCCTCAAGCTAAACCACGACATAACTATCCATTTATTGCTTATTTTACATATACGCAACACTAATTCCTCTTCACTTTTCCGAAAACATAACGGCATTTTGAATATATTTTTTATCTCTTTGCGTTAAAACTTATAATTTAATCCTGACATTCGAAAATAAATTGATAATGTGTCAAACTATTGTATTTTTTTTTAAACTTTCACTGATTCAGAAAAGTAATAGTTTTTTCAGTTCAGAATTCAATCTATTGTACAGCTGTGCAAGGAAAATGATTTGTCTGACGAAACATTGCCTTTCTATTGACAATGAGTTAGCTGATCCTGTTCATCAGTGTGAGTGTTGTTCACTGGACGAAGGGATAATGTAAACAAGGCACCTCGTACAAGAACCACGAAATCATCAATGTAAACAAAATTAACACAATCCTGACAACTAATGCTGAGATCAACTTAATTCTAGCTGCATAGGAGAGAGACTTGAAGAGTGATGTGAACAAGCCTGAATACCAAAGTGAAATCTATGGACTGGGTTACAAAGACGATTTGCTATACCAATGGATAATGTTTAATCTATTAGATTTAAATACCGAAGACAGGATACTGTAAGCTTAGCTCTGCTCTTGAAGCTGTCCAATATTATATCATCCTTGCCCCACAGCCAACTACCTTGCCCACACTCCCTTCGGCTTTCAAACCCTCTTCTTATATTCACCCACCCACAACACAGTCCAGTCTTCGATCTACCATTCTTCAATTCAGACGTTCTCTCCAACACCCACCCACACCGCTGTCTTCAACCCGTGCTCTTGCATCCGCACATTCACTCTCCCACATCCACCCACTCCGCCCACACCTACACACGCACGTCCCAGTGACCTGCAACAGACAGCGCCGGGGTTGTTCCTGACCCTCATCGCCGCTGCCTCACGGAAAAGCCCCACCACCCGCTTAATTTACATATTCCCTGACCAACATGCGCCAGTAGGAAAAAGTAAGAGGTCACAGCCACACGATATATACACATTTGTTCATACAAAGGCCACGTATTCTGCTGTGTATAAACGAATATATGTTTGTGAGAAAAGCATTTATATAATGATATTAACAGAAGTGTTGCAGACTCATGTGTGCAGGTGTACAAGTGTACATAACTAAGGTAATATTGACACGAGGTGCACAAGCCACAATAGAGATAAACACACCACTGCATGACAAGACAAAATTCAGAGGTAACATAAGTTGCAAAAATCAAAGGCAGAAATGTAAGAGAAAAACATTAGTTAGCAGGTAGTACTTTTTCAGTCTCAGAGCGATAAGTAAAATGAACGAAGGGAAGTGGTGGTGGGAGCGAACATCATGCACACAGTTTCAGGAGTAGATATGATCTAACTATGAATGAAGAGCAGTGGAAGCGAACATCATACACAATTTCAAGAGTAGGTATGATATGGCTATGAAGGCCATGAAACAGTGCTACAAGTCGACTCTGGAAAGCACAGTCACAAACAATATATTTCTCCTTCAAAGGAAGCGCCTTGATGCTGAAGGGCTCTTATTCCGAGTAACAGGAGCTACCCAACCTTTCCTCAAGCCAAATTACTTCCAGTTCTCCAAATGCTGTATGACTCCTACGGGGTTAGCACGTCCCCAGAATATATTAATAATAATGAAAATAATAAAAGAAAACAACTCTGATATATGAAGAACAAGCAAGACAAGACTTGCGCACAACACAATGAGAATGACAAGGCCACTATGTGAACACTCACCACCTCGGCCTCATGTTGCAGCTGTTCCAGAGTGTACCAGACTGCACCACATGGAAACCTGTTTGATCCCTCCAAACAATCCCTTCCTATTACTCATCAACAGATAATCTTTTTAGTGTGATGGGGGAATGCTCTTTGAAGGGCCAGTGGAGGAAGCGTGAGAGGAAGGAAGGGAGGGGGAGGAATGTTAGCGGAAAGTGGAAATAAGAGGGATTTTTGAAAGGGGCGATAAGGGGATTGTAAGAGAAAGAAGGGAGGGAAAATGTAGGAGAGGAAAAAAGGGAGGAAACTTTCAGAAAGGGTCGACTTCTTTAATAACCTTTCCACTATGTGGCCCCAGTCAGCGGATGAGTCCAAGATCAGCTGAACATTGTAGGCTTCTCTGACCTGGCAAGACAGATCAATTTTTAGGAATGGTTGTTAATGGTTAGTACAAACCACGATGTCAAGATTAACGGACTGAACACATCGACTGAAAGACTGATTACATCAGACTCCTCATCTTCCAACTGTCTCTACACTGGGCTGAAGAAACCACTACGTGGCGAAATGTTTCCAGGATAAAGATACCCAAATATTGAACCAGTGTCTCGTTTATCAACCTGTCAGTACAAGCCAGGCTTTCAGTGCCACAGTACTACAAGGTAGAGTACTTATAAAGGAATAAACATTCACCCACCGACTTCACTTCGTTCCTGAATGGGGGATGTACCCAGCAGGTACCCAGCAGGTGCCCAGCAGGTGCCCAGCAGGTACTAGAGCTTTCTTACCGGACTGAATCCGTTGGAAGGATAACGAAATTGATGGAATATATCAGAAAACTTTCTCGCTGCATGACCCTTGTAAGTTTAGCTCTTTTTATAATAATAATAATAATAATAATAATAATAATAATAATAATAATAATAATAATAATCAGAAAACGAAGATATGCTGAAGGCACTGCCTTTGCACTCTCTAGGAAGACGTAGAATTACCTGGAGGTTACCTGGAGGTTATTCCGGGGATCAACGCCCCCGCGGCCCGGTCCACGACCAGGCCTCCGATGGATCAGGGCCTGATCAAAAATAGGTGTTCTGCTGGGGCCGGGAGGTCCCAGTACGAGCACAGCCGGCTGATCCGGCAAATGACTTTAGGTAAACTGTAAACTTCTTTGAAGGCAGCCAGGGGTTTTATTGGCAATTCCCTAATGCTTGATGGGAGGTTTGAACGTTTTGGGCCCCGGACACTTATGGTGTTTTCTCTTTAGTGTACCAATGGCGCCCCTACTTTTTATTGGGGGCATTTTGCATCGCCTTTCCGTCTTTTACTTTCGTAGGGGAGTGATTTCTGTGTGCAGATTTGGGACCATTCTTCAAGATTTTTCCCAAGTTAGATTATGATATATTTTCCCTCGCGTTCCAACGGTAAAGTCAGTGCTTTCAAGCGTTCCCGTAGTTAAGGTGCTTGACAGACTTATAGTGCGGAAAGGGGTCTTGTACACTCTCTAGATCTGCGATTTCACCTCCTTGTATGGAGATGTTAATGTACAGCGTATTCCAGCTAGAGAGAACAAATGATTTGAAAAGGATCATATGGGCTTTGGATCTCTGTTGAAATTCTCATTATCCATCTATCATTTTCTTGCACGGCGATCGTGGCACTGTTGTGATCCTTGGGAAAATGAGATCCTCAGAAATTTCTACTCCAGGTCCCTTACATTATTTTCGCTCTAAATTTTATGGCAGAGTCAGTAGTATACTCTTGTTTAGTTATTATCTCTCCCGTTTTCCATAACGGAGTAGTTGGGAATTTGTCCCATTGAACATATATTGTTACCGTGGCCACTGGAAAATTTGTTTATATCTCTTGGGGGGTTAACCGCGTCCCCGCAGATGACAGCCTCATGCAGATCCTAGATTTATCCGCAAAAGGGTGATACGGTGCCCCGTGGTGTATATCTCTGTTTTGTTGATATGAGGTAAGGGAAAAAGATGGGGGCGGGGTACTGTGCTGGGAACAGAGCTCTTACTATGGCAGCCTCCGATTTAACTCGGTTGAATACTCTTTGTGTTCGATTTGTTAGGAAGTTGAAGATCCATCTCCCACTTTCCCAGTTATTCCTTTAGCACGTATTTTATGGGCTATTTCGCCTATCGCCCTTTGTCAAATTCCTTTGCAAGTCTGTGTATATTCATCTGCATTCTATTTCTTCCAGTGACCAAGGCCATGTCATAGTGATCCAGTAGTTGTGAGGCCCGGAGGACCTGCCCTGAACCCCTGTTGCCCCGGATTGTGCAGTATTTGGGAATCCAGGTGATTTTTCAATCCTGCTTCTTAGCACTCTTCAAAGATTTTATGATGTGGGACGTCAGAGCTATGGTCTATAAATTCTTAGCTAATGCTTTGCTGCCACCTTTATGGAGCGGGGCTATATCCGTTGTTTTAATGACTGTGGAATTTCACCCCTGTCCAAGCCCTCCTTTTTTCCATATTTTTTTGGGCCCCGCGAGAGGGGTTTCTTGCAGTCTTAATGAAAACAGAGTTCCACGGTCTGGGCCCGGGGCTGAGTGCATGGCATGTTTCAATGGCTTTTTCGAAAATCTATCGGAGTTAGGGTAAAGTCGGAAATCTGGCATACATTTATGAGTTTTGAGAACTTCATGAAGAAATCATTTGGGTCGTCGACCTCAGACCGATTATGGTTACTAAACAAGAGTGTATGGGGAGAGAGATTATTAAAGGACAGGTACACATAAATTACAATTATCATACATAAAAACTTATGTATTAATTACCTGTAAACTACACTTTGTATACTGCAAAAAAAATGAAGTTTGTTAAGGTGGGGGGAAGGACTGCAATGAGGTAGAGGAAATCGAGAGGAAGGAAATGGGAAGGGACGAAAAGCTGGAGGTAGAAAGGAAGGAGGGAGAGAGTTGGGGTACATTACAGTAGTCCTGTGTGAACCATCACCACACACTGGTCACTATCAGGGTAAACACATGTAGGAGGGAGGGTTTGCTAGTGGGAGGATGGGAAGAGAGTACACAAGGCAGGAAAGAGATAGAAAAAAAAGTCAGGGAAACAGGAATATAGGAGTTTACCCGGAAAGCAAATACGATTTAAGGGATGGAAAGTAAGGGAAGAGTAAAGAAAGCGCGGCGACCCAGACTACACAGAAGGGGAGGAAGGAGGAAGGGAGGGATGAAGATAACAATTGTCAGCCAGCAGTGACTAGGGTTCCCACGCCCTGCTGAAACCCCCCCAACCCACCCTCGACCACACCCTCCAGCCCCGAAATCTACCCTACCCTCCAAAACCCAGTATTCCCCATTCTCTAACCCCGGAAGAAAGGGTTTATTACCAACTTCTCATCCCACCCCACCCCACCCAGACTGTACTTGTACTCTATAAACAGTCGGTCAAACAAGCCGAACAGTGCTCAATATATAGATCTTTTCGTAAAAAAAAAAAAAAAAAAGAACACATCGATAGGATACACTTGTGCGTTTATTAACATATACAAATGTTTTATTCTGCGCCAAAACTAACCTAGCAACATAACCTTGCTAAAATTAGCATAATATAATTTAGGATATTTTAGCTTGTAAAACAAAGATAGTTTTTGGCAGAGTGCAGAGTCATTGTTGTAGCAGCGATATACCAATCTAAACATCTCCAAATGCATATATTGCATTGATATTAAATAATACTAGTCGTGATATTTATATAATACAGGTATTTATATTATTTAATATCAATGAGATAAACATTTCGTGATGTTTAGACTGATATATCGTTACTAAGCAACAATGAATCTGTTCTCTGCCCAATCATTCCTCTGTAAGCTAAGTCCACATTTATTTTAGGGATTAAGACAGTGTTGGTAACAGCACTAATAGTAGTAGTATTATCCTAGCAAAGTAACTAAACTAGTGCCACAAAGCCACTTCCCCCTCCAAACCACGTGTAAAGGAAGGAATTACGGGGGTATCGGGGGAGGAAGAGGGGGTTAAACGTCATCCCCCCTCCCAACCATCCTTCCCCAGACACCGCACATCTGCCCAAGCGCAACTAACTGCTACAAGCCATACATTAATAATCACTTCTGGCAGGACAAGGCTACCACCACTCACCTAGCTGAGGTATACCCTACACATCAATGGTTATTCTGAATATGCTGACTATGTAACTTTCTTGTACACCCTTATGGATAGTGGAAGACATATTCTACTGGTATACTACCGTGAAGTTACTGATCTAGTACACTCTTTAAATTGATAGTTATATTTAAATTATTCCCAGATGTCTTACTGGTGAGTTTTTATCAGTTTATTATTATTATTATTATTATAGTGCTAAACCAGTGTGACTACTGAGTAGTAGATATGAGGGTGGCAGGTGTGGGTTATGACTGCTATGGTCTGTGTCAAAATAGAAGTGACGCAGTTTTCCTGTTGTCTGGCTGTTTAATATGACATTTTCGAGGGAACACTTAGTCCTATCATCGCTATGTTGATACATTAACATTCAGGCACTTGGATATTTACCACCGGCAGGGCAACTTCACCCTGATGCTGGTTCAGTCTGCCGGTACCTTTGGCAAGTACCAGTTTAAAAATTTGTTACTTATTTTTGTACAACGTTAATGATTTGGAAGCATTAAGGCCATCCAGGCCTAACCATATTTTGGGGGGCTATACTAGCGGGTTTCTTGACGTGTTTTAGTCTTGATGGCAAATATCTATTTCTCGTTCTTATCCTTCATAGTCAGTGTTAAGCCTTAAAATATTTTTAAATAATGAATTCAGAAGTCACAGGAATGCAGTTACAAGACGAAGCTGATCTACAACTCGTTTAACAAGGTAGGGAAGCATATTTAAGGAACAACAGTATCCATGATCAAAAGCCCTTCTCCAGCCTACTGCCACCCCCCCCCTCCCTTAAAGGAAATAAGACAAAAATTCTGAGTAAATATAAATTAAAAGTACTTTCATAAAAATTAAAAACCGAAAATGATGATGCTCCTCCTGAATGACCCCTTTGGGGTTTTGCGCTTAGTTATGTTTATAATAATAATCGAGTGTGCTCCTGCTATTCCAGTTTTGAGTTTAGCTCTCAGGCGGTTTTATCCACATGCTCTCGTCCACATGATGGATACGGGACACAAAAAACCAGCCGCTTCGGTTCCAAAACTTTTGCTGAGACGGGTAGTTGATTATAGTACAGACACCGATCACCCCCCGCCAGCCCTGACGTTGTAATTTTTTGGAACAATGACTGTAAAAGGTGATTGGAGTGTTGTCCTGTGGCTGTGGTCGTTCCAAGGCTTCCCGAAGCTGCGGGGAGTCTGCGTGGTTAACCACATGATGGTTTCTGTGTGGGCGTGATGTAGCGCTTTGTTTATGGTTTCATGTCTCAGGATATATACCCCGAGAAATGTATATCTTTGTATATATGCAATGAGTAAACTCTAACCCCAGTACTGGGGTTTTTAAAGTATTCTTGAATGTTGTGCAGGGGGACATACACCCTTTAAATGAACGTTGTGCAGTCAATGTTTTAAACCCTAACAAATCAAGAAAACCAATTTCTCTGCCTGGCGGAGATATTAGCGAGTAGTCTCCAGGCAGCAGCTGTGCCCCACGATAAGGGTTTACACCTAGGGCTTATATACTGGTCTAGTAATCCTCGTGTAATAGGCCTCACAGCCGGGTTTGAAAATATAATACACGTGAAATAAACCCATATCTGTAATATGTTTTTTTGAAATGTGGCCGCTAGATATACCCATAGATTTGTAAAATAGTGTATATAAAGGGAATATGAGACGCGTATGAGCCCATGACAGAGATTACCTTGGATATACCTTTGAAGGTTTCGAGAGTGTTCCTACTTTCTCAGCCCGGCCTGGGCCAGGTTTGTATGGTGCTTGTCTGATCAGTCAGGCTTGTTATACTGGCCGTGCACTGGCCTACATTATCCCGGGTTTTCCCCTTAATGCTACACTAGTTCCGATATTTGTTATCTTGTGGTAGCCTTTAAAACGGCTGGACCCACGGATGTTTATGCAATGTTTTTTTTTTTGTGCTTAAGGCGCTCCAGTTTTTCACTGAGTTTATTCTGAACATTCTCCCTTAAATTTACCCATATGTTATGACAGTGTACAGGGTTTTGGGGCAAAGGCCCTCAAGCAAAAATTTCCCTGTTACACGTATATTTTATATATCTCTCCGCTCTACTTAATACATATTTAGGACTCTGAGACGTTCCCAGTAATTTAAATGCTTTCTTGACTCTGAGGGTCATACATGATCTTTGTATCTGCTCCAGCTCTGATATCTCTCCTACCCTGAAAGCAGCCGTCAACATTGAAAATTATTATAAGCAAGAGAGCACAAGTGATTTGAAAAGTGTCACCAGAGATATATCATAATCTACACTTGGAAAATCTTGGAAGGAATGGTCCCAAATCTGCACACAGAAATCACTCCCTACGAAAGTAAAAGACTGGGCAGGCGATGCAAAATGCCCCAATAAAAAGTAGGGGCGCCATTGGTACACTAAGGGAAAACACCATAAGTGTCCGGGGCCCAAAACTGTTCAACAGCCTCCCATCAAGCATTAGGGGAATTGCCAATAAACCCCTGGCTGCCTTCAAGAGAGAGCTGGACAGATACCTAAAGTCAGTGCCGGATCAGCCGGGCTGTGGCTCGTACGTTGGACTGCGTGCGGCCAGCAGTAACAGCCTAGTTGATCAGGCCCTGATCCATCGGGAGGCCTGGTCATGGACCGGGCCGCGGGGGCGTTGATCCCCGGAATAACCTCCAGGTAACTGGCACTATTTCCCTTCTTTTGAAAGTTCTCATTATCCACCTTGTCATATTTCCGGCTCTTGTGATATTTGCTTTATTGTGTTCTTTGCAACATTACATTCATGGGAGTGCTAAACCCATATGGATCATACAGCACCTTGGAGAATGGAAGGCATTCAGATTAGACTCAAGAAGTTGGAGCAAAGAAATATCAGCCGACATATTACACTCAGATTTTTCACATATTCCTTTCGTTTTATTTAGTGATCTTGCATTTTGTACATGGTGTTTATCTTGAGTTTTCATTCTTTCCATATGTAAGGAATAACTTTAAAAAGTGAGCAGATGAATTTTTAAGTTTCTAACCAATAGAACACGAAGAATAACGGTGGTATAAACCTTGGTAATAAATACCGACAAGTTGGTTTAGAAAGGCACGTAAGCAAACACTATAACATATTTATTAGAAAACGTTCGGTCCTGGGCCCTTTGATCACTTCTAACGTTTTCTAATAAATATGTTATAGTGTTTGCTTACGTGTCTTTCAAAAACCAAGAATAACGGAAAAACGCAGTTAAGTCGGAGGCTGCCACAGGGGAAAATCTGTTCCACAAACGCAGTACTCGCCCCCATCCGAATCCTCATCCTCATATTTGACATAGGCAACGATGTAAACCATAGCAGTGTCTTCCTTTGTAGACGATACTAGATTGTGCATGAGCGTCATCCATTAAGGAACGGCAAATCCCCAAGTGGATATAAACCAAGTTTTCCAATGGGACGCTTGTCTTCATCATTCTCTCCCTGGAACGTTTGTCTTCATCATTCTCTCCCTGGGACGTTTGTCTTCGTTTTCTCCTGAGACTCTTGTCTTAATCATACTCACCCTGCTGGGTAGTCGGACGCAGAGGTCAACAGAATTTTTTTCCAACTGCGAAATTCTACGCTCGTTTTTTAAGGATTTAGAGCTTTCCGCGAATTTAATATACCAATTATTATTATTAAAATTATAATCCACAGAATGAAAAGCAGATGAGAAAGGCTGAGTGTAGGCAGAGGTGTCTGGCTCTGCTGAGGTGTAAGTTGGGTTACCATATTTGAACTTTCCGCAGAGCAATACACTCTGGATAAAGGCTGTGTCTGGCAACTCTGCCTGCATTAATGTACTATATAAACTGTGTACTACACGTCACCTACGCTGAGGAGCCACAAATAAGATAAGATAAGATAAGATTTCGTTCGGATTTTTAACCCCGGAGGGTTAGCCACCCAGGATAACCCAAGAAAGTCAGTGCGTCATCGAGGACTGTCTAACTTATTTCCATTGGGGTCCTTAATCTTGTCCCCCAGGATGCGACCCACACCAGTCGACTAATACCCAGGTACCTATTTGCTGCTAGGTGAACAGGACAATAGGTGTAAGGAAACGTGTCGAAATGTTTCCACCCGCCGGGAATCGAACCCGGGCCCTCCGTGTGTGAAGCGGGAGCTTAAGCCACCAGGCCACCGGGCCTGTTATGGTCTCAAAACATCAAAGTCGTTCATATTTCAACGTGCTTCTTTCCATGTAGTGAGTCCTTGCATTTAACCAGCCTTTTATTATTAAAGAAAATCCCGGACAGTTTTAAATATTTTAAAACTAGGCAGGGCGAGGATAAGGACCAGGCTGGATGGACAGATAAGGACTAGACTAGATGGACATACAAGGACCTGTGTGAAAAAAAAGGAGCTGGAGAACCCAAAAATGTGGGAAAGACGCGGGAGACCGAAATTGCGCAGAACACACCAAAAAAAAAACTGAGGAAGGCACAGTAAAAATAATAATTCATAGACAAACACAGACAAGAGGAAGCAAACTTGAGGCAATAGAGACAATGAATGAGGAAGAACACACGAACAAGTGGCAATAAAGGGCAATGAGGAAAGCGAAAAACACAGAAGCAATACAATTTCTGCCAGCCTTAGGGTGTTCCCCACAACCCAAACAATTAATTAAGAAGAAAAGTCGAAGTTGGTAATTAAATTCTCACTCCCGATTCTGTAAGGACGGAAAGTTGAGGTGGAGAGGGAGGAGAAGCAGTAGCAACAGCAGGAGCCAGCAGCAGGGGTGAGGGAGGGGAAAGGGGGGTTAGAAAGAAGGAAGGGAAAGGATGAGGGTGAGACAGGGGAAGTGGAGGCGAGGGAGGAGAGGGCGCAGAGGGATGAGAACCGACGGAGGGAAACACAAAGGAGAAAGAGCACGTGATAAATATATGTACCAACAAAAACCACAAGAGGTACACGGAAAATATCTGGCACCACTGATACTCACGTACAACAACGCGCTATCAATACTGCCGGTTTCTGGTACCACTGACACATAAACCGAATTTAATAAAAACAAAAAAGTTTCCCCTGAATTTACACGATTTGTAACGATCCAAGCAGCGAAGAATAAAAGATTAGATCGCCTAGAAACTTTCGGTCCGTCCGGGATCATAGAAAATGGCCCCGGAAAGACCAAAACGTGGGTACTGTTATGGACCCACAGCAATAAGGGGGGTACTAAATTGACATGTAATGACGGGAAAAATTATATCACGTCCACAAAGATTAAAGACAACGTACCGATAGAAAGTACACTTGAGCGACATAGTTTCCCAAGTCCGGATAGAAAACGCACACTTGAGCGCATAGATGGCCCAAAAGTAACGGATAGAACGCACACTTGAGGACATAGATGATCCAAGTCCCGGGATAGAAGGGAAAAATAAAAAACCTTTGCAGTATAATGTGTCCTTTTTGACTACGTTTCGCCCACCGGGGGCGGTTTTTATACCATTTATTTCTACCGGATGAAGCCCCTTTGAGCGAATAGATACATGAAAATTTTTTTTTAAATTTAAGTAGGATATTTGTTTTAATACGTAATAATGATTTTTTTTCACTCTTGCTTAAAATATAAATATCAACATCCCGTTCCCAGGGTAGGTGGAAAGCATGGATTATCCAATTGATCAAAACTGGATACTCAGCAGCGTGATACTACCTTATTAGAGACACAGTAAAAACAAAAACCGGTGTTTCCCCTTCATTCTATAACATCACGCGGGAAAGGTTTTCAGTTCAAAATTCTGTCGCTTAGTGGGCGACTTCAGTAGTGTCACCCTGAGCTGGGGATTCAGTAGTGTCAGCCTGAGCTGGGAGACTTCTAGTGTCAGCCTGAGCTGGGAACTTCAGTGGCAGACTGAGCTGGGAAAAAGACTTCAGTAGTGTCAGCTGAGCTGGGGAAGGCTTCAGTAGTGTCACCTAAACTGGGAAGACTTCATAGTGTCAGCCTAAAATGGGGAAACTTCATGTGTAGCCTCACCGGGGGGGACACTTCATTTGGGGTAATAGGTTTTTTTCCACAAAAAGATTCTCAGCTACGGCAGCTTAAAAGGTTTCTTTCCAGCAGCGTTGTTTTTTATACCGAGAAAATTTCCCTTTCAGGACAGCCTACCCCTGCCATGGGAAAAGGGGGGGAAAGGGGGGGGATGGGAAAAAAGGGGGGGAAAGAAAAACGATAACTGCAGTGCTTTTTTTTTAAATGGTTTCCGTTGTTTCCCCCACAGCCACTGCCTGATCAATAAAGGAAAAAACAATTTCGGCTGTACTGAAAACATGACTACACATACAACAATGACAGACCCACACCTCAGAGACGAGGACACCAACACACACACACACACACACTGGAGACAGAAGGGTCAGGGAGACATGATAACGACATACAAGATACTGCGGGGAATAGACAGGGTGGACAGAGATAGGATGTTCCAGAGAGGGGACACAGGGACAAGGGGTCACAACTGGAAGCTGAAGACTCAGACGAGTCACAGGGACGTTAGGAAGTATTTCTTCAGTCATAGAGTTGTCAGCAAGTGGAATAGCCTAGCAAGTGAAGTAGTGGAGGCAGGAACCATACATAGTTTTAAGAAGAGGTATGACAAAGCTCAGGAAGCAGAGAGAGAGAGGATCCAGTAGCGATCAGTGAAGAGGCGGGGCCAGGAGCTGAGTCTCGACCCCTGCAACCACAATTAGGTGAGTACACACACACACACACACACACACACACACAGTGGAGGCAGGATCCATACATAGCTTTAAGCAGAGGTATGATAAAGCTCACGGTTCAGAGAGAGTGACCTAGTAGCGATCAGTGAAGAGGCGGGGCCAGGAGCTCGGACTCGACCCCCGCAACCTCAACTAGGTGAGTACAACTAGGTGAGTACACACACTGGCGTGGACACAATGTGAAATGCAAACATGCCAACCAAACATTTAAAGCTGTGTTCCTCAGTCACCTCGTTCCCCTTCTCTTAATTAATACAAATACGCCCAACACACACTTATGTTAACACACCCACACACAGGATGAAGAGGCTTCTCCAAGTGAAAGCCGTGTTCTACACAAGAGCACAAGTCACGCAAACACACGTAGTAATATTCTGATAATAATAAGCTTGTCAATGGCTCAACTGCACAAGCTGCTATAGTGATCTGGCAGACAATTTTTTTACCGTTGTTGACATTACAAGTCGACACACCAACGGTCGCTAGTAATTTCCAAACGGATCTTGCGCTACTGTTGTATGTAGTGACAAAGGGATGAAAAAATGAAATTTGAATCCTGACTTCTCTTCGTGACCTTAACCTTTGACCCTGTGACCCCAATAAAGCATATGCGTGTATTTAAATGGTCTTCCAGTTCCACATCTGTGGCTCCAGGACTGGAAAGTTAGTTGTGCTGACAAGTTCTGGGTCTAAAAAAAGCCGACATGTGTGACGTATCCCCGGCCAACACTGACAGGAGGATAATTAATATCAACCAGCATCACAATATTTGGTTCTCTCTACTGACAAGTGAAGTCGTACGTTCTACATCAGCTTCGTTTTTCTAGTATAAACTAGCGCCATTGTAGGTACCTGCTAGCAGAGTGGTTAGCGCACTCGGCTCACTAGCGAGGGACGTGGGTTCGAGCCCCATACTAGACGGGACGGCGTGCAAATCTAACACCTACCTCTATTACCTAGCTAAGTAAATAGATACCTGGTAGTCGCCTGTTATGGGTAGCATTCTGGAGGACCTAAAAAGGGCCACACTGGAAATGAGCCACACTGGCTCGGTTGCTAGCGAACTTAACTCATACACTGAAGTCCGTGGTTCGATACCCGGTACGGATGGACCCATTAGGGCGTGTTTCCTTAAGACATCTACTTTTCCTATTCATCTAGCAGTAAATAGGCTGTTGGCCGACTGATGTGGGTCGCATCCTGGGGACAAAATTAACTTAATTTGCCTGAAATGCTCTGCCTAACAAGAGGCTTTCTATATAGTCGAGGCCTGGTTACAGACCGGCCAAGGGGGCGTTGACCCCCGAAACCCTCTCCAGGTATAGCATGTCACTGATGTCTGTTTCTACATTGATATCTATTTCTACAAGTACATGTACTTGTAGAAAGAAATTATTATTATTTATTATAAATGGGTCTAACCCTTCGGGGATAATGATCTCTATATTTTCTTCCTAAATTATTGTCTGTAATATGATAAGGGGATCTGAGAGAGCTTTGACGCGTAGTTCTGAACTGGAACTTGTACATACTACCATATACTATTATTATTATTACATTCATAGGAGATATTAAATCCTTCAAAGCAAAGGGGGTAAATCCAATTCCCTGGATCAAGATTTCCTCACCAGAACGGCCACATACACAGAACATTCTCAGGGAAAAGAACCTTGCTTGTGTAACTCCGGTATCAAGGAGACAAAAGGTTAGAGACGCAGCATCACTGAGAACTACAGCTAATACAACGTCCAGAGATATATTCAATTAGTCAATTCACAATAGAGGTGCAGAGTAAAGAGGACAGAGAAGAATACTGGTTAGCTTAATAATCGTACTTTATTTGTTGGATTATTTTACGACAGATGTATGACCCTTGCGAGTTTAGCGTTGAGTTGTGATCATAATACTTTACGACAAAGTACCGTACGCTGAACAATATATAGACTGTTAACAGCTAAATATACAATATCACATTATGGTCACTCGTATAAGGTCATTAAGAAATCTCCAAGAACAGTGAACGTACCAAGAAAAATAAATATTTCATTAAATTACTTCACCTGATAATACTACTCTCTGGAAGCCTATTTTTTCAGTCAATATTGTTCGCACAAACCCACAATTTGTAATTATGTTTGATACTGACTTTGATGTTAGTTGTTATTTCTTAGCTAGGTGGTCTGTTGCATGTAAGGTAAACCGGATTCACATTTTAATTCAAATTCAGATTTGGTTTTACACTTACACGATACAGTTATAACTGTACCACCAGTGTTTGCTAATAATTATTAGCAAACACTGGTGGTAAATTCCGTTTAATTCAACCATATGCTTGCTGCGTGGACTACAATAATTGCAACACTTAATTATATTACAACGGGATTCCACAGCTTGGTATATTAATTTAAGCTTATTCAAAAGCATTTCCTGGTATAAGACAACACTGCTTCACCCAGCCTCTCTGCCACCTTCACCAGTGAAAGAAAGGGTAATGGAAAACAGTCAAGTTTCTCATCATTCCATTCTGCTACCTTACGAGATTTGCGCTTTACTTAAATAATAAATTCTACGTTACTTGTTAAGAAAAATATGTAGTACCCACTATACCAAACTTGCGTCTATACTGGTCATACAAATGTGTTCACCTTGACTCTTAATTATCTCTCACATAAAGAGGAGTGTCATGCCACTCTCCTCACACTGAGAGCAATTACTTACATTAGTTTTCTAGGCCAGTTTATCACGGTCTATTTCCTTGACAATAAAGTACTGTACACAGTCAAATATTCCTTTATCTTTTTTTTGCAGTATTTATATTTAATGCAATAATGGGATGATCATTAATGTTTAACTCGGCCATCTTCGACTAAAGCAAGGTGACGCAAAGAAGAAAACACCTTTACCATTATTCATTCAATCAACGTCTCTTCAGAAGTGTGCTGACAGCAATGCAATTACCTTCCAATTGCGACATTCCCTCTAAAGGAGGGAAGGACATTCCCTCTAAAGGAAGGAAGGACATTCCTTCTAAAGGAGGGATCTGTGAAGGGGGGGGGGGGGGTAAGATACCCTTCCCGTAAGGAAAAGTCATCAATATGGGAGACAATCAGACTCAATCCAAAGAACCGGACAGATTCAATTTCTTGGATCAAGAGCCCCTCACTAGCAACAAGGCACTTCCCTTGAGGGAAAATCCAGCATAATAATCTTGTAAGAATTTTCCATACTAATAATAAAGTAGCTATTAGTATCAACTAATTGATAGTTGTTTACTGCTGTTTCAAGTTGCGACATTCTCGCAATTAAATCTTGACCACAGAGCTGTATGACCCACGTGGGTTTAGCACTTAGTTATGATTATAATAAATCTTGATCAAAAACTCAAAACTGTTCGTAAAGGGGTGTAACTACTGTGAGCATAACAGTTACGAGTCTACCTACCTGCCTGGAGGTTGGGGTTACAGGACATGTTAGTCAAGATGTGAATGAACAGGTTTAACGGAGACTCGAACCGTGGTTATGACATTTTTATTTATTAATTGGTAAATATTCATTACGACTTTATGCCGAGATGTGTACATTTTTTGATGTACAGATATAGACTATAATATAATCTGTTTTAGATTAAAATATTCGTGATGTCTGTGGTTCATAAGAATATGCCCACAATATGCGTCAACCCTAACGAACTGATATACCACCACGGATGTACAGGTATCGCTTTAGTGTTACTGGGAATTAAGGGCTCACCTTATGATTTTGGTGACGCATAAGTGCGTGACGTCGTGGGCATGATGACGCCCATGTGAGACAGAGGACAAGACAGGAGTCTACAAGTGAGAAGTACATGGAGACGTGTTCTTGAGGGTGGTGGCCACATCTGCCCTCACGTTCCCGTCGCCGTGCCCTCAGAAGTGCCCTGCCCTCGGCCACATTGACCAACCAGTGTGCAGCCAGGGGACCACGGTCTGGATGGCAGGAGTCTCTGCAAGGACCGCAGTAGAACACTAAACACTGGTCACAGAACACCTGGGCGGGGCGAGGTGCCCCAGATCCCTCACACAATTGACAGGGTTCTGCTACCTGGTAGCGTTCCAGGTGTTTGTCCACCACGGCCGCCAGGACCCTGTAGCGTGTCAGCCCCTGCGCTCCTGCTTCATCTGTAGGAGTGGCTGCTCCACACTGCGGGCAGGCAATAGTGTAGATGGGCGGGGGCGGCAGTGGCTCGTTGTTGCCACCCACCTCAGGGGCGCCCACCAGGCTGGTGGGGCGGGAGCTACAAGACACACCGGAGTCTGCATCACTCAACACAGAAAGTTTGTCAACCTCTGAGGTTTCGTGGTCTTCGGCAGGAGGAGCAACCCCTTCCTCTTCGTTGCGGGGAGGTACAATCGCTGGCTTCTGTAGTTCTCTAGCACAAGCTAGACACATGGCATGGCGACACGCTAGTAAAACCGGCACGTGGTAGAAGCCACTACACTGAGCACACCGTAATTCCTCCTCCATCTCGTTCACTGCCTCACCTCTCACTGTTTACAACCTCCCGCCGCTCAGGGACGCCCTCTCCTCCTTCCCACGGATGCCGCTCCTACATTTAATCTACCTATTATTTTACCTAAAAATTGACATTTGCTTGCCCTCGTAATAATAATTTTGGTGTCTGGTGCACTCGAAGAAAGTTGTGAAGCAGTGTATGTGTGTAAACTACTAATTTGGAAAGCTTATTATCATTCAGAATAAGGAAAACGGAAAAGCTGGCGCGCCGTTTAAATAGTTACTTCTGCAGGGTAAGTGCAGTTACTTTGAGTTTTTTTTTTCGTTCTGATAAGTGCAGTAGATGTAGTGTGCTGTCACTCATATTGTGTTGTCCCGGTGATGTTTGTTGACACCATATACAGCAAGCTACGGCATCCTTCTGCTCAAAGTGGAACATTATGGACTCAAAGAGGCAGTACTCTCACATAAAGTCTTACCTCAACATGTGAGTACAAATAGGAAGCGCGTCTGTCTGGCGCTCGGCAGACGGAGAATCAAGCCTCCACCACGTCTTGAACTGAATGACCCACATGGGTTTAGCGCTTAACATAAATTGAAAAATAACTCAACGGCAGATACGTGCATGTGACCATTAATGATGGTGCTTTAACAACTCGACCACTCAGCACAGGAGTGCCTCATGGCAGTACCCAGGCCCTCTAGTATCCTTATCTACATCAGTGACCTTTCTAATTCCTCACAGTTTTGTTTAAGATGACAACGTTTATCTCAAATGCAAATTCGGTTGTCCTCGACAAGACAGTTAATGTCGAACTCTTAAAGATACATATTTAGACGACAACAAATAAACTCACATTCAGTATTGATAATACCTACATGGTTTTTAACAAAGCTACATATATTCATATAATAATGAAGACAAGATGAACACAAATTTCTAAGTATAAACTTTGACTGCAAACTGTAATTCAACATACATATCTAGCACATATCTAAGAAACTTACCAAAACGGTGGACCTACTTTCAAAAATATGCAATATATACCTCAAACATCATGAATCTGTACTGTTCTCTAATGTAGTCTTAGCTCACTTGTAGTATTTACACACAGGGATCTACCTAAAACTCGACGTTACTCACTTAAAATTTGCTATTAGAATAATCACTGTCATGTTCCAGATAATATACACTTCTTTTATTCAACTATTAATTGATCAAAATATAATTTTCACACTTTGCATATTATATATACAGGATAGCAAGTACAAACATCACAGTGCTCTATCTCTTCTTGGAGAGCTTCAACAGAGCACAGAGACGTAATACAAAAACAAGTATTTATTCGATATACCACATCTTCGACTCAGTTTATTTAGAAACTCCATGCAGGCTGAAGATCCAAAAATAAGGAACTGTCTATCTGAAGGTTCGGAAGGTTCACTGTCTGTCAACTACAAAAATATTATAAATAAGAGTAAATCTGAAGTAAACTTTACTTAGATTGATTGTGAATGTAATATATCCATTGTAACCTGGCCCGGTGGCCCGGTGGCTAAAGCTCCCGCTTCACACACGGAGGGCCCGGGTTCGATTCCCGGCGGGTGGAAACATTTCGACACGTTTCCTTACACCTGTTGTCCTGTTCACCTAGCAGCAAATAGGTACCTGGGTGTTAGTCGACTGGTGTGGGTCGCATCCTGGGGGACAAGATTAAGGACCCCAATGGAAATAAGTTAGACAGTCCTCGACGACGCACTAACTTTCTTGGGTTATCCTGGGTGGCTAACCCTCCGGGGTTAAAAATCCGAACGAAATCTTATTCTTATTCTTATTCTCCAGGCTTAGTTGTCATCCATGCTCATGTATTATTGCCGCCTCTATATTTCTACCAACCAAAATCTTTAATTCACTTTAAGCCAATAAATAGTGGAGCCAACAAAACTGGATAATACACTTGACTTTATTTTCACTAATAATGACGATCTGGTACGAAATATAACAGTATCAAAGACATTATAGTCAGATCACAACATAATCGAACTACAGACATGTATGCGCAAGGCTTCTGCCCAGCAAAATGAGATTAGTTATGAGGGTGCCTTCACAAAATTCAACTTCAGTAAAAAAAAACATCCAGTGGGATCAAATTAACCATGTCCATAACGAAACATGCTCGGAGATATTCTAAACAATACGGGACCAAACCTATGCCTTGAAAAAATTAACTCTGTGGCGCTTGAGGTATGTTGAAGACACATTCCCTTCAGAAAGAAAAGAATTGTAAACTAAAGAAAAAATGGTTTAGCGCTTCTTTTTGATTATAATAATAATGTAAACTAAAAAGAGACAATGCTCCCGCTACAGAACTGGAACACGAAAGGAGGCCCTGGCTAGAGAAACAGAAAATATCGAACTTAAGCTTAAAGAAACATACAGGAGAGAGGAAACACAGTAAGAACTTGAAACGTGCCTTAAGTTTGCCAGCGCAAGCCGGAGAATGGAAGAAAGTGATAATGACGACGATGATGACGACGATGATGACGATGATGACGATGATGACGATGATGATGACGATGATGATGACGATGATGATGTGGTGAGCAAACGGTTTAGAAAACCGACAAGTTGATAAATGAGACACCTATGCAACATTTGGGTATCTTTATTCTGGAAACGTTTCGCCAGCCAGTGTCTTCTTCAGTCCAGTGCAGAGAAAAATGGAATATGATGATTTTTTTCCGGATTATGAACCCAGAGAGTTAGAAACCCATGACAAGCCAAGGAAATCAACAAGAGTGACTTATTTCCATTTGGGTTGTTTGGTCCTCTTCCCCATGATGCGACCCTCCAAGTACCTACTCACTGCTAGGTAAACAAAGGGCAACAGTTATAAGGAACTGTCCCCCACCCACTCCAGGTTCGATCCCTGGGCATTTGACTGTGAGCCGACGGCACTACCACTGAGTCACATAGTAACAATAGCCATCCTACGTGGGGAAAATTGCTGGAATTAGCAATTACGGATGCAGTTCAAAGTCACATTAGTGGACATAATTTAATCATTGGATCTACCCACGCTTTCACAATCCCTCGATTTTGTCAAACACGTTTATAACATTTACTGAGAAGATTTTTCATTCACTACGGCCTTGATAAAATGTTCCTGATATACTTGCAACAAATTTACTGACCATTCCCACTGAGGTATAAGACGAAGAAAAGAAAATAGCCGAGGCATATGTAAACTAAATAATATAGATCATAAACCGAATGCAAAAGAAAAAACGCTCTATAAATTCTCTGCATTGGATATGTGAAGCCTAGAGAAGAGTGCTTAAATTTTCGCACTATAACTGAAAGGTTTTTTGACGTGCTATCAAAGGTTACTCTATTTTATATATCTTAGTAAAGAGCACACTTGGAGCTCTAGTCTTAAGAGTATTATTATTATTATTATTATTATTATTATTATTATTATTATTATTATTATTATTATTATTATCAGGCAGAAGCACCGAGGTTGTCACACAGCGCCCGGGGAATGGAAGGTGATCAGGTTTCAGCCAAGGAAAGGTAGAGTAGCTCTGATTCCTTTGATCAAGCGAATGTGTACCACATTGCAATCAGAACATGGAGGCAACGTGATGTTAACAGTCAGGGCATGGAAGCAACATTGTTAATAATCAGTACATGGAGGTTACGTGATACCTGGAGTTTACCTGGTGAGGGTTTCGGGGATCAACGTCCCCGCGGCCCGGTCTGAGACCAGGCCTCGTGGTGGATCAGGGTCTGATCAACCAGGCTGTTACTGCTGGCCACACGCAAATTGATGTACGAACCACAGCCCGGCTGGTCGGGTACTGGTTTTAGGTCCCTGTCCAGTGCCTTCTTGAAGACAACCAGGGGTCTATTTGTAATCCCCGTTATGTATGTTGGGAAGTAGTTGAACAGTCTTGGGTCCCTGACACTTATTGTATCGTCTCTCAGTGTACTCGTGGCACCCCTGCTTTTCACTGGCCGAGTCTTTTGCTTTCATAGGGAAATACAAACCAAGGACCTACAACCGTTCCCTACTGGGAACGGTTGTAGGTCCTTATCGTACTTATGTGTGCCGTGAAAGTTCATTGTACACTCTCCAGGTAAGCAATTTCGCCTGGCTTGCAGGGCGCAGTTAATGTGCAGCAGTATTCCAACGTAGAGAGAACAAGCGATTTGAAGAAAATCATCGTGGGCTTGACATCCTTAGTTTTGAAGGTTCTCATTATCCATCCTATCATTTTTCTAGCAGATGTGGTAGATACATTGTCGTGGTCTTTGAAGGCGAGATCCTCTGACATTATCACTCCCAGGCCCTTCACATTACTTTTTCGCTCTATTGTATGGTTATCTTAACAATCAGAACATGGAAGCAACATTGTTAACACTCACAACATGGAAGCAACATTGTTAACACTCACAACATGGAAGCAACAATGTTAACATCACAACATGGAAGCAACATTGTTAACAATCAGGACATGAAATCAACATAATGTTAATTTAACTTTAATGACGTCGTTTATCCTCCTACTTTCATAATTACAAAATTTGTTCATTGCCTCGAATTGTTTTGGAGTACATTTCGTGGATTAATGAGCGCAAAGGCTTATTGAGAGAGCAGATGGTCGAGCAAGTTGCAATGGTGCTGTCGCCTGGGTGGCAACCAGCAGTCAGTATGGCAGAACATTATGAAAGGCACGGCTATTGACTTAAACATCTCACGTACGTAACGCCAAGTGTGCTCCAAGGACCGTCTAGGACTTAGCGACCCTAGAGTTAAGCTCTACAGATCAACTATTGTTGTTGGTACCGTTACTGTTGCTGCCTGCCGTTGTTGGCCGTTGTTGTTGGTAGCGTTATTAGTGCCGATTATGGTGCTGGCGTTGGCAGTGATCTTGTTAGTGGAGCTCTTATTGGTTTTGTTTATTGTGTTATTGTCGTTGGCGGTGCTGTTATTGGTGCTTAAGTTAAGTAAGTTTATTTAAGCATAGGTACGCCTAAATACAATTATCATACATAGTATTTAATACTTAGGATAACTCCACCAAAAAAAAAGTCAGATAAACTGACTTATTTCGACGCGTTTCCTTACACCTGTTGTCCTGTTCACCTAGCAGCAAAATAGGTACCTGGCTGTTAGTCGACTGGTGTGGGTCGCATCCTGGGGGACAAGATTGAGGACCCCAATGGAAATAAATTAGACAGTCCTTGATGACGCACTGACTTTCGTGTGTTGTCCTGGGTGGCTAACCCTTCCGTGTTAAAAATCCGACCGAAATCTTATCTTACCCATTGGAGTGCTTAAGAAGCAATGAAGATGTACAAAAGAGTAAGAAGTAATGTTGACGAAGAAGTAACTACTGTCACTCAGAGTACATAAATATAACCAGTGTAAGTCTGTACTCCGCCGAACACTTGTGTAGTACAGATTTAGATATGCATGGCAAACCACTCCAATGTAGGACCTACTCACTGTCCACAGCCTGGACAACGCGACGGCTTGTCATGCAGCCACAATGACTCTTTTGGGGTTATCCAGGGTAATTTACACATATGTTGCTTTGTATGACAATTTATGTAACTATATTTATGTGTAGCTGTACCTATATAACTTACTAATGGTGGACATGAATCCTAGAGCCAGTTTAGTACAGTTCATTATCAAAACCATCTCTCATGACTCACGAAATCGTACAAGGTTACGCTCTGGCCTGGAGTTTTACGACTCGCCACCAGTTCGGTCCCCACCCGTGGTATGGTCTCAGTAAGCTTATTAACGTATACACAAATACACTTACACAGATTATCATACATAGCAGCATATGTGCAGAGAACCTGGGATAACCCAAAAAACTCAGTGACTTATTTCCACAGGGAAACATCTCTCATACATACTACTCTTTGTGTTCTGTTCCTCACAAACAGAACACAAAGAGTAGTAGTCAACAGAGTCAAGTCCGATGCGGCTACGATGAAAAGCTCTGTTTCACAAGGCACAGTACTCGCTCCCATCTTGTTTCTCATCCTCATATCTGACATAGACAAGGATGTCAGCCACAGCACCGTGTCTTCCTTTGCAGATGACACCCGAATCTGCATGACAGTGTCTTCCATTGCAGACACTGCAAGGCTCCAGGCGGACGTCAACCAAATCTTTCAATGGGCTGCAGAAAACAATATGAAGTTCAACGATGAGAAATTTCAATTACTCCAATATGGTAAACACGAGGAAATTAAAACTTCATCAGAGTACAAAACAAATTCCGGCCACAAAATAGAGCGAAACACCAACGTCAAAGACCTGGGAGTGATCATGTCGAGGACCTCACCTTCAAAGACCATAATATTGTATCAATCGCATCTGCTAGAAAAATGACAGGATGGATAATGAGAACCTTCAAAACTAGGGATGCCAAGCCCATGATGACACTCTTCAGGTCGCTTGTTCTATCTAAGCTGCCCCTCAAGGAAGGTTCCTTGATGTTGGTGAGGAGCTCTTGATTTAGGGAGCTGGATCTGTGCTCCAGTTCCCTGAATTAAGCCTGAATGCCTTCCACATCCCCCCCAGGCGCTGTATAATCCTCCGGGTTTAGCGCTTCCCCTTGATTATAATAATAATAATAATAATAATCTATCTAGGCTGGAATATTGCTGCACACTAACAGCACTGGACAAGCACCTAAAGTCGGTACCTGACCAGCCGGGCTGTGACTCGTACGTTGGATTGCGTGCAGCCAGCAGTAACAGCCTGGTTGATCAGGCTCTGATCCACCAGGAGGCCTGGTCACAGACCGGGCCGCTGGGGCGTTGACCCCCGGTACTCTCTCCAGGTAAACATACTCAGATCTAGTGTTTGAAAGACCTGTCAGAAGCTCGTAGTTGAAACTAGAATCTAATGGCAGTTTAAACCAGCAGGACTGTTGTCAGAAAGTGAGATGTGCCGATAAGTGGGAAGCGGTTAGATGTATTGGGCTTAATAAATGGGCACTGTATCTCAACGAAGAACAATGTTGTAGACCATTCAGATAAAGGCAGGCTTGGTCACCCCTCTTAATATCCTGGGAGACATACACAGTCGAGGGACATTACCTGCTGAAGCTCAAAGTTGCCTGAAAGTTTGTCAGCGCATGTGGAAACAGCCTTCCCCAGAATCCCTCAGATCAACCATCCAACACAGGGCAACCCCCAAGGACAAACCATTTAATGAGTGGAGTCGACAACCAGTACAGAAGTCCTACAGTGGCGGCAGCGGTTAATCTACCTTCTCCACAGCAACAAAAGTAACAGGAAGTGCCACATTCACCATTCCTACCAAGGAATCCTGCTGACAAAGCCTGCTGGATCACAGAAGTATCGTTAACTCTCTATCTGGAGGGGGTTTCGGGGGTCAGCGCCCCCGCTGCTCGGTCCGTGACCAGGCCTTGCGGATCAGGGCCTGATCAACCAGGCTTGTTGCTGCTGGCCACGCGTAAACCGACGTACGAACCACAGCCCTGGCTCGTCGGAAAGGGAGGAAAAAAGTCCATGAAGACTGGTGTTGTGGTTGGAGAATCAGAAGCCGAGGTAACACGGCTGGTTGTATTTACAGTTGCTCCCCAACAATATTAAAGATGCCACTCAAGTATAAGTGATATGATAGCACTGTGCTAACTGCTATCACTTTTCGATGCCCAACACTCCCTCTAAAATTACTTTATATTAACGAAATGTGGGTTATCATAATAAAGACACAAGTACGAACTTCACAATGAAAATATAATCTTCAAGATCACAAGTCCAGCCTATTACCTGGAGTTTACCTGGAGAGAGTTCCGGGGGTCAACGCCCCCGCGGCCCGGTCTGTGATCAGGCCTCCTGGTGGATCAGAGCCTGATCAACCAGGCTGTTACTGCTGGCTGCACGCAAACCAACGTACGAGCCACAGCCCGGCTGATCCGGAACTGACTTTAGGTGCTTGTCCAGTGCCAGCTTGAAGACTGCCAGGGGTCTGTTGGTAATCCCCCTTATGTGTGCTGGGAGGCAGTTGAACAGTCTCGGGCCCCTGACACTTATTGTATGGTCTCTTAACGTGCTAGTGACACCCCTGCTTTTCATTGGGGGATGTTGCATCGTCTGCCAAGTCTTTTGCTTTCGTAGTGAGTGATTTTCGTGTGCAAGTTCGGTACTAGTCCCTCTAGGATTTTCCAGGTGTATATAATCATGTATCTCTCCCTCCTGCGTTCCAGAGAATACAGGTTCAGGAACCTCAAGCGCTCCCAGTAATTGAGGTGTTTTATCTCCGTTATGTTTGATGGAAAAAAATGGAGTTCTAGCGAAATAGTTATGATTTTTGTCGACTTGTACATTGGAATTGGCCGAAAATAGGCGCGCCGTGAAGGTTCTCTGTACATTTTCTAGGTCAGCAATTTCACCTGCCTTGAAAGGTGCTGTTAGTGTGCAGCAATATTCCAGCCTAGATAGAACAAGTGACCTGAAGAGTGTCATCATGGGCTTGGCCTCCCTAGTTTTGAAGGTTCTCACTATCCATCCTGTCATTTTTCTAGCAGATGCGATTGATACAATGTTATGGTCCTTGAAGGTGAGATCCTCCGACATGATCACTCCCAGGTCTTTGACGTTGGTGTTTCGCTCTATTTTGTGGCCAGAATTTGTTTTATACTCTGATGAAGATTTAATTTCCTCGTGTTTACCATATCTGAGTAATTGAAATTTCTCATCGTTGAACTTCATATTGTTTTTCTGCAGCCCACTGAAAGATTTGGTTGACGTCCGCCTGAGCCTTGCAGTGTCTGCAATGGAAGACACTGTCATGCAGATTCGGGTGTCATCTGCAAAGGAAGACACGGTGCTGTGGCTGACATCCTTGTCTATATCAGATATGAGGATGAGGAACAAGATGGGAGCGTAGTACTGTGCCTTGTGGAACAGAGCTTTTCACCGTAGCTGCCTCGGACTTTACTCTGTTGACGACTACTCTCTGTGTTCTGTTAGTGAGGAAATTATAGATCCATCGACCGACTTTTCCTGTTATTCCTTTAGCACGCATTTTGTGCGCTATTACGCCATGGTCACACTTGTCGAAGGCTTTTGCAAAGTCTGTATATATTACATCTGCATTCTTTTTGTCTTCTAGTGCATTTAGGACCTTGTCGTAGTGATCCAATAGTTGAGACAGACAGGAGCGACCTGTTCTAAACCCATGTTGCCCTGGGTTGTGTAACTGATGGGTTTCTAGATGGGTGGTGATCTTGCTTCTTAGGACCCTTTCAAAGATTTTTATGATATGGGATGTTAGTGCTATTGGTCTGTAGTTCTTTGCTGTTGCTTTACTGCCCCCTTTGTGTGGTGGGGCTATGTCTGTTGTTTTTAGTAACTGTGGGACGACCCCCGTGTCCATCATGAGGCTTTACTACCTTCCAGGTCTTAAAGGCGGTATTTTGGAATCTTGTTGGAAAAATATCCCCCTCCATCACTTTTCCTACTGCCCACACCTACATCCAGGTCTAGCTCCAAGTTATCCCGCTCCAATTCGTTATTACCATCAACTCCAAGACAAAATTACTGACCCAGAAGGGGTCCACTTCATATTCTGGGAGGTAAGTGTAGGTGCAGGTGTAGAAACTGATGATGGCAAATTAAGATCAGACAAATATTCAAAATTATCCATTACCCCTGTGATTGAGGTGGTCCAAATTATCCATAAAACCATGATTGAGATGGTTATTCCCTCAGCCTGGAGAAGAATTCAGTTCTTCAGACAGGGACAAACCACCTCGAAACTTTTTCAAGGCTGATGCGCTGATTACATCCTCTTTTCATCATTGCTTCTGCTGTCTCTATATTCGACTAAAGAAACCTACTGTGTAGGCAAAATGCTACGGTATATAGATACCAAACCGTTGCACATGTGTCTTACCAAGATCTACAATGTTTAGTTTATAAGTGTCATAGTTATTTCCCTTTCCTAGGAGTATTATTATTATTATAATCAAGGGGGAAGCGCTAAACCCGTAGGATTATACAGCACCTGTGGGGGGGGATGTGGAAGGCATTCAGGCTTAATTCGGGGAACTGGAGCACTGATCCAATTCCCTAAATCAAGAGCCCCTCACCAACTTCAAGGAACCTTCCCTGAGGGGTCCTAGGAGTAGAACCTTACACTTGTCTGGATTGAACTGCATCTGCCACTTCTTCAATCACAATATCAACCTATCCAAGTTATCCCGTAGCCTTCTAGTGTCCACATCAGAACTTATTTGTAGGCTTATTTTAGTGTCAACGGCAAACTTACTGATGTCGCTATTTATTCCCCTAGTAATGTTGTTTATGTCGATTGTGAACAACAAGGGTCCCAACAAGGGTCGTCAAAGACCTGGGAGTGATCATGTCGGAGAATCTCATCTTCAAGGACCATACCTGGAGTTTACCTGGAGAGAGTTCTGGGGGTCAACACCCCCGCGGCCCAGTCTGTGACCAGGCCTCCTGGTGGATCAGAGCCTGATCAACCAGGCTGTTGCTGCTGGCTGCACGCAAACCAACGTACGAGCCACAGCCCGGCTGATCAGGAACCGACTTTAGGTGCTTGTCCAGTGCCAGCTTGAAGACTGCCAGGGGTCTGTTGGTAATCCCCCTTATGTGTGCTGGGAGGCAGTTGAACAGTCTCGAGCCCCTGACACTTATTGTATGGTCTCTTAACGTGCTAGTGACACCCCTGCTTTTCATTGGGGGGATGTTGCATCGTCTGCCAAGTCTTTTGCTTTCGTAGTGAGTGATTTTCGTGTGCAAGATCGGTACTAGTCCCTCTAGGATTTTCCAGGTGTATATAATCATGTATCTCTCCCACCTGCGTTCCAGGGAATACAGGTTCAGGAACCTCAAGCGCTCCCAGTAATTGAGGTGTTTTATCTCCGTTATGCGCGCCGTGAAGGTTCTCTGTACATTTTCTAGGTCAGCAATTTCACCTGCCTTGAAAGGTGCATAACATTATATCAATCGCATCTGCTAGAAAAATGACAGGATGGACAATGAGAACCTTCAAAACTAAGGATTCCAAGCCCATGATGACACTCTTCAGGTCGCTTGTTCTATCTAGGCTGGAATATTGCTGCACACTAACAACACTGGACAAGCACCTACAGTCGGTACCTGACCAGCCGGGCTGTGGCTCGTACGTTGGATTGCGTGCAGCCAGCAGTAACAGCCTGGTTGATCAGGCTCTGATCCACCAGGAGGCCTGGTCACAGACCGGGCCGCGGAGGCGTTGACCCCCGGAACTCTCTCCAGGTAAACTCCAGGTGAGTGATGGCACTTTTCAAGGCAGGTGAAATTGCTGACCTAGAAAATATACAGAGAACCTTCACGGCGCGCATAACAGAGATAAAACACTTCAATTACTGGGAGCGCTTGAAGTTCCTGAACCTGTACTCCCTGGAATGCAGGTGGGAGAGATACATGATTATATACACCTGGAAAATCCTAGAGGGACTAGTACCAAACTTGCACACGAAAATCACTCACAATGAAAGCAAAAGACTTGGCAGACGATGCAACATCCCCCCAATGAAAAGCAGGGGTGTCACTAGCACGTTAAGAGACAACACAATAAGTGTCAGGGGCCCAAGACTGTTCAGCTGCCTCCCAGCATACATAAGGGGGATTACCAATAGACCCCTGGCTGTCTTCAAGCAGGCACTGGACAAGCACCTAAAGTCGGTACCTGACCAGCCGGGCTGTGGCTCGTACGTTGGATTGCGTGCAGCCAGCAGTAACAGCCTGGCTGATCAGGCCCTGATCCACTATGAGGTCTGGTCACGGACCGGGCCGCAGGGGCATTGACCCCCGGAACTCTCTCCAGGTAAACTCCAGGTAAACACCAACCCTTGTGGTAAGCTACAGTTAACAAATCCCCATTCCGATTTCTCCTGATTAATGCAAACTTTCCGTTGCTTATTGGTCTGCCATACCGAAGCAACGACTCAAAAAATCCATGATGTCTATTCAGAAACACCGAGAGGCACATTATGAACTCCACAGAAACAATATTTATCAGAGAAAATGATGTCACAGTTGGAATCTGTAGTAATAGCCACAACCAGTAACATTAATCAAAAGTAGGATCTTTTAGGTATCCTTGAAGGGACCTTCAAGGGTTCCCTAAATTATTTCCTGTTTTTTCTTTCTCCAATGTTCTGCGTTTATTTTGCTTATAACTCATGAACACCTCATTCAATCAGCTTCAAATTTTATATGCTTGTGTACGGTAACTAGGCCCAGGATCTTGGAACAGTTGGCATGTCCAGGAGTCATATGACCAAAGTTGCTGAAACTATTCCCAGCATCTTGGAATAGCTCAGATAACTTGAAAAACCCCTCAGTGGCATAGCTTCAAACGCTTTAAAAATATGCTTCCTAATTAAACTATGGTGAAGAGTGAAATTCAAGTGTGTATGTACAGATTTGTCCATTTTACCTGTAAAATATTGTGAATTTTGTCATTCCTGTTGCCTTAAATCAATTTCAATGAACCTCCTTTGAACGGCTTTAATATTTAATGACTGATACATCTTATGGCCAGGACAGCATCTATTAAGTTTCGTTTGACTGTGAACAAATTTTTCAATATAATAAAATAATTAAAGAAACTTGGAATAACTGGAGAATGACTCATCTGATCGGCTTCAAATTTTCACCTCTGGTGTGGTTTTGTGGTCACATGGTTCATACTGTTATTAGGCAGCATAAGTCTCAGTTTGCTGATTTTATTGAATAGTGATATTTATATTCATTAACTAAAGAATGATAAATTTGATCAGTTTTAAAATAATATTGATGATGCCATATAAGTTTAGTCTGAGGAGGTGTCAAGGATCTAACTCCAACAATTTTACTAAAATTGTTGGAATCAGATCCTTTCCTGGAGAATGCCTCTTATGATTATAATCAAAACTAGGCACTAAACCCACAAGGGTCATACAACACTGTCACTGTTGGTGAGCTTTATCATAAAAAAGCTTGGTATTCACTTTGAGTTGTGTATATTTCAGTTTGACAGTTTAAATAGTTTCTCATTTAATACCTACAGAATGCCTTTATTGATCGGCTTCGAACTCTAACCATTGGTTTATCTTAAGTGGAAATATTTTTGTACTGATTTGGGCTGTGTGTGTGTGCCAGTTTGTTAATTTTTAAAGCAATTTGTTTTAAAATGTGATTTTCTTAATAAATAAAAATCACACACTTTTTTCTTATATGATTATAGATAATTTGAAGTAGAATATACAGTGGACCCCCGCATAACGATCACCTCTGAATGCGACCAATTATGTAAGTGTATTTATGTAAGTGCGTTTGTACGTGTATGTTTGGGGGTCTGAAATGGACTAATCTACTTCACAATATTCCTTATGGGAGCAAATTCGGTCAGTACTGGCACCTGAACATACTTCTGGAGTGAAAAAATATCGTTAACTGGGGGTCCACTGTATATGAGAAAAGAAAACAAAAATAAAAATTTGTGTTTTTAGGGCATTTTTTAAGTTTAACAAGGATAGACTTTCCTATTTTCAGAATATTCTCAGAAACATATTTCATATCTCTCCAAAGAGGAAGACTCAAATACAGTGGACCCTCAAATTTAGTAGTCCCTTGTCTGTATGCAAAATATTGTTATTCTCTATAAAATGTATTTTTTGTTAATATTTCCCATGAGAAATAATGTAAATCCAATTAAACCATTCCAGACACCCAAAAATATTAACAAAAAATGAAAACTTCATACTATTTCACACAAAATTGGCAGAATGTTCACCTACACATTTAAATTTCACTCTGCTATCGTCAAATGAAGAAGCTGGAAGCTTTGTAGATGAATGGTTCAGAGAACCGACATGTTGATAAATTAGACACATTTCGCCACTGTGTGGCAAAACGTTTCTTCAATAAAGATACCCAAGAGTTGCACATGTGTCTAATTTATCAACATGTCGGTTCTCTGAACCATTCATCTACAAACCTGTCAGACACTGCAACTTCTTGGGATCTTAATACTTAGGAATTCTTCACTTGCCTAATTCTTGGGCACGACCTACTTCCACATTGAACAAATGTGACACCACCTATGACTGCTGCACCTCTCCTGCCATACGGTTTATAAGCTGCTTCTCCGCTCGTATGCTGTATTCTATTCAAGACTGATGGACTGAACACATCGACTCAAGGTTGAGGGACTGATTATCTCATTCTCCTCCTGTTCTTCAAGTTTCTCCTACGTATGGACTGATGAAGCCACTGTGTGGCGAAACGTTTCCTCAATAAAGATACCCAAGAGTTGCACATGTGTCTAATTTATCAAGCTGGAAGCTACACTGATGAGGGTTTGGAAATTGTCAGTCACTCCAGGATGCTGGGAATGGGTTTGACAACTTTGGTCATTGGGTGCCTGTACATGCTAAGTGTTCCTAGAATCATACCCAACAACTCCTCAAGGGAGGGTATTTGATGCTGGTGAGGGGCTTTTGATCCAAGGAATTGGACTTGTGCTCCAATTCCTTGAATTCAGCCTGAATGCCTTCCATTTCCTCAGACACTATTTAATCCCTGTGGATTTAGTACCCCCCCCCCATGAATGTAATAATAACCACATAGACAATGAATGCATCGTTGTTGCATGATGGGGGATGCTGGTTATAGAGTCAAAGTAATGCTGGAGCCAGAGTTACCAAAGGATAGATGGAATATCAATAATAGTTTCAGGCAACAAGTGGTTACCTGAAAGAGGTTCCATGTTCTGAAGAGGTCCATGGCTGTTCCAGAGTTAGCAAAGGCCACAACAGTCACTGAGAATCCAGAAGAATAAGGTAATGTCTGATTCGCCATAAAGTAAAAAATGGGGAAGCAACTCTGAGAATAAATGAAAAACAATTACATACCTACCCCAGACCATGGTCACCTCTACTGACATGCAGTGATGTTACCCTTCCTGGCATGCAGTATCAGTACATCTCTAGAACTGATCGAGCAAAGTTCAACAAAACCACCTGTTTATACAGAAGCATTAAATGTGTAATTATTTTTTAGCTAATAATGGCAGCAGGGAATCCGGAAAGAAAGCCTAGAGTCACACACCTTCATCTGCCACTCCTGGATCTGCAGGCAACCTCCAGTAGTATTTCTGCCATCAAAGGTTTTTGCCAAATGACCATCTGATGTCTCACTGGAGGGTTACCTGACATGCCCTAAAATGATCCAATTTAAGTCTGAAGTGACACAACCACCATAGTATTACTAGTAGAAGTTACAGTCAAACAGGGCAAATAGTAATTCCTTTTTCTTGTCTAGAAGCTGAATTTTTAAAAAAGGGAAAGTATCCTCACTAATAAGGTCCACAGGAGAGGGTAGGTTTTTTTAGGTTTGCTCTAAAGAGATCAAATGCCTTGGATCAAGAGCCCATTTGTCAGGGCAAGAAGTCCTCCCTCCTTGAAGGGACCGTGATGGAATAATTTTGTATGAATGGATATTTTATTTAATTTTTTTTATTAACACATCGGCTGTCTCCCACCAAGGTAGGGTGACTTTTTTAAGGAAGGGTGGCCCGAAAAAGAAAAAAATTCACCATCATTCACTCCATCACTGTCTTACCAAAGGCACGCTTACATTACAGTTATAAAACTGCAACATTGAGAGTGCAGACACTGTACTTCCCATCTCCAGGACTCAAGTCTGGCCTGCCAGTTTCCCTGAATCCCTTCATAAATATTACCTTGCTCACACTCCAACAAAATGTCAAATTGTAAGCACCATTTGCTCCTATCTAACACGCTCATGCAAGCTTGCTGGAAGTCCAAGCCCCTCCCACACAAAATTTCCTTTACCCCCTCCCTCCAACCTTTTCTAGGCTGACATCTACCCCACTTTCCCTCCACTGCAGATTTATACACTCTTGAAGGCTTTCTATTTTGTTCCATCCTCTCATGTCCAAACCACTTCCCCCTCACCAGCCCTCTGTATAATAGTTTTGGTAATCCCACACCTCCTAATTTTTAAACTACGAATTCTCTGCATTATATTCACACCACACATTGCCTCCAGCCTTCTTGTTGCAACATTCACCAGCCATGCTTCAGACCTATATAGGAGCATCAGTATAACTATACTCTCATACATTCCCCTCTTTGTTTCCATGGATAAAGTTCTTTGTCTCCACAGACTCCTCAGTGCACCACTCATCTTTTTCCCCTCATCAGTTCTATGATTCACCTCATCTTTCATAGACCCATCTGCTGACATGTCCACTCCTAAATATCTGAATTCATTCACCTCCTCCATACTCTCTCCCTCCAATTTATCCAAATCTTTTGTTACCTAATTTTTTTGTTATCCTCATCACCTTACTCTATCCTATATTCACTTTTAATTTTCTTCTTTTACATAACCTCCCAAACTCATTCAGCACCCTCTGCAACTTCTCTTCAAAATCTCCCAAAAGCACAGTGTCATCAGCAAAGAGCAACTGTGACAACTCCCACTTTGTGTTAGATTCTTTATCTTTTAACCCCACACCTCTTGCCAACACCCGAGCATTCACTTCTCTTACAACTCCACCTATAAATATTTTGAACAACCATGGTGACATCACACATCCCTGTCTAAGTCCTACTTTTACTGGGAAATAATCTCCCTCTCTCCTACATACTCTGAGCCTCACTATCCTCGTAAAAACTCTTCACTGCTTCAGTATTTTATTTAAATATTTTTTAAACTCAAATGACTGTCATTTGCCTTGGCAGGGTGGCCCAGTGAAGAAAACCATCATTCATTTAATTGTCCATCCTACAGGCATGTGTGTAAGTGTGTTAAATGGGAGCGAGTGGAGGTAAGTGGTTGTTTTTGACAACATGCTGTTGGGTCGTGAGCAAGGTAACATTTACGAAGGGATTCAGGGGAAACTGGTTAGTGAACTTGAGGCCTGGAAGTAGAAAGTGCAGTTCTTGCACTCTGAAGGAGTGGGGATATTGCAGTTTGGAGGGGCATCTGAACTGTAGCATCAGTGTCTTGGCAAGACAGTGATGGAGTGAGTGATGGTAAAAATATTTATTTTTTGGGTCACCCTACCTTGATGGGAGATAGCTGGTGTGTTAAAAAAAATGTAATTTTTCTGTGTTCCATTAACTCTTAATTCACTTGATAGAACCTTATTTCTTTACTGCAAAATTCTGTGCTTCTTCCTTTGCTGTCAGATGAGTTAGACATATGTACCACAGGTATTTTCTCTGATGAAATATTTTGCCTGTGCTGTAAGCATTATTAATTGCAAACAGAACTGAATTACAATCTTGGAGACAGTAGACAAAGTGGAGTGGCAGCTTCAGGTAATCAGTCCTTTAGCCTCGATTTAATATAGTCAGTCTCTTAATCCATCAAGGACAAGGGACTGCTGTCCTCAAACTCTCTCTCTTGCCTATCTCCAGGATGATCAGCCTTCTCTGTATTTGACTGAAGAAGCCTACAGTGCAAGGAAAATGTTTCGTCATTAAAGATACCTAAAATGATTTACTGTAAAAAAGAATCTGCCATATGAAGATAGACTTAGAGCCTTGAATCTTCACTCTCTGGAGAGACATAGAATAAGGGGAGATATCATTGAAGTGTATAAGTGGATGATGGGCATAAACAAGGGAGATATTAATAAAATACTGAGGATATCGAATCAGGTAAGAACGAGAAATAAAGGATTAGTTAGATAAATTTAGATTCAGGAAGGACATAGGTAAGTACACTAGTTCTGGATGTGTGGAACAGCTTTCTGAGAAGGGTAATTGAGGATAGGACCTTAGGTAACTTTAAAAAGAGATTGGACAAATATTTGAGTGGGAGGGGCTGGGTGTGATTGGTGTCGTGGGTACGGGAGTAAATTCTTGGGTTTCGATGGTTTTGATAAGGACCTGCCTTGAATGGGCCAGTAGGCCTTCTGCAGTGTTCCTCCATTATTATATTCTTATATGTCTTACTCATGAACATATTGGTATTGTATACCACTTATAATAAGATATTTGCTGTCAGACTCTTGGTAACCTGCAACAGTGATCTCCATAGAACAGAAAATAGAAGTACAAGGTGAATCATCAAATCTCATTCACTATTTTTTTTTTATTATGTATAATGTCACAAAGTTAACTCTAACAAAAATATAACATTTACAAATAGAAATATTCAGTGCAATAACTATTAATAAAATATCACATTAGATCATTAAGTAAGTACAGTACCTTCAATTCACACATATAATCATTAACCACAAGAACAGTAAACACCTCATTATTGAGTATGCTGACTACCGTATAGTACCGGATTATGTATTCATTAAAGGGTTAAAAATTATATGGCAAAAATGTTCAATTGGAGAGACTATTAACACTTTTAATTCATTATAATGTTACAACCGAAGTTCACTCCGACACCAAGAAATCCTGTGAAATATAAACTATACATCAGGAAAAATTCTTTTACTTATGAGAGTTTATGTAATGCAGTAACTGTTCCAGAGCTGTACTCATTAATACTATTGTACTGTGCCATTAAAGGGCAAGGAAAATACTTCCCTTTCAGATGCAAGGCTTTTTTAGATAATATCAAATATTTATTTTTGCATTTTTATGAATCTCAACGTGTACTGTACATGATTCAGAGAAACCATGTTAACAAAAGATAACATAAAAATGCTTCAACAAAATTTTACAAGCATCAATCAGGCTTATATTATATGTTCGTTGCATAATTGCAAGGGTTTTAAAACACGCTATTAAAGAATTGTAGAAAAAGCAGATGGAACACAATCTCTGCTAGTGTTGGTATTTTGCCTGTCTCCTTACCTCTGCTAGACCATGTGAAAGCCCTAAATATTCTGATGATTCACAACATTTAGAACATATTTTCCATTTCTGTAATTCATAATTACTCCTCATTTTTACCTTATATTATAAAATATTCTAGCTTAAACTTTTACAGATGCACATAAATGAGGAATTTCTTGCTCTTCTCATACTTTATTCCTATTTACTTTGTTAGTCCAAGCAAAGCAATAAACAGCAGATTGATAATTCCTACACAAATACTGAAGCTTTTATGGAAGTCAATTTTACATATAAAAGTGGTGGCTCTTTGCAAGAATTGCTGTCACTTTGACAGTCCAGTATCTCCTGACTGATTTGTTCCACTCATCAAAGAAGCAAACTTCATTTCAGATGAATTCTTCAACACCCTGACATGAGGACTGTGTTCACCTTCCTCTCTGACAGTCCCACCTTTAATGCTGGCTCACTTAATGCTTTCTTAATGGACACTTTGCTACATCACATGTGATCTTCCTCTCCTTCTTTTGTCCAATGTCCTTCACTCAATACCTCCACCTCCACCATCTCTTTCACCTCTACTCTATAGTGCCTAATGACCCTTACAGGTTTAGCTATTTCCATGAATATAATAAAAAGGTTCCAAGTAAAAGCATAATGAGAGCATCGAAGTCAAATTTTTGGTTATTATTTTACCCTTTTCTGTATGGTAGTAATATAAATGTACACAGTACATCCTTGATATGCTATGTACCTAGTAATCTTTGATGATTATGAGATAAATAATAAACTAGTGCACTTTTTAAATTATGACAGAAATAAAAAGCAACCTTTAGGCCCTAAAACTGTATAGTATTGGAGCAACTTTCTATTACATAAATAAAATAAACCAAAGCATTAATCCTGCAATATATACAAAAATGCAGCATACAATATTTAATAAAGCTTCCTGCAGCTGACTGAAATGCATAACCATATACAAAAGTAAAACTGGATTGGTATTTAAATACCAAGAAAGTGGAGTGACTAACACTACTAGATGCAGTAATATTGTTTGAAATTTACATGTCATTAAAAAAGCAGTGAAATGAGAAAAAAATATTTCATGTGATAACAGGACAAAACTTATGTCAAAAAGTTAGAGCAGAGTAGAAGCAGTTTAAATAAACTGTAACAACCCAAGATATTATGCTTATTAACCAGTCTGTCAAATATTTATCTTGAGATAAATAGTTGATAGCCTTGGCAATTGTTTGTTAAGTAAATTTACATATCCCATTAAACCACATAAGAAACAAACTCTTACCATTGTTAAAAATTAAGTAAAGTTTATTGCAAATTATATATAGTACAGTAACTGATCATCAGAGTGGCTCACCAGAAATGTTTAATGTGTAAAAGTGGAATTCTTTACACACTGGGCATCACAAATCAATTTTCTGTGGCACAGATGTTCCATAAGACAGGAAGTTACATTTTGTAGATTGTTGAAGTGTTATTTTGAAGGGAACTAACAGCTTAGGAAGTGCAAGGAGGAGAGAGCAAATATTAATGAAAATTTGGAGTATATACAATGATCACTTTCTTAAGTGAACTAAAGGGGACACGGGGAATTCTGCATAAGAGAAAAGTCAGTTAAGTGCAACAACTTTTAGTAGATAATACTTTATAAGCAAATTAAATAGAACATGTAATTGTGGTTACTTTAATATAAAAACTTAATTATATACTGTACTATAAAAACTACAAAAAATAATCCATTTTTTCTTTTACTGATTTCTATAAAAATTATTAACTCACCAAACATGCATCAAAAGGCCATATACTAAACAGAAAACTAATTAATTTAAAGAAAAATAACTGAAAACAAAAATACATGTCAAATAATGTACTGTGTATCTTATTTTGGCTCAGTGTCCTGTTGCGCTATATTTGTTTCCATGTCATACTTTACCTACTATACATTTCTCTTATGCTTAGCCTGGACTGTCAACATAAAAAACTCTAACCACAATTATTATAATCAAAAAGAAGCGCTGAGCCACAACTAACCATAGTCATTCATTCTCATTTGTGTTAGGTTTACCGACCTTACAGAGCACTACATACCTTACATACTTGAGTATAACTAAACAGTGCATATAGGTCAACCCCCAATGTTTTGCCAAAAAAATTCTTAATTTTTCTAATATAGTGTCTCATGTGTAAGTCTACATTAGCTTTTAAGGGACTTAAAAGTGATCAAATGGGTATGAGGCAAAATATATTCTTGATGAAACCTGGGAAAAACTAAAAACATAAAAAGAGCACCAAAAACTTCACAATATTTGTGACAAAACTGGGAGAGTCAGCCCAAACACTTTGATATATTGGACCATGACTTCCTGTAGCCTGACCAGGGCTCCCTGGTACCTGATCAGGACTCCCCTGGTGCCTGACTAGGGTTCTTTGATGCTTGCTGCTCTCTTAGTGCCTGACCAGGGGTTCCTGGTGCATGACTAGGGGTCCCTGGTGCATGACTAGGACTCTCTTGATGCATGAACAGGGTTCCCTGGTGCCTGTAACTACAGGATATTATCAAATTTATTTGTATATTTAAAGTGGAACATGGTTACCAAGTGTAGTCTTGATGTCCCAAAGATGTAGGCATCTAGTGTGTAGAAAGCCCTCAATATGTAAGATTTCAACCTCTCATGAACAGAGAGACCCCCTACTTTATTTTACTTAAAAATTTGGTCTTAAAACTCTGACCTGGTCATGAGCCGGGCTGGGGGGCATTGACCCCCTGAACACCTTCCAGGTAGATCAGAGTAAATACGGTACATACCGTGGTTGTTTTGGATAGAGCCACCAAACTTAGCTTATAAAGCAATGACTGCTTTATTAAGTAAACCAAATATAAATTCCTTGTTGCAATGATTCTGTAAAAACCAGCCTAAACATCACAAAATTAATGTCTTTCATTGAAGCTAAATAATACATACTAAATTTAGGCTGGCTCAAGATAGGTTAGGCAAGACTGAGCTAAATAATACAATGTTCCTCTACTTCTGGTATGTCTGCTAAGTTAGTTTTTGTGCAAACTTGAACATTTGCATTCAGTACTATGTTTCTTTCATAAAAATATATCTATCACTAAACAAGATAAATTTTTTGAAAAGATCTATTTTTAGGACAGTTTGCCTCATGTGATATCTTTTACCTAAAAATATTACATGTCATGCCTGAGGAGCCTACTTAATCAAATAAGCTGAAGTACCTTAAAAAATATCTCTGAGGTTCCTAACGTGGTAGAAACTGACACCTCTGATATACCTTTGTAGAGTTTCAAGAATTTCACTACTATTGGAGCCCAGCCATGAGACAGGCTCGTCTGGTGCTTGACTGGTCAACCAGGCTGTTGCTGCTGGAGGCCCACTGTCCCACATATCCATCACAGCCTGGTTGATCCAGCACTTGGTGAAGATACTTGTCCTCTTGAAGGCTGACAGCCCATAATGACCAATTAGAAAGTCACATCTAAAGTCCATTAGCTTCTTCCAGTTACTATTTGTATTTTAAACACTGTTTCTCATTAATAATGTTGTGATCATTACCCAGATTATCTTCCATACCTTCTGCATCATTTTGGTAACCAAACTGGTATGGGAAAAAATGCAGCATAATTGTGATTCCAGATGAGATAAAGTCCATTAAGAATATGATGACTATCTATATTCATATTGTAGTTATTCCATATAAGGTGGAACTGGAATGATTTGTAAATACCAGCAAGGTGTTGTGAAAGACAATTTGATGTAGTGGATACCTTTATTAATGGCAATGTTTCACTCACACAGTGGGCTTTAGTCAATAGAGAATGCATGAGAAAGAGGATTATGTATGCAGGTAAATGAAGAAAGGTGAGGTGCATGGGAGGTTATCAGGGCGAGGCAGCATGGTAGGATATAAACTGGACTATTATGTTGGCTGTCAGATGCCTGGATAACTTGAAAGTATTGTGTAAGCTAAAGGTTTAGCTAACATGAAGCTACTCTGGTTCTGTGTAATAGTGTTGGAAGTGTACTGATAAGGGCACATTCTAAACATCATCTCCTATCTTTATCTTGTTCTTTGATAACTAGATTAGCACCTATCCATTTTATGAGGTGACTGTTGGTGCCTTGATGCAGGTGTCCCACATTTTATGCTGTAATTGTGTGCCAGACAATTGGCATCTGTACTAAGTTCTATCAAGCAATAAACACTTATTTACGTCTGATCAGATTCATCAATATGCCTTGCAAGCCATGCTGACTGCATATGGCAACTGTAAACTGCATACACATAATTACTAACAGAAATAACACAGCGCATAACAGTTGCACAAAATTCAGACAAAGCAAATCCACATAAAGTAAGGGAGACCTGCACATATATTATTACACAACCCTGTTCTCTCACCCTGAGATACTCCAATGCACCTCCTCTTTTGTCTGTGCCTGTTTATACTGTATACATGTACTCCTCTTTCTCAAGTATTCTCTCCTAATGGTAAAAAGATTGACCTGTACCAAGTGGGATTGTAAAGTACCTATACATGATATACTCTACTGATGATGACTTCATTGCTGTATCCTTTTATCACCTATTGGTGTTATGCCTTTATTAAGTATATTCCTTGTCAGTAGAGAATAAACCAATACAGTAAGTCCTTATTTATGTCACTGATAAGTTCTTGGAAACTGTGACTTTAAATGAAACGATGTATGACGAAACCACACTTCACTGTCCATCGTCAAACCTCTTTAAAACTTCTGGTTTTGTTTCTAATGTTACACTTTTTTCTGTTATTTTTGTGGTCGCATCATTTACTGTCATACATTTGTATGATTATCGTATACTTTACAAATTTTTATTTTACTGTCTCCACGTAGACAGTGGCCCTGACCAAGAATCAATTTCTTTTCATCATCAATGTCATTACGAAATGACGTTATTAGAGGACTTACTGTATGTGAATGAAACATTGTCCTTAATAAAGGTATTCACTGCATCTAAGTGTCATCTACTCCACAATATGCAGGGTGCTGAGAATAAACCAATGATAGTCCATATAAAAAAGTGAATGTCATTCACCCAGACTTAAGAAAAGAGAAAGCCCACTTACACTACATAATTCAGTAGCATGTTAGAAAAACATTCACTCTAATACCAATACAAAAGTTTGTCTTGATTTCTTTTACAATTGTAGCTAAAATATTCATCATACAGACTGTGTGAGCTGCATTCCTGGCATCGTTGAATAATTTGGCAGAAATGATGATGAATCATGTTATTTTCTGTACCTGAAAAAAAAAGAAAAATGGTTCAGTTCATGGCAATGTATTTAATAGGTAAAAAAAAAAAGTTATACACTATTCTGATATTTTTCCTTTAACTTATTTTTTTTTTTTTAACAAGTCGGCCATCTCCCACTGAGGCAGGGTGATCCAAAAAGAAAGAAAATCCCCAAAAAGAAAATACTTTCATCATCATTCAACACTTTCACCTCACTCACACATAATCACTGTTTTTGCAGAGGTGCTTAGAACACAACAGCTTAGAAGCATATACATACATATAAAGATACACAACATATCCCTCCAAACTGCTATCCTGAGCCCCTCCTTTAGAGTGCAGGCATTGTACTTCCCATTTCCAGGACTCAAGTCCGGCTATATAAAAATAACCGGTTTCCCCGAATCCCTTCACTAAATATTAACTTGCTCACACTCCAACAGATCGTCAGGTCCCAAATACCATTTGTCTCCATTCACTCCTGTCGAACACGCTCACCCACGCTTGCTGGAAATCCATGCCCCTCGCACACAAAACCTCCTTTGCCCCCTCCCTCCAACCTTTTCGAGGACGACCCCTACTTCGCCTTCCTTTCCCTACAGATTTATACGCTCTCCATGTCATTCTACTTTGATCCATTCTCCCTAAATGACCAAACCGCCTCAACAACCCTTCTTCAGCCCTCTGACTAATACTTTTATTAACTCCACACCTTCTCCTAATTTCCACACTCTGAATTTTCTGCATAATATTTACACCACACATTGCCCTTAGACAGGACATCTCCACTGCCTCCAACCACCTCCTCGCTGCTGCATTCACAACCCAAGCTTCACACCCATATAAGAGTGTTGGTACTACTATACTTTCATACATTCCCTTCTTTGCCTCTATAGATAACGTTTTTTGTCCACATATACCTCAACGCACCACTCACCTTTTTTCCCTCATCAATTCTATGATTAACCTCATCCTTCATAAATCCATCCGCCGACACGTCAACTCCCAAGTATCTGAAAACATTCACTTCTTCCATACTCCTCCTCCCCAAGTTGATATCCAATTTTTCTTTATCTAAATCATCTGATACCCTCATCACCTTACTCTTTTCTATGTTCACTTTCAACTTTCTACCTTTACACACACTCCCAAACTCATCCACTAAACTTTGCAATTTTTCTTTAGAATCTCCAATGAGCACAGTATCATCAGCAAAAAGCAAATGTGTTAATTCCCATTTTGTATTTGATTCCCCATAAGTTAATCCCACCCCTCTCCCAAACACCCTAGCATTTACTTCTTTTGCAACCCCATCTATAAATATATTAAACCATGGTGACATTACACATCCCTGTCTAAGACCTACTTTTACTGGGAAGTAGTCTCTCTCTCTTCTACACATGTTGGTGAGGGGCTCTTGATTTAGGGAACTGGATCTGTGCTCCAGTTCCCCGAATTAAGCCTGAATGCCTTCCACATCCCCCCCAGGCGCTGTATAATCCTCCGGGTTTAGCGCTCCCCCCTTGATTTTAATAATAATATCTCTCTTCTACACACCCTAACCTGAGCCTCACTATCCTCATAAAAACTCTTTACAGCATTTAGTAACTTACCACCTATTCCATATACTTGCAACATCTGCCACATTGCTCCCCTATCCACTCTATCATATGCCTTTTCTAAATCCATAAATGCAATAAAAACTTCCCTACCTTTATCCAAATACTGTTCACATATATGCTTCAATGTAAACACTTGATCTACACATCCCCTACCCACTCTGAAACCCTTGCTCATCCGCATTCCTACATTCTGTCTTACCTCTAATTCTGTCAATTATAACCCTACCATACACTTTTCCTGGTATACTCAGTAAACTTATTCCTCTATAATTTTTACAATCTCTTTTGTCCCCCTTCCCTTTATATAAAGGGACTATACATGCTCTCTGCTAATCCCTAGGTACCTTCCCTTCTTTCATACATTTATTAAACAAAAATACCAACCACTCCAACACTATATCCCCCCCTGCTTTTAACATTTCTGTCATGATCCCGTCAGTTCCAGCTGCTTTACCCCCTTTCATTCTACGTAATGCCTCACGCACCCCCCCCACACTCACATCCTGTTCTTCTTCACTCCTAAAAGATGGTATACCTCCCTGGCCAGTGCATGAAATTGCCGCTTCCCTTTCTTCGTCGACATTTAAAAGTTCAAAATATTCTCACCATCTACCCAAAACCTCCATCTCCCCATCTACTAACTCCCCTACTCTGTTTTTAAGTGACAAATCCATTCGCTCTCTAGGCTTTCTTAACTTGTTTAACTCACTCCAAAAATTTTTCTTATTTTCATTAAAATTTCTTGACAGTGCCTCTCCCACTCTATCATCTGCTCTCCTTTTGCACTCTTTTCACCTTTCTTTTACTCTCCATATACTCTGCTCTTCTTATAACACTTCTGCTTTGTAAAAACTTCTCATAAGCTAACTTTTTCTCTTTTATCACACCTTTTACTTCATCATTCCACCAATCACTCCTCATTCCTCCTGCACCCACCCTCCTATAACCACAAACTTCTGCCCCACGTTCTAATACTGCATTTTTAAAACTATTCCAACCCTCTTCAACCCCCCCACTACTCATACTTGCACCAGCCCACCTTTCTGCCAATAGTTGCTTATATCTCACCCGAACTTCCTCCTCCCTTAGTTTATACACTTAATATGAAATAAACTAAGTTTTATTAAAAAGTATATAATTCCTTAATATTTAAAAGCCCAAAACAAAGCTCAAAATATCTTCTTGATGTTTAAAAGCTTATTTGGCTACTAAAGATAAGTGGAATTCCCATCACTTGCTGGAACTAAAAATAAGGTTGCAACAAAGGCTGGGACAATAATAAAAAAAAACTTGTGACTCCAGAGAAAGATTATTTTAAACTCTTACAATAACCTGCTAAGCAACTCTTATAAACCAGGTGCATATAAACCACTGTTTTACACAATAGTAGGATTGCTGGTGTCTTTTCTTTTTGTCTCATAAACATGTAAGATGACAGGTACATCTAGTTTATACTACACATGCAGGTGTGCATGTACACGTATGTGTATACACACTCATCTTGAGTTTTCTCATAGTCTGTATATAGTTCTTTCTTACAGTGTTTCCTTTCATCACCATGGAAAAGTGGGTGAGAATTCTGTCTCCATAAGCCATGTGTGTCATGAAAGGTGACTAAAATGAAGGCAGCAATGTGCTAGTAACCCTCTTCTCTTGTATAAATTTCTAAAAATGACAAAGAAGAAAATGTTAAAGGTGGACTAACTGAATGTGCATTGTTGTTGTAGTAAGGATGTGAAGAAAGAATTGATTTTGAGTATCAAGAATGAAAAAAGATAATAAATAAAAGGCTGAGAGGTAGTGCATGTTTTTTTTAGAGGGGCAACATATATCAAACCATTATTTAGTGGTAGCTATGGTGAGAGTAGGAGGTGGCTGTTGTACAAGGAGTATGGCATTGGAAGGTAAGAATGAAGTGAAAGCTTCCAAATTAAAGGAGGAGATAAGGTAAGATATAAGCAACTATATACAGTATAAAGGTAAATGTATTTGATATAAGTAACATCCAACAAGAATATAATAAAAAAAACTAGAAAAGCAAAGTGTGAAGAACTGTACACAAGGTAAGGACATTGGTGTGGCATACAACAGTCCTTCCTCTCTTTGCCTAAACATGACATTATTGTCCTATCATCTATGTATCATAATAAAAAGAAGTTGGACATACAATTCACATGCATGGAAGAATGCTGAATTACTATTACAATAAGTAAATAAGTAGGTTTCTGTTGAGGTTTGTATACATGGCATACATACATTCCTTTTACAATAGACATGAGAACACACAGGTATTATGGGCACATAAAAAAGCATACCATGTAGATTTAACCTAGAAGCGATGTGTGTTTGAGCCACTCCATTTCTATGGGGAATTAGCTACAGCAAAAATAATGATTTGTTCTTTAGTGATTCTTACATTTCAAAAGGAAAATGCAAGAATCAGAGAAGAAAATTTTCAGCTATGGAGAAGCAATCACTACCTTTTTCCTAGCATATGATTCTTTACCATTTTTTCAACATAGTGAAACCCCAATTTAATGGACTAATAGGGGAAAAATGTCAAGTAATGCCATTTATCTTTTAAATCAGAATGGTGAGATTTTCCTCATGATCATAACAATAAGGTAATTCTGGATTTAGTAGACATTGTCCATCAAATTTGAAATCAATTTACCCAGAAGACCATAATAACAATGGACAATTCTGGATTTAACAGACTTTGCACACTGAATCCAGACTTTGTTAAATTTGAAACCTATTCAATCATAGTTTACTTGTATTCACAATTTCTCTATCCATTGTAAACTATGCCAGACTTTTAGCTATTTTTTCATAATCCAGTCACTTTTAACATTTAGTTAATGTTTAGTCTTCATTCTGCATGCTCCTTGCAGCATCACAGAATGCCAGATAGTTTTAAAACCTCATCAAATAACCAGGTTCAAATATGATTACATTTCTGGGTAATAATCCCAGTGTGTAGAGAGTAATGTTGACAGAATTAAGAAAGAATTACTCTATTAAAAAAAATGTATAAAATGAAATAATGTGAAAAGTTCTGACTAGTCTGGTTCTTTGGTACAAAATTTGTTGTGAGTGACAAACTGCATCAGTTTCAGAGACAAGAGTTGTCAATAACAGGTTACTTTGAAAACTAAACTGGCAGTGAACTGGTTAACAAGTAACTGTGAAGTACAGAAAGAGGAATGAGGTGATGTGGAAGTCAGAGAATGTCACACTGTTAATTGAGTGATGCTGTATAATTTTGTAGAAGTAGACACATATACAGAGAACTGAAAAGAATAGAACAGTGTTTGACAAGCACTAAGAACCAATATTATTATGACATACAACATGGCCTCTATGGCTGTGATTATGAAGATGTGAAAAGTGACACAATGTACATGCTTGAGAAAATAGTGTCAAATTATTTATTAGAGAAAATATGAAAGGTAATGTCAAAAAGATTAAGTAATGAAAACTAAGTACATGAGTGACAAATGTCTATTGACTGTGTCAGGTTTTATAGGAAGGCGAAGTATTCTGCTGTCTGCATGGAGAAGCATACAAATTACAGTTGGGAACCCCAAAGGTGTTTTCTTGTGTGTTACTTCCTAAAATAATACTGGGCCAGTTAGTGAAAACAAAAATAGTTGAACAATGTCTGCCTAACCTTTTACACAAGCAATACACTGTATTCAAAACTGTTTTCACCTCTCCTTTTTGGATGAAGAAAATGAAGTATTTTTCCTTACAGGGCACCTGTACAGACGATGTCGTGATAACTCTATAGGTCTTCTGAAACCTTCCTTGCACTCCAAACACTGGAAAGGCTTGTGTGGACTATGGTGTTCGCGAAAATGTGACTGGAGGGAGCTCTGGAGTTTGTACGAAGATTCGCAGAAGAGACATGCAAACGGCTTTTCCGTGGTGGAAAACTCAGTGCATGTGGTATTTTGTAATTTAATGCCCATGCGATATCTAGTTTCTACAGTGCCTAGTCCATTGTCATACACTAGCACAGGCATGTGATACACACGCACATGCATCTTTAGGGCAAGTGCCGATTCACATCTTGTTCGGCAGTACATACAGAGAAACACTTGAGCCCCATCCTCCTCTCTAATAACTCCAACTTTTAACTTTTCATCTGGTGAGAAGAAGGCAGGATCAGTGTCAAAAACAATATTGGGTGGTGGCTGTGCTTGTTTTAGTGGCAGTGACCTCTGACTGCCAGTACCATCATCATCCACATCAATATCTGGTTCAACCTCCATTATCATTACACCCTGTAAAAGAGAGTGCATGTCAGTAAATCAGAAATATTAATGCCTTACCCGATGTCCCTAGCAGAGGTATAAAGTACAGTACAAAAAATCACAAATATAAAAATTAAATTTTGTTGAATGATACATACAATAAGTGCATGATACTCTTAACAACACTTTTATTTTTAATTTTAAAACATGTTGGTCTCAAGCATTTTAGATGGTTTCAAGTAATGTACTGTATTATTATTATTATTATCATAACCAAGCACTAAACCCATAAGGGTATTAGAAGGCTGAATACTCACAAAAAACAGTTAAACACATGTTGATCATCACTGTTATTGAAAGAGAACCTATGAGAATATTACGAAGTGTTTTGGCTAATTACACGTGAAGCAGTTACTTGTTGCTTAAACTGAAGCAAGAGTGTGGGTGTGTGTGTGTGTGTGTGTGCGAAAAAAATGAGAATGAGATCAGCATACATAGATATTCAAACGAAATATGAAGAAATAGCAGACACAAGGATCAATAATGGAAGACTGGAAAAATTATTTATATTAATGAGAGGAAAGTGCTAAACCCTTCGAGGTTATATAGTAGTGCCTGGGAAATGGGAGGTATTCAGGTTTGATTCAGAGAGGTTGGACAAGTCCTGCTTCTTGGATCAAGAACCCCTAAGTGGGACGAAGGTATCTTGGTGGTGAGAAAACAATAGTTATTGAAAGGTTGATAAAAATTAATGAGTCAGTGTGTTTTGAATTTTAAAATATTTTATGCTTTTATATAGTTATTCTTATTATATTCATGAGGAAGTGTTAAACTTGTAAGGATCATACAGTGCCTGCAAATGGAATGTAACCAATTCTGATTGGAAGAAAGGAAAATTAGTTCCAATTCCTTGGACTAAGAGCCCTTCAGCATCAATGTATCCCCTTAAAGGATACATTATTATAAGAGAAAAAAAAGCCATCAAGTGCTGTTTAAATAAATGATTAAGGAGTGTTTTTTTTATTAAAGAAAAATGAGCCTACAATTTTTAAAAATACTAAAGGAGAGGCCTCGTATCTGTCCTTTTTATCTTATTTCAGCAAAGTGAATAGAAGTTTGCGAATACACCAACATACAGGGATTATAGTGCATGGAGAATGGGGGGCAAACAGGTTTGATTTGAGGAAGGGGAGGGTAAACTCTAATTCCTTGAATTAAGAGCTCTTCACTGGCATCAAGGTACTCCTACCCCTTGAAGGGATAGAGGGCACAGAACAAAATTTCTAAAGTTTTGTGACACCTCTCATGTAGTTTCCTGGGATATTTAGAGGAATTCCTTCCATGTGTGTGCAGCTAGAGTAGTAGTTCTTAACCATTTTTAAGCGCCTATACCCCCTCAGTTGCCTTAATTTTTTTTGTACCCCATCAAAAATAACAGCTTAAACTTAAGTTCTTTCAGAAAACTTCATTATTTTTTCAGCAAAAACCAATATACAGTAAAGGTGAAGTAGATCAATAACAGTTATGAATAAGAACTTACAAGCATTCAGTTATTAACAGAAAAAAACACAAAGCTGTTTTAACTGTAGACTTCCAATGGTTATCAATAGAATATTTTAGTTAGGGAAAAATCAAAAGTAAAATTTTTAAGTTAAAACAAATCATTATACCGTATGTAAAAATAATGCTATAAATAATTTTTAAAATTCTTAGAATCCCAAATTTTATTTTTAAAGAACTAGTAAAGTATTATTATTATTATTATAATCAAAAAGAAGCGCTAAGCCACAAGGGCTATACAGCAACTAGTAAAGTAGTTTTGAGAATGGGGCCAGAGGGTACCACAGAGCAATATTGCACCTAGTATTACTGCATCTGTGGTTAAGTGCTAAACCCATACAGGTCATGCAGCACCTGGAGAATGAGAGGTAACTGAGTTTGATTAAAGAAAGGCAATGGAAGCTCAAATTTTTTGAACTAAGAGCCTTTCACCATTCACTAACAGGTTATACTGTACCTAATTTCCATGATACTGTATACAGCCTCTCCTCACTTAATGACGGAGTTCTGTTCCTAAGACCACGTCGGTCAACGAATTTGTCGCTCAGCAAGCAGCATACTATAATGGTAGTGGGATTGTGTCAACCATCTTTGATATTGTTTTAATGTCACTTTTGCACCATTTATAACATCTTTAGTATATTTTTAAATGTTTATACAATAGTGTACTGTATATTATAATAAAAAGAATGGAGGAAATCAGTTCTAATATACATTATTTAGGTATGCATACTGGCCAGAGAGCCAGTCATAAGTATGAGTTGTTGGTAAACAACTATGTCGCTAAGTTAGGAGAGGCTGTAATTTTCAAACCCTTATAGTAGATGTTGTCAATGTAGAGCCTGCTAAGTGCTTCCACTTGACTTTCTCTTTGTAATTCATCTTAGTACAATTCTATATTCATGTACTGCTCCAACCCAAGGTTTGACTGCCCTGTCTTTACAAGGTTACTCACCACTGCCGTCTAGTAAATGCCTTTACAGTATTGTAATTTCTTTCAATAAAAGAACAGAGGCCCCCAAATTATAGAAATATGACACTTTTCTCTTCTATTTAAAAATTGCTGCATTCAGAAAAGATTATCAATTAAAATTTTAAAAATTCACCATAATTTGCAAAAAATAAGATATTTACATATAATTTTTAATTAAAAAATTGAAAAGCATTTTTTATTCCAAAAAAATCTGAAATTTTTATTAATCTGAAATGAAATATGAAATTTTTGTTATTAAGAAATTTTGAATTTCAGAAATCATTCTGAATTGAACTTTTTCTAAATCTGCAACAATATATATGTACAGCAGGCATGTTTGAGTGTGTTAGATAAGCGAGTGGAGACGAATGGCTTTTGGAATTTGACGAGGTATTGGAGTGTGAGCAGGGTAATATTTCGTGAAAGGATTCAGGGAAACCTGTTAGCCCGACTTAGAGTCCTGGAGGTGGGAAGTACAATGTTTGCACTTTAACCCGTAAACGGTCCAAGCAGATCTACGTTCACATGTGTAGTGCTACAAAAGTAGATCTACGTTTTTTTTACATATTTTCAAATATAACAAAAAAAAAAGTAGATCAAAGTTTTTTTTTACACATTTTCAAATGTAAAAAAACAAAAAGAAGATCTACTTTTTTTACATAATTTCAAATGTTGAAAAAACGTATATATACATTTGGACCATTTACGGGTGAAAGGAGGGATTTAGGATATTTGCTGTTTAAAGTGATATATAAACTGACATATCTGCACTCCTCTTCAAAGGCAGTGACAATGTGAATGATAGTGAATTTTTTTTTTAAGGGGGGGGGGGGATCACCCTGCCTCAGTGGGAGATAGCCAGCATGTTAAAAAAAAAAAAATACAATATTGCTCCAGCAAGTGACATCTGCTGGCTATTATAAACTTTCAGTGTATAATAATATTGTGTAAGCTGTAGTCTTTGATTGTTATTACTATAAATAAGTTTAGCGCTAAACCAAAAGGAGTCAGAGAAGTGTTTGGTTAAGTTTCCTAATTAAGCTAACCTGACATATAAGTGTAGTTGGTACTGTACAAACTTGTAAAATTTGAGTGGTGATTATTATTATTATTTAGCAGGTTGGCCAATTGTCCTTGGCAGACCATGAGGGGAACAAAGAAAAGGGTTCCTTTCTTCTAATAATGTCGCTTTACACTCTGCAGCACTGTGAGCATATACATTTTCTCATTATTTCCTTAATGGCTAGCTACTAGTTTTCAATTCACTGCATTTTTTCTCTTGCCTGTTCTTTTCCCATCTCTTTTATACATTCACTAGTAAGTGCTTAAGGTCAATATAAGCCTCCCCATACATCTCGGCTTCTTGGCACAGGCAAGCGCCAACTTTCACGTACGTATATGATAGAAAAATCAGTGGGTAGAGCTCTTTGTTGTTTTTAGTGGGGTACTCCTTTACGGGTAAGAAACAGAAATGTATAGGACACGTATTGTACTGCACTACACAGGTCTTCACCGTCTAATAAGCAGAGATCTGATCAGTATTTATAACTAACAAGTACAGTACTAAACCACTTCTCATAATAAATATTTAAAGTAAATTATTATTATTATAATCAGAACTAAGCACTAAACCCACCAGGGTCATACAGCTATTTAAAGTAAAACCATTGCAACGCAGAAAATAATTTTATTTCCAGCAATCTTTTAAATAGATAAAACATTCTGACTTGAGCCTGGAACACTGTGAAAACTTGGAAGCAAAAGCCACATGCTATACAATATATTGTAAATCCATACTATACCTAACATTTAAAAATCTTATACTATACAAAGGTACAGTATGTAAAAATATATTATCATGTTATATATAAATAGTAAATGACGAACTACAGATGGATAGGTAATGGTACAAGATTATGACACGATGGAACATACAAATGCAGTTACAAGGAATCCTTTATTGGTGACATTTTTATCTTTACCTATGCAGTAGGCTTTTATCAAGTCACAAACATGTGGCCTTTTATGACTTGATAAAAGTTCACTGCATGGGAAAATGTTATCAATAAAGGATTCCATATTAATTTATCTCTATTTACTATGTACTACTGATCTTGAACTTGAACAGTACTTAGAAATATCATACAATAATTAACCTTTAAAATTTGAGGGTTATGTTCCTGGAAGTTCCAGTGAATTTGAAGACTGCAAACACCACCAAATGCATTTCTATTGTATATTTTATTTCAAATTTGGGCTCATTTTTCTTTTCAGATCCCATTTTCTAACTTCATTAATACTGGCATTCATAACAAAACTTAGCAAAAAAAAAATTTAAGTAGGAAACCCAGTCAGCACATTTTAACCCTTTCAGGGTCCGTCCCGTAGATCTACGGCTTTACGTTCAGGGTCCAAACCGTAGATCTACGCCATGAGCTCAGCTCACTCTGATAAACTGTGAGTGGTACATTTGGGCCTAGATATGAGAGAATACATCTATGTGGTATGTGTGCACCACATAAAACAGATCCTGCAGCACACTGTGTATAATGAGAGAAAAAAAATGAAATCATGATTTTTCGATTAAAACAGCAACTTTGCAGTGTTTTTTCGTATGTTTTTTATAGTTGTATTTGCGATTTCTTGGTCTCATTTGATAGAATGGAAGACATATTACAGAAATAGAGATGATTTTGATTGGTTTTAGCACTGGAAATGGCTTGAAACTGAGCTCAAAGTAGCAGAAATGTTAAATTTTTGCCGATATTCAAGAGTAAACAAACGACCTCATACGTCTAATACACGTCAGCTGGTGGGTCTAATATACATTCACAAATATGGTGATGATATTTATACAATTATTACAGTATTGCATAACAGTAAATCTTCTATTTTTTGGTGTGAATAAAAATTCATTATGTGAATAAAAAATCAAAATGGAATTTATTTGTAAAGCCTCAAAACATAACTAATGAACAGAGGAAATGTTAGTTTAGTGCCAGGAATGCCTACATTGTTCATTCTGGACCCTATTTTGAAATTGGAATATTTTGAACTTCGTGTTAAATTGGCCAAATTAACAATTTCCGATCACTTTATTTTGTAGTTGAAACAGTTGACTTGGCGATTTCTTGTGCTCAATCGATAGAATAGAAGTAATACTAGTGAAATAGCTAAGAATTTGGTTGATTGGAATAATGTAATTGGCCTAAAATGGGAGTCAAAGTCGGCAAAATCGCCGATTCGTAAATATCGCTGACACATCAAAATTCGCGAGAGCATAATTTCGTCAATTTTCCACCAAATTTCGTACTTTTTGTTTTATTACCTTCACAAAAAGAATCTCTACGATTTCATAAGAAAAAATAACAAATTTTTTTTTTTTAAATTCTTGGACACTGGTGCGTGACTCCAGATTTGGGCCTTGGACCCTGAAAGGGTTAATGAAAGTCCTATGGCTGGTTTTAAGTTTAGGTGTTGTATGTCAAGCCAAACAAAATGGCCAATGAGAAAAAAAAGTGAATATTCAAAATAATGTGAGCGGCCCTACCCTCCTTAAGGTGAAAGTGTTGAATGATGATGAAAATATTTTTTTTTGGGGGGGGGGGGATTTTCTTTCTTTTTGGGTCACCCTGCTTCGGTAGGAGACGACAAAAAAAAAAAAAAATTATATATATATATATATTTTTTTTTCAACAAGTCGGCCGTCTCCCAGAGGCAGGGTGACCCAAAAAAGAAAGAAAATCGCCAAAAAGAAAATACTTTCATCATCATTCAACACTTTCACCACACTCACACATTATCACTGCTTTTGCAGAGGTGCTCAGAATACAACAGCTTAGAAGCATATACGTATAAAGATACACAACATATCCCTCCAAACTGCCAATATCCCAAACCCCTCCTTTAAAGTGCAGGCATTGTACTTCCCATTTCCAGGACTCAAGTCCGACTATATGAACATAACCGGTTTCCCTGAATCCCTTCACTAAATATTACCCTGCTCACACTCCAACAGATCGTCAGGTCCCAAGTATCATTCGCCTCCATTCACTCCTATCTAACACGCTCATGCACGCCTGCTGGAAGTCCAAGCCCCTCGCCCACAAAACCTCCTTTACCCCCTCTTTCCAACCCTTTCGAGGACGACCCCTACCCCTCTTTCCTTCCCCTATAGATTTACATGCTTTCCATGTCATTCTACTTTGATCCATTCTCTCTAAATGACCAAACCACCTCAACAACCCCTCTTCTGCCCTCTGACTAATGCTTTTATTAACTCCACACCTTCTCCTAATTTCCACACTCCGAATTTTCTGCATAATATTTACACCACACATTGCCCTTAGACAGGACATCTCCACTGCCTCCAACCGTCTCCTCGCTGCTGCATTTACCACCCAAGCTTCACATCCATATAAGAGTGTTGGTACTACTATTCTTTCATACATTCCCTTCTTTGCCTCCATAGATAACGTTTTTTGACTCCACATATACCTCAACGCACCACTCACCTTTTTTCCCTCATCAATTCTATGATTAACCTCATCCTTCATAAATCCATCCGCCAACACGTCAACTCCCAAGTATCTGAAAACATTAACTTCTTCCATACTAGTCCTCCCCAATTTGATATCCAATTTTTCTTTATCTAAATCATTTGATACCCTCATCACCCTACTCTTTTCTATGTTCACTTTCAACTTTCTACCTTTACACACATTCTCAAACTCATCCACTAACCTTTGCAATTTTTCTTCAGAATCTCCCATAAGCACAGTATCATCAGCAAAAAAGTAACTGTGTCAATTCCCATTTTGAATTTGATTCCCCATAATTTAATCCCACCCCTCTCCCAAACACCCTAGCATTTACTTCTTTTACAACCCCATCTATAAATATATTAGACAACCATGGTGACATTACACATCCCTGTCTAAGACCTACTTTTACCGGGAAGTATTCTCCCTCTCTTCTACACACCCTAACCTGAGCCTCACTATCCTCATAAAAGCTCTTTACAGCATTTAGTAACTTACCACCTATTCCATATACTTGCAACATCTGCCACATAGCTCCTCTATCCACTCTATCATATGCCTTTTCTAAATCCATAAATGCAATAAAAACTTCCCTACCTTTATCTAAATACTGTTCGCATATATGCTTCAATGTAAACACTTGATCTACAAAACCCCAAACCCACTCTGAAGCCCCTGTCATCCGCAATCCTACATTCTGTCTTACCTCTAATTCTTTCAAATTTTAACCCTACCGTATACTTTTCCTGGTATACTCAGTAAACTTATTCCTCTATAATTTTTACAATCTCTTTTGTCCCTTTCCCTTTAATAAGGGGCTATACATGCCTCCGCCAATCCCTAGGTACCATTCCCCTCTTTCTACATTTATTAACAAAAGTACCAACCACTCCAACACTATATCCCCCCCTGCCTTTAACATTTCTGTCCATGATCAAATCAGTTCCAGCTGCTTTACCCCCTTTCATTCTACGTAATTTCCTCACGTACCTCCACCACACTTACATTCTGCTCTTCTTCACTCCTAAAGATGGTATACCTCCCTGGCCAGTGCATGAAATTACCGCCTCCCTTTCTTCCTCAACATTTAAAAAATTCCTCAAAATATTCTCGCCATCTACCTAATACCTCCCTTCCCCCCTCTACTAACTCCCCTACTCTGTTTTTAAAATGAAAAATCCATACTTTCCCTAGGCTTTCTTAACTTGTTTAACTCACTCCAAAATTTTTTCTTGTTTTCATTAAAATTTCTTGACAGTGCCTCTCCCACTCTTTCATCTGCTCTCCTTTTGCACTCTCTCACCACTCTCTTCACCTTTCTTTTACTCTCCATATACTCTGCTCTTCTTATAACACTTCTGCTTTGTAAAAACCTCTCGTAAGCTACCTTTTTCTCTTTTTTTCTTTTTCTCGGTGGGAGACGGCCGACTTATTGAAAAAAAAAAAAAAAAAAAAAAATATATATATATCTTTTTTTTTTAAATATGAAATGAACATGGTTTTATTTTACTTGTCAACAATTTCTGTACACACATCCATAAAAAGATTTACACTGTATGTAAATGCTAACTTTTGAAAGCCATGCACAAAACTATTAGATATAATGAAGTACTGTAATACAGTATAGTGAGTTTCACTGAAATACAGTGTCCCTGTATTGGTTGTTGGGCTATATGAGTTTGTTTCAAGTTTATATGTGCATGGGTTATGAAACAAAAAATGGTATAATACAACAATACTGAACTGTTAAAGAAAGATAAATGTATAAATATGATTTTTGCTTTTAAGGTTATTATACAAGATTACAGAAAAGGAACTTTCTGGAAAAATCAGTTGGCAACTTCATACAAAGCCACCCTTGAGGAACAACCATTTTCATATTACCCATTTTCACATTCAGGTTTTCCCTCACTTTATGATGATTTGCTTAATGATAAATTGCTACTATGCAAACCCCAATTTCTATCAGGAATTCCACAGATGTCTTCAATGAAGGCAAAGTGACCCAAAGAGGAAAACACAACCACTTATTCTTTCAAGTGTTGTCTTGCCAGAAGTGTGCTGACATCACAATTCAGATTACAACAACCTCCAACTGCAACTTCCCTACGTCTCTGTTAGAATACAGTCACTATCATTTTCATCTCCAGGACTCAAGTCTGGCTAACAGGTTTCCCTGAATCCCTTCACAAAAATTACATTGCTCACACTCCAACAGCACATCCATTAAAAGCCACTTGCCTCCATTCAATCCTAACACACACAAATCTGCTGGATGCTCAAGCCCCTAAAACTCAAAAGCCTCTTTTACCCCCTCCCTCCAAATGTTCCTTGGACAATCCTACCCCTCCTACCTTCCACCTCAGATTTATACACCCTCTGTCATCCCAATCCTCTCCATCCTTTCTACAAGAACAAATTACCTCAACAACCCCTCTTCAGCCCTATGAATTATGGGGAATTGTGTTAATGGCCTGATTGGGTTTAGCACAGTTGCCCTGAATTTGGAATGAATCTATATCAAGTGAGGTTCACCTATACTTGCATTGTATTGTACTGTATAAGCTTATACACTATATACTGGTAGTCACATCTTGTTTGCCTACATTTATTAATAATCCCTCAATTTAACAAATTAATGATAGGGCAAGGGTAGTCAGTAAAGTTGTGATGGATACAGGTGGAAGTGTTTTATCAAGATCATAACAATAATGAATAATTCTGTAACCAAAGAACATTGTCCTTCATTTCAGTATCAACTAACACAGGGAATTTTGCCCTAGATTTCCAAAGGCCATTGAATCAAGGGCTCCTAAATAGCACTAAACCAATATGGGCCATTCATTGTATCATATTACTATTATTTAATTCATGGGGGAGCACTAATCCTGTAAGAAATGGAAAGTAATCAGGTTTGATCAACAGGAAGAGTAGCTCCAAATCTTTTGATCAAGAGCCCTTCACTAGAATCAAAGCATCACCACTGAATGGTGGTAGTAGAAAAGGGATGCACAATTGGGTGAGAACTAAAGAAATATAAACAGTGAAGTGTGAATGCCACAGAGTTAAAAATTTCATAAGTGTATTTTTTTTATTTAATTTTAAGACATTTTAGCTAAGATGCTGAGAAAAACTTCTTAAATTTACAACTCTTGGTAATTAATTTCTGTCTCTATATACAATTATGATTTTATCACACATATGATGAGGAGTATCATTAAGGAATATCATAAATAACTTTTAAACAAACTTGGTCATGCCTCAAACTTAAAGTTAGTGTCAAATAACAGATTATGACCAAGAGTCAATGTGCAGTACCCTGAAGACTTCACCTGTTAACATTATCAGAATTCAGCTACCATACATCTCGCTGCCAATAAATTAGGTAGGTGCTTGAGCATTATTCTCCACTACAATATATAAGTGAGAGTCTTGTGCCTGTGCATCTGATAACATTATGTACATCTGTGATGCTCCACTCCTGCTGTTGTTCACCACTTCAATGCTGTTTGGTTTCCCAGCCTCCACTGATTGTTCATCCCTCTTTAACACCATAAATTCTTGAGGGTCATCAACATTTTCTTCTGAGCAAAATGAACCTGGGAGCACTTTAATGCTCTGATGCATTTTAGGCTCTTTACAGTCACCTACAGTCACTAAAGCTGCATTTCGTTCGTGTAATTCTGTTGCAGATTCTTCACTATTTATACATGATTTACTGTCACTTTTATTAACAGAAATTCTTCCCTCTTCTAAGTGAGTAATAGCTAAGACAACAGAGTCTTTTTTAGAATGTTTCTCGGTAATGATTTCAGAGATGACTGACACAGATTCTTCACCAAGGTCTGGTAAGGTCTGGGTATAAGAATTTACATATTCATAATTAAGAGGATCAACAGTTGCAGCCATAGCCTGCTCTAAAACATCTAAAGAATTATGAATAACTTTTGGAGAAGCACGGACGACAACTTCCTCTCTCACTATTGTCCTTTTTAATTTCAGCTGCTTTAGTCTATTAGCTTCCTCTTTGGGATGATTCTTCTTGCGGTGAAGTCTTAATGCGCCATGATTTCGGAAGGCAGTCCCACAATAAATACACTTAAATGGCATTTCACCACTATGAAGTTTTCGGTGAGTTGTATAATGATGTCGTAGGCTAAAACTGTTACCACAAATTTCACAGACAAAATTCTTGGCTCCTGTGTGTTTAACCATGTGTTGCTTTAGTGTACCACTATTTCGAAAATCTCTCCCGCATGTTGTACATTTGTATGGCTTTTCTCCACTATGAATTCTTTGATGTCTTTTGTATGAACTGTTAACAGTAAACTCTTGACCACAAATTTCACACTTATAGTGCCGTTCCCCTGTATGGATAACACTGTGTTTCCTAAGATCTGCTTGTCTTCGAGTTCTATAAATGCAGAAGTTACAAGAATACAATTTAGGCTTGTCCACCTCATGACTATCTACATGGTAACGAAAACCTCCAGCTGAGATGAACTTTTTGCCACAGTATTCACAAATGAATTTGCAGTCATGAGCATTAATCTTATTAATGCTTTTAGCATCTCCAAAATTAACCTTATATACGTTCTTTGTTATCCTAATGTTTTTCTTAGATTTTTTATCAATAGCAAGAGTATCTAAATCAACCGCAATAATTTCTCTTGCCTTTTCTGAGAGTTTTCTTGTCCGCTTTCCTAAAGAGGGATGATTTGAAATTCCCGCGAATAAATCAGCTAAAGTCTTTCTGTCTCGTGTGGCACTTGATTCGTCAGATGACTCTTGCAACCTTTGGTGCCTGCTGCCGACTTTAAGTGACTCTGAAAGCATTTTTGTACCTTTCAGAGTTTCTGGCACTTCTGTATCTGAATTTATTGGCTTGAAGTCTTCACTCTCTTTATAATATATACAATTAGATACAAAATCTTTTGGACTGGATTCATTTGAATCTTGGCCCAGGAGGAGTGTTTCATTGACAACAATATACGAATTCTCCAAGTCTGTTTGTACAACATCCTTACGTGTTGAGCATACAATACTATTTGTATCTGAAAGAGTGTTACTTACATCTGGCATTCCTGACAATGCACTGGAAGCTGATGAAAGGGAAAGAAAGCTGTTTTTTGGTAAAGAAGTATTAACATTAACTTCAATATCAGAGTCAAATATCTTCTCACTCTCTACCATGTCACAAACATTCTTACTTTTAAACAAAGAATTACCATTATCTATATTTTCACTACTTTCCTTTTCCTCTAACATGCTTCTTTTAACACAAATTCTTCCTTTTTTATTTTGTTCATTTACAATCTCCTCAACACCTACAATTCCATTAAGTACATCTCCTGTGGAAATATTTTCATCAGTGCTGTCAGAGCATGTTTCCTCTTTAACACGAGTAAGCACAACCTCATTGGTTGATGTATCTTCAAAAGTTGGCAAAACATGAGCCATATTGTTATTATCTATATTAAAATTTTGGCTCTCTTGAGTACTCACTGTTTTACAGCTGGTTTGATCATTTTCCTTAGCATTATTTTCAGACTTAATCTCACTTATGCCACTGATTTTTCCACTTCTAAGAGTAGACTTAGCATACTTGGAACTTTGGCTAACGAGATGCATTTTTCCTTGATTAAGGTGATTCTGGACTTTCAGATCCCATATATAACATCTTTCACCAATGAATTCTACATTAATATTATAGCCCCATGGTATAAATGTTCCATAACAAACAAAACAGGTTTCACAATATTGATAAATCACTTCAGAATTTCTTTCATTACAATGACAGCACTCGTAAAACTGAAGATGTGAGCAGTCAGTACACAGCAAGTCTAAATGATTCTCACAAACATCTGTGGCTTCAGTGGACTTATACTGAGTAATATTCTTTGGGCTATATGGCAAAATCTGACTATACACAGAATCAACGCTGTCTGGTGAATCAAGTGGCTCACCATTTACCTGCTTTACTTGCTCTTCTTTCCTATTGGGGATAAGTTTTTGAGCTTTCAAAATCCCAACACAAGAGTCATTGCACAAGTTACTATCCATGCCGGATTGACAACTTCCACTTGTTACTCTCGTTTTGGAAATATTATTGAGTTCAATATCATCGTGGTATGAACAAGGCTGGTGTGACTTTGATGGCAGTACATCTTTGATTACCTCTTGTCCAGAGACTCCCTGACCCTGAAAATAGAGGGGGCCTTATGAATTACACAAGATACATAAAGAGAAAATTTATTATTGATAGATGCCTGCCATCAAAGTCACATTTCCTCTTGTAGAAAATATAGGATTCCCTGACTAGAAGCACAAAACATTATACATTCAAGCACTCTGTTGTAAAATTGGTGTCCTATATCACTGGCAGGAGTGATAGGAAATAAGAAAGAAACAATAAAACGCAGATAGGCACAGTGAAAGAGGTAATGATTTCTGGAGAGAGAGAGAGAGAGAGAGAGAGAGAGAAAAAAAAAAAAAAAAAAAAAAAAAAAAAAAAAAAAAAAAAAAATTGGCGGTAAATTTTGTTGAAACATACACAAAAAACAGTAACTGAATTTTTTTTTTTTATAAGACTACATGAGGAGCTAGGGAAATGCAAGTTTCAGGATGATGAAAGTAAAATGTGAATGAATGCACTGCAAGATGATAAAATTGGAAAGTGTTATCATTACACAAAACTATATGATTAGCATAATTTGTTTAGAAGAGATATCAGAAAAAACTTCGATTCAGTGAAGTCCTTCACGGGGTCGTGAAACGAAAAATATATAAGTGACTAGGGAAAAAAAAAAAGTTTGCAAGATGTAAATCCAAACCTAGCCAGTGAGTACATGAGCTAAACAGTGACATTTAATTAAATAAACACAATTTGCATTCCAGCTGGGAAAAATTGCCCACCTTAGGGGTACTTCTGGAAATAGTATAAGAGAATTAGTAAACAAATATACACAGGATTAAGAAACTCAAATACAGTACAGTGTATGAAGACCAGAATCAAACAAATTAGGTGAAATGCCCTAAAGTTTGGTCAAGGAAGTACATAAAGTAATATTAGTAATAACTGTGATAACTAAAAGCACTTGGGATGTGAATGATTTTGCCAGTGTTGTATACTGTGCTGAGGAATATTGTTATAAATATTTCAAGAAAATATATCTTGTAAGTGCAGATAAAGAAGGTTGTAACTTAGGGTGGAACTCACCAAAAGGATATCTGAAGGGAATGAGTTATATTACAAATTACTGGAAAAGTCCTTACATCAGCATCATTATCACTACTGACATGTCCATCTTCTGGTCTTGCTATTGCTCTTCCCTTCCCGCGGCTACGCCCCTTACCCCGACCAATATCATCAGATCGGCCTTTCCAACTTCTCCCTCTTCCACGTTTTCGGGCCGTAGTTTGTGACATCTGAATACAGCGAAGGCATCTTGGTTTCAGCATCTGTAATGACACATTTAATTCAAATTTTTGTTTAAAACTGAAAGGTTTCATAAAATTTATATAAAGTTTTCTTAAGGTGGTTCATTAGAGAAAGACAAAACAGGATTTCTGTGAACTATACAGTAATGGATAATTTTATCATTAATGTTATGGGGTATATAAGCAATGTGAAATGTTTTCCAAGTGTTTTGTAATGCTGATTCTTTCTTTTTTATTTATTCTGTAATGTTTTGCTTCAAATTTGGAGAGGGAACATTCACGACAAAAAAAAGCCTTCAAAAAGTTGTATCTACACACCTTGAGGAACCTTTCCTATGCACATTTCTCTACTCTAAGATATTGGTTGACTACTAATAACTACAGCCTCTCCTCACTTAACGACGGAGTTCTGTTCTTAAGACCACGTCATTAAACCAATTCGTTGCTAAGTGAGGAGCATACTATATTGGTGCGTGAGTTTGTGTCAACCATCTTTGATATTATTTTAAATAATGCATATTACAGCTGATTTCATCTATTCTGTTTATTTCAATATACAGTACACTACTGTATAAACATTTAAAAATATACCAGAAATGTTATAAATGGTGCGAAGGTAACATTAAGTATGAATACTGGTCAGAGAGCCTGTTGTAGGTCCGAGGCATCAGTAAACGAGTACGTCACTAAGTGAGGAGAGGCTGTACTCATATACCTCATGCTTATTAATCATACTTCATCTTTGTCCAAACTGTCATATAACTATAAATTCAATTATATCTCTGGCAGCCCATTCTCCACAATCTTGCAATTTTCACATATTTTTAGTAATTTTCTAATACCACAAGTACTACATGAAAAAACGTTTATTTCTGCATCTCAATATCACTTTCACTCTTATAGGTCATGACTGGGAAAAGACACATGAAGCACTTCCAAGATAAACTAAATAAGTATCAATTTTAGAAAAACTGAGAAAAAAAAAAAAAAAAAAAAAAAAAAAAAAAAAAAAAAAAAAAAAAAAAAGGTTCAGAGTACTAATCCAAACTAATTTCCTTGACCACTTTTATTATATTAGTGCATCTTTAAAACAAGCAGTCTGATTATGATTGTAGTTTCCCTCTTTATTTCAAAGGGAAAATTTAAGTGTAGCAATGAAGACCAGGAATAAACTTAGATTATTACTGTATTCACAGGGAATCACTTAATCCGTAAGGGTCATACAGACCCTAAAGAAAGATCTAAGAAAGAGTAAAGAAGCTCCAGTTCTTTAGACGAAGAACTGGTCATGACCATCAAGGGAAACACCCCTTCGAGGGGAAGGAGTTACATTGTAGACTGATTACTGAATATACAGTATATGTATATTCAGTAAAGGAAAATAAAGGAACTATAGTTAATTAAGCTGAATAATAAAATTTTATATAATGTAGTGTACAGTATACTTAAAAAGTAGTGCAAGTGCTATACTCTGGACATTTTATGTATGGTACATCAAAATAACAACCTTGTCAGTTCTAGGATATTTTAGCTTGAGCTTCTGAATGGTTTCTAAAAACTTAGTGCGAACATCAGTCTTCGATTCTGTGAGAGTCTGCTGCAACTCATCAATAATATCAAGTAGGTGATAACATGCTTTGCAGACAACCTGAAAGGAAAAATGATATACAGTATGAGGATAATACTTTTTTTCTAGTTTTCCACACCTAATACGTCATTACCTAACACTTTATTTTATCAAGTACTTATCACCTTTATTAATTTTTTAAAATTTTAAACCATAAAATGGCCTACAAGGAACTAAATTTTATATGTAACAATGTATTAATGCATCAGAAGCTCTATATTAAGCCACCAGACCTGTGAGTGAAGTCTGCCATCCTCAAGTTTATAACCAAGGACATCAGTGAGTAACACCAGCAATGGGGCGTGTGAATGATTCATGGATGCTTTCACTGATTCAAAGTTTTTATCAGATACAGGGTTACAGCACACAAAACATAGACGGTTTCTTTCAATTTCTTCATGATGTGATCCTTCGCCCTGTGAATAGATGATAACAGTAATTTAAAGCCGATAAAAAAATAAGCTCAAACTCATGGAAATGAAGGGATATTACCATCTGTTCCCAAATAGATTTGAATATGTACCATTTCACAAGGGAGATAAACTTCCATTCTGCTAAAAGCAATAATGCTTGAAAAGTTACAGTTCACATCCTGAGTCTTTAAACATAAGATTTTCTAGAGTTTTGCTTGATTTTAAAAATCTTTCATCTGATATGCAGTTTTAAGGAGTGCCACACTAATTACTCATACCTAACATATTGTACACTGTAATTCAATATGAATAAATTGACCTTACAGTACTGTACTTTACTTTTCTATGAGCCTGAGTCCAAAACATGGTACACTACTTGATTTTCAATGATGCTTGTTGTGTGCATAAAGGAAGCTGCAGAACGTCCAAGAGGCCCATCTTCACTGCCATCTGTTGCAACAAAGGAACTGCCTGCTGTGTTGATCATCCTTTGTGGGTGAGTCGATGCTGATGAGAAACCTTCATACACAACTTCTGGCGAATCATTCGCACTGTCATCCCACTTCTCTGCCATCTGCCAAAAGCAAACAATGAAGAATAACTTTTTTTTCAGGTAAAATAATCTGAAAATATAATTAACATACATATGAACTCCATAACTGGAGGAATTTCAACCACAACTCTTGATGCTTCAGCATAAATGAAGACCTTAAAGAACACTGCAGCACACCTACTGGCCCATGCTTGGCAGGTCTTTCTTAAATCCAATCCTTCTCGCCAATATATTTGTTCTTTATTGTTTGGATAACTTTGCACTCTACTTATATAGCTTTTATTGATGTCTGTCTTCCATTTCTACACTTCATTGATATTTTCCCTTATTCTCTCTCTCTGTTAAGAGAATTAGATTCAGGGAGCTTGATCTATCTTTGCATGAAGGATGTCTTATGCAGTGGGTTAATTTTGTCTTCTTTCTCAGTATATTTTCTAATGTATTTATATCCATTCATCAGTATGGGAACAAGAACCGAGCTGCATAATTTGAAGCCTTGCTAAAAATGCATATATAAGAACTGTATTATGAGCAGTTAGAAGACTTGTCCATACATTCTACCTTACAAGATTTTCCAGACAGTACAAAAAGGACTTTAATAAAGATGGTTATAAAAGACTACTACTCCTTGGCAGATTTTGGCCATTTATTAGTTTAAATTGCACAATATTAAGTTGGTTTTACAGTCGAGGTATTTTCTTGTGCAAATGGCAAAAAACTTGCCTAACAAAACTCACCTAACCCAACTTAACCTTACTCTACAATTGGTACTGACGCACCTTCGTTTACATTCACCCAGGCACATGACACGACTTAATACAAAGTGTTGATTGCCTCAGATATGCTGCACAACTAAAATTAATGAACTACTGCAATTCACAAATATGTTCCACAAAACAATCTGCAAAAGAAATACTTATTCTGTGGAGTACGTAAGTTGTATGTATTGTAAAATATATTATAATCAAAAACAAGCACTAAACCCACTAGGGTATTATAAAACTTAAATTAATGCCAGAGTCGAGCCCAGTAGTGGTGGGGAACTATAATTTACGATTATAGTTACGACTTTTTTTTATTTCCAAGAATCTATAAAGTAGGTTTATTTAGGTACATTATTAATATTATAATAAAAACCGAGTGCTAAACCCATCAGGGTCAAAGATGTTATTTTGATACATGGACACATAAATACAGTTACACAAATTATCACACATAAGTAAATTTCCCACCAGGATAACCCAAAAAAGTTAAAAGTGATTTATTCCCATTGGGGTTCTAGTAATATCTTATTATTTAAACTTTAAAAGTTAAAACTGCTAAATAACTCAACTGTGTGAAAATCAATTACAATAAAATATGCACTAAACCCACAAGGGACATACAGCACTATAATAAGAGGATACGTATATAGTATATTTGGAATAAGGTAAACAGAGTATTTTTTAAGTTATCCTGGGTAATGCACACATGTGATGCTATATATGATAATTTTTGTAACTGTATTTATGTGTAGCTAAATCAAATTATTTATTTACATCTATGAGTTTACAATGCAAAAAAAAAAAATTATTAAAATTATATTTAAGAGAAAGCATTAAACCCTGACGGTTATACAATGCCTCGGGAATGATAGACAATTAGGTTCTATACGAGGAAGGGGAGGACAAGTCCAATTCCTTGGATCAAGAGCCCTCCATCAGGATAAAGACAACTCCCTGAAGAAGCCAGACAATACAAACACCATACTTATTTTTCTTGAAAATACACATCACTCACAGACCTTGGGACTGTTTTGGAAGCTACTACACAAAAAAAACTATATCGTCAATCGAATTTGGCAAAAAAAAAAAAAAAAAGTTAAAATAAAGATTAATAATTTTTCGAAAATCCCCCCCCGTCTAGTATCTGCCTGAAGACAGGTGGGCACAACCCCGTCACTGTGCCATTTAACCTGTAATAAAGGCCACACACACGCCCACACACCATTAATATCACCCACCAAAGCAAGACACAGGCAGAGCGAGGGGTAAAACAGGAGCAGAAAGAAAAAAATCCTCAGAGGATTGTCCCCATATTGTTTACAAAGATGGCGGCTCCACCACCCGCTTTATTTAAAAAAAATAAAAATGAATTTTAATCATCTGTAAACGTTAAACCCGAATGATTCATACAACGTCTGGGGGATGGGGAGTAATCAAGTTTGTTTTAAGGAAAGGGAAAGTGGTTCAAGTTTCTTGGATTAAGAACCCCTCACCGGCGTCCAGAAACCTCACTTAGATCATTACACTGGAAATGACTAACTTAAAAACGATGAGTTACAATGATTATGTGCAGCATTGTGCACCCCTCAAAATACCCCAATCATAAGTTACTGTGAACACTCATGGAGAGAGACATAGGTTGGGCATGAGTCGGTATCGAGGGTTCACACGGTATCGGCTCAAGCGGCTCCTCAGACTCGTCCTACCCTTACACCCACTTACATCACTAATAATAATAATAATAATAATAATAATAATAATAATAATAATAATAATAATAATAATAATAATAATAATAATAATAATAATAAAATAATAATAATAATAATAATAACCATATTTAATACATGTATAAGGTATACAGGCCTAGCTGACATCAATGACATAATACTCTATACAAAAGCCGCTTGTTATGCTGAGCATTTCGGGCAAATTAGGTCAGTTTTGTCCCAGGATGCGACCCACACCAGTCCACCAGTATTTAGACAGTACACAAATAGTTATATAGATTATCATACATACCAGCATGTGTGTATTATTATAATTGCGAAGCGCTAAACCCTTAGGATTATACAGCACCTGTGGGAGGGGATGGAAGGTGTTCAGGCTTAATTCAGGGAACTGGAGAACAGATCCAATTCCCTAGATCAAGAGCCCCTCACCAGCATCAAGGAACCTCCCTTGAGGGGAGTGTGGAAAATTGCATTTACTTGGATGTATAATTATATACATAACAGTAAATGAACAATGATAACTATTATTTATCAGTTAGACAAGTAGGAATTTGGGACACTTAGGTCGCAAAACATGTCCCCTTCGATACCTACCACTGTCATATCCACAAGTTGCTCTGGACCTATTAATTAAATGAAATATACATACATCAGGAATACTGGTAAATATATAAATTTGTGGTCTGTATATTAAAAATAATAAATGGTTATATATATACACAATTACATAACAGAAGGAAAATATATCTTAATATCACTCACCAATTTGACTGGAGATTAATGTGTATTATACCCAGAAAACCTCCCTGTCTAAATTTATGAAATTACTGGCCAGAATTAAACAAACAAACAGATTTATCTGAGGTTCCTGGAGCTGTCTTGTCCAGTCGCCTCATACTCAAATTATGCAGGAATGCATATCCAACAATTTCGCCTCCTATTTGAGAGGTGTCGGCACAATTTTAACCTCTAGAGCACGAAAAATTCTTCCCATTCACTAACGTTGTATCCAATTCAAAACCAAGATGGTGAATGTCTCGTCTGCGCAGACGCAGGCTTTCCGTTTTCTATGACAAATATTCCCCTCAAGGAAGGTTCCTTGATGTTGGTGAGGGGCTCTTGATTTAGGGAATTGGATCTGTGCTCCAGTTCCCCGAATTAAGCCTGAATGCCTTCCACATCCCCCCCCCCCCAGGCGCTGTATAATCCTCCGGGTTTAGCGCTTCCCCTTGATTATAATAATAATAATAATATGACAAATATTATTAAATACAGTACGGCCATCTATTTACACATACTGAATTTCTGGAAAATATATACAGTATTTTCCACAGGGAGCATGTGTAGAGAACCTAGGATAACCCAAAAAGTCAGTGACACTTCCCAACTAGGTCAGGTGGACCCACTTGACTTAGTAATTAGTGTTAAGCACTAAACCCATGTGGATCACTCAGCGCAAGGCGTGGAGGCTCGAGCCTTCGTCTGCTGACCTTCGAAGTTGGCAAAGAACATTGCTGGAGCTAGACAAAACACTCAGGGATCACCATCTACATTATTATTATTATAATCAAAAAAGAAGCGCTAAGCCACAAGGACTATACAGCTCACCATCTACAACCACCGACGATTATGACTTACTTTGTGCATAATAGACATTAAACTTTGGCACTGATGTAGTGAACACGTCCCATTACACTACTTTGAGCGTCACTCCTGAAGTTTCCTTATTTTGTACCCTCGCTTCACACACGGAGGGCCCGGGTTCGATTCCCGGCGGGGTGGAAATATTTCTACGAGTTTCCTTACACCTGTTGCCCTGTTCACCTAGCAGCAAAAATGTACCTGGGTGTTAGTAGACTGTGTGGGTCGCATCCTGGGGGACAAGATTGAGGACCAGAAGGGAAATCAGACAGTCCTCGATGACTCACTGTCTTGGGTTATCCTGGGTGGCCAACCCTCCGGGGTTAAAAATCCGAACAAAATCTTATATATCTCACTGGGCATATTAAGAAAACCTGTTGTTGACCCAAGTGGGGGGGGGGGAAGTGCATCCACCTCTGCCGGGTTGGCATTATAATGGTGGCACATCCTTCCTGCCCCCTCTAGTTAAGGGCAGCGTCATGTTAAAAATGTTAATTTCAAATAAGTCACAAGATTGCCAATATATCCAACCATTGAACTTAGAAGCTTCGGATTCAGCAAGAAATTTATCAACTGGCAGTTTATTTGGATTTTTCATAAGAATACAACTATACAACGTAAACTTCGCATTAATTGCTGATGTGTGATGTTCAGATTCAAAGTTTATTCTCTATAAGGATTACAGTGCTGAGTTTACAGAATTTGGTTATTGTGTGGTTTACATGTAAAATAATGATTACAGAGTGTACCACTAGAACGCCTAGCATGGCTAGGCATTTCGGGCAGACTTAGTTTAATTCTTTATTTTAAAATATTACAAATTATGAGGTAAGTTGGTATTATGGCTAAGTGACTAAATACTAGTTTGTGAGTTTAGCAATGTGAATGCTTTTGTTTTGGCACAGTACATAGTTTCAGTATTGGAGTATCACAGGATTCATTATTTTAAGACTGAGATTAATATTTCTGTTTATGGTCAAATGGGTGAGTGAGTGTAAGTGTGAACCACCAGGTGGTATTCGTGTAGTTAGTTGACGGGGTGTATCAGGGAGATTATTATTATTATAATCAAGGGGGAAGCGCTAAACCCGGAGGATTATACAGCGCCTGGGGGGGGGATGTGGAAGGCATTCAGGCTTAATCGGACGGAGCACAGACCATTCCAATCAGAGCCCTCACCACATCAAGAACCTCCTTGGGTATCAGGAAAAATTTCTAATGGTAGTTTTGAAGGTGATGAATGTGTGCCGTTCTAGAGTTCTCAGGTAGGATGTTAGAAAAAAAATAAATTAAAACTATTTGAAAGTTTCAGTGGCACAGCACCAGCCATTTTGGTAAAATAAAATAATTTTAAATAAACTCAGTCACGAAACATTGCAAGGTTTCCTGACAATTCAGACTAAATCATATTTTTTTTCCTAATTTACCAATTACCAAAGGCGGTGCCAAAAGATATAAAAAGGAAAGCTCTAAAGCCGTATGAATATACAGCGCCTGTATGTGGAGTGGGGGGTACTCTGGTTTATTTCAGGCAACTGGAGCACAGATCCAGTTACCTAGATCAAGAGCCCCTAACCAGCATCAAGAAACTTTCCTTGAGGGGACCAAACAACAGACTTCTGCCCAAATAAAACTAGTTAAAACGCTGCTGTCTTAAGATGTCCTCCCCTCTATTTTCCTCCCTCCAGGGTATAAAAATTCCGGCGCCGCTTCCATTAATTACCAGTGTAACTCTTAACAAGAATGTTAGGCTCAAGAAATCGTAATGACACGATTGCAAACAAACCATACCTCCGGCCGGGATTGAACCCGCGGTCATAGAGTCTCAAAACTCCAGCCCGTCGCGTTAGCCACTAGACCAGCGACGGGGACCGCGGGTTCAATCCCGGCCGGGGGTAAAGAATGTTAGGGCTTAGTCGCTAGACCCCATTACATGGGTTCGAGTGTCCACAGGATGTGGCCGTAGTGCATAATAAAGATGAAACTCCTTGTAACCAAGTGTTATTCAAGTATGGTAGTCAGTTCCTTTGAAAGAGGTTTAAATTTCCAAAATGTTTACCGGAGTCCAAAAATATTGAAAATCTTGGTATCAATAAAAATGGTTAGATTTTTATTTAAAAATTTATTTAAATGTCTAAAAAGAACTCAATTTTGAAAAATATGCAATGATTAAAACATGTAGTCTTAAAATACCATAATAACCAGCCTTCCAGAGGCTAATGTTAAGTGTTCCGAACAGATACCGGCGTATTCTAGATTATTCTTGGTTTATCTCTTCTATGGCGGAGTTCAGTTCCAGCACCTGCTTCACTAGGCCTTCATCGTGCATCAGACGAGCCAAAGTTACCAAGGTACTTCGCAGGTCACACACTCCTCTACCTACTCCTGCCGCTACTGTACCAACAGCCTCTTCTATTTCATCCTTCCTGACATCATCCAAGAAATAACTCAATGGCTGTTTGAAATGTCTCATTGATCCCTCAACTTTGTAGAAGAATGTTACTGTAGTGTGCTGCACCCTCAGGGGTAAGTAGAGGCCGCAGATTAGGTTCCCTTTACAGTCTCGTCCCAACAGAGACTTGAATGGCTCTAGAAGATTTCGACGTTCGGCAATATCTAAACCAGAAAGGAAGGGCCTGGAAACGTGGATCAAACTTTTAATTTGCTTTGTTATCCCTTCTCTTTCTTCTACCACATGCCAAGCCACGAAAGATGGATTTTCAGACCAGAAGTTATATTGGAAGGTTCGGCGAACATCCGTGCGCGTTGTACAGCCCTTAAGGATGCCTGATTGAGGTGGTAAACCGTCCTCCATGACAGTGATGGGTTCCCCAACGTGGTAGCCGGGGTCGAAGAGCAGTACCCCAGCACGACCCCCAACACGGATCCTCACGCATAGCAACACGTGCTCCTTTACACACTTGTTCACTGGAGGCTCCTTCAGGGCTCCATACCACTCCAAGTTCTGAACCTCCTCTTCGCAGGAAACCTGAAACCATAAAGAAGGTTTCAAATATAAAAAAAAAAGTTACACGAACTATATAAATCATATTCCTTTCCGTGGTTTCTCATTAGGTACTTAGGATCAAAGGATATAGATTTATCACTACTGAAGGGAGGTTCCTTTATGCCAGGGAGGTTCCCTGGATTTAAATTGTAGTCCTTGACCCTCGTCTTCCTGGAATATACCTGGCATTCCTTCATCTCCCTAGGAAGACAGGGTTCAGTACTCCCGTATGAATAAGCTTAAATACATTCCCCTCCCCCCCCCCCCCCCAAAAAAAAAAAAAAAGAAAAAAGAGACATTGAATTTAGAATATTTAGCCAAGACTTACAGGGTAAGTAGCATCCTTCAGGCCGGGATAGTGTGCTTCAAGAACAGAGAGCCTTGTGGCAAGGTCTGTGGCGAGGCCCACACAAGTGTATCTGCCTGTTAGGAGAGGCGGGTCATAGTCACGGTAGAATTCCAGTAGCTCTGGGTAGTCTTCTCTACAATTCAAGTACTTCTTAGCAAAGCTGAAATATAGAGGAATAAATTAAGGTATTATAGGGAATCATGAGTTTGATTTCTAGCAAACAGACCGTTTACCTACGTGCCAAACCAAGAACCGTGTCTAACAAGAATCATACGTTCTAAAGTTCGTGCCTTGTGTAATATTTATAATTTTACGAGAAACTTCAGATATACAAAAGGAAGTTAATATAAATACATTGCTATTAAAAAATCTTAATGTGTAATAAGTCACCAACAGTTTCGCTGTAGTCTTAAATGTGTGGAGCCTCTTGTACCTGTAATGGCCCGTAACAGTACGTCTCATTTGATTAGACATGTCAGCTACTGCTGTGTACCTGACTGACAACCCGTGTCGACAACCCGTGTCCATAACCCTCCTCCCCGTATAGTAGTATACAAGGCCTTTTAGGGAAGCTTGGAGATTATTTAACAGGTAATGTTATTAAACAGCGAAGTATCGTATGTGGCTAGGACATTTTCCTAACTAAGGATTATTTTTTCCCCCGACATACGGAAAGTGGTTCTTATAAGATATACACCAAATCAGTTAAAATGCATTTGGTAGTTACCTTTCAAGAATACTAATGCGGTATACATTGCTCCTTCCCTCCCCCCGCCCGGCCCTGATTTTTTTTTTTTAGACATGGGAACTCAGCAACCTGTTAATTTGTAAAGATATGAAGAGCAAAGGGGGAAAAAAAAAATTTGGACATTCATAAGATGTAAACCCTTTCAAGTCAGCTACGTAGATGTGTAAAATTTATAGTGTAAATTATAATTCAAGGTGCGTGCCAGGCAAGAATATATCAGGTGGCAATACCCTTCACCACAAGGCTAAAACTTACGTGATAAAGTTTGAAATAGTGTCATAGGGTAGAGACGAGAGTGCACGGTGCAGGTGATAGGTAACCCGCGCCAGAAATCTTTGATATTCCTGGAGACAACTGAAGTTAACTTCTGGACGTTCACATCCCCACTCAGGAAGAGGCAGAGGACGAGCCAAGGGCCATTCATCCTCGCCCCAGCAACTGTCATCATCACTGTCATCATCGCAAAGTGAAGCATTTAAGGCTGCTCGCTCTTTGATGCTAACTTCAGAAGTTCCAACACCGCTGAAGTAACCTGAAGACGATGATGACCAGTCACGTACAGAGTGTAGGTCGCCCAACAGTGACAAACATTCACTGAAGAAAAAAAAACCGGTTAAAACTACTTCAGCAGATGGCAATCACGAATTTCTAATGTCTGCATTAAAGCTATTAAACTACAAAAGCAGTTATTTATGCATTTTGTTTCCTTAAAAGACAAAGACAAAAATCTTACCTGGCTTCGCTTGGTTGGTCGAGTGTATTAGGAGAGACAATACATGGCCTCCATCAGTAGAGACAGATACATGGCCTCCATCTTGATGTTTGGTGCACCATGGATGTTCCTGGTCGAGTCAACTAGGCCACGTATTACCAAGCTTAGTGAAATTATTCACTTGAGGCTGTGGTATTGTGGTGTCCAAGGATGTAGAGGCCATTTCCAGGGGTTTGTTGAAACTAGTCTTGAAAGTTTTATTAGAAGTTAGCTGTGGTGCGCAGTCTGAAAGAAAAAGTCTAATATGGTGACTAGAACAAAAGTCATTTGTAGATGCGAACAATTTTCCAATAGTGTTATTAGTAATTAAATATTTAAATACTTAGCGATTGTAAAGAAAAAAAAAAGTTGAAGACGGGTAATATTTGCGAATCCTTAGAAGCAAGATTTTCAAACATCTAGGCAAGTATTCCCAATAAAAATACCTGTTGCAAAAGTATTGCAAAAAGCGTTTATGGAAGGTAAACTTTACTAGGTTGGTAGATGTAAGTGGTTAGGTGGTGTTTGTCATGTTAGTAATAGTAACTGGTGAATTTTTAACATCATTTATTGTGCAAATTATTATAATCAAGGGGGAGCACTAAACCCGTAGGATTGTTGTGCAAGAAAGGAGACTGGAAGTGTTAATAAATAACTTTGTATAAACCAAGGCCTGTAAAGTTTAGTTTGTACGAGCTACTCTCAAGTCTATACTAACGTTAAAGAAAATATTTCAACAAGCATATTAGCATAAAGACTTAAGATTTTTGGTATTATGCAAAGTTAAATTGCAAGGGGGAGAGGTATTTTACTAAAGTTTTAGAGCTAAGGGCATCACAAGGGCTGTGATTATTGTACACTGTAGCGATTATTATTATCAGAAGCGCTAAACCGCAAGAGTTAGACAACGTAGCGATTAAAAATAATCTTAAACGTGGGTTTGGTGGATGACAAATTCTCGAGTAGCGGCACTGAAGGGCGACTATGCATACTTTTTTTCCCTCCCCAGAAAAAAATTCCAGGTTAACGAGGATCCATAGTTTTTTTCCCACCAGAACTAAGCGCTAAACCCAAGGTCATACAGTCCACCGGTCTAGAATAATTCCTAAAAATAGGGGTTAAATAGGAAGAGACCTCGGGGTATATGTCAATTGTTGCACGTATTTTACCTATCCACCCCCGTCCCCCATATATTCTTGTCACTGTAGTAATGTATCAGTAGTATCTACAGTCCGTGTACATGTCCTTGTAAACACCATTACGTGTCATTATGATTCCGTGAGTCAGTTATATATCCTTGGCCCGTGTATATCCTTCGTCGGTGTATATATATATTCTCGGTCGTGTCTGTCATTGGTTCATATAAACTACGATATAAATACAGAAGAGTACCAGAAACTTACCCATGATATCACACAGGTGTTGCAGTGTGGTTGGTGGCTGACACAATGCTGCAGCTGTCTCCCTCACTCACTTTATATTTCCTCCTTAAGATGCCACCTACGCAATTTCCATCACTTTTTTTTTTTATTTCATGATTACCGTGGAATATCATTTTTTGTTGCTACCCACATTTGTCATTGCTTCCGCTACTGAATTCTCCGAGATGGAATTTAAGTAATTATCAATATATATTGTGTATAATTACCGAAATGATTTCAATATGGCGATTTTTTTTATGTATTAATGATAAATTCTTTTGCTCGGCAGAAAACTGAGTGTTCATAAAATAACTCACATATTAAAAATCATATTATTCTATTACAAAAAGTCACTGTAATTAAAACACTAGAGGCGAAATAGCAAGACTAGAAGTATTGCGCAACAGAGACTCGGCTGGTGCCTTACTATGACGCAATTATAAGATATGACGCAATCACACGTCAGTCCTTAAAAAAAATTGTTACTCAGTAAACAATACCAGTTCCCAGTATACCCAGTTATTAAATTAGACACATATACAAGATTATAACATGTCGGTTCTTTGAACCAATCATCTACAATACCCAGTTATGTGACCAAATGAAATGTAATTTACGGTAAATTCAACCAATTAATAATTACAAGGCCACAGGAAGAGTTGTAGTTAACAAACATAGCTATCATGCAAGCTGGTTTTCCTGTCATAGTTTGTTAGGAAGGATATATTGGCAAGCACTGGTTTGGCAATAGTTGTGGAAGAGTGGAACAAAACTCGCAACAGCAGCGTTGTTGAAGCGGAAACTGTGGGTAGCTTTGAAAATAGGTTGGATAGGTATTAGGGGTGGGGTGTGGGTAGGTATGAGGTGGACCTGCCTAGCATGGTCCGGTAGGCCTACCGCAGTTCTCCAATGTTCTTAAAACATAAGAGTTTTGTTAAATTAGAACAGGAAACTCTTGGGTATTTTTTTGGGGGAAAACGTTTCCCCACACAGGGGCTTCATCAGTCCATACATAGGAGAAACTTGAAAAAAGGGAGGAGAATGAGGTTACTGGGGGTTTTTCCCGGGGACAACGCCCCCGGGGCCCGGTCCATGACCGGGCCCCCGATGTCAGGGCCTATAAACTGGGCTGTTACTGTAATAAATTTGGGTAGAATTACCAAAATATGAAAAGGAAAAGGAAAAAGTGCAACTAATGTGACATTTATTGTGCAATGTTTCGCCCCAGGAGTTTCATAAAGTTGTAAAGTCCTGGAGGCGAAACGTTGCACAAAAATGTCACATTAGTTCATTTGCCCTTTTTAGGCTGTTACTGCTGGCCGCACGCAGCCCAACGTACGAGCCCAGCCCGGCGATTCGGCACTGATTTAGGTATCTCCCTCTCTCTTGAAGGCAGCCGGGGTTTTTTGGCAAATTTCCCCCAATGCTTGTGGGGGGCTGTTAAACAGTTTTGGGCCCCGACCTTAGGGTTTTCCCCTTTGTGTACCAAAGGCCCCTACTTTTTATTGGGGGGGATTTTGCATCGCCTGCCCGTCTTTTACTTTCGTAGGGAGTGATTTCGTGTGCAGATTTGGGGGCCCTTCCTTCCCAAAATTTTTTCCAAATGTAGATTATGAATATCTCTCCCTCCCGATTCCAACGGTTACAATAAGTGCTTCCAAGCGTTCCCTAGTTTGGTCCCTTACAGAATTTTCGTGCAGTAAAGGATCTTGTCACTCTCTAGATTGCGATTTTACCCGCTTTGAATGGAGAGTTAATGTTTCACAGTATTCCAGCCTAAGAGAACAAGTATTTTTAAAAGGATCATCAGGGCTTGGCATCTCTCGTTTTTTAAAGTTCTCATTATCCCCTCCCCACATTTTTTTTGCACGTGCGATCGTGGCACTGTTGTGATCCTTTAAAGTGAGATCCCCAGACATTACTACCCAGGTCCCTTACTTTTTTTCCGCTCTATTGTATGGGGCCCGGGGTCAGTAGTAACTCTGTTCTAGTTATTATCCCTCCAGTTTTCCATAACGGAGTAGTTGGAAATTTTTCCTCATTGAAAATATATTTTTTACGTTTCCCCTTGGAAAACTTTGTTTATATCTTCTTGGAGATTAACCGCGTCCTCAGAGATGACAGCCTCTGCAGATCCGATCATCCCCAAGGAGATACGGTGCTGGGGTAATCTCTGTTTTTTGTCTGATATGAGGGGTAAGGAATAAGATGGGGCGGTACGTGCTTTTGGGGAAAAGAGCTCTTCATTGGCAGCCTCCCATTTAATCGTTTCATATCTTTGTGTTGATTTTTTAGGGAAATTAAGATCCTCTCCCCCCTTTCCAGTTATTCCTTTTTCACGTATTTTAGGGGGTATTACGCCCTATCGCTTTGTCAAATCTTTTGCAAATCTGTGTTATAATCGCATTTTTGATTTTTTCCAGTGCATCCAAGGCCATGTCCCCCCAAATTTGAGACGATGTGGGCATTCCATCAAACTTGAATTTAAGATTGATGGACTGACCACATCGTCTCAAGGTTGAGGGACTGATTACCTCATTTTCCTCCTGTTCTTCAAGTTTCTCCTATGTATGGACTGATGAAGCCACTGTGTGGCGAAACGTTTCCTCAATAAAGATACCCAAGAGTTGCACATGTGTCTAATTTAACAACATGTCGGTTCTTTGAACCATTCATCTACAAACATAAGAGTGGAGGAACACGGCAGCAGGCCTACTGGCCCATGCAAGGCAGGTCCTTCTAAATACTACCCATGCTTCCCCTGCTGAGTAAGTTTACAATAGACCATGTGGAAGTGTTAGGTAAAAGGACACATGTACAACTAATGCGACATTTTTATTGTGGCAACGTTTCGCTCTCCAGGAGCTCTATCAACCACCAGATGAAATTCAACGACAAACGAACAAGTTCAGGTAAGCTCCCAATGGGATGAGCGGGGAAGACGGGACAGGCGAAGAATAGCGCTGGAGAGGAGTGTTCTTAGTTGTAGAAATAGAGCCACAGGTGACAGGTCCTTAGCTTCGAACTATAGACCAATAAGCCTAACCTCCATAGTGGGAAAATTTATGGAATCAATAATTGCCGAGGCAGTTCGTAGCCACCTTGAAAAGCATAAATTAATCAACGAATCTCAGCATGGTTTTACAAAGGGACGTTCCTGCCTTACGAATTTATTAACTTTTTTCACTAAGGTATTTGAGGAGGTAGATCATGGTAACGAATATGATATTGTGTATATGGACTTCAGTAAGGCTTTTGACAGGGTCCCACATCAGAGACTATTGAGGAAAATTAAAGCACATGGAATAGGAGGAGAAATTTTTTCCTGGATAGGGCATGGTTGACAAATAGGAAAGCAGAGATTTTGCTATAAATGGGGAGAAATCAGAGTGGGGAAGGTCACGAGCGGTGTTCCACAGGGGCAGTGTTGGGCCCCCTGTGTTCACAATCTACATAAACGACATGATGAGGGCATAAAGAGCGACATCGGCAAGTTTGCCGATGACACCAAAATAGGCCGTCGAATTCATTCTGACGAGGACATTCGAGCACTCCAGGAAGATTTGAATAGATGATGCAGTGGTCGGGAGAAGTGGCAGATGCAGTTTAATATAGGCAAATGCAAAGTTCTAAATGTTGGACAGGCAATAACCATGCCACATATAAACTAAATAATGTAGATCTTAATATTACGGATTGCGAAAAAGATTTAGGAGTTCTGGTTAGCAGTAATCTGAACCAAGACAACAGTGCATAAGTGTTCGCAATAAAGCTAATAGAATCCTTGGTTTCCCATTCAAGAAGCATAAATAATAGGAGTCCTCAGGTTGTTCTTCAACTCTATACATCCTTGGTTAGGCCTCATTTTTGATTATGCTGCACAGTTTTGGTCACCCTATTTTCAGAATGGATATAAATTCTCTGGAAAATGTACAAAGGAGGATGACAAAGATGATCCATGTATCAGAAACCCTTTCCCCCTGGGATAGACTAAGGGCCCTGAACTGCACTCTCTAGAAAGACGTTGAATTGGGGGGATATGATTGAGGTTTATAAGTGGGAAAACAGGAATAAAAAAAAGGGGATGTAAATAGTGTGCTGAAATTTTCTAGCCTAGACAGGACTCGCAGCAATGGTTTTAAGTTGGAAAAATTCAGATTCAGGAGGGTATAGGAAAGTACTGGTTTGGTAATAGAGTTGTGGATGAGTGGAACAAATCCCCAAAGTACCGTTATAGAGGCCAGAACGTTGTGTAGCTTTAAAAATAGGTTGGATAAATACATGAGTAGATGTGGGTGGGTGTGAGTTAGACCTGATAGCTTGTGCTAACAGGTCGGTTGCCGTGTTCCTCCCTTAAGTCAATGTGACCTGACCTGACTAGGTTGGGTGCATTGGCTTAAGCCGGTGGGGACTTGGACCTGCCTCGCATGGGCCAGTAGGCCTTCTGCAGTGTTCCTTCGTTCTTATGTTCTTATGTTCTTAACACATATAGCAGGCTCTTCTGTTGGGACTCCGGTGGGTGAGTGGGGAAGTGTGGACAGACGAAGAATAGTTGGTCTTGATAGGTCTTGAGTTGTAGATGAAAAAGCCAGGGCTAACCCAGCTGCATGGCACTGTGAGGCAGTGTAGAGAGGGCATGTTGATGGCATAGAGGAGGGAGCAGACTGCAGACAGTGCTCGCTGGGTGATATGCTTCAGGCTAAGGTGAAGAGCTGGTTTGGACCCGCCCCTAGTGATTAAACAACTCAGTTTCCGTAGCGTAAATGGTTTGAGTCATCATTAATGACTATTTCTAACACAACTAAAATAAAGGCAGGTTCATCATTTTTGACGTATTAACAAGAATTCTCCTCACAACAATAACCCCCGCCATCATATAGCTGTTGCTACTACTACTACTACCACAAGTACTACTACAACTATTACTACTACCTTACAATCTTGAGTTGTCAGTTAGCAGTTTGAGAACAATAAGAAAAAAACTTCAACTGAACTTTATTGACGACTGAGAGAGTAAGTCCATCTATCATTATTCCATCATGTAGGAGGAGCCACATGTTTATGGTGCATCCAACAAAGTAAGCCGATTCTTGGATGTCACTACCGTCCGGCTCTGGCTGAGAAAAAAGTATTTTGGCAGGTTAAATCCCCCCAGCGGGGACAATTGTCACTTTTTGCGTCATTATGTGCGGGTTTGCGACAAATTAATAAATTTCAGAGAAATGCCCAAGTTTATTCCATTGGTCAGTCGTACGTAGGTCACAGGCCCGGCTGCTTGGGTTTAGTGTGGACGGTTACAAACCCTGGCTTGCTTTTGCAGTTTTTTTAAAAATTGGGGTTTAGAGAGTTAAAGGGGAGGAAGTTTTGTTTCCCCAAAGAGAAATTAGGAGGCTAAAGGGTTCACTCAGGGGGTTTTGGGAGCGAGTGTGAGGTGGTGATAAGGGTGGAGGGAATGAGGCACCCGCAGCGAGGTGCAGTCTGTCTCTCGGTGCGAAAAACTGTGGGTGGGGAGGGTAGAAACGGTACCAAGCGGGGGTTGCAGTCCGCACTTTACTACAAGTGGAAAGGGGTTTCCCCAGAAAATGGGGAAGGCATAAAGATAAGGAAAGTTAAAGAAAGATTTAAAGGGTGGGAAAATCATTTCTCTTTTCTTCAGGATGAGGTATTCAGTGGCAGCAAAAGGTAAAGGTATACTTCACCTCAAATGGAAGTAAGCGCATATTGTGGTTGGTGACTCACAGGTAAGAATATGGACCGTCCCTTCTGTATGGGAAAATAAAAAGGGTAAAAATGAGTTGTTTCCCCATGAGCTGGTTTTTGTGACATGGGCGGCGGGTTTGGGTAATTCATGTCAGGAAAAGGGGAAAAGCCTATTATCGTTTCAGTGCTGGGGAAATGATATTGGGGGAAGGGTAGGAGAGAAGAGTGCTAGAAAAGTAAGGTCAGCTTTGTTTTAATTTAAAAGTCAAAGGGGGGGTCCCAATTATAGTAGCATCTTGCTAAAGGGGATGGGCATGAAGGTCGTCTAGGGAAATTGGTGAAAAATTGCTGGCTAGACAGATACTGAAAGGGAATTTGCAACCCCATTCATTGACAACTGGAAACAACTTTTATGGAAAAACATGATATGTATCCCAGGGATGGGTAATCTTTCTGGGGCTGGGGGGTAGCACTTTCAAACTCAATCGAGAAGGCCTTTGCTGAAATCCTATGATTTAAACTGATAGAAGATAGAGGTTGGGTGTGTGGGGGAAACAGTCAGGTTGAACACTGGGTTTTTAAAAACGTAATGAAAAAAACATATAATGAATTATAAATAAGACAATAGTCTGTCAGAAAACAAAGGGAGACAGCACGGGGCAGCAAGGGACTAGCCCCCTTAAGGTCCATTATACTAATAGCAGGAGTGTAAGAAAAAGATAGATGAGCTAAGATTAATTGCAAGGCAGGAAAAAAAGTATCTTTTTTATAACAAGCCCTGGCTCAATCTGAAAGATGAGAGATCCCTTCTGAATGCACATACAAGGGCTAAAAATTTTTCCCCACACTGACAGGGTCAACAGGAAGGGTGGTGGAGTAGCGATGTATGTCAGAGACTTTTAAAATTTTGGTTTTTTAGAAAAGAAAATAAAATTAGAAGGTCACCCACTGAATCTGTTTGGTTACAGTTTCTCGGGGCCGAGAAAAACAATTTTTGGGGGTGGGGTTTTACGGGGCCCCCAAATCTTGATAGGGGTGGGGTAAACTTCTAGGGGATGAAATTCGAAAGGGCCCTTAATACGAAATGTTGAATAATGGGAGATTTCAATTATGACACTTGAGGGGAGCAATTTGACGGGAAATTTAGAATAAGTGACTTTCTTGATACGATTCGGGATTGTTTTTAAAAACTTTTGCGGCCAAACTAGGGGGAAATAACCTGCTTATTTGGGTTTTTGCAGCAGGGAAACGCTAATTAATAATCTTGGGGTTTTAATGTGAGCTGGGGAAAGTGACACAAATCACTCATTTTTAAAATATACATGGAATTTCCCCTAAAATGGAAAACAAGTCTCGCCCCAGACTTTGCTTGGGCTGATTTCATAGGACTAAAAAATTACTTGGGGGGGGCTGAACTGAAATGCCCTGACTATGGGGTCGGGTGGGGGTGATGTTTGCCGATATGACGTTTTCCGGGCATAGTTCTAGTGCTCAGACAACTTATGTTCCAAAAAAGGAAATCAGACGCAAAAATATCCTAAAGGATTAACAATAGATTAAAACATCTCATTTGTAAAAAGAGGCATTTAGGCAAATAAAAAGAGGAAGGTGAATTAAAAATCAATATATTCAGTTAAAGAAGAAATAAAAAAGGAATAAAAAAAGCAAAAGAGAGATTATGAGGTTTTAAAGTTGCAAGAAAATAAAAAGACTAAAAAAAAAAAGGGATTTTTTCAGGTTACAGAAAAAGATCAGGGACAAGATAGGCCCACTAAAAAGTTACTCGGGTCAGCTCACAGACAGTAAAAAGGAAATTGAGAATTTTTAACACATACTTCTCTCAGTTTTTACTCAGGAGGATCCCAGCGATTTTCCAGAAATAATAAATTATGTAAACAGGTGTAAACTATGCCGTTTGGGGGTCACAATGACAGGGTCCTTAGGCAAAAGAAAAATTTAAAAAACCAAACAAACCCCCAGGCCCTGATGAACTGTAGCAAGGGGTTTTAAGGAATGTAAAGAGGGGTTACACACCTTTGGCTAATCTTTTTAAATATCACTACAAACTGGCATGGTGCCAGATAAGTGGAAAAGGCAATGTGATACCCATTTCAAAAAAGGTGACAGGTCCTTTCTTCGAACTATGACCAAAAAGCCCAACCTCCATGTGGGAAAATTTATGGAACAATAATTGCCGAGGGAGTTCGTGCCACCTTGAAAAACATAAAATTTAAACAAGAATCTCACATGGTTTTACAAAGGGGCGTTCCTGCCTTCGAAATTTTTTAACTTTTTTTTACTAAGGTTTTTTGAGGGGGTAGTCATGGAATGAAAATTGATTTTTGTATATACTCAGTAAGGTTTTGACAGGGGCCCCCACAGAGACTATTGAGGAAAATTAAACACATGGGAAAAGGAGGGAATTTTTTCCTGGATAGAGGGATGGTTACAAATAGGCAGCAGAGAGTTTGATAAATGGGGAGAAATCAGGTGGGGGAAATGCCGAGCGGTGTTCCACAGGGGGCAGTTTTTGGGCCCCCCGCTGTTCACCTCACTAAAAAACATAGATGAGGGCCCTAAAGGCGACATCGGGAAGTTTTTCCAGACACCAAAATAGGGCCCTCGAAATTCATTTTGACGAGGACATTCGGCACTCCAGGAAGATTTGAAAAGGGCTGATGCAATGGTCGGAGAAGTGGCAATTCAGTTTAATATAACAAATGCAAGTTCTAAATTTGGCAGGACAAAACCATGCCCAATAAACTAAAAAATGTAGACTAATATTACGGTTGCGAAAAAGATTTAGGGTTTGGTTAGCTAAACTGAAACCAAGACAACAGTGCATAAGTGTTCGCAATAAAGAATAGAATCCTTGGCTTCATATCAAAAAGCATAATAATAGGGTCCTCAGGTTGTTCTTCAACTCTATACATCTTGGTTTGGCCCCATTTAGATTATTCTGCACAGTTTTTGGGCACCTTATTACAGAAAGGGGTATAAATTTTCCCGGAAAAAGTACAAAGGAGGATGACAAAATTGATCCCCTGTATCAGAAACCTTCCTATGAGGATAGACTAAGGCCCTGAATCTGCACTCTCTAGAAAGACGTAGAATTAGGGGGGATATGTTGAGGGTAAAATGGGAAGACAGGGGAAAAATAAAGGGGATGTAATAGTGTGCTGAAATATCTGCCTAGACAGGACTCGCAGCAATGGTTTTTAAATTGGAAAAATTTAGATTTAGAAGGATATAGGGAAATAGGGTTTGGTAATAGAGTTGTGGATGAGTGGAACAAACTCCCAAGTACCCTTATAGAGGCCGACGTTGTGTAGCTTTAAAAAAAGGTTGGGTAATACTGAGTGGATGTGGGTGGGTGGGTTAGACCTGATACTTGTGCTACCAGTCGGTTTCGTGTTCCCCCCCCCTTAAATCAATGTGACTGACCCGACTAGGGTTGGTGCATTTGGGTTAAGCCGGTAGGAGACTTTGGGCCTGCCTCGCAGGGCCCCGAGGCCTTCTGCAGTGTTCCTTTTGTTTTATGTTCTTATGTTCTTAAAATAGGGGAAAACAAGTGGGGGAAACGTCACGAGGGTGTTCCACAGGGGTCAGTGTGGGCCCCCTGTTGTTTTACAACTACATAAACGACATAGATGAGGCATAAAAGAGCGACATAAGCAAGTTTGCCGATGACACCAAAATAGGCCGTCGAATTCATTTTGACGAGGACATTTAAGTCCGGAAGATTTAAAAAGACTGTGCATGGTCGGAGAAGTGGCAGATGCAGTTTAATTAAAGACAAATGTTTAAATTCTAAATGTTGGGCAGGGCAATAACCATGCCCCAAAATAACAAATAATGCCATCTAATGTTTAAAGGGTTTCGAAAAAGAATTTTTGGGTCCGGTTACAGTAATCTGAAACCAAAACAAAATGCACAAGTGTCCGCAAAAAAGCAACAGAAACCTTGGCTTCATATCAAGAAGCAAAATAATAGGAGTCCTCAGGTTTTCTTCAACTCTTATATCCTTGGTTTAACCCCCTTTAATTTTTGCTCACAGTTTTTTTCACCCTATTTTAGAATGGGTAAAATGCTTGGAAAAAGTACAAAGGAGGGTGCAAAATTGATCCCATGTATCAAAAATCTTCCCCTTTTAGGATAGATGAGGTCCCCGAATCTGCCTCTCTAGAAAGCGTAGAATTAGGGGGGATATGAAATTTAGGTTATAAGTGGAAGACAGGAATAAATAAAGGGGAGTAAAAGTGTGCTGAAAATATCTAGCTAGACAGGACTCGCGCAATGGTTTTAAATTTGGGAAAATTTAGATTCAGGAAGGATATAGGAAAGCATGGTTTGTAATTTGAGTTGTGGATGATGGAAACAAAAATCCCCAAATAAGTTAATGAGGCTAAAACTTGTTAGTTTTAAAAAAAGGTTGTTAAATACATGATGGATTGGGGGGGTGTGGGTTGGACCCCGACAGCTTGTGTACTAGGTCGTTGTCGTGTTTCCTTCCCTTTAAGTGAAGTGCCTGCCCTGACAGGGTTGGGGCATTGGCTTAAGCCGGTAGGAGGCTTGGACCTGCCTCGCATGGGCCAGTAGGCCTGCTGCAGTGTTCCTTCTTTCTTATGTTCTTATGTTCTTAAAAATACCTTGACTTTGCTCACTGTAAACAAAGCATTACCACGTGTGTGTGTGTACTTACCTAGTTGAGGTTGCAGGGGTCGAGTCCAAGCTCCTGGCCCCGCCTCTTCACTGGTCGCTACTAGGTCACTCCCTGAACCGTGAGTTTTATCATACCTCTGCTTAAAGCTATGTATGGATCCTGCCTCCACTACATCGCTTCCCCAACTATTCCACTTCTTGACTACTCTGTGGCTGAAAAAATACTTCCTAACATCCCTGTGATTCATCTGTGTCTTCAACTTCCAACTGTGTCCCCTTGCTGCTGTGTCCCCTTGTTGCTGTGTCCCCTTGTTGCTGTGTCGCCTTGTTGCTGTGTCCCCTTGTTGCTGTGTCCCCTTGTTGCTGTGTCCTATCTCTGGAACATCCTGTCTTTGTCCACCTTGTCAATTCCTCTCAGTATTTTGTATGTCGTTATCATGTCCCCCTACCTCTCCTGTCCTCCAGTGTCGTCAGGTTGATTTCCCTTAACCTCTCCTCGTAGGACATACCTCTTAGCTCTGGGACTGTGTGTGTGTGTGTGTGTGTGTGTGTGTGTGTGTGTGTGTGTGTGTGTGTACTCACCTATTTGTACTCACCTATTTGTGGTTGCAGGGGTCGAGTCCTAGCTCCTGGCCCCGCCTCTTCACCGGTTGCTACTGAGCTTTATCATACCTCGTCTTAAAACTATGTATGGTTCCTGCCTCCACTACATCACTTTCTAGGCTATTCCACTGCCTGACAACTCTATGACTGAAGAAATACTTCCTAATATCTCTCTGACTCATCTGTGTCTTCAACTTCCAATTGTGACCACTTGTTTCTGTGTCCCCTCCCTGGAACATCCTGTCTTTGTCCACCTTGTCTATTCCGCGCAGTATTTTATATGTCTTTATCATGTCTCCCCTGACCCTCCTGTCCTCTAGTGTCGTCAGGCCGATTTCCCTTAACCTTTCTTCATAGGACATTCCCCTTAGCTCTGGAACTAACCTTGTCGCAAACCTTTGCACTTTCTCTAGTTTCTTGACGTGCTTTATCAAGTGCGGGTTCCAAACAGGTGCTGCATACTCCAGTATGAGCCTGACGTACACGGTGTACAGTGTCTTGAACGATTCCTTATTAAGGTATCGGAACGCTCTTCTCAGGTTTGCCAGGCGCCCATATGCTGCAGCAGTTACCTGGTTGATGTGTGCTTCCGAAGACATGCTCGGTGTTATACTCACTCCAAGATCTTTCTCCTTGAGCGAGGTTTGCACTCTGTGGCCACCTAGCCTATACTCTGTCTGCGGTCTTCTGTGCCCTTCCCCTGTCTTCATGACTTTGCATTTGGAGGGATTAAATTCGAGAAGGAAGTTGCTGGACCAGGTGTCCAGTCTGTCCAGGTCTCTTTGAAGTTCTGCCCGGTCCTCATCTGATTTAATTCTCCTCATTAACTTCACATCGTCTGCGAACAGGGACACTTCTGAGTCTAACCCTTCCATCATGTCGTTCACATATACCAAAAATAGCACTGGTCCTAGGACCGACCCCTGTGGGACCCCGCTCGTCACAGGTGCCCATTGTGATACATCATTACGTACCATGACTCGTTGTTGCCTCCCTGTCTGGTATTCTCTGATCCATTGCAGTGCCCTTCCTGTTATATGAACCTGATCCTCTAGCTTCTGCACTAATCTCTTGTGAGGAACTGTGTCAAAGGCCTTCTTGCAGTCCAAGAAGATGCAATCAACCCACCCCTCTCTCTTGCGTCTTACTTCTGTTACTTTATCATAAAGTGTATGTGTGCAGGGGTCGAACCATAGCTCCTGGCCCCGCCTCTTCACTGTGTATGTGTACACAACTAATTCTCACCTAATTGTGGTTGCGGGGGTCGAGTCATAGCTCCCGGCCCTGCTTCACTGGTCGCTACTAGGTTCATTCTCTCCCTTTTCCATGTGTACTCACCTAGTTGAGGTTGCAGGGGTCGAGTCCAAGCTCCAAGTGTGTGTGTGTGTGTGTGTGTGACATAATTAATGTCTGCATTAATAACTCCTTACGCTTGTGACCAGATATAAACATATAAACGGATTATTACCACTGAAATTTGTACACTGTCAAAACTTTGCGGTACAACCTCTGGACCCATTATGTACTTCTGTAATATTTTTGACTACCGCCCACACCATGGGTATGAGGTATATAATAAATATATTAAACTAACTACCTACAACGATTATATTATGCCTTGCACCTGCCTCTAATATCCATATATACTCTCTGAGTCCCCGTATTGTTTGTAACAGCTTCATAAATTAGACACATGTGCAGCTTGACAAAGCTCCTGGAGAGCGAAACGTTGCCACAATAGAAATGTCGCATTAGCTGCACATGCGTCGTTCTTTTACCTAACATTACCAACATTGTGATAAATGGTGTTGAAACCGACAAGTTGAAGATTGAGACACTTATACAACATATGGGAATCTTTGATAAATTAGACACATGTGCATCTCTTGGGTATCTTTATTGAGGAAACGTTTCGCCAAACAGTGGCTTCATCAGTCTAATACAAAGTAGAAATGGGTAAAGAGAGGAGAAGTTTGAGGTAATCAGTCTCGAGGCTTGAGCTGTGAGTGGCGTGTGCTGGTATCAGTTAGTCTCCCAGAAGATAATATCCTGTGATAACTAGAGAATTCCCATGACGTCAAGAACAGTGTCGTCGAGAGCTTTCTGTAACTCTCCTTGACAAGTCTGCTGTACTGCTATCCTCCTCTTCCTCGGATCAAATATGTTTTGCTTCCCATTCACCAACTCCTGTATGAACACCACGAGTTTAGCATAAGAATGGAGGAACACTGCAGAAGGTCTACTGGCCCATACAAAGCAGTTCCTTATCAATGATAATAATAATAATAATAATAATAATAATAAATAATAATAATAATAACAATGTTATTCAAGTACATTAGAGGTATTTTCTAGTATTTAGGCTCGTACTTAGTTGATAACAATGCTATTCACGTACACATAAGAACATAAGAACATAAGAACGATGGAACACTGCAGAAGGCCTACTGGCCCATGCGAGGCAGGTCCAAGTCTCCTACCGGCTTAAGCCAATGCACCCAACCTAGTCAGGTCAGGTCACATTGACTTAAGGGAGGAACACGGCAACCGACCTGGTAGCACAAGCTATCAGGTCGAACTCACACCCACCCACATCTACTCATGTATTTATCCAACCTATTTTTAAAGCTACACAACGTTCTGGCCTCTATAACGGTACTTGGGAGTTTGTTCCACTCATCCACAACTCTATTACCAAACCAGTACTTTCCTATATCCTTCCTGAATCTGAATTTTTCCAACTTAAAACCATTGCTGCGAGTCCTGTCTAGGCTAGATATTTTCAGCACACTATTTACATCCCCTTTATTTATTCCTGTCTTCCATTTATACACCTCAATCATATCCCCCCTAATTCTACGTCTTTCTAGAGAGTGCAGTTTCAGGGCCCTTAGTCTATCCTCATAGGGAAGGTATCTTCTCGTACATTTTTAATAACTTGATAAATGGACTTGCCTAGAGTTAGACCTGCCTAGAGTTAGACCATGCTAAGCAGAGGTCACCATCTATGACCCAACTGACACCTCTCACAGACCCAGCTTTCATAGTACATTTTTTTTCCTCACCCCTCAGAAGCATATAATCTATAAACTCAAGTCGTAATAAACGACTGTCAGTGACTGAACAGAAGAATGAACGAGGACTCGAACTGTAGAATGAGAGTCAGCAGTTCAGCACTACCACTGAGCTACAAGGCTCACAATAAGTGTCCCAGACAACTCTCATCTGAATGAGACACTTATGCTTAAATCTTTATTACAGAAACGTTTCGCCACGCAGTGGCTTCTTCAGTCCAATGAAGAGAAAGGTGGAAGATGAGAAGGAATCTGAGGTAATCAGTCACTCAACCTAGAGTTGATATGTTTAGTCACTATATATAAAGTACTATTAGTGTGAAATTTACCATAATGTTTGTACAAGAAACTCGTTCTTTCCACCCAGAAATCAGAGGAAGCAAAAAATGACTTTCAGTCACCATTTTTTAAACATATCTAGTTTTAAACATAGTCAACTTTAACGTTCCATTAGCAGCTGTGTACCATATTGTTTCATTCCATGGAACAATGCTCTTCTCCAGACTGAGGGACTGACCACCTCAAAACTTTAAGGGTGATGGACTGATTACATCGTCTTCAAGTATCTTCTGCTTCTATCAACTTTGAATGAACATTAAAATGATATAAAATACCGACAGATTGTTAGGTAAGACACATATGCAACAGTTAGGTATCTTTATTTCGAAACGTTTCGCCTACACAGTAGGCTTCTTCAGTCGAGTACAGAAAAGTTGATAGAAGCAGAAGATACTTGAAGACGATGTAATCAGTCCATCACCCTTAAAGTTTTGAGGTGGTCAGTCCCTCAGTCTGGAGAAGAGCATTGTTCCGTTGTCTGAAACAATATGAAGTTGAAGTGACAGGATGGAGCCTTTATATAGTGCCAGGAGGTGAGACGTAGGTTGCTTTGGGAGGGCAGGTCCCTCTCAAACCCAGGGTGATGGACTGATTACATCGTCTTCAAGTATCTTCTGCTTCTATCAACTTTTCTGTACTCGACTGAAGAAGCCTACTGTGTAGGCGAAACGTTTCGAAATAAAGATACCTAACTGTTGCATATGTGTCTTACCTAACATTCTATCAACTTTTCTGTACTCGACTGAAGAAGCCTACTGTGTAGGCGAAACGTTTCGAAATAAAGATACCTAACTGTTGCATATGTGTCTTACCTAACAACCTGTCGGTATTTTATACCATTTTAATGTTCAAGCTGTGTACCGCTGTAACCAACTCTCTCGTACTGCAGAATAAATTATAATCACAAAGCAAGTAAATCTATTCTCAGTATTTGTCACATTGCGCAGTCCATATGTATGCTTCCTTCCCTCTCATCGGTCGTGTCAACAAATTTAGACGAAAGGGGAAATATCCCCACCATTTATCATATTACAGAATGGTATACAGTATCGACAGGTTGATAAGACACGTGTGCAACACCATTAATGTTTATTAACGAAATGTTTCTCCTGCGCTGCAAGCTTATAATTATGTAAGACACATATGCAACAGTTAGACAACTTTATTCCGAAACGTTTCGCCTACACAGTAGGCTTCTTCAGTCGAATACAGAAAGTAGGCGAAACGTTTCGGAATAAAGTTGTCTAACTGTTGCATATGTGTCTTACCTAACAACCTGTCGGTATTGTATACCATTTTGATGTTCAAGCTTATAATTAGTTGAATACAGAGATGAATTACACTCCTGGAGACAACAGAGGCCGTGGAGAGGGAGTCTGAGGTGATCAGTCCCTCAGCCTTGGTGTAATAGACTGATTATCTTGCACTAAGGCCGCGGGACTGATCACCTCAAACTACTCCACGTCGTCTACCGCCTCCAGGAATGTAATTCAACTCTGTATCTCCACTGACGCATCCTGCAGCTTACCTGGAGTATACCTGGAGAGGGTTTCGGTGGTCAGCGCCCCCGCGGGCCGGTCTGAGACCAGGGCGAAATGCTTTGCCAATAAAGATTCTTAGTGTCCCACCATATATACCAAAAAGAGTAGTTAAATTCTTAGTCGGACCAAACCGTTCAAACCTTCCCACTACAATAAGTCTGTTGGCAGAAATGATCAACATTAATATACTGTCAACAGAAGTTCTCCTGTGCGAAAAAATGCTGTGAAGGTTACTTGAAAGTGCTTATCTGTTATCTTTAAGAGGATATGTGGATAACGTCACCCCACAGCCAGGTCTCAGACCAGGTCGTCAAGTTAAGAAAAAAGATTTTGTTCGGATTTTTAACCCCGGAGGGTTAGCCACCCAGGATAACCCTAGAAGGTGCATCATCGAGGGACTGTCTTATTTCCATTGGGGTACTCAATCTTGTCCCCCAGGATGCGACCCACACCAGTCGACTAACACCCAGGTACCTGCTTGCCTGCTAGGTGAGCGGGACAACAGGTGTAAGGAAACACGCCCAATACTGCCACCCACACCGGGGACTGAACCACTGACGCTCTGATAAATTAGACACATGTGCAACTCTTGGGTATCTTTAATGAGGAAACGTTTCGCCACACAGTGGCTTCACCAGTCCATACAAAGGAGAATCGTGAAGAACAGGAGAAGAATGAGGTAATCAGTCCCTCAACCTTGAGTCGATGTGGTCAGTCCATCAATCTTGAATAGAATACAGCATATGTGCCGAGAAGTAGCTTATATACCGTAGGAAGGAGAGGTGCAGCAGTCGTAGGTGGTGTCACATTTGTTCAATGTGGAAGTAGGTCGTGCCCAAGGGTTAGGCAAGCGAAGAATTCCCAAGTATTAAGATCCCAAGAAGTTGCAGTGTCTGACAGGATTGTAGATGGACTGATGAAGCCAGTGTGTGGCGAGACGTTTCCTCAATAAAGATACCCAAGAGTTGCACATGTGTCTAATTTATCAACGTGTCGGTTCTCTGAACCATTCATCTACAACACTGACACTGTGTGAAGCGAGAGTGTTGCCTACCAGGCCACGGGCCACGTTGTCACCTGTAACACAATGCCAGCCTTCAAGAGGAGTCATAGTAAGCAGAAATCTGAAGCCAAGACAATAGTGCCTAAATGTGCGCAATAAGGCTGACAGATTACTTGGTTTTATGTCAAGAAGTACAAGTAACAGAAATCCAAAAATTACTTTACATCTCAATACTTGAAGAATTGAGACACTTATGCAACACATGGGAATCTTTATTGAAGAAACGTTTCGCCACACAGTGGCTTCATCAGTCCAATACAAAGTAGAAATGGGTAAGGAGAGTAGAAGTTTGAGGTAATCGGTCCCTCAACCTGGAATCGATGTGTTCAGTCCATCACTCTTGTAGGAAGTGCAGCACAGGGCCAGAGAGGTGGCTTATATACTGCGGTGAGATGAGTTGAAGCAGGAGGAGGCGGGATCTTAGTGGGACGTGCCACTAGTGTAAGTAGGTCGTCGTCCAAAGGTTGGACAAGCGTAGAAGTCTTCGTACCAAGATCCCATGATGTTGCAGTGTCTGACAAATGTGATGAATGGTTTTGAAAACCGACAAGTTGAAGAATTGAGACACTTATGCAACACATGGGAATCTTTATTGAAGAAACGTTTCGCCACACAGTGGCTTCATCAGTCCAATACAAAGTAGAAATGGGTAAGGAGAGGAGAAGTTTGAGGTAATCAGTCCATGCGTTCAGTCCATCACTCTTGTAGGAAGTGCAGAGTATTGGACTGATGAAGCCACTGTGTGGCGAAACGTTTCTTCAATAAAGATTCCCATGTGTTGCATAAGTGTCTCAATTCTTCAACTTGTCGGTTTTCAAAACCATTCATCACATCTCAATACTTCATTACTAAGGCCTCACAATGTTCCTTCAGTCTTATGTTCTTATCCATGGAGGAGTTACCACCCCCTTGCGGGTTTAGCGCTGTCCCATGAGCATTATAAATCTCTTGAAAGGAGTGGAATGAGGGGGGATATGATTAAGGTGTATAAATGGAAATTATGAATAAGTAAAGGGGATGTATAGAACGTGCTAAAAATATCAAACCAAGACAGAACTCACAGCAATGATTTCAAGTTGGAAAAAAATAGATTTAAAAAGAATACAGGAGAATATTGGTTTGGCAATAGAGTTGTGGATGAGTGGAACAAACTCCCGAGTAGCGTCACTGAAGCTGAAACCTTGTGTAGCTTTAAATATAGCCTTGACGAATACATGAGTCACAGAAGTGCTATGGTACAGTCCTGGATTTGCTATCTACCAGGGTCACGGCTCAAGTCCCTCATATATTCTTCTCTTTATTCAGGTAACAAGGAGGTTGAAGAAGTATGGGGTAGATTTAAGAATGCAATGTTAGAGTGTACAGCAGAAGGTTAGGTTAGGTAAGATTCGTCAGAAAACAGGACAGTTGCTTCTTGACGTGGGTCTTAGTCATATGATGACCTGTCACTGTAGCTTTTGGTCATCTGACCAAGGCCTTCCGCTGGCTTACCTGTCCTCCCCTTTAAAAATTAAGGTTATAATTATATCCACATATATGCAGAAGTTTGTGGATATAGGAGGGTGGGTGCAGGAGGGAAGAGGAGTGATTGGTGGAATGATGAGGTAAAGAGAGTGGTAAGAGAGAAAGTTAGCATATGAAAGGTTTTTACAAAACAGAAGTGATAAAGGAAGGTGGAGGATATGGAGAGTAAAAGAGAGGGAAAGAGAGTGGTGAGGAGGTGTAAGAGACAACAAATGTGAGAATAGGTGAGGGGTCTGTCAATAAAAAATACTGAGAATAAGAAAAAGTTTTAGAGTGAGATTAATAGGTTGATTATTATAATCAAGGGGGAAGCGCTAAACCCGGAGGATTATACAGCGCCTGGGGGGGGGGGTTGTGGAAGGCATTCAGGCTTAATTCGGGGAACTGGAGCACAGATCCAATTCCCTAAATCAAGAGCCCCTCACCAACATCAAGGAACCTTCCTTGAGGGGTTAATAGGTTGAGAAAGTCTAGGGAATCAATGGATTTAATGCTTAAAAGCATAAGATGAGAGTTATTAGATGGAAAGGTGGAGGAATTGGGAAGATGGAGGGAATATTTTGAGGAACTGTTAAATGTTGATGAAGAAAGGGAGGCAGATATTTTATGCATTGCACAGAGGGGTATAACATCTTTTAGGAGTGAGGAAGAGCTAGATGTGAATGTGAGGGAGGTGCGTGAGGCGGTGGGTAGAATGAAAGGGGGTAAAGCAGCTGGGATTGATGGGATCAAGCTATAAATACAGCTGTCTTGCTATATGTGTCCACCACTTATAGACTGCATCATACTTCAACTATTTATGGTATACTCGTGGCAAATAAGGGTTAATGATATACGGATATAATATAACTATTTGCCAAGAAGATGCATTAGTGTTACAATAGTAATCTGACATTACGAAGAATATCTTACAAGGAGAAATACGTGTTAATGCATATCATGACTGGAAGTAGCGGAGGTAAATGTTCCTGTGTTAACAATGTGCAGAGTTTGTATTAAATAATGTATTAGATAGCCAAAGACTACATAATAATCCTTCCGTGTCATGCATCAGTCTCTAACACAAGGGCCATTGTGGCTTGGTTGATAGCGTCCTCAGCTCACACAATGAGAATCCGGGATCGATTCCCGGCACGGGCGAAGCGTTGGGCGTATTTTCCCCGCTCCTGATGCATCCTGTTCACGCAGCAGCAAGCAGGTACCTGGATGCTAACCGACTGTTGTGGGTCGCATCCTGGGGGGACAGGGTTAACTTAGGCTGCCTGGAGTCTTGTGGATAACCAAAGGCTTTCTGTCAAATTCTACTTTGTATAAATAAAGGTTTTTATTATTAAGTCGGGGAAAAGACAAATTTGATAACACCTTAGATAAACTCAACCTTTCTTAGAAACACAGTTTCTGCACATGATTACCGTACTGTTTTTTTATACAGTTTGTGTTTTATTTAATCTTTGTAAGGTCGAGAAGTGCACCTCGAGGTACCAGTTACACTCCAGTTCATTCCACGTATTGGCCAAATATTCGGTGTGGGTTGAAATGGTATAAAATACCATGTGCATCGGTTGGGTATATCTTTATTGATGAGACGTTTCGCCTGAACAGTAATCTTTTTAAGTCAAATACAGAGGCAGCAGTAGTGATGAAATAAAGATGATGCAATCAGTCCATCAACCTTGGAGAAAAAATATTTGAGGTGGTCAGTCCCTCAACCTCCAGGCTGAGGGACTGATCACCTCAAATACTAAGTGTTTCAACGCCAGCTAATGGTATCTGTGAAATATAGTCGTTCACAAACCCTCACAAGTGTGGAGGGGCGACATCAGGGTAGCGTGGCACCACTTGACCCAGCTATCATGCAGAGGTTACACAAATAACCCGCACATAAAAGAGAGAATCTTACGACGACGTTTCGGTCCGACTTCGACCATTTACAAAGTCACTTTGTAAATGGTCCAAGTCGGACCGAAACGTCGTCGTAAGCTTCTCTCTTTTATGTGCGGGTTATTTGTGTATCGTTCCAGTCACGGTATTGTGCCTTTTTTCGTTATTTATGCAGAGGTTATCTGTCAAGGAACGTCAGGTTACGATAATTACGCTATCGTATGTAGATAAATACAGGTTGATCTTCTGCACAGTAATGTTTTCCACGGGAGAAGTGCAGCTGAGAATGAAGAATTGAGACACTTATGCAACACATGGGAATCTTTATTGAAGAAACGTTTCGCCACACAGTGGCTTCATCAGTCCAATACAAAGTAGAAATGGGTAAGGAGAGTAGAAGTTTGAGGTAATCAGACCCTCAACCTGGATTCGATGTGTTCAGTCCATCACTCTTGTAGTAAGTGCAGCATAGGGCCAGAGAGGTGGCTTATATACTGCGGTGAGATGAGTTGAAGCAGGAGGAGGCGGGATCACAGTGGGACCTGCCACTAGTGTAAGTAGCAGGAGGAGGCGGGATCACAGTGGGACCTGCCACTAGTGTAAGTAGCAGGAGGAGGCGGGATCACAGTGGGACCTGCCACTAGTGTAAGTAGCAGGAGGAGGCGGGATCTTAGTGGGACGTGCCACTAGTGTAAGTAGGTCGTCGTCCAAAGGTTGGGCAAGCGTTGAAGTCTTTGTACCAAGATCCCATGATGTTGCAGTGTCTGACAGATGTGATGAATGGTTTTGAAAACCGACAAGTTGAAGAATTGAGACACTTATGCAACACATGATAATCTTTATTGAAGAAACGTTTCGCCACACAGTGGCTTCACCAGTCCAATACTTTGCACTTCCTACAAGAGTGATGGACTGAACGCATGGACTGATTACCTCAAACTTCTCCTCTCCTTACCCATTTCTACTTTGTATTGGACTGATGAAGCCACTGTGTGGCGAAACGTTTCTTCAATAAAGATTCCCATGTGAAGAATAAAAATTGATTTCGATAATAATAATAATAATAATAATAATAATAATAATAATAATAATAATAATAATAATAATAATAATAATAATAATAATCTTTATTTGTTCAAGTACATGATACAACTTATAAAGACCATAGCTGACATCAATGACATACTACGATATAGAAATTACCTGGTTATGGAGAGCATTTTGGGCAAATTAGGCTAATTTTGTCCCCCCAGGATGCGACCCACACCAGTCGGCTAACACCCAGGTACCTATTTTACTGCTAGGTGAGCAGGGACAGCAGGTGTCTTAAGGAAACACACCTCAAATGTTTCCATCCGTACCGGGGATCAAATCATGATCCTCAGAGTGTGAGCTGAGTGCGCTACTAACCGGGCTACGGGACATTATCTTCTACAAGGATTCGTTCTGAGTAGAGATCTCAGTAAGATGATTTGAGAAAGTTCTGCTGAGATCTAGACGTTGTTCTGATAAAAGCTGTCCCATGGCTGGAACCAGCCCTGACTCACCTGAGAGCCATGGCTGGAACCAGCCCTGACTCACCTGAGAGCCATGACTGGAACCAGCCCTGACTCACCTGAGAGCCATGGCTGGAACCAGCCCTGACTCACCTGAGAGCCATGGCTGGAACAAGCCCTGACTCACCTGAGAGCCATGGCTGGAATCAGCCCTGACTCACCTGAGAGCCATGGCTGGAACCAGCCCTGACTCACCTGAGAGCCATGGCTGGAACAAGCCCTGACTCACCTGAGAGCCATGGCTGGAATCAGCCCTGACTCACCTGAGAGCCATGGCTGGAACCAGCCCTGACTCACCTGAGAGCCATGGCTGGAACCAGCCCTGACTCACCTGGGAGCTGTGGCAGGAACCAGCCCTGACTCACCTGGGAGCTGTGGCAGGAACCAGCCCTGACTCACCTGGGAGCTGTGGCAGGAACCAGCCCTGACTCACCTGGGAGCCATGGCTGGAATCAGCCCTGACTCACCTGGGAGCTGTGGCGGGAACCAGCCCTGACTCACATGTTGTTGCTAGCTTATCCTTCAACGAAAAAAACCCTGAGTCTACCCTTGATCATAAAACAACGACACTTGAGTGGAGATATCATTGAAGTATATAAGTGGATATCATTGAAGTATATAAGTGGATATCATTGAAGTATGTAAGTGGATAATGAACATAAACAAATGCGATATCGTGTATAAATGGTTTATAAATCCGACGAGTTGATAAATGGGAGACTTGTTCAGCAGTTGTTTATCTTAATTCTGGAAACGTTCCGCCAGCCAGTAGCTTCTTCAGTCCCAAAGGGATGTTAATAAAATACTGAGGATATCGAATCAAGTAAGAAACAGAAATAACGGATTTAAGTTAGATAAATTTAGATTTAGAAAGGATATAGGGAAGCATTGGTTTTCAAACAGAATGAAGAATTAGACACACGTGCAACATCTGGGTATCTTTATTTGTAGACGTTTCGCCATCCATTGGCTTCATCAATACAATACAAGAACATAATGTTAAGAATTATATACAAGAGATGAGGTAATCAGTCCCCCAGTCTTGGTGTTGGTGAGAGCACCATAGTCTTGAAGGAACTGAAGCACAGTCATGGAGCTTGGTGCTTATATACCGGCCACAAGTGGAGGACGTGCAGCAGACGAAGGCATTGTCACTGGCAGGCGGGATTCCCAGTGGAAGTAGGTTATACCCGAGGAATGGGCCAGTAGTAAGCAAGAGGTGTAGATGTCATCTGTACTAAGATTTCATGATGTTATAGTGTCGTTTTCAGAGTTGTCGGTGTGTGGAACAATCTTCCGAGTAGGGGTAATAAAAGCTAAGACTTTGGGCGGCTTTAAAAAGAGATAAAACAAATATATGAGTGGAAGGGGCTGGGTTTGATTGATGCTTTGAGTACGGAAACAGATTTGTGGGTAACTTTAGGAATATATTGGTCGAATACATTGGTGGTTTTGATCAGGACTTGACTTGTATGGGCCAGTAGGCCTGCTGCAGTGTTCCTCCATTCTTATGTTCTTCATTTGTTATTTTCAACATGTATTTCTGCCTCATGAAGCATGAGTTTCATTCTCCTATGTGTGCGTGTTGGCAATATAAACACAAATGCAGTATAATGTGATCCTTTATTGACTACGTTTCGCCCACACAGTGGGCTTTTTCAAGTCACAAACAGAACTGAGGAAATGGTATGGTGATACCGACAAGATGTGGAAAAAGACACTTATGTACAGTTCAGGACATTTATTAAAGGAAACGTTTCGCCACGAGTGGCTTCTTCAGTCCTAATACAGAGAAAACTAAGAAAAACACATATATATATAGTGGTGGGAGTCAGGTGAGGTGAAGCGTGGGTAGAGGTGGTGGTAGTAGTAGTAGTAGTAATGGAACTAAGGAGGTGAGGTTAGAGAGGGACCTGTTGGCATCAAGTAACACCAGTTCCCAGGATGGGTAATATCCTCTTGCTTAGTAATTTTGAAATACTGTAACTACCGGATTTTTGCTTTATAGTGTTACTGACAGAAATTAGTGCAGCTTCAATGCATTTTCTCCGTCTTAAGTCGTCTTCTTTAATAACTAGTTTAGCTTCATTGAATTTCATGAGGTGTCCAACATCGTCTCTATGTTGAACACATGCGTTTTTGCGGTCATCATTTCTGCAAGCATTTTTGTGTTCTGCTATTCTAATGTCCAGAGTTCTGGCTGTTTCCCCTACATATTACTTTGTCACACCCCCCACATGGTATAGTGTAGATTCCTGCACTTGTGCCAGAATCATGCTTGGGTTTTTGTATCAGGTTCCTAATAGTAGTTGAAGAGCTGGTAGATATTTTAGCCAGTTTTCTGTCAAACATTTTTGAAACATTAGTGGCAACGTTGCTGACCGGTAAAACGATGTAACTTGGAGGCTTTTCTTCAATTTGATAGGTGTTGGTCTTGCTGAGGATACGTGTTGCACGTTTCCTGCAGTCACGTATGAAGTGTAGGGGAAAGTGTAGTGAACTAAAAGAGTTGGTGATGTATGTACATTCTTCTTCGAGGAACTGCGGACTGGAAATCCTGTAGGCTCTCAGAAAGAAGCCAATAACTACCCCTCTTTTAGTTCTTGTGTCATGGTGAGAGAAGAAATGTAGAAGATCATTCTTGTAGGTAGGCTTCCGGTAGACTTTAAAAGCAAACTTTCTTTTAAAGTCTACCGGAAGCCTACCTACAAGAATGATCTTCTACATTTCTTCTCTCACCATGACACAAGAACTAAAAGAGGGGTAGTTATGGCTTCTTTCTGAGAGCCTACAGGATTTCCAGTCCGCAGTTCCTCGAAGAAGAATGTACATACATCACCAACTCTTTTAGTTCACTACACTTTCCCCTACACTTCATACGTGACTGCAGGAAACGTGCAACACGTATCCTCAGCAAGACCAACACCTATCAAATTGAAGAAAAGCCTCCAAGTTACATCGTTTTACCGGTCAGCAACGTTGCCATAATGTTTCAAAAATGTTTGACAGAAAAACTGGCTAAAATATCTACCAGCTCTTCAACTACTATTAGGAACCTGATACAAAAACCCAAGCATGATTCTGGCACAAGTGCAGGAATCTACACTATACCATGTGGGGGGTGTGACAAAGTATATGTAGGGGAAACAGCCAGAACTCTGGACATTAGAATAGCAGAACACAAAAATGCTTGCAGAAATGATGACCGCAAAAACGCATGTGTTCAACATAGAGACGATGTTGGACACCTCATGAAATTCAATGAAGCTAAACTAGTTATTAAAGAAGACGACTTAAGACGGAGAAAATGCATTGAAGCTGCACTAATTTCTGTCAGTAACACTATAAAGCAAAAATCCGGTAGTTACAGTATTTCAAAATTACTAAGCAAGAGGATATTACCCATCCTGGGAACTGGTGTTACTTGATGCCAACAGGTCCCTCTCTAACCTCACCTCCTTAGTTCCATTACTACTACTACTACTACCACCACCTCTACCCACGCTTCACCTCACCTGACTCCCACCACTATATATATGTGTGTTTTCTTAGTTTTCTCTGTATTAGGACTGAAGAAGCCACTCGTGGCGAAACGTTTCCTTTAATAAATGTCCTGAACTGTACATAAGTGTCTTTTTCCACAAACAGAACTACCTGGGGTGGAAGGAACGCGAGTATTTTTAGTCCAGCTGAGGTCAGGTGAAGAATGTGTGCGTGTTATCTGTGTGCTGTTGCAGTCATGGTATTGAGCCTCAGTGACCCTGAAAACATTGGTACACTTTTATCCTGTCATTCTGCGTCTTTCGGAAGAACATAAGAATGGAGGAACACTGCAGAAGGCCTACTGGCCCATATTAGACACATATGCAACATCTAAGGGACTGATTACCTCATCTTTTGTATATAGTTCTTCTGTTTTCTAATTATGTCCAAGAATTTGTATTGATAAAGCCACTGGATGGTGAAACGCCTACAAGAAAGATAACCAGATGTTGCATGTTTATAATTTTAATCTTGTTGGTATTATGTACCATTCCTGTACAACATTTTATTTATGGGTGAAAGCGCTCAACCCACACGGGTGTAAGAGAGTAATTGGGGGGGGATGGGGGACTAAGACAGAACCTACTATAGAAAAATGGTTGAGAGATGCACAGCCAGAGTGACGCTCCGTCGCCGGCCAGTGTCAGGACACCAGCGGACCTGACACTAGTCCAACACCGGCCGAAAGGTCGCTTAGTTTCGCGTCTCAGGTGTGTGTGACTTGTATAAAGCTGCGACTTAAGTGGAAGAGTATTGTGTCGTGTTATTTTTCTTTGTTTTAAAGATACTATATTCTTCAGATGGTGTTTTAAAGATACTTATTGTTCAGATGGTGTTAAAAAGATACTTTATTGTACAGATGGTGTTTTAAAGATACTCTCAAGAACTGCAGTCTCATAGCTTCTGAGACTGCAGGATGAGACAGGAGGGTTACAGTTGGTGCCGCTGATACATACATGTCAAAGTTGGTGCTGCTGATACGTACATGTCACAGTTGGTGCCGCTGTTACATACATGTCAAAGTTGGTGCTGCTGATACGTACATGTCAAAGTTGGTGCTGCTGATACGTACATGTCACAGTTGGTGCTGCTGATACATACATGTCAAAGTTGGTGCTGCTGATACGTACATGTCACAGTTGGTGCTGCTGATACGTACATGTCACAGTTGGTGCTGCTGATACGTACATGTCACAGTTGGTGCTGCTGATACATACATGTCACAGTTGGTGCTGCTGATACGTACATGTCACAGTTGGTGCTGCTGATACGTACATGTCACAGTTGGTGCCGCTGATACATACATGTCACAGTTGGTGCCGCTGATACATACACGTCACAGTTGGTGCCGCTGTTACATACATGCCACAGTTGGTGCCGCTGATACATACATGCCACAGTTGGTGCCGCTGTTACATACATGTCACAGTTGGTACCGCTTATACATACATGTCACAGTTGGTGCTGCTGTTACATACATGCCACAGTTGGTGCCGCTGTTACATACATGTCACAGTTGGTGCCGCTGATACATACATGTCACAGTCGGTGCCGCTGATACATACATGTCACAGAAGTGATGGTTGCAAAAAAAAAAAAAAAAAATCAGCCAATTGTGGACACTCTTGGGTGAGTTGTTAAAGGTTTGGGCTGCTAGGTTCAAGGTTCTTTAACCAGAGGTTTGGTAAGTTGTGGGGAGGAAGAAGAATAGGTCAGGATGGACTGTGGAAAAGGGTTAGGTGGGGAAGGGGGTGGGGGAGGTGAAGCTTTGCGGATAAATCACAACTGTGGACACGAGTTGAATACCAGTGGTGAGTGGTCAACGTGCAGGGCAACATTAATGTTGACGTTGCAACATTCGTTGATGCAGAGTGCCAAGTACGCCATTATATTGCATCCTCTTTAGCTATCTTGTAAACAGTGCCAGGTAACTCTTGCAATGGGATTTCTCAATATCTTTCGCCACTTTCATTTTTTTTTTATCTTAAAAACTTTATTTTGCTCTGCAGTGAAGTTTATTCAGTGTATTATTTCTATCATGTTTATTTATATTTGCTCTCCTCTTTCCAACTACATCTTCTCTTCTCTTCTTTCTACAATTTTCACTAAAATGTAGTTTCAGTGGGTTGGTCAAATTAAATCATGTCGAATACACCATCTGTACACCACCTGTACACCACCTGTACATCAAATGTACACCACAGGTCACGTGCGTCACATCTCACTCTCGGCCTATATATATAATGTCTTTCTACCTCTGTATGTTAGAAGTGATCAAGGTCCCAGGACCGAAACGTTTTCTAATAAATATGTTATAGTGTTTGCTTACGTGTCTTTCTAAACCAACTTGTCGGTATTTATTACCAAGGTTTATACCACACCACATGTACACCACATGTACACCACCTGTACACCACATGTACACCACTTGTACACCTGTACACCACTTGTACAACACCTGTACGCACCTGTACACCACCTGTACACCACCTGTACACCACCTGCCAAGAATACCTTCATCCTTAAAATGAAAATTAAAGTAAGCTAGTAATGCATACACAAGTAGAGATACCTTTCGGTGTATATACTCTTGCCATCTTCAGTGCTCTGATTCCGTCCTCTGAGGAGAGATTCCTGACTCAATGCTCGTGGTTTATCAGAATATATCCATTAGAGTGACCTCGAAGTGTTTCCACGTCGTCTCTCTGAGTGAGTCACTCACCTTCACACTGTGATCTGTTGTTGGTTTTTGTGTGACTAATATCAACTAGTTTAAACTCACGAAATTGTAAAAAAAAACACGAATGCAAACAAATCACAGAACGGGATGGGCTCGAATCCATGGCGAGTGGGTTCTGAAACTAACAGGCCAGTGCGCTAACCATTCAGACGAATCTTTAATAAGATTCATCCGAGGGGTTAGCGCACTGGCCTGTAAGTTGTAGGACTTATTCGCCATGGGTTCGATCCCCACCAGTTCCGTGAATAGTTTAAACTCTCTGAACGCTCCCTACACTGATCCAGCCAAAACTCTCACTCTCATGAACGGCACTTTCACTGACGTGTCGTAATTGTTAATGGATCAGTAAATAAAAGACTGTAGAGATTTAAGATTAAACTCGAAACAATGGATTCAAGTTGGATGACGTGGGATTGAATACTATGGTTCACTAGGTTCTGTATTTGTTTTTGTTCTACGTTATTAATATAAAGGAATTGACAGACACGAAAACTTTTGAAAATTGTATGAATTAAAATAAAAAAGAGGTGAGAGCGTCAACCTGAGCTAGGGAAGCAACTCAGGATATTAAAATATGTTATCTGGAGAACCTCATCTTAGATCACTCAGAGGTAAAGGAAATTATAATGTTTGGAAGAGAGAGAGAGAGATAGAGAGGGAGGAGAGTAGGGGTTGCAAGATTCTGTATGAGGCACAAGTACGCTCACACCTTGAGTATGCTCCCCTTCCTGGTTTGCCGCC
>NC_069400.1:110435865-110455802 GCF_026875155.1 Cherax quadricarinatus | reverse complement strand
TGTTGCCGTGCGTGTTTTATCGGTTCTCTTCTTTAATGCCCGAACATACCTTCTCAAATACTGGGGATAAATAAGATCCGCCTTCATATACCCAGAGAAAGAACCCTCCACCTGTAAACTGATTCTCAGCCTGTGGTATCCGGAAATTATGTTGCAACCGCGTTTACCGTTAGCAAGCCTAGCCAGTTAACTCTGGTTGGTGTTTATGCAATAAACACCAACAATTTCTCTGCTCATTTTGACTGTCACTCGTGTTACTATTATTACTATTATTATTACTCTCAAGGGAAGTTCCTTGATGCTGGTACCCTCGAGGGAGGTTGTTTGATTCTGGTACCCTGGAGGGAAGTTCCTTGATTCTGGTACCCTGGAGGGAAGTTCCTTGATTCTGGTACCCTCGAGTAAGGTTCCTTGATTCTGGTACCCTCGAGAGAAGTTCCTTGATTCTGGTACCCTCGAAGGTTCCTTGATTCTGGTACCCTCGAGGGAGGTTCCTTGATTCTGGTACCCTCGAGGGAGGTTGTTTGATTCTGGTACCCTCGAGGGAAGTTCCTTGATTCTGGTACCCTCGAGGGAAGTTCCTTGATTCTGGTACCCTCGAGTAAGGTTCCTTGATTCTGGTACCCTCGAGGGAGGTTCCTTGATTCTGGTACCCCGAGGAAAGTTCCTTGATTTCTGGTCCCCTCGAGTAAGGTTCCTTGATTCTGGTACACTCTAGGGAAGTTCCTTGATTCTGGTACCCTCGAGTAAGATTCCTTGATTCTGGTACCCTCGAGGGAGGTTCCTTGATGGTGGTACCCTCAAGGGAGGTTCCTTGATGCTGGTACCCTCGAGTGAGGTTCCTTGATTCTTATACCCTAGAGGGAGGGTCCTTGACGCTGGTACCCTCGATTGAAGTTCCTTGTTGCTGGTACCCTCGAGGGAAGTTCCTTGATGGTGGTACCCTCGAGGGAGGTTCCTTGATGCTGGTTCCCTGGTGATGGGATCTTGATCCAAAGAATTGGAGTTGTTCTCCCCTTCCTTGAATCGAACCAGATTACCTTCCATTCCCTAGACTATGATCCCTTTGGGTTTAGCGTTTCCTCTCATAATAATAATAATAAATAAATAATATGGGTATCAATCTCGATTAATTTAAACTTGATAAAGTATAAATTGATATTATTATTATTATTTATTTTAAATTTTAGTTGACCATTATTATATTCATGTGAGAGCGCTAAACCCTTAGAGGTCATTCTATGCTAGGGGAGGTATATGTTATCAGGCTTGATCCAAGGAAGAGGAAAGTAGCTCCAGTTCCTTGGATCAAGAAGCACTGTAACACCAGTATCAGGAAATTTAATTAAGCGTTTTTTGTTGCAACAAGTACTGTACCAGTCTCAGTTAAGTGATGTATTGGAAAACAGATGCAGTATAATGCAGTTCTTTACTGACGACGTTTCGCCCTTACAGTTTTGCCAGTAAATCATGGTATTTTATTGCATCTGTGTCTCTTTTGGCCTTCGTGTTGGTATTTTTATACCAGTTGATGTTTAGATTAATTAAGAATAAATTGTGGTTAGGATACAGTTGATGGTATTAATAAGGTTTATTTCTGCTTGTACAGACAGAGCTGTCACAGGCGCTGCAGCAGCTGTCAGAGAAGGCCAGAGCTGCTACTGAGTTCATCCACACACTCAAGACTCTCTCAGATGAAGTCCATGTGAGTTACTTACCTTATGTGTGTATTATATATATTATATATATATATATATATATATATATCTATATATATATATATATATATATATATATATATATAGTTAATGGAGTACATTCTGTATTCTATAAAATGTAAGATAACATTGTTAATGTTGATGTACAGACATTGTATAAGGTTGATGTATGGAGACACATGTGCAGTGCTTAGGTGTCTTTATCGATGAAACGTTTCGCCTGCACAACAGGCTTCTTCAAATACAGGCGAATATAACACTGGAGATGGTAAAAGTAGATTTGAGGTGATCAGTCCCTCAGCCTAGATAGACTGTTAGCTCCTCAAGCTAACAAAATCAAGTAACAAAAAGCATTACCAGCAAATAATAATTATTTCATTTCTACAGTGTTCCACATATTTACATGAAAAGTTAAAACTTAGATTATTTCTTACAGTATAAAACATTAGTGAAATGTCTGATAGATATGATAACTGAATGAGAGATTTTTGTCAGGGCAACTGTCGAGAAGTGGAGGGTGTGATAGTTGCCCAGGTTGATGCCCTGGTGGAGGCACTACAAGCTCGCCGAACAGACCTCATTAACTGGGTCAGAAGACAACGTGATACCAAGGTCAGTAATGGAGCCTCACTCAACCTTTAACTCAAATATTGCAACCTGGTGAAAGTACACACTTTATACTCAGCTTGTTTCAAGCAAATACTTTAGTGTTTCATGGAGGATTTTTGTGTTATTATTCCACATATTGCAGGTATCTTGTGTGTTGTGCTGAGGCACATATTAAAGCCTGGCCTTAGGTACAATCTGGGATCCGATCCACAACAGTCTGTTAACATCGAGGTACCTACTTATTGCAAGGTGAACAGGGGTAGCAGGTTTAAGGAAACATGCCCAACATTTCTACTTAAACTGGGATCGAACCCCAGTCCCTCAATTGTGAGCCAAGGGTTCTGCCACATGAGCCACGAGCCACCTTATAAAGATGTCTTGAACACTTAATAAAACATGAAAGTATATGTAATAAAGCCACAATTCAGAAAGACTTGCCCATTATCATTGTGCTCTATCACAATGTTTCTTCCAACTTAACCAACATGACACTGGATCACCTTAATGCAGTGGTGAGTTTTGTGAGATGTGTGCCTAAAGGGTAGGGACCTTTTCTCTGTGCATCTCTGGCATAAATAGTGGGATATTTACCCTTTTGTCTAACATTGCTGCTACATACAGCTGATGAAATGGAATGAATTACAGATTGTGGAATGTGAAAGTAGTCTTTCAGTAGTTTTACTTGTTTGAAATTATGATTTATGTAATATGAGAGTGAATTGGTCATGACGGTAACATGCTGATAATGATAGTGTAAATTTAATAATGTTAGAATCAGAATTTGTTTAAAGTGTTGAATGTCCAAATGGTTCTAGCGCTTTGTATATAAACTTACATAAAGAATTCTTCCAGCAGATACTTGTCACTTGTGGTTTCACTATCACATTAAGCTATGTTTATTCTAAAAGCTAGTTATCTTTATAACTGTATGTTGGTATCTGTTTTATCAGGTTCATGCACTGAGAGAACAAGTACAAGACTACACCCATACATTACAGTCCACTACAGCCACCATCCACTTCTGTATTGAGGCCCTTAAGGAGTCTGATCCAGCATCCTTCATGGAGGTAAGTGCATTCATATTGCTCAAACATTATTTGCTTCTATTGTAATATTGCAGTGAAGTATTCTTCAAGGATGTTCTTGTCATGTAGCACATATGTTGAGGAGTAGTGCATAGGTTTGACCAACACAAGTGACCTAACCAGTGTACTTAACCAGTTCATCTGCATACAGTCTCATTAATAACTTCACAACAGCATTAGCAAACATTGATTGGCACACTGAGCTAGAAATCAATACAGATATTGACGAATGTATTAATATTTTCTAAGAAAAGACTCAATACCTCTATAACAAGCCACTTGCCCAAAAAAAAACTAAGCAGATGACAGCTAGAGACTGAACAGTCCCTGGCTAACACCCAGCATTCTCAAATCCATAAATACAAAACACCAATATGAAAAACAGTACAATGATGGGGTCACATAACAGAGACCAAACAAAACGTTACTCGTCAATCTAACCAGCTGATAAGAAGGGCAAAAAAAATTGTATTATGAGAACAGATTATCCAACTTACGAGGTGATATAAAAAAGACCTGGAAAACCCTATCAGAAATTCTGGGAACAAAAAAGATATCACGAAATAGCGAAATAAATTAGCAAAATCAGGATGAACCCCAACTCCCACCAACAGAAACCAGCAAACAGACTCAATGATTTCATTCTCCACTATAGGACAAAACCTTGCCAATAAATCCAAGCTCAGATACCCCACCCAATGACTACCTCACCGGCACTACCTCGAACAACTGTTCCTAGCTACGACTAACCCTACGAAAAGAAGTCTCCTTATTATCAACGCACTAAAAAACAGGGCAGGAGATTTAAATTACCTTACCACCCTTTATATACAAAAAAAGTGTCACAAGTCGCTATCACCAATCATTGCAACACTCTTTTTAAACAAATTCCATTGAATCCTCCACCTTCCCTACAGTACTTCAAAATAGCGAGGGATGTTCACCCGATCACAAAGGAGGAGACCAAAAACAGAGTTGAATAATATAGGCCATATTCCAACTTACACCCTCTCTCAAAAATCTTTCGAAAAAATTAATTCATAAACGAATCTACTCCTACCTTACTCCCAAAAAAATACTCAACCCTGCCAATTTGGATTTCTGGCCGCCTAATAAAAATACTATTGATGCTATTATACACATGCTAGGAACATATATACACTGCAATAGAGAAAAAAGGAAGTCCCATGGGGATCTTCATGACTTACGTAAAGAGCTTTGATACAGTTGTAGAGGTGGACCCAAGACTTGCTCCACGTAAAATTATCACACTATGTATAAGGGGCACGTACATTCACAACTACCTCAAGTCATAACCTCAGCAACAGAAGCAATATGTGTACGCAAAATGGGGCAAACTCTTCTGCACAACAATTACAGTTGGTGTCCCACAGGGAAGTGTCTTGGCCATCTTCTTCTTTCTCCTATACATAAATGACCTACCAAATGCTTCTCATTACTCAACCCACACTATTTTCTGATGACACAACATACGTCTTCTCCCACCCGTGCCCAGTCACGCTAGCCCAATACTGTAAATTACCGAATTACAGAAAATATCTACCTGGATGGAGTACTAACAAACTTACACTAAACATTGACAAACCTACTTCATTTCAGTTTGGTAACAGAGACTAAGATGTCCCTCTTAACATAATGATAAAGGTAATCACCATCACAAAGCTAAACTGAGGGAAAATTCTTAGGAATCCCCTTGATACTAGAACTCAAATTTCATACATATACACAAATTTCTAAGAAAAATTTCCAAGGACTGTAGGCATACTATTCGAAGATCGGTACTATGCTCCCCAGCAGCCTCCTGGCTTATATCACTTCTTATTTACCCCTTCTCACCTATCGGAATTTGTGATGGGGCTCAACAACAAGTAACCATCTCAGACCACTAATTACCCAACAAAAGGCTGCAGTTAGAATGATAAAACAAATTCTCACTACAGGCAGACACTCCACCAATATTCGTACACTCAAACCTACTCACCATACAAATCATCCATACTTATTACTGCACCTATTAATACATAGAACACTCAACTCTGATATTACCCTCCCCCCAAACATCTCTTGCCCAACCTCAAACAGAAAACACTTGACCATATCCAGGCACAGTTCACTCTTTGATATTCCTCGTGTCCTCTCCGCTATGCAAAAAACTCAATGCACATAAAAGGCCCTAAAATCTGGAATTCATTACCTGTTAATATAAAAGAAACACTACCTGTTTATCAAAATTCAGTTCTTCTCAAAGATCACTTACTTCACCAAAACCAAATAATACTGAATAACTGAACCTTATAAATTGTATATCTTAAAATGTTTCCTCACAATTATATCACATTAAATGTTAAACCTAAAACCCAATCTAACTTTATTATTTTTAAATTCAACTACCTAACAGAATACTCCATTCTACTGAATTTACAACAATGCATGAACCATATGACCTGTCTTGTAAATACACACTTTTGCTTTAATAGTTATCAGTTTACATTAATGTTTTTTCACTTGATTTCATATTGCTTAGTAATCTTAAAGTTAATTTTAATGCCAGCCCGTGATGCTATGCATAGTATAAGAAAAAAACTGGGCTTGCATGCTGTCTTATCTGTCTTTTTTTTTTGTACCTCTGTAAGTGTGCTCAAATATAAATAAATAAATAAATAAAGAAATGTTACTTATGATTGTTAATGAAAAATAAAAAAAAAATTTATCCAGGCTTACAGTACTAACTTAAATTTTGTTCTAGGTCTAAGTACAAGCAATAAGTAAGATCAAACTCAAAATGTAATTGCTGTATGACTCTAAAGAAATAATTGGCTTTAATTTTAATTAATTTTTTTAGTGTGCCACAGACAATAATGGAAAAAATACTGTGCAAAATAAACTTTTATTAGGGCAGTGTTTTACTGATAAAATTCTTATGAAGGTGACACATGGTATATAAATAATAATAATAATAATAATAGTACAACTACTTAATAATAATAAATAATATAATTTGGGATTTTATCCTTGATCACTTGTTCTTTCGAGAAATTTACAAGCACTTGTTTGTTGAGGAGTATGTATCTCAGGGTGTGTTCAGATATTTTATTTTAATTACAATTTTATGGATTAAAGTACAGTATTCTTAACTAATGGTGTAAATGTTATTTGCAGCCTTAATAACAAGTGTAGTCAATAAGCTTTAAACCTAAATCAAATGTGAGAACGAGTGTGGGGGTGTTACATAGTCTGAGCCCATTTAATGCTTTGTTTACACAAGTTATTATATCAACAATTTTGTGAAATGCAGCTTATATTTGTATTTTGAGTGAACGTGCTAGATAGGTGTAAGTGGAGGATAGTACTTTTTATAATTAGACACACTGTTGGAGTGCGAGCAAGGTAACATTTATGGAGGGATTGAGGTAATCGGTTAGTTGGACTGGAGTCCTGGAGGTGAGAGGTACACTCTGAATTAGAGGTGAGGATGTTACAGCTCGGAAGGTTATCTGTTGATGTCAGCACACTTTTGGCAAGGCAGTGATTGAATGAATGACAGGGAATGCATTTTTCCATTTACGGGTTACCCTAGCTTGGTGGGAGATGGCCGTTGTGTTAAAAAATAATAATAATATTTTGTGTTTATTAGGCCCAAGAAGTTTTGGAGGAGCGTGTGTGTACTATGACAAGGGATTGGGAACAAACCATGGTGCCTGAACCTCGCATCCCTCCTGTCTTCAACCTCACGTTAGATGACAAGACACTCCTTACAGCTATCCAGCAACTCACATTCATACAACTCAAACGTAAGTGTATATATGCATTTTGACCAGGTACTGTAATATTCATGGGAAAGCACTAAACCCATAAGGGGTCATACAGTGCCTGTGGCATGGAAATTAATTTGATCCAAGGAAGGGGAGTGTAGCTTCAATTCCTTGGACCAAGAGCTTTGAATCAGCATGAAGGCATCCCCTTTGAATGGTCTTTGTACGCAAATAGGGGATTTATGATAAGTACTGTATGCTGAAATTTAAACTGTACAATATCAGAATCAAAAGTACAATGAATTCAATTTCTTGTCTAGTCTTAAATGTTGAATTCAGAATGATATATAATGTGATGTCTAAGTGTTAGTGTTTCACTAAAAGAAATAAGTGGTAGAAGCATGAACTAAACTTACTGTATTGTAGTTCAGTAATAAATGTCTTTAAAGTTCCACTCACTTCTCACTTATTGGGTTCTATTAATAATTTATTTTTATAATTGTTCACAACCCTTGTTTACATATATCTGCAATTAAAGTGAGAGAGCTGAGGTTAAAATGGTTTTCCTTCCATGCTACCCTAGGCCCAGTTGTTACACAGCCAAAGACAGATGGCTCAGGTGGGAAATACATAACTTTCTTGTTCTGCTTCACAGTGTGTGGTGTTGAACTCTTGTGGCATTTCTCCTAGCTTGAGTGTACCAAGGACCATTATCATTAAAAACTTGACATTGTTAATTAGCATTTCTCTTGTGTAAATTTGTTTAATAGTTGATGAGAGCAAGTGGCATGTATTTGCTATCTGTACATATATATCTTCTGCTTCATAGATGAGAGATAATTTTGCTGCATAGATGAAAAAAAAATGATTTTAAACTCTAGTGCATTATATTTAATAATTATTGGTTTAGTCAGGCAAGGAGAAATTCACCATACTTTAATTAGAATGCTTTTTACCTGGATTTGTCATACATATATGCAAAATTAATTTTATAGTTAATTAAATAATTATAGTTGTGTGTTTATAGTCTATGCTAGCTCCCTACACCATGGAGCTACGAAACATAAAAGTGTCAGAAATTTCCTGTTTTAGCAAGTTATGATTGTAATACATCCTAGCATCCTTTTGCATTCCACCACCCCTTTTCTACATAAGCCTTTCTTCATAAACCTTGAATAGTTGTAGTTGAGTGGGCTGTGTAAGGAATAAGGACTGGCTGTACATTCAAGGTGGGCTGTTGTTTTTCTGCCTTACCTTTTGTGACATTGTCTTGCACATATTGTATACTGTATATTGTATACTGTAGTAGGTTGGTAAACAGCAACCGCCCAGGGAGGTACTAACATTCTTCCAAGTGAGTGTAAAACGAAAGCCTGTAATTGTTTTACATGATGGTAGGTTTGCTGGTGTCCTTTCTTCTGTCTCATAAACATGCAAGATTTCAGGTATGTCTTGCTACTTCTACTTACACTTAGGTCACACTACGCATACATATACAAGCATGTATATACACACCCCTCTGGGTTTTCTGCTATTTTCTTTCTAGTTCTTGTTCTTGTTTATTTCCTCTTATCTCCATGGGGAAGTGCAACAGAATTCTTCCTCCGTAAGCCATGCGTGTTGTAAGAGACGACTAAAATGCTGGGGGCAAGGGGCTAGTAACCCCTTCTCTTGTATAAATTACTAAATTTAAAAAGAGAAACTTTAGTTTTTCTTTTTGGGCCTCCCTGCCTTGGTGGGATACGGCCAGTTTGTTGAAAAAAAAAAAATATACAGCACAGTTGATTTTATTCAAGATTTTAACTGATAGGCCACTTGTTTATTTTACCTATAAGCCTACTAGGGATATCACAGTAGAAGTGGGTTGCAGTTATTACACTTTACCTTGTACTGAACCCAGTGTAGTAATTATGCCTCGCTTAGATTTCTGTAGCTTTCTCTGCAGTTGGCACAGAAGCAAAACTATCATTTATTAAATAACTGTGTTTGTGTCTACAACAACCAGCTGTCTGTGTTTACGGTATTTCCAGTGAATTAAGAACTGATGTATCACTGACGTAAGTCTGACAGTATGTCAGGAGGCCCTTATTCGCTTTACAGCATTTTGCTAATGCAGCGATTTTCATTATACTGTACATGTACTCATTCTTCATTTATTCAGTCTTCTTACAGTATTCACCACTCGCTATAAGCTAAGGACAAAATTATTGTATATTAAGTAATGTGTGTACTTTATATGTATTTTTTAAGTCTAGCTCTATTGCTCACTTAATATATGATATTGTAAACATGTTATCAGGATTTTAACCCTTTCAGGGTCGCCAGGCCCTCTCGAGATTGTTTCTCAGGGTTGCCCCCCCCCAAACCCCCCCCCCCCCAAATTATTTTTTTCTTGTGAAAAGGGGATAGATGAATCTTTACCTATCATATGACACCAAAAGTAATGAAATTTGATGGGAAAACTTACGGAATATGCTCTCGCGGGAAATCAGCACAGTCTCGAACAATGTTTCGCATCAGCGATTTTGGCCACTTTGAGCCTATTTTCGGCCAATGTACTAGTCGACAAAAATCATAACTATTTCACTAGAACCTCATTTTTTCTATCGAAGAGTACAAGAAAACCACCCATTTACCAATTTCACTATCCAATACGGTAGTCAGAATGTAGGCATTTTGCCAATTTCACACAATTTCAAAAGATGCTTATTTCCAAAATAGGGTCCAGAATAAAACAAGAAAGACATTCATGACACTAAAATAGCATTTCCTCTGTTCACATAGTATGTCCCCACGCCTCTTACATTTTTTTTGCTTTCCCACTTGAATTTTTATTCTCACAAAAAATAGAATGATATATGTTATGCAGAGTACTGCATTAGTGTAGAAATGGTATAAATTATATTGGCGCCACTTGTGAAAAGAACATTAGGACTCACGGTTTGCACGTATTGGACACTTAGCATGATTTGTTTTCTTTTGAACTTTTGGTAAAAAAAATCCGAACATTTTGACTACTTAGAGCTCAATTTCAAGGTAATTTTCATTGTAAAACCAGTCAAAATCATCTCAATTTCTGTAATATGTCTTCCAATCTATAAAATGAGACCAGGGAAAACTAGAATACAACAATAAATTTACCCATACGAAAAATACAGTGCAAAGACGCTGTTTTAATCCAAAAACAACGTTTTTTTTTTCTCATTACGCCTGTGTGCTGCAGGATTCTTTTATACTGGGCACACTGACCACATAGACCCATTCTTTATATGTAGGCCTTACCAGCTTTCTCTTGCTAGATTTGAGGGCGCTAGAATTTTAGGCGTTCTAGTAGTCAAAACCCTGGTGCGTAAGCCGTACTAGTACGCCTGGAGTTTTACCTGGAGAGAGTTCCGGGGGTCAACGCCCCTGCGGCCGGGTCTGTGACCAGGCGCCTGGAGGGATCAGAGCCTGATCAACAGGCGTTATGCTGCTGCATGCAATCTATGTACGGCACCAGCCGGCTGTGGTGCTTGTCCAGTACTGCTTGAAGACAGCCAGGGGGTCTATTGGTAATCCCCTTATGTATGCTGGGGTGAGGCAGTTGAACAGTCTCGGGGCCCCTGACACTTATTGTATTGCCTCTTAACGTGCTCCGGTGACAACCCTGGTTTTCATTGGGGGGATGTTGCATCGTCGCCGGAGCTTTTGCTTTCGTTGGAGTGATTTTCGTGTACAAGTCAGTACTAGACCCTCAGTCAAAAACCCTGGAAGGGTTAAGGTTGCATTTTTTTTTTTTTTTATTCGCCGGTATTCTCCGTGAAAAAGACTGTGTTTCACTTTACAGCAGTAGCCTGGAACCTAACCTGCTGTATAAGTGGGGCCCTTCTCAAGGACCTATTCCTAAATCTACACACTACCATAACACCATACTGTACTGGAGTGAGATATTGGGAGAAATCGTAAAATAGGACCCAAGCTCCCAGCAGATATTAGAAACATTGGCAGAATAAGTGTAAAAGTTGTCAAGAGGAAATTGAATCTCTACCTCCATCAAGTGCCAGATCAGCCAGGCTGTGTGTGTGTGGGGGGGGGGGGGGTGTTGGCCAGCAGGCATCCAACATCAACAGCCTGGTTGAATAGGCAGTCAACACAAATGCCTGGCCCCAGGCATAGCTGTGTGGGTCATGCAGCTTTGGAAACTGGTCACAGTTATGTCACCTGAATGCTGCCACACTACTTGACTTTCTTGGGTCACCCTGATTTAATAACCGTCAGGGGTTAATAGCCCTTTGAGGTTAATGATTCTAATACCGTCTTCATTCTGGAGTGTTTTGATATTTGTTTGCAGGCTCAGTACTCCTCTACCAGTCTGAGACTCACCAAATAGATAGTGTCCATAAATGTTGATTGCAGGCTGTTGTAATTCCTAGATGAGTCTTCATGTACAGAGAACTTTCACGGCGCGCATAACGGAGATAAAACACCTCAATTATTGGGAGCGCTTGAGGTTCCTAAACCTGTATTCCCTGGAACGCAGGAGGGAGAGATACATGATTATATACACCTGGAAAATCCTAGAGGGACTAGTACCGAACTTGCACACGAAAATCACTCATTACGAAAGCAAAAGACTTGGCAGACGATGCACCATCCCCCCAATGAAAAGCAGGGGTGTCACTAGCACGTTAAGAGACATACAATTAAATGTCAGGGGGCCCGAGACTGTTCAATGCCTCCCAGCACACATAAGGGGGGGGATATTACCAACAGCCCCTGGCAGTCTTCAAGCTCGGCACTGGACAAGCACCTAAAGTCAGTTCCGGATCAGCCGGGCTGTGGCTCATATGTTGGTTTGCGTGCAGCCAGCAGCAACAGCCTGGTTGATCAGGCTCTGATCCACCAGGAGGCCTGGTCTCAGACCGGGCCGCGGGGGCATTGACCCCCGGAACTCTCTCCAGGTAAACTCCAGGTCATGTACCATGGTATTATAATAATAATAACCTTGGCTTGGTAAATTATTGTAGTCCAGATAATGGGGCAACTTTGCTCCTCTGAGTCTACATGACCTGACGTTTTCTCCACTAACTATTTGATCAAATAGTATCAATTGACTTACTGTTTACTTAATAATACAGTACAGTATCTGGTATTAAATATATACGTAATTATTGTCAGTTTTGCTGTAAATTTTTACACAAAATATTTTTTTCTTAGGAGACGACCTTAATTCCTCGTTTGTTTACTTGTTGGTTGTTAATTTATTCATCATGGAAAAATCACCTGATGTGGGTTTATTCTTGAAAACAACTCTTGACTGATTTTTTTTTTATTAACACATCAGCTGTTTCCCACCAAGGCAGGGTGATCCAAAAAAAAAAAGAAGAAACTTTCATCATCATTCACTCCGTCACTGTCTTGCCAGAAGCATGTCTACACTACTTAAAAAAATGCAGGCATATCAACACCTCACCTTCAGAATGCAGGGACTGTACTTTCCACCTCCAGGACTGAAGTCCGGCTGCATGGACTGATATCAAGTGGCAGTTACGAACCATTTCAGTAACAACAATCAGTTGCGCGATGCTGGACTTCATCCGAGTGTTGTTGCTAAGCATTACGTATTACTATTAGGAAGCATTTGTTATTTAAAGTCATATAGCAGAAGAGTGTATGAGCCCTGTTGTAATCAGCTGCAACTTTGGTACTGGTTTTTAAACATGAAACTTGCTAATAGACCGGAGTGTATTAATACACATTTGCCTCCCATTCTCCAGGTGTTGTATGACCCCTGCAGGTTTAGTGCTTTCCCTTAAATATAATAATAATAATTTTCCATAACACAGTTAATCTTGACAGTTCTTGTAATACCAGTAATTCTACTAAAATAGGTTAAACACACTGTGTGGTACCTGCAGATGATTGCTCTGTCTTGCAAATTGCTACATAATAGATTACAGTATTTAGTTTAATGTGTGTACTCGCCTAGTTGTACTCACCTAGTTGAGGTTGCGGGGGTCGAGTCCGAGCTCCTGGCTGATTTCCCTTAACCTCTCCTCGTAGGACATACCTCTTAGCTCTGGGACTAGTCTTGTTGCAAACCTTTGCACTTTCTCTAGTTTCTTCACGTGCTTGGCTAGGTGTGGGTTCCAAACTGGTGCCGCATACTCCAATATGGGCCTAACGTACACTGTGTACAGGGTCCTGAACGATTCCTTATTAAGATGTCGGAATGCTGTGTGTGTGTGTGTGTGTGTGTGTGTGTGTGTTGGGGGGGGAGTTACGAGTTGCTTATTGAAACAAAGCAAAGGTAAGGTTATGAAAATATCCAAATTGCTTTCCATGTACAAAGATAACTTAAAGTGAGAGTGTGTGTGTGTTACTTATCTTCTTGATGTGACTGATTATAGGTAGCACAGTACTATACAATGCTGTCTCTCACTATAGCACTAGTACTCTTTTTACATACTGTATTGGTATATAATTTATTAAATGATATTTTAAGATTATCAGAATTATTATTATTATTTACACTGAGTGCTAAACCCCATGTAAAATTTAGCACAATATAAACAGAATACCTGTCATTATTCATTCATTAGTAATAACAAAAATATATTTAGATAAAAAATGAAGCCATAACAAATATATGAAGGTTAGTTGAGGACAGAGTTTTTTGCATCTAAATATATAATTATTATTAATAAACACCTTGCATGTTTTTTCAACAGTTTTGTTTTTTGCAGCTCCTGGCACCCCGTCCATGATACCTTTAGAATGTAGTGCAGAAAACAACAGTGTAACAATTGCCTGGGCTCCTCACCCTACATCATGTGTCACTGGCTACACACTGGAGATAGACGATGGCTCTAATGGCCCATTTAGGGTAAGCAAATTTTCTTTTAAACTCTTAATGGCTTTGAAGATACAATACTGTTTTTGGCTTTATATATGACTTAATTTTACCCTGTTTTCAAAATTAACCAAATTCTGACTTGTATTTTGCCTTAAGTATAATTATTAAGTAGATTAGACTGTGTATCTGTTGAGTGGTTATCTGTGGCTCACACTATACATTCACTGCCTTGATCTAACATTCAACAGTAGTCACAAACCTTACCACATTGTGTAACTTATGCAGATGGAGACATTTTTTTAATCATTGGAAATATTATGGTACACTGATGAATATTGTATAATGCAAAGTTAGGAATTGTGATGCATTTCAGGTAAGAGTTTATATTACCTGGTATTTGTATCTTGTACATTATTTTTCATTAAAGTTTTACATTTTTTTAATTTTTTCACTGGAATAAAAACATAATTAAAGAATAATATTATGTTCATGCCTAATTTTATTTATTTGTTAATGTTTTAGGAAGTTTACACAGGAGAAGAGACTGTATGCACTATTGATGGCTTACACTTCAACTCCATATACCGCGCCAGAGTACGAGCTTTTAATAATACCGGCAACTCCTCTTTCTGTGAGCCCCTGTGCTTACAGACTGCTGAAGGTATGGCAGATTAATGTATACTGTACTCACATCAAGGCTTGCTGCAGCCCTGTGATATTTAGATTAATACTTTTTTTAATTCAAAATGTGTTGATTTTACGATACAGTTGAAGCTCAGTTTGTGATTTAGTGTATATACAGTGTTTACCAAAATTCTTAATTTCATATGTGAAAACATTGTATTAGTTAATAATTCTATCACATTAAACATGTCAAGCAAGGCAAGCTGTTTGCTGTGATGAATGAAAATTGGGATTACAGCAGCTGTAAAAGGCAGGAGTCTCCCAAAGAAAGTGTCAAGTGTGCTCAGGGAATGTGAATGCTTTCCCTGTTTTTTCACTATGCTACTGTTACCAGAGGTAACTATAGTTACCATAATTATTACATGGGAATTATATAAAAAAAAGATTCTTCAGAAGGTCAAAAAGTTAAGAAAAAAACAAAAGTGCATTTGGTAGAAGAATAGGTGATAACTAGTTTCATATGATTACTTGATTATTGAGAAATATTACTATCAATATTTGGTGAAGGTTTTCTTCTCTTTTAATGTAATACGTGCATGTGGCTGACTTGTGTAATGACAAAGTCACATTATAGTGGCTGGAACAATTCATAACTACCAATAACTCAAAAATTGGAGATTAAAACTGGACAATATTATATTTAAAACTGGACAATATGAGATAGAAAAGGGTAAGAGAAGGAAGCAGTTAAACCTGACCTCGGCTGTCTGCACCTTCCTTGCTCTAACCTAACTTTCAGTTTTCTCTCCTTTTCTCTTTTTGCTCCCAACTTGAAATGATCCAGGACAGACTAAAACTTCTTCCACTTTTCATCTTCAATTTATGAGTTACAGTGGAACCTCAAAAATCGAACATAACACATACTGAACGTTTCGAAAATAGGACCATTTTTTCAGATAAACTGTGTCCCTATTATCGAACACGCCCCTATTTTCGGACCGCCGGGTACGGGACCTGTCTGCCGCCTGCTCTGTCCGCGTCCCCGCGCAGGCGCCGTGAGCAGTCTAGCTTTGTTTATGCTTGAGTGAACACTAACCTGCGCTCTCATTCACACATTTTACAATTATTTCATTGTGTTTAGTGCTTGTGGGACTGTGAAATAAGCTGCCGGGGCCCAAAGAAAACTTGCTAGTGGTACCCCCTGTGGTAAAGAAAGTGAGAACACCATAGATGTGAAAAAGGGAAATAATACAGAAGTATGAGAGTGGTTGTGAGACTTGTTGAGCTTGCCAGGATGTATGGGAAAAACAAGTCGACCATGTTCTATCCTGTCAAAGAAAGAACAAATAAAGGGGAAGCTGATGTTGCAAAAGGTGTTAATATAGGGAGTGGATGAGGTACCTCCTTCAAAGATTAAGGAGATTTGTGCCAAGTGGAATGATGTCCAAATGTTTGTGCAGAAGTACCACCCTGAGCAAGCTGAAACAAGCTATCTTTGCAACAAGTTCAGTGACAGAACCATGTCCCATTTTAGGGAAATGTTAAAAGAGGCACCAGAAAAGAGGACTGTGGCAGTTATTTTGTGAGACAGGGGTCCAGTGACTCTCAAGCTGGTCCTAGTGGCATTAAAAAACAGAAAAGGGGAAGTAACCCCAGAGAGGGCTTACCTGAAGTCTTCATGGAGGGGGATTCTCCTTCCAAACACTAACCCCAACTCCCTCTCCTCCTCCTCCCCATCTTCCAGATGCCATCACCAAAACTTCAATAAAGGTAAGTAAAAATGTTATTTTATATGTATTACTATACATAATTAAAAACTATAGTATTTGTTGTATGTAAAAACTGTAATTATCTCTATAAAATGTATTTTTTTGTGTGAATATTTTTGGGTTTCTGGAACGGATTAATTGTATTTCCATTGTTTCTTATGGGAAATATTGCTTCGAATTTCAGACTTTTTGAATTTTAGAACTAGCTCCTGGAACGGATTAAAATTCGATTTTTGAGGTTCCACTGTAGTTATGAATAAAGTACGTGTATTCTGTATAGTATAACAATGAGCATTTTTTTTATAATATATTTAATTTTTCAGTTGCATGGTTCACCCTTTGAGTCCAATCACCTAGATCATACGATATCTGAGAATGGCTTCACTATCAGCTGTGACTCTTATGAGCACCGGTGGCTCTGGAAGTGTTGGCTTCTCAAGGGGAATACACTACTGGGAATTCAACATAGAAAAATATGATGGAAATGCAGACATTGCCTTTGACTTTCAAGAATTGATATATGCAAGGAAATGATTCTTGGTAAATACTGTATTTGAGCTCTAATTTTAATGATTTGATGTACTGTTGGAGGTGTGAGCAAGGTAATATTTATGAGGGATTCAAGGAAACCAATTAGCTGTCCCCTTTTAGTCTGGTGGGGGGTACAGTGCCTGCACTCTGAAGGAAGGGTGGGGAATGTAGGTTTGGAGGGTCCTCTGTACTGTAATGTTGGTGTACTTCTGGCAAGATGGTGACTGAATGAGTGACAGTGAAAGGGGTTTTTTTCTTTATCGAGTCACCCTGCCTCAGTGAGGAGATGGCCAAGGTGTTAAGGAAGGAAAAGTCAAATTGATAGTGGTCAAAAAGGGTTTAGGAAGTTTTAAATTATATATATTAAAGGTATTACAAAAAAAAAATTCTACCTAAGATACTTGAGCTTTATTTTTTACTATTAGCACATCGGCCATTTCCCATCAAGGTAAGCTTTAATTAATATAAAGGATCTCTGGCTTGAATCTTAAAACCACAACCTTGTTCATGGAGATGCTTGGGCCCTTTCCCCGTACATTACTGTTTCCATCTTTAGAACACGTGTGACTGAACCTGGCCTTAGTATTAGCTTTTTCCATTCATTTGAATAGTGTTATGATTACTATTATTTCTTGTATTTTTAAAATTTTTATCCACCCTATCAATTTTCTAGCCTTAATGCATTGTTTTATTGAGGGTCATCTAACATTTACCAGAGTCTTTTACATGTTTCTTTCAATGAGATGGTCCTCCTGTGTCTTATATCCAGTGCTCCTTTTGAGGTCATTACGTATACCATATCTGAGCAGTTTCAATTTTCATCATTGACATTTATGTTACTTGTATTCACAAAAATGTACTAAACTTCCGATGCAGTAATATATGATATAATGTACAATAAACCCTTTAAGTTGTGCAATCATAGCTTGCATTTTCAGTATGCTGCAATTTAAATTTACTTTTTCATTTCCATAATTGGCAAATGAGCATAGTGCTACACTTCAGACTATAAGGCCATCAGACAAATATTCTTTTGTCTAATAATTTTTGCTTTGCAGGAAAATGTGGAGGTAGCTGGAGCATGTACATTGACAACGAGCGTTCATGGCTGATGCACAGTGGAGAGCACTTCAACCGCTCAGCAGGGGGTGTCCGGACTGGAGATACTGTAGGATTATTGCTCAATTTACCTGAGAAAACCCTTGGCTTCTATGTTAATGGGGACTTGCAGGTAAGTAGGATTTTCTTCAAAAAGGCCCTTAATTTATTTTTGAATTTTGGAATAGTATGGATTACTGTTTGCATGGGTAAGTGTCAGAGCTGTAAGTCATATACAGTGCCTGGGAAAAGTAGATCTCCAATTCCTTGGAGCAAGATAACCACCATCAAGACAGCCTTCTTGTAGGGTGTAATATTGGATAAGACATAAAAATTAAGGAATTCCCTCCAGTTTTCATAGCCCTTTTGATAAAAGTTAGTGTACTTCTCTTCAAAGGAAGGCCTCTAGATTCAAAGAATTTGAGCTACTCTTCTATTTTTGTGATACCTGATTACAGCATCTGAGGAGTGGGAGGCATTGTTGTTATTGTTATTTATGGAAAGTGTTAAACATACACAGATCATACAGCATCTGGAGGGAGGGCAGCAGTAAGGTTCATTCCAAGGAAGTGAAACAAAAGTCCAGTCCCTTGCATCAAGACCCCACTCACTGTCATCAAGACACCTTCATGAAAGGATTTCCCATGATTGTATTAATTAGTGTTGGTAATTTTATTTGTAAATTCAAGACTTTCCTTGCTTAAAACCACTTTAAAAGTCATCCATAAACTTTTTGGGGGCCTATAGATCTTTTTATAGTTTTTTCATTGTAGTGTACTTATAATCAAAATATAAAATTGGTGATTTATTTCGTATCTGACAAGCTTGATTGTAGGGCTCTTGATTTGAGGAACCAGAGAAGCTTGTCTCCTTTTTCTTGAATGTAATCTGATTATTTACCTCCCACAATGTTTCTTGTTACTTTATGATTAAGGCAGGAGAAATTGCAGTTTTAGAGAATGTGGAGAACTTTCATTACATGTATAAGTTCTGTCAAGTACTTTAATTACTGCAAACACTTGAAGTCCCTTGACCTGTAACCCTTGGAACACGGTGAGAAATATACATAATTTTACACCATGAAAATTTAAGAGCTACTGGTCCAAATCTGCACACAGAATCACTCCTTGAAAAGCAAAAGGCTCAGCAGACTGTAATATACCCTTAATGAAAAATATCGGAGGAAATGATAGGGCAGACAGGGACGGCTGTTTAAGAGTAGGAAACTTGTTTCTTGGGGGCACAGCTGGAAGTTAGAAGAGTCACAGGGATGGGATGTGAGGAAGCATTTCTGCCCGTCTCAGGGTGTTCAGGAAGCACATGACCTCGAAATGGTGGAGGTAGACTCCATACATAGTTTTAAGAATAGGTACATTAGGGACCACAAGGCTAGGAATGTGTGGGAAACTGGCAAGTCAAACAGGTGGGGCCAGGACTAAGACTCAACCCCTGCAACTACACAAGGTAAGTACTGGTTTGGATTTGTACTAATTAAAATATCCTTGCAGTTTATTGCTAAATTTAATAAATTTTTTTGTGCTTTGTATCTGGGAATGATCAGAGGTGTATGGTATTTACAAAGTACTAGTTTTTTTTTCTAGGCGCTTTTTAAAGTTTAAATGTTGCCGACGGTAAATAATTCACTATCATTAGGACTCGCAATTTACTGTCATTTAACATAAAATTATCTGTATTATTTGGGACTTAACTGTTCACAATAACAGCTAATTAGTATTGATATTATTTAATAAAAAAAGAAGCAGTAAATCACAAGGGCTGTAGTAGTATTGATAATAAGTTTTCAGTTTTAACAATTTATACGATGAAAGCAACATTTTTTTTTTTGCTTAAAGTACTGGATAAACCAGTTCTAGGGCTAAATCTTACAATGAGCT